>JAQFVV010000145.1:600295-1232795 GCA_028023455.1 Epiperipatus broadwayi
ATGTATTGAAGTGTATTATTTATAAATTTATCCAAGATTTGTTTTTTTAAAAGTAGTAATAAGACAAATATACGAGGAGTCTAAAAAATGTATTGAAACGTATTATTTATAAGTTTATCAAGATTTATTTCTTTTAAGAGTAGTAATAAGACAAATATATCTTATGAATCGTTTGTATAATATGATATTCAAAAGTAAAATGTTATATTCTTTCTGAAGGGTAACATTTTTAAAAATATTTTCAAGAATTAAAGAAAGAACCCAGGAGAATATGTTACAGAAGCATTTTTGATATTAAAATATCCGGTCTTACGAATTATTTAAAATGTATATTTAGAAAAGATTTGTTTAAAAGTACTTTGAGGTTTTTTTTATTTTAAAGAGATTTATAAAAATACCAAATATGAATGTTTCAAATGTATCAAAAGAGGAAACATGTATAAGAGTGGCATGAGTTAGACAAAGAAAAAGATGGATCCATAGGTTAAATACAAATAGTACAAAAGTTTAATACGAATATTTTTAAGGATTAGAAATTAGATGGATTGATGTATAACGGATACGCAGAGAATATTGGTAGAGAAGATTCAAGAAGCTTCGACGGTTAATTAATATTATTAGTTTAATAATTATCATCCTAAATACTAAAACTAAGGATTATTTTTCTATAAATTTTACTAAATGGATTAATAAATTATTTTATTTTTAAGCTTTTAACAATTACCTGGAGGAGATTATTTTTTAAAAACTCAAGAGAAAATAATAAACATTTTGACTTATCAAGGAACTATCATCAGAAAGTAATGTAATTATGAGTTTTGATTCCTTTTATTTTGTTAACCTAGTTTGAATCTGAGAATTTTATATAAGATTAGGAAAAACATAAAAGCATTAATTTATTAATATTAAAATTTTATAATATAACAATCTAATGAATTTAGCTAAAAAAAATATTTTAATATAAAGTAATGGGTGTGAGATTTTTATATCTGCAATGCTCAAGTGGATAAAGAAAGAAACCTACTGGGTACGATGACTAGATAGGAGTTATTGGTAATAATAATAACTATTGATAATGTATAATGTATCTTATATTTTTTTTGTTTTCTTTAGATCATCCATAAATTGGGAAGAATGAAGTGTAAAAGTTTTTACTTATATGTACCGCATTTCATACAACATTTTAAAACATTATAAGATAGGGATTGATTTGAAAATATGCATATAACTGATTTTTTTTTATTAGTAATTATAATCCAACATAACAAATAATTATGTGATTCTTTTAAAATTTTCATGTTATTGGATTATTCAAATATTGTCTAAGTGGGTTGTATATGATCTAGACACTATATAGAATAATGAAGTAAGCAGACTTTTCTTGGTGGAATTAGTTCGATTGTTTAACTATTAATGAATTTTATTTATTGTTTTTATAAATGCAGATAGTTATTTTATCGATGTAAGATGTGGAAAATCTTGAAATAATGTTGAGATAGTGGCCTGAAAGTACTTAGTGAACAGGAAACCAAGATGATGTTTTTAAGAAATAGGATGTTATAAGGAATGGAAATAATATTTAGTCTTTATGTGAATATCTGGCATAGTTAACAAAGCCCTATGACTGATACACATTTTATTTACGGATTTCTTTAAATATTTGATGTTCTAATAAAGCTGAAGAAATAGCTTTAACATCATCCCTGTACTAGAGGATATTAGGCAGGTAAATGTCATACCTCTTCGCACTCTGTTATGATTTTGAGATAACTGTTAAGAGTAATATACTCTAGCTTTCTTATTAACTCTATGCATCTGTTTTAGCTATCTTTATTTCATTTAACTGCATCGTTTTAGTAAGGTATGTTTGAGAAATGATAAATATTTAGAACTTAGGTTATGCTATCGTTTTGTATAAGATTGGTTTATTTTGCTTAGAAGAGAATAGGACGTTATAACAAAATTGAAGATCCAAAGTATCCTAAGGAAAGAAAAGAATCATAGAATATATTTTGAATTTTATTTGGAAATGGAAATATAAACTTTTTAAATGAGGGTATCTAAACTAAGATATTTTCTTTAAAGTGATAATAATTTTAAATGCTTTAGTATTATTTTTTAAGAGGAAAATAAGTTATTCATATTTTTAAAATACAATAGTACAAAGCAGTTATAAATAATATAAATAGTATATTTTTACTTTATTGATTAACAGAATATATTGATGATTACATTATATCATACTAAAAGTAAGGCTTAAAGAAGAATATATTATGATTAGTAAACATTATGTGATCAAATACTAAATCTAGCATTGAATTTTGGATAATATTTTGTGTAACATCTTTCACTTTGCAACAGATGAAATTTTCTTTTAATATTTTGAGAAATCCATACTCATTATAAAATTTTTGTTTTCTATAGATGTTTTTCTAGGTATGAAGTTTTTAAAAAATAAGATAGTTTAATAATATTAAGGATAAATGCTGTTGCTAATGAAAGTAGATAAATATATTTGTAATAAGTTAACCATAATGAGAAACCAAATAGTAAACATTTTTTTTAGAAATTTTGTCACAAATCTAAATAAAGATGTAATTGAAATATAAATGTTTTTTGTAACTCGGTAGATCAAACTGTAAAGTAACAAAGTTAAGGATATCCACTGCAAATAGTGTAAATAAATTGTTTATTTGTTTGTTGTTAGTAATAAACTTGATTAAATTTTTGTTATTTCCAAAAAATTTGTGTGTCTGAAGTTATTTATTTCTCCACATAGCTGCATGAAGATCACGATATATGCATAATAATAATGGAAACAATGTGTATAATTTTGTCAAAAGATAAAAGTAAAGAATTATTTTAAGAATTTTAAATATTTTATTGGTATTCACTATAATTAAATAATCCTATAATCTTACATTATTTTATTGGTCATAAATCAGTTATCACAATATTATATTAAATTATATATTATCAGTTCACATACTTTTGTTTGTCAGATTATTAAAATGCTACCACGTATTTATTATATCATTACATGGAAGATATAAGATCATATTATATTATTTAATTATTTTATTATGGTAATAATTATAGTAAAAAAAAAAAAGATATAAGCAGAATTAGTTAAACAATGAAGAGATATTATTACTATTATTTATTATTATTAGTTTCAGTGTAGTAGATTATGATATAAAATCCCTTTTATATTTTATTACACTATTTTTAAATTAACTTAGAATAAACTTTATGAACCTGAGATTATTTTATTGAGCTAGATTATTAAATAGAAGATTAAGATTTAATTATTAGTTTAGTCTTAGTGGAGTAGAAGTCATTAAAGTAATAAGAATACTGAGTTTGTTATTTGGAAATAGTAATAAAGGGGGGGGATTCAGTGTCTCTTATGCTCATTGGAGGTAGTATCCTGTGGGATATTGGCTCAATGTAATCTATCTTGTCACCTGGATATTTTCACTTAAGTCTCTGAAAATATTAAATATTTATTTAATTTAATTTTTATAAACTGAACCTTATGTCAGTATTTTAAATTTGAGCTAGTGAAATATTTTAATTTTAGTGCTGAATATTTTAGTTATTAATTATTAACTGAGATAGAACCCATTTGATCTTATATCTTATACTATTCTTGAAGTGAGTGATGCAATCTAGATTACAAGTGAGTATTATATATATATTATTTTGATTAAATATATTACTTATATGAAGTATGCAAAAAATATATATCTTGAACTCATATTTTTTCAAAATGGAAACCTACTATAACATATTTGTGTTACATAAACACACATCTTTATATTTAGTATTCGTGTAGAATAAAAATTGATGTGCAATTACCTATTTAAATACAGGGTTAAATGTCAATTGAAAACTTATCGCATAAATCAATAATTGGATCCTATATATGTTTCAAATAAGTTTATTTGACATATATATAATTTGTAATTTATATCCATTTGTTAATGATTTTTGAATTAATTTAAAACAAGTAAACTTGCTTGATTCTCATTCAATTTTACAATGCAAATTTATTTGCTTTGATCATATTTAGATGAGACAATATTCACTACTTGATTCTATCACACTTAATTTATTTTAAGCAATTACAAAATAATTCAGGAAGCAAAATCATAAGATATGTAAGAATTATATAAGTATGCTTTCATTTTCTTTGCTACTGTATTTAATGCTTTTATTAATTGAACAGGTATAGATTTTTTATATAGCAATAAATTAATTGATTTAACATTCTTAAATATTTAATAGAAGTAATTCAGAAGTTTATGAAATGTACCTTTGTTAGTAAGTAGTGAGTTATATTAAGATAGAAAGTATAGATATCTGAATTGATTTGATAATTGATGAAGATACTAATATATAGTCTTTGAAAGATGAGTAAAGGCAACCTTAAATAAATGTTCTCATATCCATTTCAACTAATATTAATTAAAGCAACATCATATACAGTTAATATATAGTTATAAACATCATAATCTTAGCCTCCATTCATAAAGCTGTTGCAATAATATATTCTGTTACAAATTAGATCGATTTGTTTTAATTATATTTATCAGCTCATTAGTGTGGATCATAAATTTAGTTTCAATATGTACATTTTAACATTATATTTATTATAATAAATCTACAACAACCTTTCACATGCTTTGACAGTTGTAATATAGTTTTAATAATTTATTTTTATTAAACTGAGAAAAGTAATTTGATACTGATTTGTCAATTGTGTTTGCTAAGAACTAAGCATCAAATAGGAATGTATATCATTTATTTTATACCTATTGCTACGATTGAATACTGAAAATCACTTGTGTTATTTAATAGGAGATGATTTTATTTTTTATATTTTAAGCTGAAAACAAAGCAAAGCAAAGCTCACATATAGTAGTGCCACCTGGGCTAAGCAGATTGAATTGGTGTGATGCTTGTTTGTATTTTAAGTTAAGTGAAAATGAAAATATGTTTGGTTTAAATGTGATTTTGTATTACTATTAACTATTTAATCTTATTATAATTGACTTAGTTGCTAAAAGTATATTGATATTAGTTGGAAGAGCTAGAGGTTGAATTAGCAGTATATTTATTTTATTTGAGTTGTAACTTGAGTGCATCTATTTAGTTAGATTCATCCTGATAAAATTATTTTAGATTTGTAATGTTATTAAAATTATTATCTCATCCATTCAAGAATTATATTATTTGAATATAAATATAAATATACGTTTGACATGTAGTTAAAGTTTATATTATTAGAATAAGTCTTTTAATTCATATTAACATTTTATCTGAGTAATTTTTGTCATTATTTTATTCTATTATAATTGGTTTATCTAATAAGTACATATTATTATTTATAAGATAGTGATATTTAATTTTATTGCTTTATCTTTAAGCTAATTCTAAAATGCTTCATATTTTTTTACAGTAGCTTGAAATAATGATTTAGCTCATTTCTCTTCGATTTAAATGCTATCTGCATTCATGCATTTACAATAAAGATGAGATATTATTGTTTTAATGACTTAAGTGTTAGATTGATTGTATTCTCTTTAACTGCAGTTTATTATTTTCATTCTGTTTTAACTGTCACTACATTCCATGGGCATTATTAAAATTAGATTGTGCTTCCCTTTTGTTCGATATTTTTATTTCATTGCAGAGAAATTGGTGGTGAACAATATTGAGATACTAAGGACAATGTATAACAACTCGTGACTTCACTTTCTTACAAATGGTGTTCACCTTCAGGGTATAGTTTTGGTTAGCTGCACAATGGTACCAATGATTGGAGATATATTTTCATTCAGATTATATTAAAATTTTCATTTCCTATAGTTAAATTATATTTATTAAGATTTACAAATTCCTCCTAACTTTTGTGATGATGGTAGTCTTTAGTTACGTATGTTTCCTTGTTTGGACAATTTTCCTCATTTAACCTATGAGTATATACCTGCATGTAGTGTGTACCACCAAGTTGTTATATGCACAACATTTTGAAAGGTATTAATCTCCTCTCTTCTTCATGCTGCTGGCCTGATCAGTGAACAGCCACTAGCATGAGAATCAAACCCTGAACCTTTAGATTCTTTGACTATTTAATTCTGAAGGCAACATGAATTTGGAAGGATAGCCTCAGTTGGTTAGAATGTTACCTTAAATTCACTCCTCAAAGAGATCAAGGGGTGCAGATTTGGATGTCACCATGCTACTTACTGTCACTAGTGTCAGCCTCGCTATACTTGAAAAAAAGGAAAGAACTAATACCTCTCTGAACCTTATGCATATATTACCCCATGTACTTGTAATATTAACAGTTGAATGGGTTTTGGAATATTTTGATAAAATTAATTTTTTTCTAAAGACATTTAAGCAACTTTCAGAAGTGTATTTCCTCTTGGCTGAAAAGAGGTAAACTCTGAAAGTTTTAATTGTGTCAAGTGATAAACTCTTTTGATTGAAATATTTTCATCTTTTAATGTATATTAACTTTAGTTTCGTTTTCAAAAAGTATATTAATTATTTGGAGATGTTAGGAAAGTAAATGAAAAGTTATTTCAAAATATATTTTTATTTGTATTTTAGAGAAATATTCAAAAGTGGAAAAATCCTATCAAAGAAAACATTATGAACAAATTGGCAAGCAAAGTAAACATCATTTATATCCCCTCAGATTTAACGTTACTTAATTTTTAAAGAATTTTTAGTAAAATTTGCAATTTTCAATCACGTAAAGTATATAAAATTTTTAATAAAACCTTACTACTTTTTGTAAAAATAACTAGATTTTCAGCAGATAATCTATAATATGTATGAAAAATAATAATAAAAAAACACTCTAAAACATATATTTTTATTTTCGAAAGCGGTGAAAACATATTTATTGAAATCATCAGCCAATAAGAATTGGGAATAGATTGAGAATAGATTAATAAACCAATCAGCATTGGCCTTCCTCTTTGTTCTACTTAAAACCTTCCTAATATTGATTTTTTACTTGTATAGTAATACAAAGAGATAGCAGCATCTTACGGAACTTTTTCTAAAGTTTTCAAATGCGTATGAATACGTCACCACAGCTCGTAAAATAAACCCGATTTAGAGCGATCCAAAGTTTTTGACGCTGTGCTGCATTGATCTCTACTGAAAGGTTAATACTATGGTCCAACATCAAATATCAATTATTGTATATCAAATTATTTGTGACTATATGTTATCATATACAGATGAATTGAGGTGCAGTATTAAAAAGAGATTAAAGAAGAATGAATTATTATTAAAATTAAAAAATAATGGTGATTTAACGACTGCTTAAGTTTTCTTTGATTATGAAAACAAATGTAAATATTAATTTAAATTTGATATTAAAAGTGTGCAAATTCTTCATGAAGAAAGAAACCATAATAAGAAGAGGAAAAATTAAGGGAGGCAGACTGCATAAGTATGAATAAAATGCATTTAATAAACAGGACAAGCTGATAACATTAAATACAGGATTCATGGGATTTGAATTGATGGTGTTTGCTTCCACTTTGTTTTTTGAATGTAAATGACAGTTGAGGCAGATTTAGAAATTAGCCAAAATTATTTCTGTTGATTGAAAGACTGTTTATAATAGTTTATTACCATTATATTTATTATTTTTATTATGATATATATCTTCCAATATCTTCAAATGCTTTATTTAAATAATATCAAAAATCTTTAAGCAGTAACATTTATTTGATGAACTGATAGGTAATGGAATGTGTCTTTGCTTGTGACATAAATTGTTTTATAGAAAATCTAGACAATTATAAATGCAGAAAAAATTCAATTCATAGTAACTGTATAAATGATTAATTAATTTAAAGTCAAATTCATCTTTCTAAGGCTGTCACTAAATATTCATTATTAATAACATTGTGGAAGTTACAATGGCAATGCTAACATGTAGTATAAAATGAATTTCATTACTATAGTAGCTATTGTTTAGATTAGCTTCCCTATATAATGACTTGTGCTATAGGTAAGTAGGAATCTTTATTGTTCATCTGGCAACAAGACATTACTCTTGAGGCTGTTAATTTTTTGGATAAAAGTAATTTGTGTATGTCTTTATGCCAATTTTATTTATATAATATTTTATGCTATATATATATATATATATATTACAATAAAAAATAATAATAATGGTAACAAACTATTATAAACAATCCTTAAATTCGCAGAAGTACTTTCTTTTTGAATTTTAATGGCAGTTGAGGCAGGTTCAAAAAATTAACCGAAAGTACTTCTGCAAATTTAAGGATTGTTTATAATAGTTTGTTACCATTATTATTATTATTTTTTATTGTAATTACAATTTTGATTTAATTAACAGACATTTTATTCTTATATTATATATATATACTGTAACCTTCTGGTTTAGCATCAGAAACATTAATTATAATTATGTAACACTGTATCAGTAACATCTAATGTCATCTTATTTAAAAAAATGAAATAACTTGAAATTTTTTAAAAAAAATTTATTAATGACTTAAAACAATACTTAAAAGCACTTGTAGATATAATTTGAAAATTTGTAGGTGTTTAATATCTTACTTTAGTGTATAATTAAGGATAAGAGGGGGTGGCTCATCGCAAAAGTAGTCAGTCTAGTTTGAGTTAATTCTAATTTGTTGTATTTGTCTACAGAACAGTATTAAGATTTTTTTGAATGATTCTCTAGTTCATTTGCTTATAATATTTTAATCTATAGTATAACCAGTGAAATATGTTTAACTCATCATTATTAAAACTGTCATTTTAGTCATATCAGTTTAGTACCTGTTGTATATTATTTGTAAATATTCATGCATGTCTGTGTCATTGTTCTTCATTTTTTATTCATGTACTTCATTAAATCATTAAATATCATGTTTCATAACCAAATATTTAATTTTACCACTAATAGTTTAAAAAACCAGCTTAATTACATTTTAAATGAAGTCATGGATCATTGGACTGATGAATTATTAAACAACAATTATACTATAAAATATTTTTTTGTTAAAACAATTGCCATTAATTTTATTCTGTTACTTTAAAAATACAGAATATTCAATTCTTAGTTCAATTTAATATTTAACTTTTTTTTTATTTGATAGACAAAATAATTTTTTTTCTTCTTACTTTCTTTTTCAAGACAACAAAGTTTCTTGCATACAATTCTCCTAATTAAAAATCTTAGTGCAATGGGTGGAGTAGTTCTCTGTCTGGTGACCTTTGAACTTTCAAGTGACCTTGGTTTATTGGAAAAATGGATGCTTGGGTAATGTTCTGGGGATCTATAAAAGAGGTTGATTAAAGTTTATGGGGCTGCTGACAAAATTTTTCTACTACTGATTGAACTCCAATTTACTTTCTAAACAAAGTTTAATAGTATAATTTTTTTGTTATAAGCTGATTCTTCCAAGACCAAGTTTGAAAGTGAAAAGGGTGTTATTGGTTTCTAAATATGAGAACGTAAACGACCATAGAGATACATTAATCTTTACTCTTAATTAACTGTTTAAATTCTCAAATCATTATTTAAAATGCGTATGTGTGTCTACACTATAAACTATTTAAATGAAATTGCTAATATTGAAAAAGGAATGGAAATGCATACTTGTATTTTAAAATTGTTTTATTTAAACCTTAGTCATAATTGTAAAGAAGTAAGAAGAATGTCTGTTTATGTTTCAAGATTATTTTTCCTAAAATTTAATTATAATATTAATGGAGTGGCTGAAATGTGCAAATACTTTTATTATTTTGGAAAATGTGTGAACTTTTTTATTAAACATATCAAGAACTCTTAGTATTAAATTTTTGCTAGTTATAAAAGAAGAAAGTTATTTTATTATCATTATTGTTGGAACACTTGCCTGACTATTTATATGTGTGCCTATTTGAAAAAGAAGAATAAATTTGTAATTTAATGGACTATTTATTTATTTGTCTCCAAATGCTCTGAGGAATGAACTTATAAAAATAGTATAAAACTGAATATGACTTTCTTTTATTAATTGTTCTCCTCATGTGTAGTGGGGTTTGCTTATCTAAATATTATCAACAACTTACAGGAATTGAAGTGAATTTTATAACAAAATCGTTATACGCGTTTATGAATGGCCTCTGAAAATATAAAATAAATGCTTAAATATATCTCACAAATAAAATAATAAATTATTGCTTTACCTACATTGTGATAAAATGTTTATTGCTTAATAAAGAATTCTCCTATATATAATGTTAACAGCGGTTTCATTAGTTAATTGCTAAGAACATTGAGTACTGCTATTCTAAATTCAAGATAATATTATTTGTCTTCCTGCAGGAATTTGTTATGTGTTCATCAATATTTATCTTTGTGCCAGTTATTATCATTATTTAATACATGACCAAGAGATGTCATTTACAAACTGTAAATAAACTTTTCGTTTTTCAACCAAGAAGAGAAAAAAAAAACTTTAGTTATTATTATTATTATTATTGGATATTTAGTAAATAGATAGTTTAAAAGGTTATTTTATGATTTATATTATCATATTGTTATTATGGTGTTTCTCCCAGAATGTCTCATTAAAAATATAATATGGAAAATATTATATTAGGTTTTTTTTTATTATTTGGTATAAGTTTTAACGTGAGTTCATATTGTTAATATACGTGCGTGTTAGAAATATAAACATCCATTTAATGTTGAAGGGGTGAACAGCTCTTTTTAAAAAAAATCTCATTATATAAATTTTATAGTGTATCTTTGCATTTTCAATAGATTATAAAATAATTATTTTCAATAATTATTTAATCTAGAATTTAAAGATTTGTCATTTATCTTAAACCAAACTTTTCTTTTAATTTTTGTGCTGATGCAAATGCACTAAAAAGATTATTTTGTCTTACCTTGCCAATATAAATTATTTTTGTCTTGCTTTTCAACCATAATTAGAATGTTTCCAACTTATAAATATTATATTTATCAGATATGAAATAGTTATTCATTATTGCTTTTACAGTTATTAATTATTTTTTTTTACAGTAGTTTTTTACCTACTGGTATTTAAATTTTGTCTGTATGTTATTATGCTTATATACATGTCTATTATTATATCCAACTATAATAATGTTTGAATTGAAAGTAAAAATGGTATAATGCCATCGGTTTCAGAGGCCGAGAATAAGCCAATTGAAATTGAAAGATTAGAAATTTACTTAAGTATGAATTTATTGTTCTTTATTATGCTGGGATAGAAAAGTATTTAGTGGCTATGTAGAATGAAGTTAGTTATGTTATATAGTATCTTATGGGATTGAATCTTTCCCCTTTTAGTTATTTTAATATTTGACATGGGTATTTGCATAGTATATTGTATGGGATAGAGTAAACTCTCCCTTTTGTTTATTGAAATATTTGTTAGAAGTAGATTGAATCCTCCAGTTCTGATAGTTGTATTTTATAAATTAGAGTCTAAGAAGCCAAATATTTTATCTCTCTTATTTTTGGTGATGAGAATTTGTTCCCACCAGTTTATTTTAAGTCTCAGAAGTTAGACTTGGGAGTTATTGTATTGTTATTTATATGATTAGAGTTGTGAAAATCTTTTATTCCCATGTGCCTTATGGAATGTTTTCATCTGTTATGCATAGCCAAGTGCAAGATAATTTGTTGATAAAAAAGGAGAATCAAAGCAGAACTGATTTTCTCACAAAACAGCTGTAGTAGAATTAGTGCTAAAGCATGGTTGGTCATTGTCATCATCCGTATTATGATTTTATTACAAGTTCATAAGTAAACCGATTGGATTGATTAATGTTAGTTATTTTATGATAGACAACATAATTCAGATACATGCATAAAGTATTAATTTAAACGATATGGAAAAATCCATCATTAATGTATAATTTTGCTTATTATTCCAAACCATTTTATATTGATCATTTAAATTTCATATCATCAACTTTCATAATATTCAATCATCATTTCAATGAGCAAGCAAAAGAAGACAAAGTATAGTTAATTAGTAGAATTATTTATTTCTATTTTGCAAGGAAGACAAAGTATAGTTAATTAATAGAATTATTTATGTCTATTTTGTAAAGACAAAGTATAGTTAATTAGTAGAATTATTTATTTCTATTTTGTAAAGACAAAGTATAGTTAATTGATATAATTATTTATTTCAATTTTGCAAAGTACAAAGTATAGCTAATTAATAGAATTATGTATTTCAATTTTGCAAAGTATAGTTTGATCTTATTCTTATACTTATTCTGAGATTCAAACCCTTCTTATTTTAATTAATGTGCATTTGAAGTAAAATGCCAAGAATTTTTAGTTTCATCCTTTAATTTAGTGTAAATATTTAACCGTATGTTATTTCTCATGAACCTATCAACTTAAATGATAGCTTAAGAGTGCTGAAAAACCAGGTGCCAAATATAAAGTAAATTTTGTATTTTATTGTTTGAAGTGTAGGATTATATTGTTACAGCATTGTATGTTTATCAGAATTGACTGATAACTTAAATAATTTTGCAAGAAAAATGTAAAGAGTTTATTTTGGTGTATTATTTTAGTACTGAAAATAAAATGTGTTTTTCCCAAGTCTATCAAAATGCCTCGATAGCTGGGATGTGTTAGAACAGAAAATAGAAAGTTATCTTATGTTATCTGCTCTCATGTAAATGTTTCAACTATTGATGTTAAATAAATCCAGAACCTGTAACTGCACAAATAATAAAAAAAAACTAAATGTTTGCTTAACTATTTTGTAAATAAATGTTTTATTATTCAAAATTGTGTTCAGAATTCTTCTTTGACATACATTCGTATTTCATATTTCCACACATGCACACACATTTATTTTATCTAATATGATATGATTGCACTTTTCATTTAATTTAATGATGAACATATCCAGATATGATGATATTGATTTCCTTGATCCAAACACTGTATGAAATGTTAATTGTTTACTGATTCTCTAATAGTTTTGCCATTTAGTTATTGTTTAGATGATGAATTGAAATCAAAATGTACCCTATTTCTTTCATTATCTAACTACTATTATTTTGTTAGGGTATTGCTTAAAATATATCATTACTTTTATAATAGTAAATAGTAGTTGTTGGGAAGTATAGATCTAAAATTAAGCTATGCAATAAATTAATTCCCTGAGATATTCAATTATTAATTTAGATTAAATATTCATTCAGTTAACTACTTTAGATTATTGTATAATTAAAAGTTCAGTAATGTTAGGTTTATTTTATATTCAATTCCAACTTGCTATACAGTATAGTTGCCAAACATTATATTTTAGTTATTAATTTAATTTCCTAATATGGTAGAAGTTGTTCAATGCATGTGGATGATGGGAGGAGGTGAAGTATAGACTATAACTTGTTAATTTGGATGGTAGAATTTTACCAATTTAATTCTTATTTATTTTAGAATTTAATAGATGTTTTATTTCTATTAATCATAATATTTCCTCCCACATCTAATATACATTTTACACCTTATAGACCTCTGTATCCCTCAAATGAGCTAAGCTAAGCTAAAACTTCATTTAAGAGCCTCATTAATAATTTTAAGGTAAAGTTAGATCAATAGTTTATTCTATGATTCATAGAATTGGTGCCCCCAGATATTTGTGGTTAGGATAGGTGTTAGTGATCGATGATGAGGGATTACAATATATAAATATATATATATATATATATATATATATATATATATTGTGGCCTGTCTATAGGTGGTACGACCCTAAGCAGAGTTTCCAAGTCCCTTATATTAGACCCTACTTGTATTCGGGTTAGGTTCTATTAACAAACTTACTATATCCTGACCATTTTCTTTAACTATAACCATTGAATTTATATAAGACTAGTATTTATCCCAAGTTACTTTGACATGAGTAAATATTTCTAAAATAAGATATGTTTTAAATATAATCAATATGAGACTCATTTACCTATAAACAGATCACATCCCCTTAACATTAAACAAATACAAAATACTTGTTCAATGGCATAAGAATACCCAGATACTCATCCTTATTAAGTATCTACATACTCTCATGACTAACAATAATATCTAATATATTATTTTATATTTATAACTATTAAGTTTTAATTCAATCACTCATTAAATTAATCTGTTAGATAATTACAGATAAACTTTGATTCATATTATGTTTAATAATTAAGATTGGCAATAATCACAAGAATAACTTTAAAATAAGGAGATCTCAGAAAAATCATTGATTTATTGATTCTTCATACTACCCTTGAAATATCAAGAGGGATTTTACAGATTTCCATGGATAGTGTACAAATTAAGAAAGGCTTATAATTTAAATTCATAATCAAGCTTTATATGTATGTTCTTTAATATTGAATATTAAAATAATATTATTAACTAAATGGTGATTAACACTAATACTTTCACTAATAACTAATGTATCATTTAATTTTATATTAATAAATACACTTTAATAATTGGCAATGTCATCAATGACCTATGGGATCAAGGCAGCATGTAACAAGTAAAAAATCTTTACTAAGAGATTTATGCTTATTAAACTGTTAGATTTACTCTAAACTGAATTGACTTTTCATTTTAATTTTGACTGTACATTTTGAGTTGTGTGATGTGGTGAGAATGAGCCCAGAAAAGAAATGCAGCAATTAGAATTTGATAAAACTTTTAAAACAATAATTTTAATAATATTCATTACAAATGATAATAAACATTATTATTAATATCGAATTTAAAATAACTTATAACAAAATAATACACATATATTAGAATAACAACAGAAAATTAATCTTTAGAGTATTATTATTAAACAAAACTAATGATTTCCCATTATATGTTGAGATATTTATCCCTATGTATGTGAACTATATATCACATATTCAGTTTATTAAACAATCTTTTTTTTCCATTCATGGTTTGTTAGTTCGACCTCTACATAATAGTAGTACTTGGTGATTAAGTAACAATGCAAAACAATAAGTGGGAACATAGGATTATAATTCTGGAGGTTGGTAAGCAAACAAAATTACTACTTTTATCTTTCACATAAGAACAAAATCATTGTTTTTTAGTTTATCCATTTGTACATGTAAATATAACCTGCTCTTTGGAATATGTATATATCATTTTAAATACCCTTTCATACTAAAATATCGAGTATATTTGTTTACTTAAAGGATTCATAATCTTTAAACTTAACCAAATTATTAAATAACTATTAATATAACAACACTTGAATTAATTCCTTATTAAATGATTTAATCCCCCCCCCCATTATACTAACAAATCCTAGATTAAAAATATAAATGCCAACATTAGAAAGTTCTCTTTTAACTCTCAGCTAAAGTATAAGAACAATTTTAAATCTTCCAGTTGTTCCACACTCCATAAACTTATCATAACGTTTTTATTTTTCCTTATTTTTTTTTTTTTTTTTGAAGATTCTGCTTATCCTAAAATTTGCGCGAGGTATTTGAGTTACTGCAACAATGATCCTTCATTTTGTTCTTTGTTTAGTAATAAAAATTTATTTGTGGCTTGCATTATTCATTTTAGATGATATATATTTCTCTCTATAGTAAAAGGCACACCTATAATTTCAATTAAAAATGTGTCGTGCAACATTTTTGGCTCCAAATAAATAATTCTATCTCACATTGTAATTAAGATTTCATATACATCCAGAATAATAATGAACACTTGTCATTTATCACTAATTTAGTTCCATTGAATTTTAAATGTATATACTGTTTCCAAGAGATTTACTATTCTTTTATCTATCCTTACTGGATATTTATGGTGTTTATTTATTTCCTTTTGTGTATTACTGCAGTTCATTTCCCCTATGGCACAATTATTATTACTTTTCAATGAATATATTCATTGATTATTCATCTCCGATTATTTCTTCAATACTTATTAATTTTCAAGAGATTATCGGGAATTCCGATTATTGACTTGCCCAGTAGAAAAACGATTAATTTATTCCATTATTTTAACAACAGAGTTTATAATTACCCATGTATATTGATGTAGAGTTGCAAATTATAAGGTTTTAGGAATTTTTAATCCAATTTTATTTTTTAAAAAAAAAATATCACCAAGAAAAAAAAAAACTTAGTTACTTATACTTTACGATCCAGAAGCCTTTTTTCCCTCTCTTGAATTTCATAGTAAAAAATATTGTTTGAAACTCTTTGATTGGTTATTTTTTCCCACTTTTTCTCTATGAAACAATTTTTTTGAAAGTTTTTGGTTTATTATTTTAAAATGACAATTTATCATTTTTTAAAAATAAAATATTGAAATATAATATTCTTTAGAAATTAAATAAAGATAGAATTTACTATTTTAATTCTAAATCAGTATTTTGGTAAAATTAAACCTTATTTATTTACTTTTAAATATAGTAAGATTTGAAGATAAATAATTTTTATTTTTAAAATCAAATGTGCCCTACAATAATTATTAGTCCCTACTATGCATTATGTTTACAAAATTACAATTTAAACTTCACTGGTTTTAAATACTAAATAATATTAATTGTTCATCCATTTGCATATATATGACTCTGTAGTTTATTTTCTATGTGTATTTTGAGTTAAGATCATTTATAAATTTTCATTAGCTAAATTCGAGTTCAAACCCTATGATCTAATATTTCATTATTGTCTTCTTTTAATAAGTAAATATTATTGGATTTGTAAAATTTAAAATTATACACTAAAATTTTATTTTAGAATAGACTGAGTTAATAAAAGTGCGCAATATATATATATATATTGTACCCTTACTTCTTGATATATAAAATAGTTTAAAATACAACTAGCTCAGTTACATTATTATGCTCAATTAAAATTTGTATATCTATCTTTAATATACTTTTATATTAACATATCTTAATTAAATTCATTATCAATTATCAAAATCAATATAGTTTTAGATTATACTAATTAAATAAGTATTTAATAAAATTATGAGACTGTGAAGTAAAGTTACAAAGTAATAAGTAGATTTACACTGAGTCAATATCTCCCAAGATACTGTCTCAATGGCATAAGAATACTACCACTACCTTATCACCTTACTACTACATCTATAGCATTCTTATGACTTTTAATAAAATAAACTATCTTCAATAATACTAAAATAATTCCTAACTTTTAACTTAAAATATAATTAAATAATCTCAGGTTCTTCTAAGTTGTTTTAAAATAATAATAAATTATGTAAATAAGTATGATGTGGGATTTTATATCAAACTTAGATACACCTAACTTATTTTAATAATAATAATAAATAATACTAATCTTAGAGTGTAATTTAATCTCATCTATTTCTATTATATAATCAATCATTAAATGAATAAACAATCATATGTATATCTTTTATTTCATATGGTATCTTCATTTCAGAATAAATCAAAATCTTATAATTAATAATCTGTGGCAATAAACAATATTGTATTCTTATAATGTGCATTATAATCATCTTATGACCATTGCAATATTTTATGTTCATGTCAATCAATTCTTATAAAATAATGTTAAGCAAATATTGTATTCATTTCTAAATAATAATAACAAATTCAATTTTGTGCAAATATTATGTTTATTTCAAATCATCTGATGTCAAAATGCTGTGGTGAAAAATAATGAAACTTGACACACTTTTTAAAACAAATTAACAAATTTATTTACAATAACTTCAAATAAAATTTATTTACACTATTTACAGTTTAGAATTTATGACAACAAATAAAATAAAAATAAGAAATACAAATATAAGAGGCTTACACTGTTATTAACTCATGTACTTAATAAGCAATTTTACATTCCTTCAAACGCTATATTAATAATATTACAGTGTGTTTTTTTTAAAAAACTTAGATTTTTTAAAATAAATAGTAATGTACTTTAATTACTACAAATAACAATATATGTCAAGACTATTTATGTAGCATGTGTACATAATGTAGCTCTACTTATTAAATAGCCACATTAATTAAATATTACATTTATAATGTATCATCATATATTTACTTTATTATTAGCATTGCTTAATAACTTTATAAAATTAATGTATCTTTGTAATGTAAACAAAAAATTGATTGTAATTATACTTTACTTAATGTAATTCCTGTTATATGTTTTATCAAATATGCATTATATATTTCTATTGTTCAAATATTATTATTTAAATCATTTATCAATTCTAAATTCATAAAGCATTACCTTAGATAAATTCTATGATTCTTTTCTGTGTAAAATCATTATTTTACCCTATGTGCTTTACTAACCTTTCTAATAAATTTCTATCTATAAAACATATTCTAAACTTATTTAAAACATTTTCCGGAAAATAAATATCAACTTCAAATAAAATATTCATTATCCAAATTACTCATACTATATTGTCTATACTTAGTAAACTTTTCAATCTAAATATAAGCCTCTACCTAAAACGTAACTTAACTTATCTAATAAACAGAAAATAAAATAGACTTTTAAAATCCTTTTCTGACTTGCAAAAATAAAATAATTACTTAGATAAATAATAAACATCATTCTAATACTAAACATAAATAAAATATCAAAATTATTTATGAAAGAATCATATAATTATTTCTAAACTTCTTCCGTAATGTTGTATCATGTTGATATTATAAATTAAAACTTATGCATATTTTAATAAAGTTCGTTGCCAATATAATGTATGTGTTTTCATAATATATTTATCCATTCATTCTACAACAACATAATATTCAGTTGATCTAAAGAAAAACATATTAAATTCATTAAAATCATTATACAATATTTTTACCATAATAATAATAATGTCCAGTCTGCTACCCAGTATTCTTCGGAATTTGCAGCTTCAGAAAACAAAAAATAATACACATTCATACTCTCAACATTCATTAAAATATTCCGTGTTAAATTAATTATAAAATAAATTTATGTAATTAACTATTATATTATTTTTTAGTTATTATTTAAGTAATGTACCTATCCTACTTTTAAGAGTTTAATAATATTTAAATTTTATGTTAAATAAATAAAATAAAAATCATATTACATATTCCAGCGTCGACTTTTGTTCTACCATAAAAGTTCTAACAAATATCCTACGTATAAAGTCAATAAAACACTATTTCCTGTTCCGTTGTATCACGTGTTTCTTGAAAGTTTATAATAAAAAATGATAACGTTTATTTTTAAAAATAATAAGTTCCACAAGAAAACAAATAAAATTAAAAAATAGTTTATAAATTCTGTTTCTGAATCCAGCTCTTCATAAAATATTGTTCAAAAGTTAATATTTCTAAATTAATTTATAATTGTTGAATTATTCTCCTTTAATTATTTTCATTAACTTAGCTTGGCCTGATTTGGTTTGGCCTGGACGTCCATGTATTACTTGCGCATTTATAAATAATATATTCAGGTAAGAATTACTTTCTCCATCTATAACGACCTGCGTTTTAGATTACTTCAATATAGCAATTTTATTATATTACGATTTTAAATAATCATATTTATAATCTATTTGCCTTTTTAAAACGTCAATATTTAGTCTTTTAAGCACAAAGACTTAACAAGGCAAGTATTTATTTAAAATTACTACTGCTTCTTATATCTTTCCTTAAGATATACATTTTACTTCTATAATTTGTCAAAAATACTTTTTTTCCACAGAAGTATTTTTATTTCTTTAAAATATCTATTAATAACAGACAATAGTAATTTAACTTTAAAACTATTTATAGACCAAAATATTACTTTTCTCCATCTTATAGTTTTCTGTACTAATCCAGCGTCTGTTACTTCTATAGCATAAAGTTTCTGATATATTTCTCCGATATGTGAGGTTTCCATGATTATTTGTACGTAAATTGAGTTTCGATATTGAGAAGACGAATAGGGAATTATTAAGTTATTACTGCATACTTATCATTTAAAAATTATAAAATTATATACAATAACACTCTTATGATTTTAAAACTGATTCTTAAGAGCGTTTCTAAATTTACTTAGCTATTTTCTCAATAGCACCAAACGACTTAGAAGTTTTATTGTAGAGAGACCCCCTCAACAATTGAATCCAGCTTATATACTGCCAGAAACTCCTTATCTGATTGGTATGTTTAAACAATCAAACTTTGCTTATTTACATATTTATCAACTCACTATTAAAAATAAAATAATGACTTATTTAATATTTAATATTATTACATTTTAAAAATAATTTTATCGTTTATTTAAATCTACCAAACATTTTTTTAAAATATTCTTTCTCACTTGGTTTAAATCTTAACTTTTATAAGATCATTTTAAAATAAACTAAATCTTTTTTATACGTAATATTTTTAAAATAATATTTTTAAAAATCAGATTTAATATTCTACATTAATATCTTTATTTTTTTATCTCGTGATAACTCACGTATTATTTATAAATTTTATAACATGATTTTTTTAAAATAATTACGCAACTCTATTAGACAACTTCCATGCATGTGTGTATAACATCTGTTCTTTATAACACAAGAACGCTTGTCTAAAAATAAACTTAACAATTGCTTTTTTAAAATAAATATTTATTTTTAAAATAAATAAGATATTATATCAGATTTTAAAATAATTATTTGATATGATTAAAATCAAATATTAATCTCAATTTAAGTACTTATAATTTAAAATATTTTTATTCACTTTTAACATATATTTCAAATTAAATAAATATCTTTATCTAATTTTAACTAAATCTTTTAAATACTTTAGCTTTAAACATTTGTTATTAAACATATTAATGCAGTATTACATCATAATCATCATCATTTTAAATATCTTCCCCAATATCAACACAATTCACATATCAAATACTCATAGATTGCTTTAATTAAACTTATGGTAACATTACCACAAGCAAAGTCAACATCACACTTTTAAAATACTTCTTAAATTTAAAATTTTCTACTAAATTAGCACAAAACTTAAATGGTGACCCATACAAAAGGGCACAATATATATATATATATATATATAACCATATATATATATATATATATATATATATATATATATATATTGTAATGATATGTTATTAGATGTATTTTCATTATTGTCATTGCTTATTATATTTTTAGTATAATAGAATATAAAAAATAATAATAGTATTAAACTTTTGTTCAAAATATATTACTACTATTGATAATAACAACAATAATAATACTATCCAATATGTGCTTTAAATATATCCATTTTTCATAATTACTTTTTTACAAATAATAAAATTCATCTATGTATAACATTATTTTAGATAATGTTTTTAATAGCTAGCTGCAGAAAGGAGTTTGCTGTTAATTGAAAGAAGACCCTGTGATTTCTTGTGGGAGTTCTTAAAAGAACCGAGCAGGGCAAATTCCTAATGTTCCCTCCATACATTCTTGTCATTGCAATTATTATTATTATATAATTATTCATGTGGTATATGAACATGGATGAACTACTCCCCACCATTCATTAGTCAGTATGGTGAGTTTCTTGACTTTTTACTTCTGAGTTTAAGATCAAAAAAGACAATGGTCTTTCTTTTCAGTTGCCTGATGGCTTTTAAGTAAAATGATCAGTTGAGTTTCCATAGAGACAGATCGAATGGGTGTGTAAATGAAAAAGATATCTAATAGATATTTACAATTATGACTGATAAAAATAAATCACCCCCCCTTACTTTCACAGACTATAAACTCACCAACCAAGGCAATGGTTGATGGTCAAAGATGAAGGATGTTAAGAATTTCCTGATTGTGGACCCTGATTTGTTGATGACCTTTTATTTAGGTACTTACAACTGCAGATAACTTTCAAGTGAAGAAAGATGGTATGAGTTGGAAGAATTATCTCATGTTAAATTGGACATTATTGGACTTTGTGATGTAAGAAAAAAGGTGATGAGACAATTTATTATAGAAATGGATGGTGCAATATTGGAAGTAGATGTGAAGTAGGATTATTATAAATAAAAAGTGATGCTGCATAAGACAGAGTGGCAAGATGAGCTAATCAACTTAATAACAGATAGAAAATGTAAGTAATTCAGGTTTATGCCCCCAAAAGTTCACATAGTGTGATAAAATAGTAGATGGTGTTAATAAGGATGTACAAAAGGCTTTTAATCAAACCAAGCAACATTGTAAAATTATGGGTGACTTTAATGCTACAATTAGTAAATAATTGAAAGATGAAACTGCTATAGAAACATTTTGTTATGGGATAGAAATGAGAGAGGACAAAGACTTGTGAGTTTGCAGAAAAAAAAAACCTTTATATTATAAATATTAAACAGAAATGGAAATGGAAGCATCCAAATGAAAATGCAGTGGTATTGGATTATATTTTGAATAACAGAAAATACATATTTCCAGATTGTAATATTCTTAATAAATTCAACATACGAAGTGATTATCAATTAGCGAGATTTAAATTCATATTAATACAAAACTAGAGAGACAATATTGACAGTTGATATTCCTAATCTGCAGAAACAAGCTAATGAATTTAAATTAGAATTTTAAAATCACTTTCAAATGTTAACAGATTTTGAATATGATACACATTGAATGAAATCAATAAGAAAATAACTAATACACTTTTAAAAACTGCAACAAAAAATAGATGGTAGAAAAAAACAACAATTGACCAGTAAAATTTCTAGCTGAGATAAGAGAATTCATGAAGAAAAAAAAGAATATTAAAATATATAAATATGAAGCATTAAGAAGAATTGAATATCTCAAATTTTGTAAAATGGTTTTTCAAAAAATATTTTGTTGATTAAAATGGGAAATTAAGATCATAAAAGCAAAGAAACTTATTTAATTTTTTTTAGATTTTTCAGATGATGTCCTTATTTTTGCAAATAATGTTATAGAACTTTAGGAAATGTTGCAAGAATAATCAGATGAAGGTTAGAAAAACAGGTTTAAATATAAATATTAAAAAAACTAAAGTAATGTTTAATAGACAGGGTACGAGCACAGACTTTCACATGACCCACCACTCTCCACACTATCTCACAACACTGACACACCTGAACACCCACATGTCGAAAAGACAAACAATCACCAATACACACATTTTATGCTAAACCAGCAATCATCAGTTGGTCCAGATTACCATCTCTACACATATATGCTACAAGTGCTCAGATATATATTAAGATAGCAAATCCTCCTACTTTAATGGACAGGCTTCATTGTACTCCACACTCCAACTCTTCAACTGTCCATCCAATTGAAAATCTGATGATGGAATGCTCAAAGGCCACCCTTAGGCTGAGATTGTTGTCACACCCATGTTGACCTAAAGGTCAATCTGACCCCTCATGTACAGGACATAATCCATTAAATACATATACAAGGGATAGGCAGACAAAAGAAGAAAATAAAAATTGATAATCGTGACTTCAAAGAAGTTAATAATTATAAAATCTTAGTAAAATTATCAACACAGACACAACTATAATATGTGGAATTAATCACAGATATTAATTTGGATGAAGTGTTTTTGGTAGAAGAAACAATAAAAAAATATGCTTATGTAATGAAAAAGATTTTTAATACATGTTGTGTTTTACCAGTTCTTTCTTATGAATCTGAGACTTGAATATTTAACAGAAGAGCAACACAGAGCCTTCAGCTTAATCAATGGAGTATAGAAAAATGTATTTAAGGAATAATAAAAAGAATTAAAAAACAACATATATAACTGAAAGAACAAATAGCTATTATTAAAATCATTTAAATAAAAGACTGAAATAGAGAAAAGCGGGTCATACTTCAGAAAAGATTATAATAAAAGGGAAGTTGATGTTTCAAATTTGATCTTAGGATATTTTAAAAAACTTTTAAAGATAAGCACTTATCAGGTAGATGGTGGAAATAAAAAAAATTGTTGATGGGGTGTGGAGAAGAGCAGCATGAGATTATCTAAGTGATTAGAAAATATGATTTTTTTACTATAGTACAGGCTTTTTCATACCTGCACTTCTATATGTAATATATAGGGGTTTGAACTCAGATTTTCACATGACTCTCAACTCTCTGTGCCATCTCATATTGCTGACCCACCTTATCACACACATGTTGAAAAGATAAACAATCCCCATTATATGTAATTCGTGCTAAACCAGCACTCATCAGTTGATCCAGATTATCATCTCCACAAATACATACAATCAAAGCTCAGCTTATACTAAGATTTTGAGAGACCTTTATTTTATAATAGATCCTTAATGATTAAAAATGATGGTGCTGATGATTTATTTTTTTAATCATTGTATTGAATTAAAAAATATACAGGTGTGGATCCCAATAATATCTAATAGTAATAATCCGGTAAAATAATATTAAAACTATTTCACTTCTAAATCTTCTCATCTGTGCAATTTAATACTATAGTAGAGTTATAGATGTCAAAACTAAAATTTAATGGATTGAAGATTAACCTGCATTTGTTTGATTCTATGGATTTCTTAATATTACATTCAATATTGATAAGGTGCAATTTATCATTTTATCGGTGATCATGGCAATCATTAGATTTTATTTATCCAATACTTTTCAAATACTATACATTTTATTAATGAAATAAATCATCTCATCATTTTAAGAACCTTTATTCACCGAACAAGATACAATATCAAGAATACAACAAAGTCAATTACAGTTAGGAACTTACATGATGTGTTCCATAGTTTGAGATCATACATTAAATGAAATTTAGAAATAGATACATGGGGTTTATACAATCCAGCATTACATATTGAGAGTGTCGAGGGGTTGTATTATAAACATTTAAGACAACACCACCTTTGTTAAGTAGCAAATATAAAATAAACATAGATAACCCTATTAGGCAATAATCATTACAGAAATTGAGTAAAAATGACATACAGTTCGGAACTTATATATAACGTTCCCCAGTTTATCAGGATACATTAAATGAAAATTGAAAGTAGTCACTAATTGAGTTTAGCATCCAAAATTACCTAATTAGGTGTAAATCACAGCTATGATTAAATGATCACCTCATCAGAGGACTAAAGTAGGACATTTTCAACTTTGGCATTTGTACTCCAAGTATGAGCTCTTTCCTAATTGGATTAAATATCTACTATTGTATGTAACTTATCACAATAACAGTAAGCATAAATCAGTTTTCATCAAAGCAGCTTTAAAATAGTTCAGTCTAAGTGAGTGGAATTGTAAAAGGTTTAATGCTACATGCCTAAGAGCAATTAATTCGATTACTTTTTTTCTGTGGACTTTAATATAATAGTAGAGTGATAGTTTTGGGAGAAAAATATTTGTAAACTGAGACTTAACCTTTCATTCCATAATTCAATCATCACAAATCTTTAAAAAATTAAGCACTTGATTATTTTTGGATGAAATTTAAAACATATTTTCCAGTAGCACCAATAATTTATCCAACGTTTCTGTATCTAATTTCTTCATCTATAAAAAGTTACAAATATGTTATATCTTGAACAATTTGGACTTTAAATTTTAAATCTTTTCCACTTTTTTCAATTCTTCTTAGTAGTATTCTATAACAAATCTCTTTACTTCCTTGGTGGTTGAATCTTAATCTAAGAAGGCAAAAACTGTCAGTCATAATCAACTTCTCATCCTATTGTTATACAAATTATCTCTTTCCCATTTAGCCATAATCACATATTTTTAGTCTTCTCTTTAACTATCCTAATAAGATCCTTGTGGTTTTCTACATTTTTAGTTATAAATGTTTTATTACTGTATTATCCCTGCTACTAACTATGAATCAATATTTGTTCCTGATTAATGCCATTTCATAGTATACAAATTGAATTACATATTCAATTTAGTAAGTGACATATGTAGCATTCATTAACTCTTTTGCCAGTATTAATTAACTCTTTTGTCAATGTAAAACTACTGTCTAATATCATACCCTATTTTTAATGTTTTCTTTACTATTGGGTAAATATTTTTCATAAGAATTATGAAATATTCTGATATATCTTTTTTTCTAAGAACCCGCCATAAGTAAATAAAATTAATGGAAACAAAAGCCTTGTAATAAATAAAAATTAGAAGTAATTTTCTGGTGTTCATTGAATTTTTTATTATTCATTATATATCAATATGATGCTTCTGTTGTTTTAAAATAAATTCTAAAATCAAAATCTAACGGTTATTTTACAAAATTTGTTTGTAGTAATTAATTTATAGAGCACGCAGAAAGCTTATGTAAATAGTCAGAACAGGCATTAAGCTGTATTCAATGTGCTTTAAAATTCTCAATAATCAAGCATATGTTGCCAATAGAGGGATCTTCCAAATCATGACACAATAGTTTATAGAATTTTCCACAGTAAAATCATAATATTAACTCACTGTAAATCGCAAGATTTTGCATAAGTTAATTTGTAAAGGAAATAATGGATTTAAACAGTGAAGAAAACAACCTCTTCACACTTCCAAATCAAGATGCTTCAGATTTACCTATATAAGTGGACATTTAGGTTAAAGACAAGATGGATCATTCTTGTCTTTATAAAAATCACTATCTTGTGTTGTGATTTGAAAGATCCCTCTATTGGCAAAATATGCTTGATTATTGCAAAACTTATTTGTATGAAGTATGAAATATGACTCATTAGTTTCCATGCTGAGAATACACTTTTTATTGGTAAAGAGATAAAAGCTTAATTTTTCTAACATATAAACAATTTAGTATTTTTTATAATTTTGTCAATATTTTTTGATTTTTTAAGTTCCAAAAATAGTTTTAAAGCAATACTATAATTCCATGCAGCTTTATCTTTTGATAATAAGCTTAGAAAAAAAATCTGAACTTCTTTTACATTCAGAAGGATTAATGAGATAATATTCTCCTTAAAATTGTCATGTATTGATTGATATCTTTGTGATTTAATTTTTTACAATGTCCATCCTCCTTCTATTTTATTACTTCTACTTCATTTACAGTAAGACACATTTCATTTTTCTTATGATAACACTTTTTATCATTTGAATTTTCAAAAAGATAATACATGTTTTCTAAGCTTATTCATATTTTCTATGTCTTTGCAAATCTTACAGTATTTCTTCTTATCTTTACAGAATGTTCTTCGAATTTTTTTATTCAATTCTCTTGAATTATTTTAATTTGTTTCTGTGTGTTATCTTGGAAATATTCACTGTATTTTTTTTATGCCCATTTGATTATCTTTTCCCCTTATATTAATTATCTTTCTGTCACTTTCATCCCCAAATCATCGGGTTTGTTAATAATTAGATTAAAAATAATAATAATAATAATAATAATAATAATAATAATAATGATGATGATGATGATGATGATGACGATCATGATAATAATGATGGTGATGATGATAATGATAATGATGATGATGATTATGATGATAAAAATAACAATAATAATAATAATGATGATGATAATAATGATGATGATAATAATAATAATGATAATGATGATGATGATGATGATGATGATGATAATAATAATAATAATAATAATAATAATAATAATAATAATAATAATAATAATAATAATAATAATAATAATAATAATAATAATAATAATAATAATAATAATTGGCATTATAACAAATAAAAATGTTACATTCTCTTTATTGTTTATACATTCAGAATTCATGATATTGCTTACACTTCACTTTGGGTTAAGTTTTTTTTTAATTCAAATTAAATAAATATTCAATCACTAATGGCTAAAAATAAAATTATTTTGATTTCAATGCATTTTATACGGTGACAATTATATATGTTTGAAAAATACATTGGTAATTTAAATAAGTGTTATATTCACAAATGTTTACTATTTTCCTACTTCATTTCTAATTTCAAGTAACCTAAAGTATTTTTTTCTATTTCTAGCACTAACATTCTATTAACAAGTCACTAAAAACATATATAATGCATAAACGATTTTTATTTTTTTTATCTATACATGATAACAAAAGTTAATCAATTTTTTTCTTCATTTTTTATTGAATTGCGAGTGTACCATTTGGTATTTTAAAATGTTGAACTATGTTCATGAAATTGAATTTACATTATTTGATAATCTTTAAATTATTTTGATAATGAGTAAAAAGTATTATTAAAACAGGCAAAACTCAGTATATATATATTGCCACACACAGCAAGCTAAGAGGATGTGGTCATGTGATGTTTATTGGCTTAAAAGTATTATAAGAAAATTTTTATGTTATTCCTACTTTTATGCCATCCAGTTCATGTTTTAATAATTGATAGATTCGATGGAAATGCTTAATACATCTATTAAGTGAGTAATAGTACATTTGGATAGTCAAATATCTTTAGACTAGATTCTGACTTATGGTTTTCATCAGTCAGGAACTTTTTGAAGAAGCTAAGACTGTGTGAGGTAATACTGATCATAAAGAATATTAATAATAATACAACTGTGTTATTTAATTCAGCATTGTAAAAATGTTTTTATTTCATTAATAAAATGTAATAACATTAAAAACTAAAAGAAACATCATAATTCAATTGAATGTCATCAAAATGTAAATCAGTTCTTGTAATAACAAATGTTTAAAAAAAGCAACAAAAATATATTAACTGTTTATACAGTTCATTAAAACATTTGCCTAAGATCACTAAAAAATGGATAAATCGTTTATTGCTGGGAAAGTTCATAAAAAGCTTGGGTATCAGATATGACAAAGCTGAAATTATGATCCCAGTATTTTGTTCTCTTTCATTGCACAAAAACATTCAAGCTTGTCAAACATTGATAGCTGAGAGATCATCGCAGCCACTTTGCAAGCAAGTAGATGGTTGCAGACGGTTGTGGGTTCACATCCCGGCCGATGCTATGACATATGGAAAAAAAAAACATGCAAGCATCTAAAAACAGACTTTAAAATATTTACTGAAACAGAAATTAATTTTCTCAATTGTGAAACTTACTCTTATAATATTTTTAAATAAAATTAAATTTTTAAAATCGTGATATGATGGAAAAGTGTCAGGTGTTGGTGGCTGAGTGGTTAGCACAGCTACCTTACAAGCAGTTCCCCTGGGGTTTGCTTCCTGGCCAATGCTTTGACACATAAAAAAAGTAGAAAAGATAAACTATGATTTTAATATAAATATTTTACTGTAACAACCAAAGATTGTACAAATAACACATAATTTATAATTAAGTTATATAAAATTATGTATATAATTATTTGTAAAAAATAGTCGTTGCAATTAAATAATGTTTGTTTTTAAATGGTAATGTATAACACCCTAAATTGTTTTGTTTCTTTATTTATTTTATTATTTTTATTTTACCTTTATATATTTAAAAAGTAGATTGAAGATAAGAGTGGTTGCTCTTGTCTTTTAAAGTCGTTAATCCTGTGGTAAAGATTTGTAGAGATCCCTACTATCGAAGTTCAGGCGCATATTCTTAAGGTGATAGCCTTAATATATATATATATATATATATATATATATATTATATATTTTATTATATATATATATATATATATATATATAACAAAATAAAATGTCCACTAATATTACTAATACAATAACGAAACTTAAATATATTTTATCTAAAGTGCCACATAATTATAAAATGGCTGGTTTTAGGTCTTTTTTATATAGAAATAATATTTTGTGTAAATATGCATGTGATAAAAAGAAAATAATATAAAAGACATTTATCAGGTGGTTTGTCAATTTAGTAAGAAAATTAATAGAAATGTTGTTGATGAAGAAATTGAGAGTAAGAAGTGGATTTCTTTGCCTTTTTATAATAATAATCAAGTAAAATTTATGAAAAAAGTTTATAATAGTATATATAATGTTTCATTTTATGGATCGGGTAATTTAAATAGAATGGTTAATAATTCAAAAGATAAGTTGGAAAAAAGTAATGTGAGTAATGCAATTTATAGAATTTTTTGTGGGTGTAACTTATCATATGTGGGGGAATCTAGATGTAATATGGAAAAAAGAATTAAAGATCATAAATTGTTGTATAAAAGAGTTTTGAAAAATGTACAGCTATGTAGTGATAGTAATAATGAAGTGAAGTTATATACTGAATCTGTTTTTTATGATCATGATAGGAATTGTAATTTTAAATTTGATTTTGATATAAACAAAATAAAAATTTTAGGCCAAGAGAGAGATAATGAAAAAAGAAAAATTAAAGAGGCAGTTTTTATTAGTAGGTATAAAAATACAGTAATAAACAGACAGTCAGCAAATATTAGGAGTAATGAATTGTGGGATGTTTAAATCGACATGTGTTTCCGGTTGGTAGTAGATGATTCCATTTTGAAAGTTGAGTTGATAATGATTATGAATATAATCGAAAATATTTCTTTATGAGTTTTTATTTATATTATATTATAAATTGTTTACCGTTGTTTGGAATATATTTAAGTTTCGTTATACATATGTATATTATTTACTTCTTATGCTATAATTAACATTTGCTTATATTTGTGCATGTTTTTAGTTTTATTATCAATCAAATTATTTTTATAATATAAAACATAACCTTCAAAGATATTAATGCATATATACTGTAATCTTAATTCATAGGTGAATTAAGTAGCAAGAGAGGAAACAAATGACTAAAATATATCACCAAAAATAATAATGATGTTAGCTAAGTTCAGCCAGTTTATAAATATCATATGCCACAATAAGAAGAGATACAGGGGTAAGTAATTACAATAAAATATTAAAATATGAAGTAAAATTATCAATAATTTAAGAGAGGGAGAAACTATCACCTAATTTACAGATACAAAACTTTTGATATTACAAACATACTTCATTGAGGTTACATTTAAAAATCCTTTTCCTATAACATTTATTACAACTATTATTTTTCTTATTTGTCACTTAAGTATTACATTGCTATAATGAGATAAAACATTATGTTCAATTTTCATAAAATTTGGAAGTGTTATCTTAAATCTTTGCAACAAAAAATTATCTTTTTAAAAAATAATTTCTTCTTTAGAAAATAATTTAAATAATGTGTTTCACAAAATAAATAAAGGTATCTCAGGGCAATATGATCATTATAATCAACAAATAAATTATATTTGGCTTTTACAGATCTATTCCTTATAGAATGAAATCTTAGTCAATCAAGTAAAAGACTTATCCCTAAACATATGTCTTATCACAATTATAATAATTACTATTATTAATTTAAATAAAATACAATATGATCTCTTAATTTGGAATATATTAAATAATCTCCTAGGATGACATTCAGATATTAAAAATGGGTTAGAAATCTTATAGCCATACTAAATACCATAGAATAAATCTATTTAACTATGTGCCAAATTTGAGCTAAATCATCTTTCAATTTAAATTTATTGTGGAATAATGAAGATGGCCTTCATATTTATGGAAACAGTTTTAAAATAAATAAAAAATTGCAGTAGTCTTTTAATAAGTAAACTAAATTTGTTGAAATGATCTCAAATAATAATAATATGTAATTATAATTTTTTATTAAGCAGAGTACATCTTTTTTAGATGTACTTTTTAATACTTAAGTATAATTCTATAAAGTGACTCTTATATTAGTTTTAATGTTCATATACTCTTACACAAAATATTTAAGATAATTTATTATACTCTTACAATTATTTAGATTTCTGGTTAATGAGTGGATAATGGATAATATGGATAAATGACTATCAGAAATTTCTTAATAATAAAACAAATATCTATTTCACAGAAAAACAAATAATAAATTACAAATACCATATCGTTTAGGTCCACAAAGCCAAGGGCTTTCACAAACATTACTTTCCTTTTTTAAAAACTATATTAGATAATTAAAATTACCAATAAATTTATGATAAATAGATTTGATTTAGCAAAAATAATCTGGTCAGCCAAAAAATATTTTCCATTAATTTAGATTCTAATAAATTCTCACATACTAAAGCATTTATATAATGATGATATCCTTTTTATAAATAGTGTCTCTCTTATGAATATTTAACATTATTTAAAATACATGCTTACCAAATCAGCAATGAACAAATGATAAGAGAGATGTATATTAACTATTTATGCCTAAAATAAAATACAATTTCAAAATTTGAAGTTATTTATCTTATTTATGTCCTAACTTTAGCAATGTTTAAATACAGGATCTACACATCAATTATATGTAATTCACATCTCAATAAAACTAAGAATGCTACAAGTGATAAGAATGGTGTTCCTCAATAACTTGATAAAAGTAACTATAATTGCTAGGGAACGTTATGATAAAATTGTACACATGCTTTACAAATACATTTTCAACAACAAACTAAATTATTGTGAAAAGGCAAAGTAAATTTATGATGGCATAGCTCATAATAAGTGCATCTACTTTTGAGGTCAATAACAAAAATGATCTAGGACTTTGTCACTAGTCCGGGAATGATGAGAATGCACACCAGAGTCAATAATCTCCAAAATATATAAGCTAGCAAGACAGTAAATATAAGAGAGAACTAACTAGTAAAAATGATAAGAGAGAGCACACACTACAATCTCTAACAATATTTGCAAAATTAAGCATTAGTAAATAAGGAGAGAGAGAATAAATCCTCAATCTCTAAGCAAAATGCTATAACTAACAGATGTGAAAGATGATAAAGAATACTTAATTAATGCTAAATATAGCTTGATTAAATTATGCAATAAACAAACAATAAAATATGTAATAGAAATATACATCTACTTGTATTGCATCAGCATAATAATATATATCATAAATAAATAATTCATATAAAAAAAACACATACTATTTTTAAAATATACAAATATCATACACTGATATTCTCAAAACTTTGACCAAAAATTATTACTAAAGTAGCATGTAAAATTACATAAAATAATATGCATTGAAAATAATACTGTAAGAAAAAATTATAAACATAAATAAAATATGAACCCTTTACCATTTTAAACTAAAATAAAGAATTTTTGTTTCTTCTGTCCTTCTACTATTTAACCATTAAACAGGAACAGAAAAAGTCTATTCTGCAACAAAGTTCAGTGGACAGCAAAGATATCCAGCATGCAAATATAACAATTAAAATATAAAAATTCTTTCCAGTTATTCATAAGTAAAATTTAATAAATTATACTAGCCAACTAAATGAAATAGCCATTCATTGATCAGGTTTCCATGGATTAGATAGCAAATATTTAATAAACTGCAATTTAAATATTTTTATATTCAATTTAAGCATTTAAATTTTAATCTATTAAATATCCAACAGGATAAATACTTCATTTCATTGTTACATTATAAAATTATAAGAATATTCAAAAGGAGAGATATTTTTAATATGTTGCTCACTTAAACTACAGTGGTGATTTCCATAACAATGATGAGATATTATTTTATATAGCACTATGTTTTTTATGAAATAGTGATATTAGTGATTAAGCCAATACACATGCACTTTAAAGATAAATTATAAATGGACTCTTTTTAAAATACTATATCTCATGTCTGGAAAAATTGAGAGTATTCATTTATAATTTATCTTTAAAGCCTACATGCATTGGCTTAATCGCTCATATCACTATAACAATGATGAAAAAAGAGAATATGCAGTCTTTTAGAAAATAATTCAAGAAATGTTATTGAAAATCATTTAAATGTAATATTACTATTCAGAAATAATTGAATGTTTCCATCTTTAATGTAAGTAATTCAGTCTAATATACTTCAAAACATTATTAAACTATGACCATTGTTTTTCTCTTCCCTGGAATCAAGAAATTATTTTTTCCCTCTGAGGTGGAAGTAGTCATAATAAACAAAACTTCTTTTATGCTGTTATAAAATAGAAAATAGTATTTCATCAAAATAACACTAAAAATAATTGTCTATTTAAACAATAGATTAGTAATGAAGTAATTTTTTTCTCATATATATAAAATTGATGGCTAGTAGTATACATGCCATCATAAAATAACATTTCTTAAATAAAATTCAATGTTTTTTTACATGAGATAAATCAATTTCAAATAATATTTTATATGAAATGAGTATTTTAGAAAAAATATATGATAGTTATATAATATTTTTAATAACATTATTGTTTTTGCTGAGAAGAGTTTTAAATATTTTACAGCAAACTTAAATATAAAATAGAAATTGAAATTAATATCAGTCTGTGTGTCATCGTAGTGATAACAATAATCTCTTTCAAATTTTTCTAGTGTGCAAAGTTTAATTATTCTAAGTTTAATCATAATAATTATTAACAATTTTTTCCAATAAAGCTGACTGGAATTAAGATTTTTTGTTGCTTAAAGTTTAAATTTAGACCCTGTGCCCAGATAATTAAAAAAATTTACCCTAACATACTTTAATCTAACAAAATAAAAGTTTCAAATAAAATTATACTTTTAAATTAAAACTGAAGTTTAAAAAAAAATAAGCACAATAAAAATGATTTCAAAATAGGAAAGAGAAATAAAGAGTTTAGAAAATGTGTGTGTGTGTTAATGTAGGCATCAATTTTATTTATTTATAATCAGGGTCATGTGACCATTTTAAAACACTAATTATTGACATTTAAATGTATATTTTCCCCCTTTATTGGTTCAAATCCATGTTCTACTGAAACTAAGGAATATTGCTAACCAAAAATGTAATTAACATTTAACTTTTAAAATAAATATTTTTTCTGTCTAGACAATAAAAATGAAAAATATTTCTTGTTAAAATAATTACTTATAAATTTAAACATTAGAACAAAAATTAAATATATTACATCATTGAAATTTATATCGTTTAAGATATTACTTACATTATTTAATACATTCATTTATTATTAGTTTTAACTGATAAAATTAGTAGAATATAATTTTATATTGGCTCTTTAAAATTAGACATTTAATAAGTACTTTAAAATAAATATTAAAATTAAATACTACATTTATTCATGCATTCAGACATTCATTTATCCATTACTTAAAAATCCTATTTTTAATTATTATTGACTTTATTAAACTACTTGTAAGTAAATAAATTTAAAACACTTCATTATAATATTTTCTGTTGAAATTAAAATCAGATTAATGCATTATGAATTCAATTTAATTATTAGTATACTAAAATATAGACTTTGGATTTGGTTTTTAAGCTTAAGATTAATATCAGCTTTCTAAAATATTTTAGGAATTAAATTTGACTAAATTAACACTATTAAATGATAAATACATTAACTATCATTTTAATTTATCTGCTATTAAAAATTTTAATACTTCAGGTATAAATAGCACTTATCAAAAACTAAGATATTATAAGTTAAGCTATCAAAATAATTTTACATCTATAAAATTTACAAGTATACTGATATGATATTTAAATACAAATATATTGATATATACTGAACCTTAGATGTAATTAAGAGATTTGAATACAGACATTCAAGCTTCTTTCAGTTTCCACTCTATATTAAATAACTGATACACATGACAACATACATGTGAAAATAATAATTTCCAATATATGTATTTTATGCTAAACTAGCACTCATCAGTTGGTCCAGATTATTATCTCACATACATATATACAATCAATTGCTCTGTTTATATTAAAATAGCAAATCTTTAAACTTTAATGGACAGGCTTCACTCTTTTTCACCCTCTAATTTTTTAGACATTCATATTATTGAAAATCTGATGATGGTATGCTCAAACTCCATGTTGATGCCAATATTGTTATCATACCAATGTTGGCTTTATGTAAATCTGATTCTTCATATGTAGGAATTTGATATGTCCATTAATGTTTGAAGACTTGTTTTTTTAATATAAATTGAGCACTAACTGTATATATGTGTGGGAGATAATGATCTGGACCAACTGATGAGTGCTGATTCAGCATGAAATATGTGTAATGTAGATTATTTATTTTTATCACATGAATGTATTGGGTTTTAAGATAGAATGGATACCTAAAAAGAGGTTGAAAATCTTTGTTCAAAGGTCCTTGGGGTATACTGATTTAGTAACTTTTTACATGCAGAATCGTCACATTATAAGACACTAACAAAAATCTATTTGCTATAAAATTAAACTATATCTTTATTTTTATATTGTCAAAAACATGCCCTGGTATTTAGATTCAGGGAAAAGCTGAAGATCACAAAATAAATATATTCTAATAAATTTTATTTACTTTGTCATATTTTATTCCAATAAACATCATACGATCACCACTTCTTATGCTTATGTATAACTGTTGTAAAACAGGCAAAATTCACTATACGTATTGCCACACATAGCAATCTAGAGTAATCAATGGATGCCAGAAGACTTGTGCATAAAATCTCCATCTAGTGCATAAGAATTGGTGGTCATGTGATGTTTATTGGCTTAAAACCAACCCTGCCTAATAGTATAGTGGTGGCTATGGCTATTTAAGAACCAAAGACACCAAAATATATGACTACTGAACTGAGTTCAGACCCATATGACTATATAAGCTAAGGGGCTTGGATTGAAACATTAAAGTGTTTTCAATTTAAGACTCATAGTTTTGTAGCTAAGTGAAGGTAAAAGGTGGCTGTTGGAGGGTTGCATTAAATCCTAAGATCTAGGTGCACTGCTCTCAGATCCAAGGCTCCTCACTGACGAAGGCCACAAGCTAGAAACTAGTCTTGTGGTATTGGATAAGTAGGCACTAGATGGGGATTTTATGCACAAGCCTTCTGGCATCCATTGATTCTCTAGCTTGCTGCATGTGGCAATGAGTATAGTGAGTTTTGCCTGTCATATTTTATTGTTTTCCTGAAAGTTTTTGCTGATGGTATTTTAGTTGTATTTATATATCGGACTATTTCGATAATCTAATATTAAGTACTGAATGTATTTGAAAAATGTAATTTTATTTAAATATTCCAAATACATTCATCTGTTAGTAATATCACACTCATTAGTATATGCACACTATTTTGAGAGGTATTATTCTCCTCTCTTCTTCAGGTGTTGCTGGCCAGACCAGTGTCAGTACTAGAATGGGAATCGAACCTAGACCATTAGATTATTGAATATTGAATTTTAAGGTAAAGCTCTAACCAACTGGCCATCCTGTTATCATATTCATTCATTTAGTAAATATCCATATTTTATTCATTTACTTTATAAATGGTTTATTCTGTCGTCTATGCAGCTTGTCCAATATTTAACTTTTTTATAATTTACTACGGATCTATTTATATAAAAGTGGTTAATTTTTAAATAAAACGCAATTCATAATTAGCTTTTTATAACTCATTTTAGTTTATTTTTTTACATCTAATATATTCTGTACAGATTGTTTTTTTTTCCTTTTAACATTCTCTATTTTATTTTTGCTTTGAAAGACTTTTTTTTTTTTTTTGATAAGTGGCAACCTATCATCAATTTTGTCAGACAGAATTTATTACAATTTTGTATGGTCACTTTTTTTTTTGAAAATGAAAGACATTTTCATTTGCAATTTATTTCTTGTTGAGAGTTTTGACCAATCTAAATAATAACCAGCTATTCTTTCTATCAGTCATTTCAATTCGCCAGATGCTTCCCAAGGTTGCTAATGAAGGCCAGTTTAAGGAAAAGAATATGGTTGCAGATGGTAAAATGAAAAGTTTATCATATGACAAACTTCTCTGATCCACATAAGGTTATAATGTGATGGTATTTTAGATTATTGTTACCATTTATATGAAATTAGAGCAGCAGTGTATTTTATCTTATCTTTTTTAGGATTTTCTTTTTGGGAAAAAAAAACTATTTAAAAGCAGCTAAAATTTTCAATGTTCTGAGAATTGAAAATATTTGATATATAAATTTTTTAATAAATAAAAATTATTTTAAAACAATTGGGTGTCTATATCGATATTTTTACGCTCACACATGCATTGATATATATTGGTGAAAAATAGATTTATTAAAAGTTGCTATTTCTCCCTCTTGAGAATTTTTTTTTTAATGTAACCCACATATATGTGAATGAGGTCCATTTATTTATTTTTAAATCCTTAAAAAATCGAATAGATGAAGTTATTTATATTTACTCCATACATTTTTGTCATCGCAGCTAATACTGTCATGTGATGTTTTGTATTATTAAATGAATATGGATGCTCGGTTAACCAACACACATTGCCAGCTTGATAAATTTATTGAATTCCGGAAATGTTAATGAATGAGTTATAGATAAGTGCTAAAAAGATTAATGGCTTTTTGTATAATGAAAAATTAATGATGAATTAGAAATTAACAACTAGTATCTTGGCCAGATTATAAATTCATTTGGAAATATATTCACAAATTTAAAATATCCTTTGGGTTAATTGTGGTAAAAATAATTTAATATTAAAAATAAATGTGCAATTATGTTTGAAGAAATAAAGAAAACTTTTACCAAAAGTGTAATTTTTATGAATTGTTACATTTTTATTTACAACTGTCAAACTCACTCCACTCACAACTTTGACACCATTGGCCTCAGATAAATACAATAATGATTACTACTAATAATTTACTAAACTAGAGATTATCTCTAGCACAGATATAAACTTTAAACCTCAGTTAAAATAAATCTTAAATTTTAACCCTGAAAAACAGACCAATACTGAGACTTCTGACTTCATGGGTAAGTATAAAAAGATATATATTTGAAGTAATAAAAAATAATTTGAAGATGAAATATTTCTGGCATCATTGATTCATTGATATCCTTTAAAGAATAGTAAGACAAATGATTCATTGGTATAATAGTTGTCAATAAATGAATATCTCATATCTTCAAGTGAATCTTTAAAGTTTGTAAAAAAAAAAGAAAAAAAAACAAAAATAGACTATGTATGAAATGGATGCATAAAAATAAAAAGTTTGCTTGAATGTTGAAAGAAATAAAGCTACTTTTTAGAAAAACTAGATTAAATTTAAACTGATAATGGTTGGAAATGACATTAATGATTGTGAACCTTTTTTTTTTTCCATATGTCAAAGCATCGGCCAGGAAGCAAACCCATGACAACTGTCTGCAAACAACTACTTGCTTGCAAGGTGGCTGTGCCAACCTCTCAGCTACCAACGCTTGACAATTTGTGAACCTTTTTTATTAAAAAGTACATATTTTTTCAATTTTAATATTCATATTGGCTTCTCCTAACCATTTTAGAAACAAAATTGCTTCTTATAAAATATATAAGTATACAGTTTCATATATACTATTCGCAGTAATACATTATTGCAGAAATTATGTAAGAATGTGTATATGATTGTGTATATAAAGTATATTTTTAGTTAAATCATGTATTATTTTGTATTTATTTTCAACGTCTTGTTGAAATAATATTCATCATTTTCAAGATCACGTTCTTAAATAAAAAGCATTACTTTTCAAGTAATAAATAAATTGAGCAGGAAGTAAACAACAATCACTCATATATATATACACGATAGTGTTTTTTTTCATATGTCATAGCATCAGCCAGAATGCGAACCCACAACCATCTGCAACCAACTACTTGCTTGCATGGTGGCTGCAATGACATCTCGGCTAACAACGCTTGACTATATGCACGATAGTTGATTATTCAGAATATGCGGATTAATAAAATAAAATTGTTTTCTTAATCTTACCATTAATTGATTTCAAGCTGATTTTAGAATAAAAGATAAGGGGCCTCTCTTCATCAATTTTACCTAAACCACCCAGTCTTTTAATATTTCAATAGACTCCCTCATGGTTCTCAAATCATTTCCAAATTAGGAAGTATTTTAGCATTACCAAAATTAGATTTGTGATCATTTTTTAAAAATTGTGAAGTAAAAACTGATGTATTTAACGATTGATTGAATGAATTTTATGCTCTTTAATTTTGGCATTAATTCGTATATTGAATTGATGTACATAGCATTTTGAGCACTGTGATCATGGAATTTCATTAACATCCTGGTATTTCAAAGGTACTGTAAGATTGTAGCGAAAATGTACCAATTATTTGGCTAATGTAAATAGTGATCTTTAAATTAAAATTATATAATTTTTTACTGATCTTTTAGCAATTTTTTTAATATAAACCACTCTATAAATAGTTCATTCTATGGATAAGCATTTATTCACTTGAAAAAAAGAAGATTACTTTATTTAGATGTTAAATAATAAATAACTAATGCAATGCTTTCAACCTAGAAGGTCATATTCATAGTGCTCAAACTCAATGGCTGACATTATCATTGAGAAATATAATGTCTTAATAAAAGATAGTTAATATGTAAATTTGTTAATTTACATATTTCACAAAGTGATAAAAGTCTTTTTTATTGTGTAGGTGTTATTATCAATAAACCATGCCTCTTTGAATTTTCTTTTGTAATCATTGCATTTTGTAAACTACATTAGTATTATGTAGATTGAAGTTATGGCCAGATTCTATTTCATGCTCAAGGAACACTGACTTTACATAGAAATCTTTCTTTGTGTGTTGTAAATATATTCATACTGCATCAGTCCAGTGGCACTATTAGTGAATGGTTCACCATTATAGACTTTTTTACAAGCAGGCTCATTGTAGTTAATTCTGTAACTGATTTGGAGGCCCTGATCTTGAGCCAACCTGTCTTTATTATCATTTAGGAGCCTATTTAAGTTGATAGGTGTTCAAAAGCTGATGTTAAATGTATCAGAACATATATTATATAAACATTGTGATAATCCAGGCATGAAGAGAATATTTATTCACTTATTTGTATTATTAGAATCTGAAGAGTATGTTATTCTGGAATATAAAAAAATTGTGTTCTTAGTAGACTGTTATATTTATATCCTACATTAATCAAGTCTTCGTTATGACTTTCAATACTGTTTTTTGATCTGTTTCAGTCTTGCATAATTGCTGATTTTGGAAAGAACACATTAAACACCTACCATATTGTGTGAGGTGGGGTGAGCAATTAGTGATATATTGTTTCATTAATGTTAAAAGGTTTGATAACCATTCCATAGTTTATCTTATTGTACAATCTTTGTATATAAAGATCAAAAATTTTATTCCCTTATATTTATCTTCTTTCTCTATAGGCCATACCAAATATGAGCACTGACTTAGTTCATTATGTATTTTATATCATCTATATAGTATGACAATATGCTGATTTGCACATCAGTAGGAAACATTAATAAGATACATAATGAACTAATTTGGTGTTCATCTTTGATATGGGTATATACAGCAAGAAAATGAATATAAGATCATAAAATGTTTGGACCTTTATATATGAAGATGCAACAATGAGATAAACTACAGAATAATTATTAAACCTTTTAGCTTTCCTGGAGCAATATATTTTCAATTATCACCCTCACCTTGCACAAGTTGGTAAGTTTTAAATGCTTTCTTTACAGAAATCAAAAACTATGTAAATTTGAAGTGGAACAAAAAACCAATATTCAAACTTATTTTAAAGACTTGATTAATGTAGGCTATAACTATAAATCTAATAAAAATATTTTAAAAAATTTATTCCAAAATAAATACATGCTCTTCAGATTATAATAATACAAAAAAGTAGATCAGTCTTCCCTTCATGTCTGGATTATCACATCATTCACATATGTTCTGATATATTTAACATTAGCCTTTATATAATGAGCAAGCCAATAGCTCTTAACAAGCTTTTTAGAACATCCCTATCCCCAAATCATATTCTTGCTCTGACTTTTGGTAGTGAGGCACTAGGATATTCAAACATTAGATTTAAATACCAGGTCAAGCCCAGCACTTTATTTTATGTTTAACTATTAAGCAGAAAATCTGAAATTTTCAGGCATCCATATGTGTTAAAATACAACTCTCAAACTTAAGTAGCCATATGGGTCTGAACTAAGTTCAGATACACCATATATTAATATATTTACTAATATAAAATTGCCAAAGTCTTAAGAGCAATAACAGTAATTGTAAAGAAATCAAATCATATATCATGTGACTTCATTTAATAAGTTTATATTACAAATGTTATATAATTAATGTGCCGATTATTGTTATTGCTCTTAAGGATTTGGCAATTCTGTATTGCTAAAACTATTAATATATGATATATATGAACTTAGTTCAGTCCCATATGGCTATTTAATTTAGATAGCTGGATTTGAAGACATATGGATGTCTGAAATTTTTACATTTTCTACTTAATAGTTAAACATTATAAAAGTGCTAGTTTTGACCTGGTATTTTAAATCTAATGCTTGAATATCCTAGTGTCTTACTGATAAAAGCCAGAGATAGAAACTGGTCTTGGGATAGGGATGTTCTAAAAAGCTTGTTGAGAGCTATTGGCATGCTCATTATATAACATTTGTAATACAAGCTGATTTTCTTGCAATTATTGATATTGCTCTTAAGACTTTGGCAATTTTATATTGCTAAAGCTATTGATATATGGTATATCTGAACTTATTTCAGTGCCATATTGCTATTTAAGTTAGATTGCTATTGAAGATATATGGATGTCTGAATATTTCAGATTTTCTGCTTAATAGTTAAACATTCAATAAAGTGCTGGACTTGATCTGGTATTTTAAATCCATTGATTGAATATCCTAGTGTCTTACTGATGAAAGCCAGAACTAGAAACTGGTCTGAGGATAGAAGTGTTCTGAAAAGCTTATTAAGAGCTATTGGCACATTCATCATCTAACATTTGTAATACAATGCTTATTAAATTAATTCATATGATATATGACTTAATTTTCTTGCAAACATCAACTTTTGAACACCTCCTAATTTAAATAAGCTCCTAAACAATACTAATGACAGGTTGCTTTCAGATCAGGCTCTCCTGATCATTTATAGACTTAATTACAATGAACCTGCTTGCAAAGCAGTCTATTATAATGAATCACACACTAATAGCACTACTAGATTGGCACAGCTTAAATTTATTTACAACCACACAAAAAAGATCCTAATGTAAAGTCTGTTTTTTGACAAGAAATAGAATCTTCCCCTAACTTTGAACCACATAATATTAACATTGTGTGCACAAAAAGCAATGATTGGAAAAGAAAATTCAAAGAGGCATAGTTTATTGCTACTAACACCTACACAACAAACAAAAAAAAAACGACTTTTGTATTACTTTGTTTAGACTGTGAAATATGTAAGTCAAAAAATTTACATATTAACTATCTTTTGCTAAGTTATTATTTTCTTTTGATAATATGTTCAGTCACTGAGTTTAAGCACTATGAGAATGACCTTCTAAGTTAAAAGCATTGTTCAACTATTTATTAATTAAATTCTAAATAAATTAATATTTTCTTTGGAAGTGATTGAGACTAAACCATAACTTGTCCATTCTTTCACATTCCTCATATCTTGATTATAAAAGTCAATTATAAGATTGGATTGTCTCAGTTTATGAAAATTCAACTTCACAGTGTTGATCTATTACAGAAAGCTTGTGCAAAAGAAATATTCAATTAAAACAAAAAACTAAGAATGCATTTAAATAATAATAAGATTTTATTATCAAAAGTAATTAATTCCTATAAAGTTGCAGATGATATATAATATATACATGTTATTTGAAAGAATTTAATGTGTTTATTAATTGACAAAATCACGATTTTACTTAATATTATTTTACAAAAATGTGTGAAGAGTAATTTTCTTCCACAATATTTCATATGTATATTGTACCTCACCATCGAATTGGTATAATAATAGGAAAATTCGACTAGCTCGGATAAATGATTACGCTCGGCTAAAATACATATAATCAATAATAAAGATATCCTATGATAATATCTACTATTTAACTAGCTCTAACCGATTAATAAATAATAAATGGTTCGGTTTATGAAAAATTAAATAAATTAAATATTAATAAATCATGAGACGACAAAGTGAAAGTCAAGCAGTAAAGAGTTACATTGAGCCAATATCTCACAGGATACAATCTTAATGGCATAAGAACACTATCCCCCCTATTATTTCAAATAATAATAAATTAATAGCATTCTTAAGACTTTAAAATAATAACAATCAATTTAGTATATGGCTTTCATAAGTGTACACGAAAAACATAAAATATAAAATACTTAAATAATACTCATCTTTAAAATATGCTCAAATATTACTAATGTTACTAAATAAATTCTAATCTCTTTATTAAAATAATACAATTGTAATTATCTCCGGTTCTTTAAAATAACTCTAATCAATTTATAATCTCCTGTAGTCAAATATGATAAGGGTTTTGTATCATCCTCAACTACACCTAATTAATAATAATAACGACGATAATAAATAATAACAACAATAATAATCTTCGATGAATAATTATTAATCTTATCCACTATTCAATATTATGGTAACTACCAATAACGATAATAATAATAAGTAATACAATTCTTTTATTTCTCAGGTGGCATTTTAAATAAAATATGTGGTATAATCTGATATAATCTGAAAATATGTGGCAACAAACAACGTTAAAATTCTATGCAATAAATTATGCAATTAATTATGACCATAATAATAATATTAATACAAAATAATATTTCTCAAGTATATTATATTCTGAATCATTATAATTTCCTTAAGTAAATAATTATATCTGTACTGTGCAAATATTATGTTTATTTTGGTATCTGTCAAGCATGTATTTGTGATGGTGAATAAATCAACATAACACAAAGTTTTATAAAACAAGTTTAACAAATTTTATTGTCCTATACATTTAACAAAACTATATACACTATTTACAATCGTCTTTAATAAAACCTAACAAATATAAAGCTAATTTAGATAAATTGGGTTCCATACTTCCTCATTATAATAAAAAAAATACAATAAATCAATAAGTAATAAGCCTTTACTCCGACTTATGTACTATTTTATTTAAAATATAATACAAATTTAAGACTACTCTTATAATTTAATAAAAATATCTATTAATTAAACATAGCTAAACCATATGGCTTTCATAAGTGTACACGAAAAACATAAAATATAAAATACTTAAATAATACTCATCTTTAAAATATGCTCAAATATTCTTACAATAAATAAATTAAACTTATCTACTATAATAGTGCTAGTGTTATTTTAAATATTTTTTTCTTGGTTCATTCGATAAATAAAATTGACTTTAATAACATAATACTATTGATGTTCTTCTACATATTTTGCTTGGTACTAATATCTAAATAAAAATCCTTATATGTGTGTTTCATGTATGTTTAAAATATAAAATAATATTCATAAAATACAAGCATTGATTCTATTTTGTGTTGTTCATTTTGGATGTTTTATTTTTCTTAAAAATATGCATTAACACCTAAAATCAAAATATCAAAATTATTCAAAAATCTCGTGAACTTTTATTTTTTAAAAAATAGTTTAATAAAAATATGAAAATATCTATGGTTCTTTATTATTCACTGTTAGCATTTACATTCAATTTCATTTGTATTTGATCCCAGTACAAAACAATAAAAACCTATCTCAACTCCTTTCAAAATAACAATACTACAATCCAAAATTTTTTTATTTTTTTTTCATAAAATACAATGCTATACGATGCAATAACTATTGAATTTAAGATAACGATACGATGCATAGAACCTGAAGAAATAACTAGAGTAAAAACTCAATAGTATAAAATATATTGGATAATCTACATGGACACAGTGTAATGAAGAGGTATGATTTTTCTGCCTAATATCCTCAAATATAATAATAATGTCCTGGCTATTTATTCAGCACTCCCTCAAACATTTTAAAATATAAAATATCAAGAAAAACACTGTCCACAGAATATATATATATACAAGACACAGGGCTACATTATTTGTACTTGCATAAACTACTAAGAAAACAATATAGGTTACTTTCCTATTTTCTCCATAGATCCTACATATAAGCATCCAAAGATCTCTTTACAAACTCCCAAAGTCACTATGGATTAAAACTTCACAATAGATTTAACAACCTACTTTGCAAAAATTACTAGCATTACTCCAAATAACAAACAAAATTCACAAATGACTTTAACAATCTAAAACTACTAAAAGAAAAGATTTTATTCACTTTTAAAACTCAAATATAAAAAATACAAATGATTTTATTTTAAGATATTAAAATCAATATTCAAAATATTTCCAAAAGTAGGGTTCATCCATTAAAGAATCATATAAATTTATGAGTATCAATAAATTATATTACATTAGTAATATAAAAGAAAATATATGCACATCTTTCTAAAATCATGGCTTATATCTTTAGAATAATCAAGTTTTATGTGTAATTAATGCACACACACACATGTTCATACGTTCATATGACAAAGCAACATCATAAAAATATTCCAAAAAATTCTAGAAAATAACAATAAAATATACATCTTATAAAATTAATAATTTTCATAAGATTTATCTAGTGACCCTACACTTGTTAGTCACTATTATAGAAGTTTTCTGGTCCAATATTTAATATAAGAAAACATAGAAAATAATAATAAGTCACCCAGCATAACACTATCATATCTTAAAGGGTTATGAAAAAACTTTACAAAATATTAAAATATTCTTTAAAATATTAATTTTGTTAGATTAAATAAAAATATTTAGAGAGTAACTTTTCCTACCCTAACACTAAAAAAACTTAATACTATAATTAGTATGTAAAATGATAATAAAAACTATAGTTACTAAACTCCAACTCTTTCTTCTCTTTATAAAGTTCAAATTTAAAAAGTTTTTTTTCTTCTTTCTAATATTTTCATAGAAGTTTCCCCTGACAAGTTGTTGCTAAGTGACCACTGCCATTCAAAAGTTTAAAAAAACAGAGAACTCTTTTTTTCCTCCTGGCACATGGTTGTTCACAAGTAAAAAAAATGATGTTGACTTTTAAATTTAAAAATATTTGAAAATTAGCTATTCATCCTGCTCTGAAAGTTTATAAAAACACAGTCTAGTGTCTGTAGCTTTCCAGGATAATAGCTATTAAGGTGATATCACTTGAAAGAGGTTTTTTAAACCATCTCCAGAATTTTTTCCCATTCACTTGTATTATACTGGCTTCAGATGTATCAGTGTCAGCGATATAAATTCATGCATATTTTTACAAAAAATACTTATTTTTTATATTCCATTCAAACATTTTATAGTAACGCTGGTATAAAGTCATTTGTAAAGGTATATTTCTTCAGCCAGGATACTATTTATTTTTTAAATTATCCATTTATTTCTTTTTCTGACAAATAATTAAAAGAAAACAGTTTTTATAATATTAAATAATTTACAATATTTTTTAATAATAACTTATTATAAAAACTATGTAATAATATTGGTTTTTCCTTTTAATCATTTTTCTTCAAAAGAAATTTGTAATAAACTATGCAGTACTAACGTAAGCATAAATAATCTCTTTTCCCTGTAGGTTCAATATTAAATTCATTTTCTCAGTTTTTTAAGAAATACTAATTTTTAAGTTTTCAGATAATTCTTTATCATCCAAATAAAGAGGTTAAGATTTTAATTTCAAATAACAACTTTATTCACACCTTAAGAAGATACACATGGATATCATTTAACATCTTTCTTATTATAGGTTACATGCTTATGGTGTGCAGTGACTCTATGATGAAAACAAAATATAATGCATAAGCATGTCAGTTCTTTGAAAAATATTTCTACACAATACTCTTGCAAATATCCAAAGTATTTAAAATAAATACTTATACAAATTTTTCTATAATATGTTTAAAATTATACTTTCTTTTATCAGCTGCATTTTTGTCATTAATTCTTTTAAATACATTATCTCTGGTATTAAATCCATATTTTACCATGATGTTGACTTAAGCTTCAATAAAAATAACTATTAGAGAATTTATTAATTTAGGGATGCATTATTACTTTGACTTAATAAATTGATAATCTTTCAAAACTCTTCTTAAAATAATATTACTAAGAAGTAGACTAAATAATATTCCGATGTTGATATATGATAATAATATTGATAATAAAATAATAAGTTAATAAGAAGTAATTAAATAACTAAATAAGTGAGAGCATCTGCTTTTATAGTGATATAACTTACATCTGATTGGTTATTTAATCTTCAACTTATGATCTAATTTACATATTTGTCAAGTTTAGGTTATTAAAATTTAGAAATAATATTTGTGACTTATACTAAATATTAAATATTATTATAAAATTTAATTCTTAATTATTTTTTTACTTTTATTTAAACAAATTAAAATTTTAAAATAACATTTTTTAAATAATACTTTATTAATTTACCCAATGTTTTAATTTTAATGTATCTATTTTTAAAATTTAACTTTACTAACTATACTTATTTTGAAGCTATGTAATTAAATAAATTTCCTAACATTTATTTTTATAATACACAAATGTTTTAATTTTTAAAACAATTCTAAAGTAATTTTGAAACTTTCTTTAGAAACCTTGCAAGCACAAAGTATGTGTTCTTGATGGTCACATGATTTAAAAACCAGACAATATGTAGCAATTTTTTATGATTACTGTCTGAAAACAGAATTATTTTAAACATTTTATTACAAAATATTATACTATAAAAATAATAAAATATAATAATACAATTTGGAATAATAAATTTTAAAATTATTTAAGCAGTAACAAATTAAATACATTTGTCTATCACAAAATATTCTACTTTTAATAAATAATTTACAATACAAATATTAAATCTAATTTTTATTTATAATACATTAGCTTCTTTAATTTTAAACCATTATTTTAAAACTAACTTTTAGCACTTTATTTAATAGGACTTTTAGTATATTGTTTCACTATGGCCAGTTTTCCTAACCATATAAAAATCATAATATTTACCTTTACTTTATAATTTTAGCATTTTAACATAGTTTTTATGTATTTACAACTCTCAACTTTATTTTAATAAAGTTTTAAAAATTTAAGCAACATTATATAGTGTTTATACTATTTAAGTTTACCCTTAATTTAAAATTTTTTAAAAATTGTCTTAGTAAATCTATTTAAACCTAATCAAAAGGATACAATATATAGATATATTATTAAGTATTAAACAGTTGTTTTATTGAATTTTTCCTTTGTTGTACTTGTATTTCAAATTTGCATGTGTGTTTTTTCTTCATCAAGCAACTTCTTCTTTCTTTATAACTTAAAGCTGTGTACACTTCCAGTGAAAATCAATGACTATGGTGAACTTCATCAAAAGTGAATTCAGTTTTAGGTTATAAAAAGAAAAAAAACTACATCATTACACAGATGAACAAATGTATGCAAATTTGAATTAAATATATGTTTGTTTCTTTCTAAAATATTGAGCATACTTTGTTTACTATCAAAATTATTAATAATAGTCAAAATGTAAATATAACAATTTAAAGTAATAAAAATATATGAAAGTTGCTTTTTTTCTCTAAGTTTTTATATTGTACAATAGCTTATAAAAGTTCTTGGTTTATATTATCTAAAAAGTTTTTTTTTATAATTGTCTATTTCACTCTTCATTTAATAAACACAGGATCTTCTTAGTTCTTCCTACAAAGATAGCAGTGAGTTTAACTTTTAATACAATCTATTTCAATTTAATGATAATAACAAGATATTCTTTTGGAATTTGACATTATTACTTGTCAAACAGTTTTATCTATACCTAAAATATAGACTCCATTCAAGTAGCAATATTATAGTATAGAGTTAAAATTAGCTCACTTGATGATTTTAAACATACTTAACCCTTAAACCGCTAATTAAATCATTGGTTGTATGAGATAAAAATCAAATCTTTTAATTGGCCAACTCACAAACTGAAGACAAAGCCTATTGTTAAAACATATTCGCCTATAATATTAAATTCAACTCAGATACGTTTATAAAAAGTATATAATTAATTTTTCAGGTCATGAAGAAAACGAAAGTTCTTTCAAAAATAAATTGCTATTTATTTATTCTAAGATATTCTATATCGGCAACATAAAAGTTATAATGTAAACAAAAAGATCGACTTTTACGTTATAGAAAAGTAAATATTTCTTTTTACTACATCTTCAATATATTTACTTAAATCTTCAATATTTTTCGAAAATAATTTTGTTTTTTTATTATTCTCTCTGAAAATTATGTTTAATTTCCATAAATATTATTTAATAATAATTTAAATCGTATTCGAAATGAAAATCTCAGCGTTTTTCTTTATTTTCTTTGATCAGGCAGTTTCTTTGTTCTTTCCAGCCAATCAGAATGTCTTTTTCGGCTGAGAGCATGCTAAGAACCAATCACAAATAATGTTCCTTCTTTGTTTAGGTTTAAATGCGTTTTTTTTTATTTTTTACTTCTAAAATAAATCGGAAGATGTCACCATCATACAGAACTTTTAAAAATGAATTAAATACGTATTTAACGAATTTTATCGTATAAAAATGAACTGAGTTAGAGTGATTTTAGATGTCGACGAGGAGTCTCGTCGAGCGCGGGAAAAGGGTTAATGAGATAGTTACAGACAATTCAAAATGTCAAATATATTTTTACTGAAAAGCCTTGCTGCCTATGGCACATATAATACTGAGTTAATACAATCCTGATTCATTAAAATTTTTGATAAGAATTTTTTTAAACTATTGATTATTTAATTGTGAAAATCATTTATATACTGCTCAATTTCAAAACAATTCATTGAGAAATATATTACGATTTTTTTTATTAAAACAACAAAATTGGGTCATTCTTTAATTAACCATAATTAGAAAATTTGGGAAAACAAACAATAAACTTATTATCATGAGATTTATTCATTTTAACAAAATCAAAATCCATATATTTGAAAGTTGAAATTATTAAAAACTAAAATATATTTGCATCATTTTAAATCAAAATTTAATTTTTAAAAAAAATCTTTAAAAAAATATTTTCTTCCTATTTCTTTTTATAAAAAAAAATCCTCTTCCTTTATTCTGTCTTTTTTTTACCTTGCCAGTAAAATTTTAAAAAAATAAAGAATTACAATTTTAATCTCTCTCATAAAAGTGTTTTTTTTTTAAAAAATAAAAATACATTTTTTTTTACAAAAAATAAAATATTATTTTAAAAGTTCATATTTGTTGATATGAAATTTATATACATTCATATACATATGTTAACCTGATATTTATATAAGACAAAATAATTTAACTTTTTGCTAAAATCAACAAGTCATATTTAATATCAATCTTGAGATAAAAGTTTTATAATAGATAGTGGAAATTTTACATGTTGAATTGTCAATTATGTTTAAAGAAGACTAATTCACCAAGCTTACACATATATACAAATAAAGTAATCCAAAAATCTATACTAGAATATAGCTTAAATAAAGCTTAAAATCGATTAATAATATTTATATATTAAACAAATGATAACCTGACTGGGTGTCAAAATTGTAATACACAAAATAAAATAATTCATTTGAAAATTTTTAACAGATATATTAGTTAATAGTTTATATCAGTAATAATTCATGAAATAGCCCTTTTATTATTATATTCTAAAATTTATAATAGTCTTAAAGAATGAATAAAATTATTTAAGTTTGATGATTATATATAAAGTGTGTGTCATGTTATTGATTAGCTTTTATGTTTAAATAATACCAATTGATGTTTAAAAAACATTAGATTCACCATTGATAATTACTGAATTTTTATAAAGTAATAAAATATATATTATTCTTGTTAAATAAATGTGATTGCATAGATTTTAAATTATTATTATATCATATATTTACCAAATCAACTCAAATTTAATAAATAAATAATAATTTTATTTACAAATAAACAAGATATTTATTAATATATTTAATAGTTACAATCAGTTTATGACAAAATGTTCTACTTATTTTAACTATAAGGTGAGGCTGAGTATTACATATTTTGACCACAAAAAATAGATTTATTTTCAATAGTTAATATATATATATATATATATATTAACTATTGAAAATAAATATATATATATATATATATATATATATTAAAGTGACAAAATAAAATACTAATCTGTTTTAGTTTTTTTTACTGATCATTTATATCACAAATATGATAATCAATATATAATAATTATTTTACAAACAACTTATTTTTTATTAAACAGATAAAACTCTCCATACAGTAGTTCCCACCCTGTGCCAACCAGAATAATCAATGGATACCAGAAGGCTTGTGTGTCCATTGATTACTCTGGTTGGCACAGGGTGGCACTACTGTATGGAGAGTTTTGCTTGTTTAATAACAGTTATGTGCAGCATAAGAGATGGTGATCATGTGATGTTTAATGGCTTAACTTATTTCATACAATCATCTAAAAATGAACAGAAACAAGTCATTAAATAAACTCTACCATATCTATTTATATTTTAATTTAGGGTTATTAAACATTTTATTTGGTTATTCATTTATATATGTAGATTCACACACAAACACACACACACACACACACACACATATATATATATATATATATGCATTAAATGACTTTCTTAAGTGTTAACTTCAAGTTCTGATGAAAAATCAATGCAATTAATTTGGTAATGTTTATTAATTTATGGCTTTTCATCAGAAGTTAATATCAACAAATGCTTAAGGATTATAGTTTCATATCAGGAACTAATACATTAAGAATTAAGTGACTTTAAAAACAACAATAATTATAATAATAATAATAATAATATGAATATGAATAACAATTATATAAATAAAGCATATGACCTGTTCTATCAAATGGGGTAAGATACTAATCAATGTTTATGCACAAAGTTTTAACAATTGTTAAATTTCTTTATTAAGTTCACATAAAAAAATCCAAAAAATGATATTTTTTAAAAGTTTCATAATCTCAAAAGCTTATTCCCCTTTTAAAATATTAGAAGTTTATTTAATAAATAATCCTTAATAGTTTATAGCTAATAATGACATTTTTAGTTGGCATGACTAACTAGTATTGTTTTATTTTTCTTGTAAGGAAAAAAATAAGAAGTAACATTTGGATATATACAAGGATATAGTTAAAATAAATCTTATGTTAACTGCATTGTACAGTGTAATTTAAGGAGTATATGGTGTATTATAGTATATATAATTAAGCAATGCAAATAAGAAATGGAATAAAATTTAAATCATACTTTCCCTTCCTTATTATATTTATCCTGGGAGATGTGATGCATAATCCCGTGCTGTCTCTTGTGGCTCCAAAATATGTTCGAAAGTGCTTCTTTGTATTGTGAGAATGTTTAGAGATATTGAGTTATACTAATCCACCAATCTCTTGCAATTCCCCCAGATTGTTAATGGCCACCACCACTTGTTGGTTGCTGCTCAATGTGTAATATATAAACAAGTCCTCCATGCTCTGAAGATGCACATGGGGGTTCCCCCCACATCTTTATAAAAAGCTTTAACTTGGATGACCTTCACTTTGGGTGACTTACTGGGTTGTGTGCTTTTGCATGCATCCTCTTTTACTTGGTCCATAGTCTTCCATTGGTGTAGGCTTCCCATCTTCTTTTTCGGTTCTCTGCTCTGTTGAGTCTACTTGAATCACTTTAAGCTGTACTGTTATTTATGGATTATTTCCTGGTGAATTCTGCTGCTCTTTGACTATCCTGTCCTTGTTTTCTTACCTTTCTCCTTGACTCTTTTTCAATTCTGTCAGCATTTGCATTATGTACTCCATCTGCTCTTTTTATTTCCATATTCTCCCTTTCATGGCTTCTTCTCCAATTTTTTTCCTTGCTATCTTCAATCTTCTTGGGTGACTTAAACATTATTTCTGGGTCCTGTCCATCTATTTCTTCTTCATTCCTCATTACTGCATCTATCTCTTGGACCTTTGCTCCTACTTCTTTACTGTAGCTATTTTTAATAAAGACATTGTATATAGATAAAAAAAATATTTTCCTTTTGGATTCTTAATTTCATTAATGGTCTGCTTTCCCCAATCTGCTACTCACAAAAAATGTCTTGCTTTGCCAGTTGGAACATAAGCAAACTTTACACACACATTCATAGCTTTGGATTTTTTTTACAGTTCTAAGACTATAATGGTTACACTACATAATCCCCCCAAAAATGTGTATATCAAATGCCTGAAAAAAAAAAATTCTGGGTTTACTTTCCTATATGAATGTATTGTATAAACAATTGTTCTAAATACTTGACTTATGAGTGCTCCTCATGTCACATAAAGGATTTCAAAACCTCATGTTGGTAGTACCATGTTGTACATAAAAAATATGAGTGTTCTCTACTTGCATGAAGACAGATCTCAAAGCCTCATATTGGTAGCATCATTTTGTATATAAAATAAAACCTATGACAATCAAGATTATATAATCAGTCAAGACTAAAAGATCAAGCAGGGACTCTCAATCAATAGCCACACAGTTACCCCATGCTCCTAGTTTAAACCACTGGCTAGGTTTCCTAGTCTCAACCACCTAATTAATATCCTTGATGTCACACAGCTCCCTTTCTTCATCCAGCATGATGAAGCTAAAAGTTCGAACATGGACATTCTCAGGGATCTTCATAGGTCATGACCTCACTTTACTCTAGCATACCATAAGACCCTTTATTAATTAAATTATATTACAATGATTGACATGACTTTAGAATGTAATCATCCTTATACTGATAACAAATGAACCATTATCTCAATAATGAACATAGATGTGTTTGTTTTGACAAATGAATAACTTTACTGAATAATGTAAATGAGATATTTATTTATATAGCACAATGTATATAAATTGTAATAAACTAAATATCAGCATTTCAAGCTAATGTACATGTGTTTTTTATAAATAATATATAATAACTAATTAATAGTTCATAAAAATGTCACAGATTTAAATTAACAATAATAATATAAGTTTATTTACAGAAATTAAACAAGGGATAGATAGCTTACAAATTATTGGATTGATATAATCTACTGGCTTCTACATAATATTAGGGAATGTGGTGACAGCTTTTTGCAATAATGTGTGTCTTATTTAATAGTACTGGGATATGAGAATCTATCAGCCCTTTATTTATTAATTTTATTTGTTTTCCAGGACACCTTGTGGACAGGTTTGGTTTAATGTTACCCAGGAATGCTAGAGAATGCAGACAAAGGCTAAGATAAGCATTACTTAGAATTTGTGGTACTAACTACATGAGTGGTGTCAATGGTAAATAAATGCAAAGATAATCAGCTTAGTGATCTGATGGCATGGTTCACATGAATGTCCCTGGTCACAGGGGTGCACCTGCTTCTAAACAAGGTCCCATACCAATGAAGTTGATGTTCTGAACCTAAGATTTAGGATGACAATAAGTCTTTAACTCATTGCACAACCTAGACCTGTCTAATAATTGATTAAGAAACTGGGCACCCAAGAAGAAGTAGCCTTCTCTTGATGCAGTGACTAAACAAAGTTAAGACCATCCTGGAGACAAATTTGAAGGTAGCAAATGTAGTCCAATGGTAATGAGGAATCTAATTGGGAGGAGATCATGTGTAAAATAATGTCTTGGCAATAACCTAGTCGAGACCAAAAATGGCACATTTTAACAACTACTTCATCTTCTTGAAAGATTTTCCATCATTAATGGAGCCACAAACAGTTGGCAGTAGAAGTTGTCTGCTCACAGCTGGACTTATCCAAGAATGTCATATTGTATTGAACACAATGAGCTGTTTGAGCTGTGCTGTGACTGCCTGGAAGCCAGACCTTGTCATCAAATGTGGTGAGCCTGGTTTGATTGTTGGGGTCACTTGGAATGTGTTTCATGTTTTCATTAAAAAAAACCAAATGACATTTTATTGCTGTTTTTGTATGTTATATGTATGTGTGTTTCTGTCTTATAAAAAAAAATAATGTGTTTTATAAAGGTAAAAAAAACATTAAAACAAAAACAATTTGTTTCATGTTTTATTAATGCTTCATTCTTCTAATCATCTGATACATTTTTATCATTTAGACATTTTGTACATAACCTTTGCTGAAATTTTTCAAATTTTTTTAAACTGCTTTTTTAAAGAATATTGATTATAATTCCATAATTATCTAAAGCTTGTCTTTTTATAAATTTAATTGCATTTCTCATGTCTTCACTTAAAATTCTAAACATTTAAGAAAATGTATTATAAATAATATGCAATACAAACAGTAAATACTATTTTGTATAAAAATAACGGATGCAAAGTAAAAAACAGAAGCAATATTTTTAATTAACAACAGTACAGCATTATTACACTACAATTATAAATAACAATTGATATATAAGTAAAATACATATAATATTAGATATACTTGTGATTTGTCCAAACATTTGCCCTCAAACATTTTTTCCCTTTAAATTTTATGAACAATAAATGCATAAGAGTTTTTTAATTTTATTTTGAGTTTATTTAAACAATAAATACATATAACAACAACAGTCTTTGCATATTTGTGACCTTGTAACTCATCTGCACTTTTTCTTTCATTGGTAAAAAAAATTTCAGATCTTTGTTTATTTTTTCACTGAATAATCTTGCAGGGCTTTGAACAGTAAATATATATAATATTAATTATATATACGGATAAAAAGATTGTGACCTTATGACTTCCAAAATGTCTTCCCTCACTGGTTGGCTGAATTTACATATACAGACAATTTCTTTTTTATTCAGTTTTTTCATTCAATAATAGAAACAATAAAAGTATGATAATTTCATATTTTATTGTTTCAACAATGAATTGCAGTTCCATGTTTATGTGGTATAAAAATATCAGATATGTGGAGATCGTTTTGGAAACTTTCTTTAAAACATTTATTCTGACTGTTATCAGTGAAAAGGTTTACTTGATTTTTGTTTTTATTTGTTTGTTGTTGTTTTGTTTTTTTACATTTAAAAAGCAATATCATTTGTACTATAAAAACATACTATTTGTTCATAGTATTTGATACTTAAATATTTTTTTTGTTTGGTTGTATTATTTATTAAATAAAAAGTTTTCTTGGTTTTAACTTTGCAACCTTTCTGTTAATTAATTTATTTTTGTTTGATATTTGGACTTTGCAGCCTTTGTTTTCATACTATTTATTATTTATAATTTTAATATAATAAACATTTACTATTTGTTAATTAAAAAATAGTTGTTTTTTTTTTACTTTGTATTTTTTTTGCTATTAAAAATCATTTATGGTTGGTAATATTTTAATATTATATTTTAATCATATATTTACTGTTATGTAAGTTATATCACTTAGTATATCCATAGTGATTCAGTGACTTCTCCATGTAAAAAAATATTTGAGGTCATTTTAACATAAGTGGTGATGATCCCCCATCATATAAAAAAAGTCCCAGAGCACATACTAAAATGGTACCAAAAATTTAATATTTTTTTTCATGTTGTATGTGAATCTTATTTTAATATCACTATCTTGCCAGTAAATTTTTATATAATAAAAAAAGATTATCCTTATTACAAATTTATATTAATAATTTACCAGAAAAATGTTTTTGATGAATATATATTTATAATGGCCAATTTTAGTGAGACATTCAGCTTTTATTTAAAAAAAAAACATTATTTGTCAAAGAAAATTTAGAGAAATATGATGATGACAATTTAAATTAAGATAATTTATTTTCTACATATTATTTTAACTTTTTATTAAAAACAATACTGTTGTCAAGCATTGTTATCTGAGGGATCAGTGCAGCCATCTTGCAAGCAAGCAATTGGTTGCAGACGGTTATTGCTGGTTCGCCTCCTGGCTGATGCTATGACATATGGAAAAAAACTCAATACTGTTTATTAGTTTAGTCTTTCAGAACATAACAGAGTCTCGTGTATTAAAAAAGAGCCTTGTACAGTTTGGTGCAGTTCATAGAATATCTGACTGGGAACCAGAAGGACCCATGATCAATTTTGGTGGGGAAAAAATCAATACTGTTTATTAGTTTAGACTTTCAGCACATATCAGAGTCTCATGTATTAAAAAAAAGAGCCTTGTACAGTTTGGTGCACCAGAAGGACCCATGATCAATTTTGGTTCTTACCAGTTTGGTGCTTGAACTTCTTATAAATTCCTCAGCAATAAAGTTATATGCCTTTGTTTATAGAAAAATAAAAAATGGTGAAAGTATTGATTTTATGAGTTCAAATCACCAATATAACAGTGACATTGTGTAACATATAATATTTATATTTTTAAAAATAAAAAAAATATCATTATATACCAAAAATTATGGTTATCACTGTAAAATACTATGCACTGATGATATTTTGAGACCATAAATATTAATACAATACTTTTCTATGTGTATGATAATATCATTAATATTTTTTATGCATAGGCAAATACAGACATGACATAAAAACTTTATCATAAATTATAATTAGATAGCTTTTTACTTTCTAGTAATCATAATAGTTTTAAAAAATGTTAAAACATTTTGCTAACAAACAGGTTTGAATTTGTAATAAAGAAAATTTATTTAAAGCTGAGTATTTGTTATAAAGGGAGATGCTAGTGTTCTTTTTATTGATGGTGTAATAATCTTTAGCTATTGACCATGCTTTTTTACCATTCTCTTTCAGTCATCTTTCTTGGAGCAAACAATATCAGCTGAAAAGTGATCACATTTGTGGCCTGAATGCAACTCATGATTCAAGAAAATGGAAGAATATTCATTGCTTTTTTTTTGGATTAATTGTAGGGGTATTTATGCTGAGCAAGTTTGGTAGATAAGTTAGCTTGGGTTTCACAATGGTAAGATTTCACGAAACAAAACATGTTTAGGTGATCAACCAAATATGTAAACAATCTGATAGAACTCTGCTTACATAAATTGTGCAGCAAACATAAGACTGAGGTGAAGTAATTGTCTCAAAATATGCATTCACTATAAAATAAGAAATCTGGTTAATTAATCTTAGATAAAGTGTAAAAGATATGAGTACTTTTATAAAGCCATAAATGTTCTTCACCATCGTGAAGAATATTCTAGAGAAGAACTTTATTTGCATATCCTTATTCAAGCTGGTATATATAATTAGATGACATGTATTATCTAGTTTTTTCAGAAGATCTTTGCCAAATATTGTTTATGCATCTTCATTTGATACACTTATAATTTTGTTTTATGATATGTGAAATCATATAAAGCAGTAGTGTTGACTTCATCTATTGAGCTGATTACTATAGAATTGATTTTTTTTTTTATAAAAAAATATTTATTGTTAAATTTATTACATTTTGTTACCCAATGAGAAAACCAGGAAACCTTGTCAAATTTGGTCTGTTATGAGAGTTACTGCAGCCTGCTGGAACAATCAGTTATTCTCACTTGGATATGTATGTTTGGAAAGTTGAAGAGATTCCAGATGTGTTTTCTATAAGAAATTTTGAGGCAAGGACTTTATCTCTATTTTGGATTTTCTTCATAGTTTCTATAAAAATGTCTTCTGTCTTGGGAGAGGGGCAAATGAACTTTTGTTTGCATCTTGCGATCCACATGGAATAAGTGAGAAAAATGGATAATCTTATAATTGGGAAGTTCCTTGACATTATACAATCTTTGATATTGAGAATTCTATATAAACTTGTTTTTATTAGATCACAAAGAGAAAAATAATATGTTTTGTTAATTACAATGATGTTTTCACTTTTTTAAATCATCACATTTGTCACTTTTAATTTATAATTAACAAATAAATATCATTTCTATTTTTATCAATTAATTGTATTTTCTTTTCCTTCTGTTTTGATTAAATCTGAAATCTCTATAAATGAAAAGAAAGTCATAAACTTGTTTAAAAAGTGAAAAAGAAAGAAGAGAAATGGTGTTTTTCTGAAGGTTTGTGATGATGGTGTTCTAGCTGTATTTTTATATTGGACTATTTCCATCATCTAATATGTGTGTTGAATGTCTTTAGAAAAGTTTAATTTTAGTTACATATTCCAAATGCATTCAACTGTTAGTAATATCACAGCAAACAGGTTAGTATATGCACGTTTTGAAAGGTATTTTTCTCCCCTCTTCTTCAGGTGTTGCTGGCCTGACCAGTGACAGTACTAGCATGGAAGACTCTAAGAACCCAGGTTCGAATCCCATGCTAGTACTGTCACTGGTCAGGCCAGCAACACCTGAAGAAGAGGGGAGAAAAATACCTCTCGAAACATTGTGCATATACTAACCTGTTTGCTGTGATATTACTAACAGTTGGTGCATATACTAACCTGTTTGCAGTGATATTACTAACAGTTGAATGCATTTGGAATATGTAACTAAAATTAAACTTTTCTAAAGACATTCAACATACATATTAGATGATGGAAATAGTCCAATATAAAAATACAAAGAGAAGTGGTTTTATTATTTGAGTATTAAATGGATAATAAAGACATTGAAACATATATTAAAAATATTGCAGCTATTTTTTTTCTTTAGTGATTTTGTGCTCTAATTTTTTGAAAGCTCTTAAAATAGCAACATTAACTGAATATGTGGAAAGATTCTTACCAAATATTAACAAAATCATAAAATGCAAATTTGTTGGTGGTGTCATGACTAAACAAAAATAATTTGTTATGGCTTGCTTTCTAAAAAAAAAAATACTTAAAACTTTGTTGTTATGACATCTTGATTTCTACAATTGATGAAGAAAATCAAGTTGTTTTTTTTTTTCAAAAGCCTTAAGATGATAATAAATATTCTTTTCATAGTGATTAATATTATTTTATACTAAGGTTTTATGAGAATGAACTTGAAATGGACTTTATTAAGAAGTTTTTCAGTGGGGAAGAAATTTTTTCATGGTGTATAAAAGATGGATGCGATTGTAGCAACAACTTGAACAATTTAGTACTGACCATGAGAAAATTACTCATTAAGGGAGTCTCATTTACACTGTCTATTTATATTATTTATCTCTTTAATTCATTAACTCTCTATCTATGTAACTAAAACATCTATATATATATATATATATATATATATATTTATCTTATCCATCAATACATTTATCCAACTATTTACTTCCCTATTTATATAGCTATTATCTGTCTCTAATCTATCTCTCCATTCATTTATTGCCTTTATCTATCTACTATCTATCTGACTATTTATATATGTACATATCTATCAGTATATATATATATATATATATAAAATACATATTTTATATATATATATATATATATATTATAATAATATTACAAATTGATGTCTGTATTTCTTCAAAATAATATACGCAAATTTATAAATATTTGAAAATACGGTATTTAATAGTTTATAAAAAATATACGTATAACTGTCACTTAGAAGTGCTTTCAACTAACTTGTAGCTTTGTCAACTATCACTTTTAAAAAAATGTCAGCTTTCCCATAATTCCACAAGTCAATCTTCCCATAATTTTGTGATCTTAACATTTGCTGCTTGCCTATTAATTAAATCTTGCTTATATTTATAAATTAACATTGACTCTTTAATTTTCCTTTCATTATTATTTTTTTCAGTTTCCAATATTTTTACATTGTTATAATTAAAATCAAAACCATATACACAAGATTTATTTTCAAAAAAAATATATTTTAAATCTAGGTGCAAAATATGTTGGTGGCCAATGGAAAGATCGTGATTTGGAATTGAAATCTGTTGTTGAAAGTTCATTGGAAGTAATTAAATGTGATTCAAAAGTTGGCAACATTTTAGTTAAAAAAGTAAAAGAAAAGAATTTTAAATTTGCAATAAATAATAATTGGAATGAACAAATTTCTAAATTTAGAAAATTTACATTTGAAAATAATCTTGTGTGTATAAAAGAGGATAAAGGTTTACATATGTGCTTGTTACTAAAATCGGATTATGAAAATAAAGTTTTGGCTCAAATGAGTATTCTTAATTTTATAAAGATGAGTAAGGTAAATATTGAAAGTTTACATGTTCAATTTGTTAATAACATTTTTAAAAAAGCCAAAAATAATGTAATTGATAATAGTACTTATTATAGGATTTATCTCTTAGCTGCAATATGTCCTAGAATATTTTCAAACATAAAATTGCATAAAGAAAAAGAACCATTATGATTAATGATTGATTTTGGGGGTGCATTTTATTATGAAACATGTAAATTAATTGAGAAAATGTTACAGGAAATTCTTGTTTTTGGTATGTATACAATACATTCATCATTTGATTTTGTTGGTAAAATTAATAATATTGTTAGTGATAATTATGATGTAATTTGTATTTTGATGTCAGTGAAATGTATGGATCAATTGACAGAATGACTTCTATTGAAATAATTAATAATGCATTAAAGTTAAAAAATGTTAATGTTAAAATAATAAAATTTATTGTTGAAACATTAAACTTTATTCATAAAAACATTTATGCAATTTTTAAGCATGAATTTTATAAAATGAATAACGGTGACTGATGAGCCTTCCTACAGTTGCCCAAATATGTAATTTTGTTATATCTACATATGAAGAAAATATTTTAAAAAAGGAAAATTATCAGAGAGTGATTATTTTATACAATCGATATGTTGATGATGTTTTTGTTTGTGAAAGCCAAATGCTATTGATGATTTGTTTAATGAATTAAATAATATAAAGGGTTTAAAGTGGATTAAAACAGATGAAAATTCAATGAGTGTTCAATTTTTAGATCTCAAGATAACTAGAAACAAAGAGAAACTGGATTACTATATGACTCTTAAAACAATAGCAAAAAAAGAATATATTCCATATGAATCAAAAGTACCAATGTCACATAAAATGGCAGGTTTGAAATCCTTTTTATTTGGAAATGATAACCTTTGTAAATATGCATCAGATAAACTAAAAATATTGAAATTTATTATAATGAATTGTTAAATGTTGGATACAATTATAATTGTGTTTATTATACTATTAAAAAGTTTACTTCTAAATATAAAAATATTAATAATAATGTTAATTCTTCTGATAAAAAACTATGGATATCAATACCATATATTTCAAATCAACAGGCAAGTTTCATTGAGAAAATTTATAAAGGAATATGTCATATTACATTTTATGCACCACCTACATTAAATAAATTAATAAACAATTCAAAAGATAAAACTCTACTGATAAATAAAAATTGTATCATTTACAAATGGACATGTAGGTGTGGCAGTAAATATATAGGTGAATCGAGGTGCACATTGAAAAAAAAAACACAAGAGCACATATTATTATTTAAAAGGGTTCAAAATACAAGACAAAATTTTAAAAATAATGTTATCAGCTTCTGTTTTTTATGACCATAATAAATCATGTGTATATGGTTTTGATTTTAATTATAATAATGTAAAAATATTGAAAACTGAAAGAAATAATAATAAAAGGAAAATTAAAGAGGCAATGTTAATTTATAAATATAAGCAAGATTTAATTAATAGGCAAGCAGCAAACGTTAAGATCACAGAATTATGGGAAGATTGACATCATGGAATTATGGGAAAGCTGACATTTTTAAAAAGTGATAGTTGACAAAGCTACAAGTTAGTTGAAAGTGCTTCTAAGTGACAGTTATACATATATTTTTTATAAACTATTAAGGACTGTATTTTCAAATATTTATTTATAAATTTACATATATATATATATATATATAAATCTCTCTACATAATGCCTAAAAAGATTAACAGTTTAGTGATAGCAATACATTTACTATGCTAAAAATCTGATCTTTTTTTAATGTATCTAATTTATAAATAATTGGGATATACTGTTAGTATGAGTTGGTTATTGTTCATCTATGGAAGGATGTTACAAAGACTTTTTCCTTGTAATTGGCTTTTTACATGTAGATTTACTTATATAGCAAGTAAACTTATGTTTTCTAGCACTTTAAATGATTTATTGAGCGTAGAATGGATAAAATTTGTATGCATATAATTCTTTCAAATTATTATACATTTTTTTACTATGGCCATCTCATGTTAATTTGCTGCACATCAATAGAGTAGTCTAATTTTATATATAACTCAATTATCTTAAGAAAATTGTAAAATTAATCAATACGGTCTTTTCGCTCAAACCATATAAAAAGAGTGAGGTCATTAATGAGAAATTGATGCAACAGTCAATACCCAATTTATTTAGTGTCATATTTAATGATTATTAAGTCTGGATACGACTTTTTTTTACAAAATCTTTAATGCTCCTTCATCCTAATGCTTTAGGGTGACAATATGGTTAAAATGTAATGTCTTACCTTCTTGATAAAAGATAAAACCAGATTTGTTACTCATCGAATAATCTTTAAATATGTCCAGAAAGTACATTCAAGTTATATATAGTTGAATTGTTTAATGCTAGCAAAAGCCTACTTACATTTTCAATATCACAAAATATAATAACTGTTATTTAGTGTTTATCGTTAAACTAAATATAATGTATATTATCTATACAATTTTTAATAATTTGTTTATACTCTAGTACAATTTTTTGTAGTTATTATTAATGCATTGTACAGGCTTATACCTGCATTTATATATATATATATAATATATGCGGGATTCTAACTCAGACTTTCACACGACCCACAACTCTCAGTGCCATCTTCTACAGGCACAAATTTTATGGGATTCTTTACATATTAATAAGCATAGATAATGCTAGGAAATAATCTCTGATGAGTCATTTATGAATTTATCTGTTATAATACTAAAATATTATTGATGTGTGTGCAATATAAATAAAAAGCTTATGGTGCTTGTAAGATCTAATAATGTTTGAATACCAAAGAAAATAATCGCACACAAATTTCACTCAATTGATCAAACAGATTTTTCTTAATTTTTTTTTTTTTTTGTTTATGGATTTTTCAATTCGATCGTTCTACCATTATTTTGATCTTAGTCATAAAATGTTTTAGTATTTTGTCTAAAAGATTGGTAAAGCGCACTTTTTATTATATATAGTGTACCGGTCGAAACCCACCACCACCGCAAGTCAAATCGGATTCAAACTCAGCTGAACCAAACTGAATTCAAACCCAACTCAACAGCTCAGATAGCAGAAATCGATGGCACAGTGCTATGCGCCAAGAACTAGGTCAACGGTTGGTGAGGACTAGAGACTCCTGAATAACACTAATATCTAAGAATTTATATACTTTGAATAATTTTATAAATTGAATCATATGTATGTTCGGGCTGCCAACACAGACAGCGGGTATTAACATTTAAATAATTATAAAAAGAATAATGAACTAAGAAACCAAGTATGTTAGAAAATATTTAATAAGAATAATTTGTTTCGTTTCCATAAAACATAGAATGCATTAATTACCTCTAGTCTTTAAGAGAATTTACAAATATAATAAGAGTGGTGGTCCTTTCATATGCCAACAATTATTACACAACATAGAATTCTATGTCTATGCCCCCAACGAGAAATATAAAGGCAGATAAAGGTACTCATTTAGAACGGAAATGATTGCTCTATTAGAACGGAAATGATTGCTCTAATTTTATTACGGTGGAATGTGAGATTTATATTTCACATTCGGGAATCTATTCATGAAGAGCAAAACGTAATTTTAGGGCATAACTTTAAAATTGATTTGAAACTTATTTAATTAATAATATATTTGAGAATTTCTTTGACTTTAATTTAAATCAATTCATCACGAATTACGAGCATCCGAGCAGGCTTTTCCGGAAAATCCACTTGAAAGACGATTGCTAGTCGATGATCGAAGTCCTATGGCGGCTTGCATTTAACAAGTCTTACGCCCTTTGACTACTATGAAGGGAGTGGAAGTACTTTCTTCTTGATAATTTTAAATAAGAGAAATATGATCACCGACCAGCCTAACGGAGCGGAACATTGCCCTACGTCAGCAACGTTCGATGATGATGACTTGATAGTTATCATTGAAAACTAAAACCCATATAGAATGCTCGACGTGATAACTTGATCAATTAATTAAAGTCAAACGAGCTTTTAACAAACTATTTGAAAGTATTTGTAAGTTATATTAATTATGCCCTAATCATCGTGCTCTTACTGAATCTTAATACAAATAACAAAAGTTGAATTAGAATCTATTTAACCCTTTATCAGCCCTTTTGCAATAAAACATTTAACATTATATTTGAGTTAATAAATATTAGTGGAACGAGAACATAATATTTTAACATTTTGTGAATATATAAACCTTTGTGTATTAGATAGGAGCTGGGGACATAGGTAAAAACGGAGCTAATAATTGATTATTAGCCAATTATAAAAATAGTAAACATGTAATATTTCTTTCGACTCGATGATTGATAGAACTTATAAATTTAGTTCTAATGGGCGAGAATTACTATTTAAAATTAATATATTATTTGCGTGAGGCAAATAGAACAAAGGAGCTCATCAAGTCGAGAGATTATTGGCATATAATTTTAAATAAACGAACATTAATAAAGCACACCAAATATATATATTAACTGAACCGCCAAGTAAGAAGAGAAAAGTTTAAAGACTAGAGATTAAAGAATTAAGATATAGATTTACAATAGCGTAAATAAAAGGTGTTAGAAAGATTTTTACATTAGAGAATAAAGAGCTCTTAAAAAGGAGTGTAAAATAAAGTTCGAACTGGCCAGAGAGTTTAGAGTTCATGAGAAATATATTACCCTTCCGTGCTAGGTTCTTAAGTTACACATCCAAGTCGGTGAAACGTAGGCACCATTTGATTGATTATTGGAACAGCATTTTTAGTAGCTTTTCATGATGTTAGCAGTCTGATCGGTCCGGAAAGATTCAGCAACACTATTGAAGATTTCTAGGGACTTCATGGAACCGTAGCCAGATTCCTGATGTTCTAGCCCTCTATCATGATGAATACAATTTATCACGCACAGAGTTCACTGTACTACTTTACAACAAAGATCCCACCCCCTTCCGACTTTTCAGAGCTATATATACTGTTCACAGATGCCTTAGGCTAGCACTCTTTTATTATCCATTAGTTGTTTTCAGATACATTCCTTCGATAAGGCTTTCAAACTAATTTTTGAATTCCTTTCCTAATTAGAAAATGAATTCTTAAAATCTGAAATGATTTTAATTAGAAATTGAATTCTTATCTTTTTTAATTAATAAAACTTTACTGTTGTTTTTGAGAATTTGAAAGCCTATGGAAGGAATGTAGCTTTTAATCACAAAACTTTACAAATTATTTAAAGGTGAAAAAAAACAAGTATTCCCGACGCAATGAAACTTTCGAACAATTATATATATTTAATACTTACAAATATATTTATACACAATCCACGCAATTTAATATATATAAATTCATGAATATTTTATCATGAATTTATTTAGAGAATTGATCAAATTTAAACTAAACTAATTAATTTTACTACGCATTTGAAATAAGTTATTCATTATGGAAATTAGCGTGGATTGAACGTATAAAGCCCCATTGCATCGGAAATTTAAGGTTAGTATTAGGGTAAATAACATGAAGCTAGGATCGAACTCAGATCCGACTGCTTCAATAGAGAGAGATATAGATATTAGGTTTTTTTGTAATATTACATTTTTTGGCAAACACATTTTCAATGCAGATGTACGGGTTAATTGTGAAATCATCTAATACTGTATATATTTATAAAAAACAGATAAATGAGGTGTGACATCAGACCACCAAAATCTTGAATCACGGTAAATAATTGCATCAAATTAGTGCTAAAAATATTTTTTAGAAGTTGTAGTAATTTAATTTTAAAAACAATTTACTGATTGTTCAATATATTAAAAAGCATTTTATTAAACTTTTTTTAAAAAAAATAAATACATAAATGAATTATTTTGAGAGCCTCTTTATTCTGGATTGCAATGTTACTTTAAAATACGCAAATCAATTTTTTCTTTTTTAAAAATAAAATAAAACTTCTTTATATATACATAATAATGATCTGTCAGTTTATTTTTAAGAGAGGCCATTATATCACTCATCCGCCTGATGTTTTGGCCCAAGGGGGAAAATGTGAATTATCTATTCATTCTGGAAAGAATTAATACAATTAATTTTCAATAATGCTAATGCACTTTTTCATATATATTTTAAAATGCTTATTTTAAATATATATATATTATTTTTTTTATTTTGAAATAGCATCTAAAATTTGCAATAATAATATTAATAAATATAAAAGGTTCTCTCATTTTTCTGATTAATTTTATGTAAATGAAAATGTAAAAATTATAATTTGTTTTTTATTATTTTTAAAAAAATATGTAATAGCAGAAAAATTAAAAAAATAAATAGTATGTGTGTATGTGTTTACCCAAAGTATATATATATTGCGATAGATGGGATTTGTTTTTTATTATAATTTTTTCAACTACTATTGATATCTGACTGTTCGAAAACATGACAAATTTTAAATAGGATTACAATTTTTCTTTCGGGTAATTATCCTAACTAATACACTATAATATTGGTCAATCAATGGATAATTGATTATTTTTATTCAAAGAGTAAAATAAAATATAAAACGTTTACCTAATAGTTAGAAAACTCACTGAGCAGTGTCTTTGCCCTCACTGTTCATTTATTTGTGTGTGTGAGAGGCTGTTGATGAAGCTTTTCACTTCCAAGGATATTTAAAGATTGTTTCACTTACCAATAATAAAACAACAATTGTGGATATTATTTGATGGTGTAATTAATGTGAAATGATAATGGTTAATAAACAATAAAATAAAACAAATAAATAAGATTACATAGAAATGTATAAAAATAAATAAATACAGAAATGGACTATTAATAATATCCCTTTAGTCAAGCATTGGTGGTCGAGAGGTCAGCGTCAGCTGCTTTACAAGCAATTGGCCCGGGTTAGCGGTTCGCTTCCCGGCTGATGCTATGACATGTGAGGAAAAAAATAATATCCCTTTAAAAAATTGTTTTTAATCAACTACTTAAAAAACAATCACTTGGTTAAAAGCAAATATTACTTCATTTGATTATTAAAGTACTATAGTAATTATTAATTTAGCTATACTTTTGAGTATCATTACTGAATGATTATTTACTTATAAATTTCCAGTGAAACTTATTTTAACATTGTTAATCTTTTCAGAATGATATGCTGAATTCATTGATTCATCCCTTCAGTTTCGTAAATCTACTGAAAAGATTGTTGATTAATACTTATTGATATCAATATACAGTTAATTTGCATTTATTATTAATGCTAAAACATTATCATATTGGTCAGTTGAAAATAACTTGATGATAAATAGAAAAGGTTTCTAAATTTTTGATTTTGAATAGAGTTGTCATTGCTATATATACTGTAGGAGCTAAAAATTCTTGTGATGCAAAAAATTGTATAAAATAAGTTTTAGATATTAATTCTTTCTAACTATTGCTATGAATTTTAGTTCACCATGTTTTAAAGTAAAAATGAAGATTTAACATTAATAAAATATTCAAGTTTATAATAATATTTCCCATCTTTTAAAACAAAGATAGATAATTTTGGATAATGATAAATAACTAAGTGGGTTTTCTTTTTTTAACTCATGTTATAATTATATCTGAGTAGAAATATTAGTAGTTTCATTATCATGCACCCAGAAAAATATAATTGCAAACCTATAGTTTGTAGGTCAAATTGCAGATAAATGTACTTTAAGCTTTAAGCTTAGGATTTACAAGAAGGAATATACATCATTCAGAAAAAATTTGGGCAATATTGTCATCATTAAAATAATTATGTCTCCAAAGTAAAGTTGGTGTGAGCATGTTATTAAAGAATATTTTAATGAAATAAAAGAAGAATTAATGGTATAAAAAAGTTTTCACAGATAATATAGATTTAAAAAAATAATTGATAAGAAGTACTTTAATGAGCCTAAACAATAACAATTAAAAATAATGAGAATATATATATAATCAAAACTACCCTACCAGACTAGCCAAACATAATAAACTCTAAAACACAACCAATTGTTTCACTTCTACAGGTAGACTTCTTACATGTAAATGACTAAAAGATAACAAATTTATATTAAATATTATCCACAATTCCACTTACATCCCACATACCCTTAATATTAAAAGAACTTTTAAATAAGTTAATTACTTCAGAATCATACATTTTTAATAATAAAGATTCTTTATTTCTTCTTTTTATTTCATTTTTTTTAAGGAAGACAATGTTAGCCTTATCAATACTAATATATTATGACCTGTACTTTTTTCACGGATATATAAGGCAGAATTGAAACATTTATTCCTAATCATACTTTTATGTACCTTTATCCTTTCATTTAAGCTCAACTATTCTGACCTATATATACTTTTTTACAAAATAAGGGGCAATATATACTATTCCAAAAATAGTATTTCTATCAAAAATTTCCTTTATATTATTTAATAAATTATTCAAAGTAATATCCCTTTGCCAATAAATGTTTTTATTTCCAAAAAATTACTATATTAACATACAATTCTATAAGAAGGCAATTTTAAAGCAAGAAATAAAATATTTTTGTTTATCTTTACATTATTACAAATACTATTACTCTTAAATACAATACTTTTAATAAATTTATCAGAGTAGCCAACAGCCAAATAATCTTTATAAAATTGAACTTTTTGTAACAAAGTTACCTCATTAGAATTATTTAATCTCTTATTTCTATAACAATAATTTTTTAAAGCAGATATATTTTGAGATACAGATTATAACTACCAGATTTAATTACAGAACTCTTTACTCTTAACATAATGAGTACATATCAAATAATTATTTTTTACATTTCTTATCATCAATAAATCTCAAAATTTTAATATAACAAAATCTAGCCACCCCCTCCTTCTTCTACAACATATTTTATATAAGGATCAAAATGATTAAACTCATTTATCAACCCTATCAATTTATTATTTTCAACCATAAACGAACAATCATCAACGTATCTAGCACATAACTTTAATCCATTTAATAATTTTTTTTTTCTAAATAATTAATATAAACTGAACAAATCAAAGGAGACATAATATAATGTATTATTTACCCTTCCTTAATCTTATAAAACATTACCATTATAATTAAAATACATAGAATCCTCCAATAAAGTATTTGTTAATAATAAGTCAAAAATGTTTATGAAGATGCTTATGTGTATAGTTGAATAAATAAAAAAATATGAATATAAATAATAAATACATTTTAAAATATTGATTTATAATTATGTGTCTATAAATGTATTTATAAAAAAAAAATCAAATAAAATTGCTTTAAGAAATACAGAGTTTCTGTATAATTCCATTTTTAAGTAATTGCAAAATATTATTGTCCTAAGTTCTAAATATTTCCCACATTATTCAGCTGACCAGTATCTTATAATGTTCTAGAAACTAAAAGGAATAATAAATTAATTAATTTACAGAGAAAAAATATAGAATATTGTGGATTGCAGATAACAATTCTTACACTTGAACTATGATAATTTATAGATTTATTATTCCATCTGTGATTTATACCTAATTTTCCTTACACACAAATCATTTAGTTTAAATTAAACCAAACATATAAATGAACCCTGATATTCAATATCATATATTCAGAAAAGTAACAGCTTAAAGATATAAAATCATAGTTAATATTGGATTTATTTTATAAGAATCTGAAGACCATCAATAATAAATTAGGATATTTTAAGATACATTGTATCAAATAATTTATTTTCCATTTACTGCAATTAATGAATTTTAAATTTCCAGTACTGTTATTTCACAACCATTATATTTCTTTGATTATTTGGGTATTTATTTATATAAGAAGTATGAATTAATAATTTTGTATAAATAAAAGTTAAATGTTTATTTTGTATCATCGATCATAGCATACAAATTTCAAAATTTCCTTCCATTTCTTCTTATTTGCATTGCTGAATTATATATGAGCTCTGATGATGACTGCTGGGTAGTTGAAATTGTAAGCAAGAGGAAGTAAAATAAATCATATGTTAAAAGTGCATTGTGAAGTGCAAATTATGGAGAATATGGTATATAATATTACATACAAATATCAACATGTAAATGTTAACAATATATTAAAAAAATAAGAAAACTGTTTCACTTTTTTAAAGATGAGTATGTAGGGTTTTCAAATTTTGAAATATCATGCAAAGCAAAATTTATATAAAAATAAATTAAATGATTTATTAGAAGTAGAACTGAAATAACATATTGTTTAAAATTCTGTAAGCAAGATGCTATTTTAATAATAATTATTTAAGTGAATGATAATTTTGTTATATATTTATTTTGTAAATAAAAACTATTTTTGAAATATTATTCAGGCTATATGTTTTTTTTATTAAACATGTTCTAGTTTAATTTTATAAAATTCTGATTTAACTATGGAAAAAAATGTATTTATATTATTGGTCATTCAAATTTAGTGAAAAGGTGAAAGGAGGGACAGACAAAAATATTAAATAGAACATACAGTAAGTGAAAGATGAATGAAAGTTATAGTTATAAATTTAGTCAGTTAATTCTATTATATTCATAATAAAATACTCAAAATAGAAAGTTGTTTATGATAATGGAATCAAATCCTATTTTAGTATTTTTATATTAACTCTTTGCCCGCCTCTTACGAGGCTCCTCGTCGACATCTGACATCACTCTAACTCAGCCAGTTTTTATACGAAAATATTCGTTAAACACATATTGAATTCGTTTTTAAAAGCTCTGTAAGATGGTGCCATCTTCCGATTTATTTTACAAGTAAAAAATAGAAAAAAAACGCATTTAAACCTAAACAAAGAAGGAACATTATTTGTGATTGGTTCTTAGCATGCTCTCAGCCAAAAAAGACATTCTGATTGGCTGGAAAGAACAAAGAAACTGCCTGATCAAAGAAAATAAAGAAAAACGCTGAGATTTTCATTTCGAATACGATTTAAATTATTATAAAAGAATATTTTGAGAAATTAAAATTATTTCAGAGAGAATAATAAAAAAACAAAATTATTTTCGAAAAATATTGAAGATTTAAGTAAAAATATTGAAGATGTAGTAAAAAGAAATATTTACTTTTCTATAACGTAAAAGTCGATCTTTTTGTTTATATTATAGCTTTTATGTTGCCGATATTGAATATTTTAGAATAAATAAATAGCAATTTATTTTTGAAAGAACTTTCGTTCTCTTCATAACCTGAAAAATTAATAATATACTTTTTATAAACGTATCTGAGTTGAATTTAATATTATAGGCGAATATGTTTTAACAATAGGCTTTGTCTTCAGTTTGTGAGTTGGCCAATTAAAAGATTTGATTTTTATCTGATACAACCAATGATAAAATTAGCGGTTAAAAGGTTAAAGGTGATAATGGTGGAAAATAAGACACAAACCAATAACATTAAGTATTCATATCTGATATAAAATGCAATAAATTTGAAAAGTAGATTTCCAGCTATGAGGGTTTTTTATATCCTCTATGTAAAATAGAGTTGATGTTGACTATAAGATGGATTATTGCAATATATATATATATATATATATGTTAATTCTAATATTTTCACGGATAAAAGATGTCATATTATTATTCCTATAATAATAATAATATTATATATATATATATGAAAAACAAAAAAACACAAGTTAAAAAACTTGCTAATGCTTGTATTTATGATGACAGATGGTGTTCTACCAAAAACCCCATCAAGCATAGTTTTCTGTTTACATAAACGTCAGAGTGAGCATTCACTATCTCTAACTCTAATTCCACTTTCAGATCATGATTTCAAGCTATTTGCTATCGTCAGTGAAAGACAGGAATAAAAAACTAGATCTAAACACAAACTCTGAGCATTTATGAAACAGTTTCTATTCAGCTTGCAAGCGTGAATCTTTTAGACACGTTAATGTCTTCAAACTCAGCATAGCAAGCCAGATAGCTACATGGGTCTGATCTCAGTTCAGCATCACCACATAGTAGAAGCTTCTGCAATATACATCATTGCAAGAAAGACCTCAAAGGTACATTTATGAAAAACAAAAAAACACAAGTTAAAAAACTTGCTAATGCTTGTATTTATGATAACAGATGGTATTCTACCAAAAATACCATCAAGCATAGTTTTCTGTTTACATAAATGTCAGAGCGAGCATTCACTATCTCTAACTTTAATTCCACTTTCAGATCATGATTTCAAGCTATTTGCTATTGTCAGTGAAAGACAGGAATAAGAAACTAGATCTAAACACAAACTCTGAGCATTTATGAAACAGTTTCTATTCAGCTTGCAAGCATGAATCTTTTAGACACATTAATGTCTTCAAACTCAGCATAGCAAGCCAGATAGCTACATGGGTCTGATCTCAGTTCAGCATCACCACATAGTAGAAGCCTCTGCAATATACATCATTGCAAGAAAGACCTCAAAGGTACATTTATGAAAAACAAAAAAACACAAGTTAAAAAACTTGCTAACACTTGTATTTATGATAACAGATAGTGTTCTACCAAAAACACTGTCAAGCGTAGTTTTCTGTTTACATAAAAGTTTTTTAACTTGTGTTTTTTTGTTTTTCATAAATGTATCTTTGAGGTCTTTCTTGCAATGATGTATATTGCAGAGGCTTTTACTATGTGGTGATGCTGAACTGAGATCAGACCCATGTAGCTATCTGGCTTGCTATGCTGAGTTTGAAGACATTAACATGTCTAAAAGATTCGCGCTTGCAAGCTGAATAGAAACTGTTTCATAAATGCTCAGAGTTTGTGTTTAGATCTAGTTTCTTATTCCTGTCTTTCACTAACAATAGCAAATAGCTTGAAATCATGATCTGAAAGTGGAATTAAAGTTAGAGATAGTGAATTCTCGCTCTGACGTTTCTGTAAACAGAAAACTATGCTTGATGGTGTTTTTGGTAGAATGCCATCTGTTATCATATATATATATATATATATATATATATATATATATATATATATATATATATATATATATATATATATATATATAGTAACCCTCCCCCAACACCTCCTATCTTTTCTATCAATGAATACCCAGGGCACCAATTCTATTGGTAATAGAGTAAACTACTAATCTGATCTTGCTTTAAATTATTAATGAGACTCTTAAAATACTGTCCTACCATAGCTTAGCTCAGTTGGGGGCTACAGAGATCTATAAGGTATAAAATGCACACTGAATGTAGTAAGAAACATTATGATTTAATAGGAATAAAACATCTATTAAGTTTTAAAATAAATAAATAATTGAAATTGGTAAAGTTCCACTATTTAAATTTACAAGTTGCAGTTTAACCTCATCTCCTCCCATCATCCAAATACATTGAACTACCTCTACTGTGTGATAGAATGAAAATAATAAAATAAAGATGTAATACTGATCAACTCTATTGTATGGTAAGTTAGAATTAAATACAAAATAAAATATAACACTATTTGACTTTTAATTGGGAAGTAATTTAAAATAAATAACTAAATTAATGTCTAATCTAAAATAATAAGGAATACCTCAGGGAATTAATTTATTGCATGGATTAATTTTAAATCTATACTTCTCAACAACTACTAATTACTATTATAAAGGTAGTGATACAAATTAAGCAATATCCTAACAAAATAATGGTAGTTAGATAATGAAAGAAATAGGGTGCATTTTGATTTCAATTTATCATCTAAATAAAAACTGAGTGATAAAATTTTCAGAGAATCATTAAATAATCAAACATTCCATATAGTGTTTGGATCAAGAAAAACAACATAATCAGACCTGAACATGTTCATCATTAAATTATGGACTAGTGCAACCATATCATATTGGATATGTAAGTGTGTGTGCAGATGTGTGGAAACAGAATATGAATGCATGCCAAAGAAGAACTCTGAATAAAGCTTTTAAATAAATAAAACATTTATTACAAGATAACTAAATAAACATTTTGTTTTCTAATTTATGTGTATACATGTTTTGGATAATTCCAACATCAATGATTAAATAGTCTACATGAAAATAAATAACATTTAAATATACTTTCTGGTATTTTATTCCAACATATGCCATCTATTAGTTCATTTGGATAAGTTTATGAAAAGAAATATAATACTAAAACTAAAATAATAAAATATGAAACTAAACTTCTTGATATTTTACTTATAAAATACATGCAAGTTATCAGTCAATTCTGATAAGCCTATAAAAGAAGCATTACAAACACTACACTATAATAACTAAGTATGAAATTAACTTCTTGATATTTTACTTCAAATACACAAACGTTACCAGTCAATTCTGATATGCTTATGAAAAAGAAAACTATTAAACACTGGCACTAAAATAGTAAAATATGAAACTAAAATTCTTGGCATCTTTACTTCAAATGCACATCAAAATAATACAAGAGGGGTTTAAATCTATGAGTAAGAGGTTAAACTATTCTTCATAAATCAAATAAATAATTCTATTAGTTAGCTACATTTTCTTTTCTTTTGCTTGCTCATTCAAAATGAGAATAAAACATTCTGAGAGTTGATGGTATAAAACCTATATAATTAATATGATATGATTTAAAACAATGATTAAAGAATCACAAATCAATAATGGATTTTTTCCATATCTTCCAAATTAATAATAGTTTATGCATGCATCTGAAATATGCTACCTGTTATAAAATAATTAACATAGCTAAATCCAATTGGTTTACTTATGAAATCGAGAAATATAATGTCATAATACGGATGATTCCATGGCTAACCAAGTTTTGACACTAATTCTACTTCATCTGTTCTGTGAGAAAAATCAATTCAACCTTTATTTTCCTTTCTTATCAGAAAACTATCTTACACTTGGCTATGAATAAATGATGGGAAAATGTTCCAAATAAATACTTGAGGGATAAAACACTTTCTGAACTCTAATCATTTAAATAACAAAACATAGTGACTCCCTAGTCTAATTCTGAGGCTTAAATGCTGGTGTGGACATTGTCTCATCATTGAAAATAAGTAAAATACACTACTTTACTTCACATACTATAATTATCATATAATACGCTATGGTTAATCTGGAAAATATAATCCACTCCTGATGAATATTTCAACAAACTAAGAAGATCTCTCAATCCCTGACAATACAAAATATAATCCACTCTTGACAAGTATTCAAATAAATTAAGAGAGTTCTCTCAATCCCTGAAATTACAATATATAACATAAACAATTTCTTTCTGCATACCCACTAAATACATTTCAATCTAAGCAAAAAAAAATAATAAATTCACTCTGAAATAAATCCTTAAACCTTCCACTTCTTTTTGGCACATCACATTATTTAAAACTGATGGAAATTAAGTCATTTCTACTTTCATTTCAACAATTATATAACTGGATTAAATAACAGACAGGTATACAAGCATAATAATGAATAAAACAATTTCACATCATATTCGATAAGGAAATATTGCAATGACATTAATTAATAAGTTATAAAAAAACAAATCTCTCATTTCTGACAAAGTATAATATTTTAACTTTGAAATATAATAATTATCACTAAATAATCCTCATAATTTTGAGTGAAGCAGAGACAAACTACCTCTTTAGTGTATTTGGCATTAGCCCATAAATCGAAATAAAAAGTCTAGTTTGGGACAAAGAACAAATATTTAAATTTGCAGCAAAATAATTATTGAAAAATAGACTTCATAACTTCCTAAAAACTCAAGGATAAAATAATAAATTTTGTGCAATTATCCCTTCTCAAAATGAGCTGTTAGCTCATTAATAGCAAACAGATATTTCTATTGCCAATATTGCATATAGAAATACATGTACGTAATAAAAACTATATTAAAATAATAATTAATTATCCAGTATAATATTTCTCCATATTATACTTTTCCAAGATGTTCTTGAAGAGAGAATAATAATTAAATAATAATAAAAATATAAGACAAATAATTTGTCTACATATCTATTGCTAACAAAAATAATAACAATCATTAAAGCTTTTTTAAGCTGGAACGTAAAAGTTCATTTACAGTCCATAGATCACATCTTGGTCATGTACGGAAATGATGATGATCATTTGTAAAACAATAAATATAGATAAACACATAATTTCCTGGACAAATAATATTAACTGGATTCAATTGGAGAACATTTCAAAGTTCTTAGATAGCTAATGAAACTGCTAGCAATAACACATATGAAACTTTTTGTGCTGGCAAATAAACATTTAATACTGCATAAGTTTAGCAATAATTCATTATTTAATTCACTAAATTTGTTAAGGCATTTGCTCTAAATTTTCAAGAGTCATTCCTTAAGTAATAACTACTTAGTTCATATAATCCATTTAAATCTATGTAAGTTTATTGATAATATACTTTAATAATAAAAAAATCAAATGTAAATGAAAAGCAATAATAAAATGCAAATATCACCATCTAGTTTCCATACTCTCCCACTCATTCAGTTATAAGTACATTCAGAGATCAGTTTATAATTCATTAATTATGTGTCATGCATTCCATTTATTTCTAGAGATGCAAATGGTTAGGTATAAATTTTTATCAATAACAATAATAAGCAAGTTATAATAAGTTATCCACACAAATCCTTCTGTTTAAACTTTATTCCTTTATAGCTAGTAAATATTATCACCCAATAGTTTTTGAAATGTTTTATGAAAAAGTTCAGCATAAATTTTCCAGAATAATAGTAAAATTCACACATTCCAGTTATTTCTTTAAGATTAGAGATTAAATCTAGGCAAATCAAACTTATAATATAGGCACATGTTTCAATTACTTCTTTAACATTATAGATAAAATTTAGGTAAAGTAGATTTGACATGTAAACATGCATATCAATTATTTCTTTAATATTAGAAATTAAAGTTAAGCAAAGCAAATTTATAATATAGACACACATACATATCCCAAATGATGATTTTAAATTTAAATTTGTCAATTAGAATTGTAGAGAAGATATACCTTGTTTCCAAAGTTGTTCATGTCTGCATTTTTATTTTCCTCAGTAGAATTTATGAGCTGTTTTTATCCAGAAAATTAATAGAAGTTTTTATTTTTAAGCTTAAACTATGGAAGAACCAATTTGTAGACACAAAAGTGTACTAATAAAATCTTTTATGGAGAGAAAATTGTTGTAATCAGAAAAGTCCACTCTTTTGTAAAAGTATCCCCTTTTATACTTAAGCATTTGTTTCTTTCACCAATCCAAGGTCATTCAAAAGTTCAACTCTAGAACAAAGATTACTCCTCCCACTGTACCGATATAATTAGTTACAAAATATGCAAGAACTTTTTTCTCTTGAAAAAGAAAGAAAGAAAAAATCATTTTGTCTTAAAAAATAAAAACTAATTAAATTGAACAAAAAAAAAATATTTTATATTTCTAAAGCAACAAAAAAAATAATTATTTTAACAAATAAAATAATTGATAGTGTATTTGTCTGTTTGATAATTCTCTGGTTCAATGATCTATTAATTCATTTACAATGTGTTTAAGCTGGTTATCCAAGCTATTGATTAGGAAATTAAATTTTTTGCTGTGAAACATGATATCTGGTAGTATAATGAAGTACATGAATGAAAATGAAGTGAAAAGATGGCACAAGCATACATGCACATCCATAAATGCTGTACTACAGGTACTAAACTAATCTGATCAAAATATAGGTTTCTATGATGATGAGTCAAACATATTGCACTAATTACACTATGGTTTGAAATATTAAAGTAAATAAACCAAAAAATTGCATAAACAAATATCAATCACTGTCCTACAAATAAATAAAACAAACCTGGATCAACTTGAACTACAGTGACAATATCTGTGACAAGCCACCCCCCTTTCTATCATTAAATACTTACTAAAAAAATATTAAATATATCAAAACTTTTAAATATCTACAAGTGCTTTTAAACATAGTTTTAGGTCATTAATAAAAAAAAAATTAAATTTTAGGTTATTTCATTTTTTTTAGTAAGATGCAATCAGCTGTTACTGATACAGTGCTATTTAATTACAATTGGCTTCTGGTGCCTATCCAGAAGGTTACAATATATATAATACTACAAATAAAACCTTATTGACATAAAAAATTGTATCATTTACAAATGGATGTGTAGGTGTGACAGTGGATATATAGGTGAGTTGAGATGCACATTGGAAAAAATAACAAAACAGCACTTGTTATTATTAAACAGGGTTCAAAATACAAAACAAAATTAAAAAAATAATGATAATTTATCAGCATCCATTTTTATGGCCATAATAAATCATGTATATATGGTTTTGATTTTAATCATAGTAATGTAAAAATATTAAAAACTGAAAGAAATAATAATAAAAGAAAAATTAAGGACTATGTTAATATAGAAATACAAGCAAGATTTAATCAATAGGCAAGCAGCAAACATTAAGATTATGGAAATATGGGAAAGTTGACCTTTCAAAGTATTAGTTGACAAAAACTACAAGGTGAAAGTGCTCCTAAGTGATATTTATAGATATATTTTTATAAACTTTTAATTACTGTATTTTCTAATATTTATTTATAAATTTACACACACACACACGTATATATATATATATATATATGAAATGACCTTTTCAGTGTAGTGCTGACATTTGAGCTTTATTTATAAGGGTGGTTGATAAGTATAATATAGCTATAGGGTATTTCAAATATTTTATATTGAGTTCAGAAATTAAACAAGGGATAGAGTAGTTTACAAATTAATGGGGTAATATCTACTGGTTTTACATAATATTACAGAGAGTGGTGGCAGCTTACAGCATTAATGTGTTCCCTATTCAATAGTACTGGGATATGAGAATCTATCAGCCCATTATAGGTTTGGATCTAACAATTTATTACATTTTATTTGTTTATTGGGACAAAGTGTGAACAGATTTGATTAAAGGTCACCCAGGAATGCTAGAGAATGCAGATGAAGGCTAAGATAAATATTACTTAGAAATTGTGGTACTACCTATATGAGTGGTGTCAATGGTAAATAAATGTAAGGATGATCAACTTAGCAATCTGATGCCACAGTTCACAACTAAGGATAGATGGCCCTGGCCACAGAGGTGCACTTTCTTCTAACCAAGGGCACATACCAATGAAGATGTCATGGTGAATCTAGAATTTAGGGTGGTGATAAGTTTTTAACTCATTACACAACCTAGACTGGGTTAATATTTGATTATGGAACCTGGACATGCAAAAAGGACTAGCCTACACTCTATGTAGTGACTATACGAAGCTGGGTGAACCATGCAGTGAATATATATAATGAAGTTTAATAATAATTCAACCATTGCAAAACATAATGGATGAAATTCATCATAAAATTAAACCATATATACATGTAACATTATGATTAAAAAATACTGAAGGTGATATGTCATCATTTCTAACACTCTCTTGTCTTGATTTCTGCACTTGTTTATATAGCAATAAATGCTCCTTTGACCTTTTCTCCAATGTATACCGAGATTCACCTATATATGATTTTCCACAAACACACCACCATTTATCACCTTCAGTATTTTTTGATCATAATGTTACATGTATATATGGTTTTGATTTTGATATTAATAAAGTTAAGATTTTATGTGTTGAAAGAAATAATAATAAACGTAAAATTAAAAAAGCTATGTTAATAAGAAACAGAAAGCAGCATTTGATAAATAGACAATCTGCTAATATAAAAATTAATGAATTGTGGGGAAATTGATGTATGATGTAATTGTTTTTGTAGACATTTGTAACAGTTTTTTGTAAGTGAATTTGAATATAGTTAGTAAGACTACTTAGATAGTTGAAAGTATTTCATATAGTAGATATTTGTTTTTAAAATATTATTTACTGTATTAATTATCGTATTGTTTTCAAAGAATTATATATATTTGTTTATAATTGAAAAACAGACATTGATTACTAATTTATTTATATATGTATATATATATGTGAGAGAGATAATGAACTAAATCACCTGATCGATGAGTGCTTGTTCAGATTGGACATCATTTATCTTTTCACATGTGTATGGTCATGTATATTAGCTGTATGAGATAGATTTGATAGCTGAAGAGAGTTTGAAAGTCTGTGTTCAAATTACCTATAATTACATCTAAACTTCAGGAGGTATTTAAAGTGTGCTTATATATATATTGCTTTTTGTTCACTATGGTTGTTGTTCAATCCAATATCACCAGACTACTGTCCAACTTATGACTTTCATTAGTGAGGAGTTTCAAATTTGGGTTATATTGCACCTGAAGCCTCTGGATCAAATGCATCTTTTTGTTAACAGCCATATTTTATTACCAACTTGTAGCTATTGATTACTAAATATTATATCAAGTGATATAACCGTGGTTAAAAAAAATTGCTACTGAACAACTTTATTTAAACTGGTGTCACGTGCTGTCCCCATAAATCATTTTAAGACTTAAGTAGACATTTATTCAGAGTTTGAATTTAACTCCGGAATAATTAATTTATTTCCCATGCATCATTTATTCAGGATTTTAGTATTAGCTGTACTTTTTTTAATAAAAATACTATTAATTTCTTTTTTTAACATCTTAATTTTTTTTAATACAAAAAAAAAAACTCTTTGAAATATTCCAATGATTAACATTACATTATTTATTAAATTTAAATTTAAATAAATATTTTATATTGCTTTTAATTATATAAGAAAAAAGCAAGTTTAAATCTTTTTTTTTTTAAAAAAAAAAAAATTAAATTTTCAATATATTTAAAATTTTCATTTAGTGTTTTCAATTTTTAATCTGGTGAAATAGAATATTTTTTTGATAATTAAAATCTAATTCATTGTTATTTTGGAATATATATTACTAATAGCTTACAACAGATCCATTGCAATAAAAGAATTGCTATTAATGATTTTTTTTTAAGATGCTGTTATTCTTAACAACTTCAAGAACAGATCTCTTCAATTATTAGATAACGGATTAAAAATAAAACCCATTTTGCAGTGATACAATCAATATACATCTATGGTTTTTAAATAATTTAAATGCTGAATGTTATCTTAACGTTCCACTTTTTATTCACAGTAAAATAAATTTTTAAATTTAATATCACACATATACAAAAAAAATAAAAGCAAGCTTTATTTTTCCTCAGTTTTTCTCAACTGAAAATTAAATTTGATTAAAATTTAGTTATTTTATTTTTTATATATTATTGACTTCTACAATTCAATTTTTAATTTATAATCTGCTTTTCAATATTTTATTTTAATATTTTACAATATTAAAATTCCCAGAGAAGTGTATATAATATAAATTATCTCCTGCAAAATAAAGATATTTTCATTAGACTCTTCTTACCACAAGGAATGGTGAAAAAAAGTAATTAAGTAGTTGGCTAATTTAAATATTTACTTACCAATCAATATTGTATAGATTACTGGATTAGCTTTGTAAAAGACAAACTGTAACTAGTTTGGAACCTGAAATCAAATCCAACTCTTTTCTTAATATAAGATTTAATCTTCATGTATGGGCAACCCAGGGAAGTGAATCAACCACTATATCTTTAAACCATTTCTTATATATATAAAAAAATAGAACCAGTTGCATATGATTAGCTGGAATTCAATTATAAAATATCAATAACATCAAATGCCATGTGATGCAATATATTGTGACTTCTCCTTATAGGGAGTCAGGAATCTCTCAGTCACTATGCCCAGAGAAACCAGTTAACCACTTTATTAATTTCTGCAGTGCTATCTTGTGAAACATGAAAAGTTTAAATAAATAGCACAGATAACACCTCAATCTTTTACCTGCAAGCTGCAAAGTTGTTTAAGTATATTGAAAATCAGACTTATGTAAACAAAAAGTATGTAACTAATTCAGCAAAGACCTTAATTGCTATTACACAAACACATTTGACTTAGGAGTAATCAGAGATTAAAATAACTACTATATTAGTTTTTTTTTGTCTAAATAAGTAAAAATGCACTTTTTTATTTGCACTTAAATTTTTTACTGATTTAGTTTTGTATTTCTTGATTTGAATAGTTCTGATTTTCAATATATTCAACAATTTTCCCACTTAAACGTAAGAGACTGACCTTTTACTGTGCTACTTTATTTAAACTTTGTTTATTTCACAAAGTAACATTGCTGAAATTAATGTAAATTAATGTAATATTTATTTTTAGTGATATTTTTATATATAATAAAATAGAAAGAAATGAGGAAATGCCATTTAACAGAGATTTATTTATTAATATTTTTAATGACATGGATTATGAATTTTAATATGAATGACACATTAAAATCCATCTAATGTAGTTTTTAAGTACTTTGTTTAAAATATTTAATTAATATTTTGAAAGTCTTATAGTTGAACTATAATATATTTTTATTATACTTTCCTGAATGCAAAATAAAATTTATTTAAGACGTTGTTTTTAGAAAAGCGTTGTTTAATAAATGCAAAAAAAAAAAAACCTGAGTTGTTGCACATAAACATAACATTTAACCTTTTCTTAATTTTATAACAAAATATTATGAATGTAAACTTTAAATATTTTTAAGGCAAGTAATTTTAGTTAGAGTATAGAAAATGTATAAACTGTGAACAGTGTGAATTATTTCAAATATTTTTTTAAATCTTGAAATCAAGTTTTTCATACACCATAATATATATATAAGTAGTTAGTCTGTAAGATAGACATACGTCTTTTTTTTTTCATATGTCAAATGAGTTGACCAGGAAGCAGACCCGGGCAAGCTGCTTGGAAGGCAGCTATGCTAACCACTAGGGGAAGGCATCTATGCTGACCACTAGGCCACCAACGTTTGACTACATCAATTTTTAACATTATACTTAAAAAAATATATTAACAAATTCCATGCAAATTTAAACAATGTTTAATATCATTAAATAAGCTTTATTTTATAACTTATATTGCCAATAAAAATAATTATTTCAAAGAATTTAATAATTTCGAAAGTCAATCAAATGAATTATAAATTTTATTGTGATTTTTATATCCGATCAATATACTTGTATTTAACTTAACATTTTCACAACATTCATTGTCAAATGAGAAAATATTTTGGTTTTAACCACGCATTTGATGTGCAATTTGTTTATATTTCCTTTGCAATATTTTTGAAGATAGTTTAAGTCTTCAATTTTCATCTACTTCAATTCCTTATATCAACACATCCATCTAAAATCCAATTCAGTTTCATTGTTGTCAATAATACTTATTTATTCTTTCATTCATGCACCCATTACATTAATCATTCTTTGTTACTCAACATATATCCAACCTACTTTAGTAAAAATCTGAAATTTCTGTATTGTTTTTTTAGATGTACATGTCTCAGATCCATAGATAAAAAAAATTATAAACATATTTATTAAAAATATTTTTAAAATGCACATATACAAATATCAACAAAAATGGAAATAAAGAAAGTCTATTATATATATATTTCAAATAAATTTATGGTAATGTAAATATCAATATATAATAGCAATTATTTTTAATCATAATTATATATTTTTATAATCACAAACTTTGCAGCATCTATTGATTATTATGGCTTGCACTGGTTGGTGCCACTGTATGAAGATAATTGCTACTGTTTTATTAACAAATGCTGGAAAATTGAAACTTTTTAAAAAGAAAATGAAAATTAATAATATTGATTTTATGGGATTAAATGAAGTGGAAGGAATGTGGGCATGAAAAAAGTGGGGATGTTAAGATTTTTTTTTTTTTTGGTTGTTGCTAGTGTCAATAAAATTTGGAATAGGGTGGCAAAGGTGGATAGTTGTTGATGGTAGATTTACACTGATTATGTTATTTTGTCAATGATAAGGATTTGGTTTTTGTACAAACTTATATGTCTACTACTAATAATGATGACACAAAAATAGATAAGAATTATAAGACGATATAGAAATAATAAGAGAAAGTAAAAATGCATGTATATTGATATTGGATGATTGGAATGCTGCTGTGGAGAATAGTAAAGAAAGTTAAATTGTTGGGAATTATATTAATGGAAAAAGGAATAAAAGTGTGGCATTTAGTTTGCTTAATTTTCTATTTTATGGTATGGGAAAAAAATACAGTAACTACCACTTCATCATGTCATTGCAAATACTTGTATAACTATGTAAACAATTACACCATTCTGTTAACTGTATAAATATTTACAAATACCTGCATTTCTATTCAAAATTTAAAATACATTGTACCTTTAATTGCTATGCATTTTTACTAAACAATTGATATTAATTTATTCTGGCTGATGTGTGATATATTATTTATCGTTTTTACTCTGTGAATAAAATTTTTTACTTTCAAGAATTTTGATTTTTCAATAATGAAATAGAATCTTATTATAAAATCTAATTAATTTTAAACAATAATTTAAAATAATTATATCACAAAGCTTGATAAAAACAATTTTTTTCTACTATAGATAAAACTAAAATAATGTAATTTATCCAAGTTTTGACTCTTTATAAACAGCTTTGCCTCTTTTGTTTTAAATATTTTAGAATTTTTATATTTATACACGTTTCTATACATGATTGTAGAATAATGCAAATGAGAAATGATGTAGTTTATTTAACAAGAAGATAAAATAGCACTCATCAGTTGGTCCTGATTATCATCTCCCATACATATATATAATCAGTGCTAAGTTTATATTAAGATAGAAAATCCTTACACTTTAATGGATAGGCTTCAACCTACTCCAACTCTTCAGCCATCCAAACCACCGAAAATCTGATGATAGAATTCCCAAATCTCATGCTGATGCCAATATTGTTGTCATGCCCATGTTCATCTCAAGACCCTCTGACCATATATATGTATGGGAGATGGTAATCTGGACCACATGATGAATGCTGGTTTAGCACAAAATACATATATTGGTGATTATTTATCTTTTCTGCATGTGTGTGGTCATATGGGTCTTGAAAGTCTGAGTTCAAATCTCTTATATTTATAATTAGGCTACAGGTATAAGAGTGCCTGGTATTTCAAATCTTAACAAGAAGATAAGTAATTTATGGACGTTTATAAAACACAATTCAAAATTCATTAACAGAATATCTTTTAAAAAAAAATTGAGTTTAAATAAATTAGAAATAATGGAAATTATTGATAAAATATAATATATAAATGATATATAAATAACAAAAAAAATATTACCCATATAATAGTGGATCTATGATATACATATTATTAAAATGGTGGTTGAGAGGTTAGCGACAGCTTCTTTACAAACAGTTGTCCCGGGTTAGCCGGTTCGCTTCTCGACTGATGCTATAACACATGAGAAAAAAAAATAGTTTGATATAATAAATAAAAAATTTATATTGTTAAAAAAATCAATTTTAAAGAAACCATAAAAAACAAGAATATATTTGATTTAACAGAGATATTATAAACTAAAAAAAAAACCTTGTTAGTAAGTTTTTCAGATATAAAAAATGATGGCGTGATATGAATGAAATTATTTAAATAAATCTGGAAAAGAAATAAACAAATGAACAGGTTCTGACCAGGTTTATAAAAATATGTATAACATGAATTGATTTTATTTTTGATAGTTTATATCTATGAATCTGTAAAATGTGTTTGTAAAAAAGTAAAAATTCTATGATATACATTGTTCCTTTAAAGGATAAATTTGTCCATGAAGAATGAAATAAATTTCATTTTAAAAAATGATATCAAGAAAAAAACAACTTTCCTATTTAATTTTATTAAAGAATGATGGGGAAAATGTCAGGAATTAAATTTTGTAGATAAAAGATGAATTGTGTACTATATTTTAATATAGTATTAGTGCAAAAAGAAATCATCATCATCATTAACCATTATCAATTCACTGCAGGATGAAGGTCTCTCCAAGTTTAATCCATCTTCTCCGATCTTTAGCTTCTTTTCTCCACATCACCCCTGCACACTTTTTTATTTCATCCATCCATCTCACATGTAGTCTCTTTATGAGTCTTTTACAGTCTCTTGGAATCCAGTTTAAGATTTCAATTGTCCATCTATTATCATCTCTTCTAGCAATATGTCCAGCTCAACTCCACTTCAATCTTTTAATTTTTTCAATGAGGTTAGTAATACCTGTTTGTTCTCTTACCCATACATTGTGCTTTCGATCCCTTCTTGTTACTCCCAACATGCATCTCTCCATACTTCTTTGAGTGGTCTGGAGTGTCTGTATTGCTCTTCTATTAAGAGTCCAAGTCTCAGATCCATAAGTAATAACGGGTAAAACACATTTGTTAAAAACCGTCCTTTTTAAACACATAGGCATATCTCCTTTTAGTATCAAGTTAATTCTACCAAAAGCACTTCAATCGTGTTTAATTCTATGATTAATTTCATCCATTATGTTTCCATCTGTATTAATAATCTGACCAAGGTATTTGTAACTGTTAACTTTTTCTAATTCATCATAATAAATCCTCATTTTCATATTTTGAGCAAATCGATTAAACATTACTTATAGAATATTAAAAATCATGACAGATTTATTAAAACCAATGGAACCAATACTACATCAGAGATCTCTTTTTTCCACATCAAGTCTGAGTTCAAGTTTTTTTCTAATTACATTAAGTTTAGTATAGACAATGTGCTTATATTTGAATATTATATATTCAGCCTGTATTCTGTCCATCCCTCTTCAGTGTATTTAAATGGACATATTAAGGTCTTATATGTGAAAGGTTAGAGTGACTTAACTGTTTCACAAAAGTAAGCTGTGATATGCTATCATACTGGAAATTTTAGGTGGCATGATGATGCTGCAACCGCTACTTTTCTGTGTTGTTTTAAAGTGTTGTATATGTTAAATTACAGTGTGCGACTGGCTGCAGTGATTCTGTCTAAGAAGCTTCCACTTTTAATGTTTTAATTTTAAAAATATTTCAAGAGATCTCAACAGTATGTGGATCTTTGTCTGTGATTGAGGGCACATTCTATTGTTCTTACAAGGCTATGAAGATGGTGTTTTGTAATTGTTGATGCTTTGGATTCATTTTCTACAGCTAAATGACACACAAAATGTGATTGTACATATTTGTTAATGACTATGATGCAATCTTTTTGTAAATGACATTATTAAATGAAAAACTATCTTTGAAAACATTTTAATTTTAAAAAAGACAGCTCTTAGAAAGAATATGAAGTATGTTACAAAAACTGGAAATTACTACAGAAAAGCCATTAGAGGCTAAAAAGAAAATCATTTTTGTAAAAACTGTAAGTGAAATATTTTAATAATAATTAATAATTGATTAACTTTTAGAAATTTTTTTGTTTCTCTGATGATAACTACTTCTAAATATATCATTTTTAATAACATCAAATTCTAATATCTAATATTTTGTTTTTTTAACTTTTTTGAATAAATATCATAAAGCCTTGTCAAGCATTGTTAGCCGAGAGGTCATCACAGCTGCCTAGCAAGCAAGTAGTTGGTTGCAGATGATTGTGGATTCACCTCCCGACCGATGCTATGACATATGATATATATATATATATATATATATATAAAACACCAAAACTGTCTAACACTATACTAGCAAAAATAAAAATACAAAACCATAAAACAATATAATACTAGATTAAATCCAAAATTTTACCAAAATCCTTACACAACCATGGTTTCATCTACTACAAATAGACCTTCTCAAGTGAAAATCAAACTAAAGAAAACATATATATATATACAAACAAACAAATCTTCCCATAATTCATTTTCAAACCCCACCTACCCTTAATATCAAAAGAAGTCTTCATAAGATTAATAGCCTCAGAATCAAAGTGTTTTATCATCAAAGTCTCCTTTATTCTTCTTTTTAACTCATTCTTTTCACAAAAAATAACCGAAGCATTGAAATGAATTATGGGAAGGTTTGTTTGTTTGTTTGTGTATATATATATATATATATATATATATGTTTTCTTTACTTTGATTTTCACTTGAGAAGGTCTATTTGTAGTAGATGAAACCATGGTTGTGTAAGGATTTTGGTAAAATTTTGGATTTAATCTAGTATTGTATTGTTTTATGGTTTTGCATTTATATATATATATATATATATATATATATATATATATATATCATAAAACCAATAGCAATGTATGTATTTGTTAACAGTAAATCTGTCAGTTAGATACTTATTTTCATAATTTTAAAATATTTTTCATGTTTTAAAATTTTAATTATTAGAAGTCATAAATTTTATAATATAGCCAATAAATAAATTTTGTAATATATATAAAAAAATTACTTGCACAAAGAAAATAGAATATGGCATTATCACTAGAGTCTATTCAAAAATTTGGGGTTGTCTTGACAGTGAAAAAATTTAAAATCAACATGAATATAAAAATAATATTGGTATCAACAAGAGCTTTGAATTTTTCACCATTGGATTTTCAATGATACTGATGGCTAAAATGTTGGAGGGTGGAGAGGATTGAAGCATTAAAGTTTAAAGATTTGTTGTCTTAATATAAACTGAGTAGTGGTTGTACATATGTGTGGGAGATGATGATCTGGACTATCTGATGAGCACTAGTTCAACACAAAATATGTATACTGGAAATCATTTGTTTCACATGTATGTTGTCATGTGCATGGGTTGTATAATATGGAGTGCATAGTTGTAGAGAATTTGAAAGTGAGTTCAAGTCCCTTATAATTATGTATATTGTAACCTTATGCTTAACTCATGGGGTAGATATATGTTTTAAAGTATTATTTTTTTATATAAGATTATAATAAGTAAATTCCTTTATATATACTATTATAATAAAAATTTTAAGTTATGTGTTTCAATAGTATGAGTTAAAGTAACTCAGCCTATATGGTTAATAGTTATTTAAAAAGCTATTTTAGAGTGTTTAATATCTTCTTGAAAGAATAAACTTAATATTTTTAAACAAAAAAAAGAGTTAATTTCAAGCTTAATATGATTCAAATAGATGCTATAGATAAAGTTGTTCTATACTGTTGGAATGGTTAGTTAACTTTGTTAAGATTTTTAGTTGTTGATTTTAAAAGTAAATAATTTTAGAATAGTTATAATTTATAAAATATCAATTTATGTAACAGTATTTAAAATTAGAGTTTAAAAATAGTAAGTATAACAGACTGAGATTACTATTAATCTTTAATTAGTTTTAAACATCAGTTTATAAACAATTTATTTTTATTTTATTAAGAAATGGCAAAATTTAATGTACATGTATATGTGATAGTATTTGTAAAATATTGAAAGTTAAAATACTTATTAAAAGTAAATGTATTTTAAAATTAGGTAAATCTATTATAATGTTAAAAGGTTTTATTTAGAATAGTATATTTAATAAAAAGAATGTTTAATTAAAAAATCATTTATTAATTTTATGAAATAATTGATTTGATAATTATTTAAAGTTAATAAAAATCATTAATTAACAAATCCATTTTTTGACTAAACATCATTGACAAAATTGTCTGGATTTAAAGTGCCAAGTCAAGGTCAGCTCAATTAAAAAGTCAATAATTCACTATTAATTTAAATATTATGATGATTTGTACATGAATGGTTTGATGAAAAGGAAATGCAGGAAAGATATTGATATATGATTGGGGAGAAAAGTAACACACACTAGTATAAAAATAGATATTCTAAAAATTTAAAGCTACCTCATTTAAAATCTGAACTTCAAGTCTTCATTTTAATTTTTAACTTTATTTTAATTTTAAATTAAATTGTTTAATTCTTATATAACTATTTTTTTTAAATTTAATTTAAAAGTTTTAAGCAAGTTATTCATGCAGTATTTCTCCTAACAGCATATGTGATTTATCAAACAATAATTTTAAAATATGCTAAAAAATATTAATATTTTTCAAAAAAGAAAGAAAACGAGAAGTCACATAAGCAAAAGTAAGTTGTTTCATTGTTATGTGACAGTAATTAAATTCTAACTTTGTTGTAAGATTATCTCTGACATATTTTAACTAACTTTTAATTAGTTGTTTGTACTAATTATTGCTACTAAAAATAGTCAATCTACTTATATAAAGTTAAGATATAAAATGAAGAATTTGTATAAAAAATATTAAATCTATAAAAAAGAAACAGTGGCAATTATTTAAAATTGTCATAAAAATATTTATAAAAGACAAATTTATGAAAGCCAACTTTTTAATTATCAAAATATATCCAGATTGTTTCATATTAAACAAATAATATAGCTATTCATCTCAAGTTTACTTATTCATTTATTTATTTGTTTTTTTTTAAATTGCTGATTGCTTTAAACATACTGTTATTATATTTAGAAAAGGAATAAATATAATTTACATGTACAACAGTTGAATTATAATAATAAAACTTCATAAAGAACAATTAGAAATAAAAAAATATCATTCAGTTCATTGCTCCTCTGATTATTTGCTATTAGAATTATTTGCCATCAGCTCTTATATTTGTAAAATTATTGTGAACTTTTTCTCAAAATATTTATGTGTATATGTGCATCTAGATAGTTTTCCTTACAAAAAAGAAAATGAACTTTTAATCTCTTAAAAAGAGTTCTATATTTATTGTATATATATATATATTGTAACAATATATATATATATTAAGGCTTAAATTATTATAACCATATTTTATATATTATATTATGGTTATTATTAATTATGATATTAAAAGTTTATATGAATGGTGTTAAAGGAATGGAATTGTTAAGGCATTAAAGTAATGAGTATTTTGAAAGATTTTTTATATACATATTAAAATATATAATAAAATATAATCCAATAATATTGAAAATAGTGACCTTAGCCATATAAATTTTAATAATATAATGCTGTTGATGTTTGTTTATAAATTAGCAAAAATATTTTATATAAAGTCAGATGCCTATGCTCACCTGAACAGTTAGAGATACTAAATGCTGGATACACAATACTCTAATACTAAAATAATAGATGCATTAAAAATATGATTTATGACAAATAAATCACAAGAAAGTTTAAAGTTAATACTTTAAAAACAACATCTGTTAAACACTAAAAAATTGTCAATTTGTATATTAAAGCTTATTTACATTATTGAAACATTGAACTCTAACTAAAATTTGTCAATTATTATATTAAAACTTGTTTACATTACTCATACACTATACACCTTTAAAAAATCTGCTTTGTATACGAGTATGTTTTTCTTAGGTCTATTGCAAGGATAAACCCTGATTAGTTCTCTGTCAATTACAATATTATTATTGACTGTATTAGTAGTAAGTTTATGTTATTCTTTAATTATCAGAATAAAAAAGTAAACAAATGAGTACTTTCATATATGTGGACTAAAGATGTTCAATGAATTATAATAAAATAATTAAAAGTACAATTTGACATATAAATAAAACAATATCTTAATTATATTAAATCAATGTATGGGACTTTTTTTATAATATTGTGATGCTTCTTAAAGCAAATTCAATATCTGTATCACTGTTTGGATAATGATACAAGAATTTATGTAACTTCTTTTAATAATATATCTATTCAGTTAACTAGAATTGGATTAAGACTTTCAGTTTGATTATATTATAACAATTCTCTATAATTTTAACAACACAATTCTTCAAAAAATGCCTGAAAAAGTTTTAAATATGATACTTCTGTGTAATCCATAAAGCAAACTTTTTTATAATATGTGGAGATAACAACTGGTCATGATGATGTTTCTGTCTTTATAATTTATAAGAATAAAGGATATAAAAATATTGCAGTAATTATTATAAATTTTGTGATCATTCAGAGAAAAAATATTTTACAATGATTTTATAATTAATATTCTTTTCAAATATAAATAACTGATTAGAAAATGCATTGTAATTTGGGGGAATAAAACATTACTATAATTTTTTTTCTCATGTGTCATAGCATCAGCCAGGAAGTGAACCTGCTATTCTGAGACAACAGCTTGTAAAGCAGGTGTTGCTAACCTCTCAACCACCAACGTTTGACACATTACTATAAATTAGCTATTTGTTATTAAAGAAATTCAGAAAATTATGATCACTAAAGTTGATTCCCATTATAATTGACAGTATAATAGAAATTGTTATTTCTTATGGTGAAAAATATTTTATAGTTAACTTGTTAGTTATGGTGAGAAATCTTTTATAGTTGAAATAAAAACAATTATTAATCAGGATGTGTATGAAGATCCAACATTGTTTACTATTTTATGACATTAGTTAGTGTAAGATCTTTTTTTAAAAGTATAGAAGATTAAGATTTCTCTGATGAAGACTGCAGTTCAGTTGAAACTGTCAGGAAAATAAAAAAATCATTAAAAAATTTTTGCATTTAAGTGTACATGAGAGGAGTTATTATAAACAATATATATCATAAAATAATATAGAATTAGTAATGAAGCTTTTAATTTAATTGATTAAATGCAAAAAGTTAAACATTATCATTTTAACTTCTAGATTTATTGTAACACTGATGATTATGTAATTCTTGATGATATAAAAATGATCTAAAAATTTCACATAATATTTTATATACACGTTATGGTAAAACTCATGGGTTTTGTTAGTCAATGAGAGTAAAAAACTCTTAAAACATTCTTATTTTGGGATTTATCATGATTGTAATTTAGATGAGTTTAATTATTTGTGTAACTTTTAAATCTAAAATAAAAAGCAGTTTCAAATGTTAAATTGTGGCCCAGGTGCCAGTAAATGTTGTGTTGCATTTAATGGGTTAAGTTTCCAATCTTATATATCAGATTTCTAAACTCCATTTGATATAATGAGAAAAGTATCATTTGATCAGAATTTGAACTTATCCTTCACAATGTCCCTCTAATAGCAATATGATAAAACTTGAACATATTAGTGAAACTTAATGTCCTAGATCAGGAAAGAATCCAGGGTCAGATAATATTTTTCAGAGATTTTAAAAATTTAGAACACAAAGATCAATATGATTGACAAAAGTATTCAGTAACATTATTCATATAAAAATTCTGTTAAAAAAAATTATAAAACAAAACTATAGCAATCTTAAACCAAATAAATTCCCAGATGTAAAAAAACATACCAATTGAATTCATTATTATATGCTTCTTATAAAAGTTTTTTAAAAAATCATATTAATACCAGTTTGCAATAACAGGGTGTTGTTTATCTATAAAATAGTTTGGTTTTAGACCAGAAAAAGCTGAGCTGCTGTAAATACATTTTGTATTTAATAGCTTACACTGAAATGATTTTCAAAATAAATTATAAATTAGTGCTATTTGTACTGGTTTGATCGTAGGTTATGATTCTTTTTCCGAAAATGGTCTAAAAGTTTCTTAAATCCTTAAGAAGAAAAAAACTATTAATTTATTTGTCAAAAACCTCTCCAATAAAAAAATCAGATGGTGATAAAAAATAATTATAATGAATATAAAATTACACAGGATTTGGTTACGACAGAGTGCATTTTTTTACCAATATAAGCTATTATAATTATCAGTGATATCTTAGAATAAGAATGCAGAAAATTTATCTATAATAATGACTTTATTTTGACAACATAAAGAGTCTTTTTGTTAAAATACAAAGTAATATTTTTAAAAATATATTGTCTTATTCCTAATCTAATAAAAGCAGATTTTCATTTAAACAATAAAAAATATATTGTAATCTGAATATAATCTTTTGCAATAATAGACTAAACCTCGATCATAAAGAAATCATTATTTTAAGGGTAGATCAAAAATTATTTATAGAAGTAATAATCTAGAAAATGTGGTTGTTTCTATTTGGGGTTATGGTGCAAAGACATTATTTACAGATTTTCTAACACTAACATATCCTGCTGTTGAATACTATGTCCTGTTTTAAAAAAATCCTGTCCTAAACTAGTGGATACTTAATTAAATAGTTCTTGAATATTTAAGTCTACTTCTTTGCAATGGATTCCTGGTCTTTCACATAGAAGTTACCTTAGAGAAAATTTATAAAAAACTGATATCAGATTAGACTTGTCATTAATTCAAGACATAATTTTATCATTTAAGATCTGTCTTTAAAAAGGTCTTTTTTTGGATGTTCAGTCAAGAATCTATAATCAAAAAATTATGATCTAAAAATAGTATTTTTATAAAATTCCAGAGTCCCAGCATTCCACTGAGGTGAGCCACAAGCTCGAAACCAATTAGTCTGGAGATAGGGACCTCTGATAGAGATTTTGAATTCTTTCTCTTTCAGCACTTATAAAATGAAGCTTGATAAGAGCTATTGGTAAGCTGCATCTAATGATCATAAAATGCAAGCTTAAAAACAAGTTACAAATTTTTTGACTTGTTTTAATTATATATATATATATATATATATATATATATATATATATATATATATATATATATATATATATATATATATATATATATATATATATATATATATATATATATATATTGTGCCCTTTTGTATGGGTCTCCATAAATTGTTGTATCAATCTATTAAAAAAATTTTAAATTTAAGATATATTTAGCTATATGATGTTAATTTTATTTATAACAATCTTTTAAAAAGTGTAATTAAAGTAATCTATGAATATTTGATATGTGAAAATTGTGCTGATGTTTGAGAGAGACGTTTCAATAGGGATGATAATAGTATATGGTTGGGAAAACTGGCCATAATCAATACTGCATTAATAAATTTAATAAATAAATGTTTAAAGTTAAAAGTTTTAAAAAGACAAGTTAAAATTAAATGCATATATTTATTGTTGATAAAGATTAATATTTAATAAGTGAATATAAATATTTTAATTATTAGTAGTACATAATAGAAGATTAATATTTGATTTTAATAATATCGAATTATTATTTTAAAAGTTGTTATAAGATATTATTTATTTTAAAAATATTTATTTTTAAAAATGAAATTGTTAGTTTATTTTTAGATTATTACAAGCGTTTGTAGCTGTGTTGTAAAACAGATGTTAGTTAGACACATACACACATGCTTGTGAGTTTTTTTTAGTAAAGTTGCAAAACTATTTTAAAATTCTGTTATAAAAATTTATAAGTATTATATTGGCTATCACGAGATAAAAATAAAAATAATTAATGTGAAATATTAAATCTGATTTTTAAAATACTGCTTAAAAACATAACGAATAAAAATAGACTTAATTTGTTTATAAAAATAATCTTATAAAAGTTAAAAGTGAAATAAAGTAAGAAAGTATATTTTAAAAAAATGTTTAATGGATTTAAATAAACGATAAAGATTAATTTAAGAATTTAATAATGTGATAAATAATAAATATTAAATAAGTCATTATTTATTTTTAATTCTGTCTTGTTGGTAAAATATGTAAATAAGCTAGCAAGTTGATTGTTTAATTTACCAATCAAGTGGGGAGTTTCTTCCGGTATAAAACCAAGGTTCAATTGTTCGGAGGGGGATTGTGATTGTAATTTTTAAAGTAAAGTGTGCTATTAGAGATAGCTAAGTAAAATTATAGACGCTCTCATAATCGTTTTAAAATTATAAGAGAGTAGTTTTTAAAATAATTTATAAAAGTTTACCGACAAATATGCAGTGCTAATTTTAATTATAATTTCCTATTGATCGTTTCTATTGAAGCTCAATTTACTATCAAATAGTCATGAAAACATCGTATAAGGATAAAATGTATTGGAGACTTTATACTAAAAATTTAACAAACGCTGGATTAACTAGGAGAGTTACTAGATGCATAAAAGTAATATGTTGGACCTTATATAAATTTAAAAGCTGATTGTAATTAATTTTTATAAAACAGATATTTAAAAGAATGAGAAATACTTCTTTATGAAGAAAGTATTTGTAAATTATAAATTTAAGTATATATCTTGGTAAAGATATGATAATTAACAGTAATTGTATAAATACTTGCCTTGTTAAGTCTTTATGGTTTAAAAGACTAAATTTTGACAGTTTTAAAAGGCAAATAAATTGGAAATTTAATGGGTAAAGAAATACCTATAAATAAAAATTATTATATTAGTAAAGTCTGAACGCTGGTCGTACAGAAGAATCTAAAATTAATCTTACCTAAATATTTGTTAAGGAATGCGCAAATCAAATATACGTGGATATCCAAGTCAATTAAAAATAATTAAATAAGAACTTTATAAACTATAGATTAATTCTAAAAATAATAACTTTTAAATAATATTTTTCCTTTAAAAGAAATGAATCCGGATCCTATAAACTATTTTAATTTTATTTTGTTTTATGGTGGAACTGACTTTTATTTTTTTTTTTTTTTAAAAAAAGAACGTTTTCATTTTTTCATAAAAACTTTTAAAAACACGTGATGTACCGGAAAAGGAAGTAATGTTTGGTGAAAATTTGTGCCTAGGAAAAAGAACAATTATGGGTGAAAGAAGACACCGTTGGATTTTATGTAATATGTTTTTATTTATTAACTAACATAAATATTTAATTAATTATTGATTTATTAAAGATAGGAAAGGTACATTTACATTTTTTTTTTAAAAAAAAAAGCTAAATATTAATATAACATTTCATTGCATAAAGTTTATTTTTATAATTATACAACACGTAATATTTTAAAGAATAATTGTTGAGTGTAAATGTGAAATTATTTTGTAAAACTGTAATCCTGGAGGACATCGTGTGACGGACTGTACATTAAAGTATCATTTATGGTAAAAAATTATGTAATAATAATAATTTGATGTATTTGCTATGTTTTCTTTAGATCAACCAAATGTTATTTGATTGTTGAATGAATGTATAAATATTTAAAGAATATACACGCATAATATTAGTAATAACAGTTTTATTTTAATATGCATACTTTAAATTGATGATGTAAATTTAGTACAACGTAATATGAGAACCTAGAAATAATTATATGATTCTTTCGTGAATAAATTTTAATGTTTCTGTTACAATATTAGGAATTAGATTTATTATATTAGTGTAAGTTATTTATTTTTCTTTTCAAGTTAGTAAGAGGTATATAAAAATCTATATTTTATTTTTATTTTTATTAGATAAGTTAAGTTAATTTTATGTAGAAATTTATATTTTGATTGAAGGTTTATCGTATATAGATGATGAGGTATAAGAGAGTTTGGATAGTTATTATTTTTTTTTTAAAATTGGTCATCTATTTTTCTGAAGTTAAATAAGGTTAAAATGACTTTTGTAGATAGAAGTTTTTTAGGAAGGAATAAGAATAACAAGTAAAGAAGAGTAATAGTTTAAATAGAAAAGAATCATAGAATTTTATTTAATATAATACTTTATAAAATTTGAAATTGTTGAATAATTTAAAATATTATTTTAAAAGAACATATACGTATTGCATATTTTGGTAAGACATGTAGTATGAAATTACATCGGAATGACATAAATAATTATAATCAATAATTGTTATTATATTACAAAGTTATATCAGTTTATACATTAATTGATCTTTGAGTAATATTAATAGTAAATGTAATACATACTAGTACATTATAATATAAATAGCAGTAAGACTTAAGTGAAGTAGCATTTTAATTATTAAAGTCTGTTTATTTACATATATGCTACATGAATGATATTTCACATAAAACCTTTTCTTGTATTAATTGATGACAAATGATGTTTATTAAAATTTAAAGTCATAAACTTAATTAAATGTTATTGATAGAACATTTTAAGAAATGTATAAATTATCTATTTATGATTATGGAAATAGTAACAGTGTAAAAATCTTGTATTATTATTTTTTTTTATTTTTATTTTTCTTTGGTTTCCACTTTAAATGTAAATAGTGTAAATAAGTTATTTGTTAAAGTTGATGTAAATAAATTTGTTAAGTTGTTTTAAAAGTGTGTCGAATTCATTATTTTACACCACAGCATTTGACAACAGATAATTTGAATAAACATAATATTTGCACAATATGAATTTATTATTATTATTATTTTTAGAAAGAAACACAATATTTTCTTAATATAATTTATAGAAATTGATTGACATTAACATATAATATTACAATGGTCACAAAGTAATTATAATGCACAATATAAGAGTATAATATTATTTATTGCCACAGATTGTTAAATTATAAGACTTTAGTATATTTTAAAATTAAGATACTATATGGAAATGAAAGACATGTATATGATTTACTTATTTTCTTAATGATTAATAGTATAATAAAATAGATAAGATTAAGCTATACACTAAAGATTATTATTGTTAGTTATTGTTATTAGAATAAGTTAGGTGTATTTAGGTTTGATATTAAATCCCTTATCATTCCTATCTGCACGAATTATTATTACTTTAAGATAATTAGAAGAACCTGAGATTATTTAATTATATTTCCTTAACAAAAGATTGAGATTTATTTATCTATTATTATTAAAGATAGTTCATTTATAAAAGTCATAAGAGTGCTGTAGAGTTAGTAATGAGATAATAAAGAGGTAATAGTATTCTTATGCCATTGAGACAGTGTCTTGGAAAGACATTGGTTCAATGTAAATTCAATTACCAATTGTAACTTCACTTCATAGTCTCATGATTTTAGTAAATACTTATTTAATTAGTACATAATATTGAACTATATTAATTTTTGATAAGTTATAATAAATCTAATAAGATATAGTATTATAAAAATATATTAAAGATAGTTATACATATTTTAGCCGAGCATAATGATTTAATTGAGCTAGTCATATTTTAAATTATATCATATATCGAGAAGTGAGGGTACAATATATATATATATATATATATGCTATTACTATATATATATATATAGTACAAATTTTTTGACTTGTTTTAATTATATATATATATATATATAGTCACTGATTCATATAAATTTGAACAAACACAAACTGTGAATACTTAGTTAATGACTATTTAATGTATGGTTCCAGTGGCAAAATTCAAAGACAAAATCAAGTTTGTAGTGAATCTATAATTTGTTTGGAATTTTGACAGATTCCCTTATGATATATTCTTAATAATTAATAATTAAGCTGCATTAAAAAATCAATTATTTTAAATAAATTAATAAAAAATATAGCAATTTATTATAGTGTTACAACTTCTTCGGCTAAGTTAGATATATAAGATTATTATTTGCTGAGTTTATTGTATAACCATGGATTTCTACAATCATTACAGTAAGATTCTGCATTTTATTTTTTATTTTAGGATTTTCATATTATATTATAGTGCTATAATTTCTTCAACTAAGTTAGATATATAAGATATTATTTTCTGAGTTTATTATATAATCATTATTGAGAAGATCATAAATGTAAAAGATGTAGTTTGCAGTTCTACACAATACTATTGAATTTATTAGAGTAAATGCACTTTTTAATATAATTGAGTGTGTGAAGTATGTGACATGTAATAGACTTGCTAAGAAATAAGATGAACTTAAACATTGTTTTATGAACATGCTAAACCTCTTTTATGTATGAAGATTATCTCCAATAGTTTCTAAACAGCTTCAACATCAATTGCTTTTCTTTGGAGAAAATGAGTGAAAATAGCACACAGTGGAGTTCTAAAACTTAATTTGAAAACATATTTACTTATGCTAATTTTCATAGAGAATAAAACTGTTCAGAAAACAGTGAAATGGCAATACGAAAATCCAAAAATTGTGCACAGTGTGTACATGTAAATTTTCAAATGTAGTGACCAACATATGCAGTCTACAAATGATAAAAAGCAGAATTCAAAAAAGATATCTAAACAACAATGTGCCATGTTAAATGGAATAATACTGCAGAAGATTAAACAATGTTATAACATTCAAAAATTAAATGTTCAGTAGATTATAGATTATAGTAAATTAATCCTTTTTAATAAGTATTATTTTTGTAAACAGTCATGTTTGCAATAATGACTTTTCCAAACACCAGTTTGCATAATAGAGGGACTTATGGATTCAAAACAGATATCAATACTTTTATTAATCTATTAATATCTATTAATACTAACTACATCAGACCATGTGACTGACAGTAATAGTAAAATAATTAATATTCTCATAAATAATCAGAAAGAGATATAAAATTCTGACAGTCTGCAATAAAATTCAATTGGCCACAAAGTATTATCAAGTTGAAAAGATAGCAGAATTTATCTTGCTATTGTTTAGGTGTCACTGATTACCAAATAAAAATATGGCACCATTCATGTATAGGTATAAGGCTTACTTATGGGATACTCAAATAAGATATTGTTTTTACATCTTGTACATTTATATAAAATACCATAACTATTTATTACTTTATGTACAATCCAGCAATATAGAGATAAAATTGTAATAAATATTGCTATTTTTTTCTTAATGTTCTGTAACTATGGTAATTTTAAAAGGTAAATATATAATTACAAAAGTTTATTAAATATTTTATGGACAAATGTATATTATGCATTACTCAAACATTGTTAATATCATTAAAATATAATAATTATCTCTTATCAAGTCTGTTTAGCAAGTTGACTGCTGGAAGATGTGTAAACTAAAAAAAAAAAATCACACATATATTCTAATTTACTATATAATTTGGGGTTCAAACTCAGACTTTCACACGACCCTTAACTTTCCAAGCCATCTCATATTGCTGACCCACCTGATCACACACATGTTGAATTCGAACCCTATATATTACATTATATATATGCAGGTGTGTGTAAGCCTGTACAGTGTATTAAATTATATAATTTTAGATATTTTTAAATTTTCGTTTCACTATATATATACTAATAAATAAAAAGTGACAATTAAATACTTATTGGTTTAATACCTATATCAGAAAGAATAAATCAATATTTTTTATTGTTAAAAATATTAAACAAACTCTCACTATAAGATTTTATAATAATAAATCTAAAGAGAAATGTAAATGTACACCATGAGCTCAGAGATTAATATGTCCCTAACAGTGATTATGGCAGACAGAGTATCTACACTTATGTAACCAATACAGATTAATCTGAGAATATTGACTAATGTAAAAATACTAATAGTAAAATAACAAAGCTATCATAACATTGATTAAAAAGATTCACAAATAATCGCTAAACTACCACTTATAATGATTAACGTTTGCTGCAATATTGTAATGGCTATTTATGCAATCTGCCCTCATGATGAGAACAGTACCTATGAAAAACCAAAGTGTTTCCGAATAATTTTATATATTAAAAATATCTAACCCGGTAACTAATGTAATTCTCAATAAGATTATTTTTAAAAGCCATATAAGTTTCATATTTAAACATTAATTATATAAACAATAATTATATTTATACTTATAATATTGAAATCATCATCATCAATTAAAAATTTATACACATTAAATTATTTTATTAGATAGAATATAAATATAAAAGGAACATTGTCTCCTTAAAATATTATAAAATCCTTTTTTTTTTTTAAAAGCAAAATTATTTTAACATTCCTTTTTTCAAATGAAAAGTTTTTGTTAAATCTTTCTAAATGGCATAGCAGTGCCATCTGTTTATTGTTACTTGACCTACCAAGATTTTTGATATCTTTTATAAAAATATGAAGTTTTACAGATGTTCGCGAAAAAAATTTCAAATATTACCATAAAAGGCTAAGAAATAAACTTAAAAAATGATCTAAGATATTTTTCCAATAACATTAGCACATGTTACAAAGTCATACATTTAATAAAAAGTAAACACACACTGCTTCTACAAATGGTGACAACTTATTTAAATAATGATTTAATGTTAAAAGATGACATGGTCTGAGAAAATAAGTTTGAAATATTGAACTTTTAAAAAGTGTGGGACTCTCACATTAGTTTATTTATAACGATCACTTAACTTCATCAAATAGAATATATATCAAATATTATTGATTTTTCCTCTTAATTTCTTTATTTGTAATTATCTAATAATATATTTTGCACTATAACGTCTATAATTATGTAAATTATTTTATTATTTGTGTACATCCAGCTATTTTTTATATATTATATAAATAAAGAAATACTTAACTAATATATATATATATATTCATGCTTAATCAAATACAAAAATAAAATCCAATAAAACATTTGATAATATATTTGCTTGCTACTGTGTGCACGGTGTCATGTGAAAATAATATGGCATGACATCTATAATTTCTAAGTTAATGTGGAGATAAAACCACTAAACATCACATTATCACCATTTATTATGCTTACTCATAACTGTTATTAAAACAGGCAAAATTGTCCATACAGTAGTGCCACTCAGTGCAAGCCAGAGTAATCAATTGATGCCAGAAGGCTTGTGCATAAAATCCCTATCTAGTGCCCACTCATCCAATATCCCCAGACTAGTTTCTAAGTTGTGGCTTTCATCAGAGAGGAGATCTAGATGCAATGCTCTCAGATCCAATGCTCCTCCCTGATGAAAGCCACAAGCTAGAAACTAGTCTGGAGATATTGGATGAGTAGACACTAGATAGGCTTTTATGCACAAGCCTTTTGGAATCCATTGATTACTCTAACTTGCACTAAGTGGCAATACTGTATGGAGAGTTTTGCTGGTTTGTAATAAAAGTGTCAACTCCTAAAAGAATACTGAGACACATATATACCTTTACATAGAAAAGATTATGTGCAGCATTAGTGAATGGCATACATGGCATATACCAAGTGTACATTAACTATACTATTAAAAATACAAAGATCTGCATAATATATATGAAATATAAGTATGTGTCTTCAGTTAATAAAAATATAAGCTGATATGCAGTAAATAAACATTATTAACTGCAACATCAAATAATGTCCATTGATACAAATAGATTACCCTTTCATACAGGATTGATTCAGAAAAATTAATAAACAAATTTTATATTTTTATTAATTTTGATTACTTATACACAAACGTTGCTAAACTTTCTTATTAGTAGAGACTCTAAATCTTTAAATACTGTAATAATCTTTGATTATTTTTTTAATTAAATAAATAATACTCTATTTATATCTAATTCAGGAAAATGATAAACACTTGTCTGAGTCAATAGTTATTGTGAAAAAAAAAACTGCATTAAAAAATTAAAAAATAGTAATTCATAATTAGAATATTTAAAGATTGAATTAGGAAAGCAAACAAATGTGTGGAAGGCATGAGAAATTTACCATGAATTTGAGAAAAATTATCTCTAAATTAAAACAATGTTTATAATTTTATTAATAACAAAAAATATTGTTAACATTGTTATAATTAGGTAACTAATGCATATATAATTCTTGATATAATTTATATCATATATAGTCCTAATGGGACAACATTTATAGTTTCTCAATATATTATTGGGTGAAAAGGAAAAGTCTCCATTTTATGTATGGATTTTTTATATCATTCCAAGGTTATAACATTAAGATCAATGTTCAAATCAAAGAAGAGTTAATTAGAAAGATCTAATAAATTTGAAATTTTCATGGTTGAATTAATGAAATTTGCTACTATATATATATTGTATCCCCCAAAATTTGATGTAATTTCAGTATGTGAGATGAGATTAAGCATAAAAATATATATTTTTTAAATTTTCTCAGTAGTTTTAATAGTTAATGCATTAATTTTAATGTATGAAATAGTTGCTATGACAACAAAATGTTAAAGCAAGGAATGTATTATTATTGTTACATAAATTAACAAATTAATCCTATTTGTTTAAGATACACATGTAAATAATATAATTTATTATCTTAATAAAATTATTATTGTTCCTTTATTCTGTGTAATTTCATTTACTACATTCATAAGTAGTCAGCTATAAACCTTAGAAACAATTATTTAATGTTCAAAGTTGGTTTGTAGTTATGTTTATGTTATATGTGTAATATTTAAATTGGAATGATATATATAATGTAATATTTCCCATGGAATATTGTGAGAATGTAGAGTAAATTGTTTTGGTTTGTGATAAGTTAAAAGATATTATTTGTGTTTTTAAAGTGTAAATATTTTTTTTATATGTAATCATTATCAAATATTTTATTATTATAATTATTGTAAAAAAAAAATTAGTTTTGGAATTCAGGGTGAATTTAATATTAGAATGAAATAATGAATGTCACCTTGGTGTTAATGATGAATGATGATGTCAATTATCAAGGCTATAAATAAGACTGGACAATTCAGATTTGCTCACTAACATCCTGGCTTTTATTGAAGCAAATCCAAATTCTTTTACACATTATAATTTTATTTTATAAGTATCTGTTTTATAATTATGAACTGATAAGTAAAAATGATTGTATTTGTCTAGGAGACCAAGATGTTTTTCTGAATTTTTGTTAAAAGAGAAAGAGAATTTATAGTATTCAAATTCATCTTAATATTTCTCTGCTGAAGGAGGATTGGCATGTATAAATAAAATGTTTTAATTATGAAACATTAAAATTGATTATATTTGAAAACTATTTTCTTAACTGTGGATATTACTTTATAATATTGATGGAGTATTTTAACATAGGATTTGAACCAATTTATTTCTATATCACTTAAGTCATACTTGGAGACCAGTGTCAACTTATAATGCTAATATGATGCCAAATGTTTATGATATAGATGAAATAAAAAAATAAAAATACTTTGACAATGCCAGAATTTGACAAATATACTTTAGTGTGGGTAACTGTTTACAGGATGTCTTACCTTGTTTGGATTAATAAATATCATTGAATTATTTAAAGTTCATGGAATAGAATTTAAACTATTGTTTCATGGAGTGCCTATGTAGAAAGATTGTTTTCCGGACTGTGTTCAGGTTATACATTAATGTGTATTTTATTTATATATTTATTTGTATTGTTTTCTTAACATTATAGATTACTATATTATAAATTTGTTAATTGTTTGTTTATATGTGTAAATTAGAAGAAAGTCAAATTTGTTTAAATTTAAATTTATATCTTAAATTTTAGTAGTTAAAATTCTAATTTGAAATATCATATACTTTATTCATTGACCATATGTTATTTTGATATACATATTGTGAGTATTGAAAATCTGGAATGATTGTATTATAACAATTATTTATTGATATTATATTTTGAAAATAAAGTTAGTGAATAAACATATTTATTACTATAATTTATTTTAATAGATTATTATTTTGTGAGTACTGTATAATTATCATAGTTTTTTTGTATTTTAAATTGTATGTGTGAGCAGCAACTTGTGTCTTATGTACATTTTAAATATTACATAATAAACATTAAAATAGATTAATTTTTGTGGTATAAATACCTATTTTTATAAATATTAATTTAGATGAAGGATATATTTCATGATGTTTAATTAGAGTGTATGTCACAAACGTTTATTGTTTACTTGTTATTTTTTTATTGTTAATAAATATTAATTCAATTAAACAAATAAATTTACTGCAGTCCTCGTTTTAAGTAAAAGGCAAGCCTATTGGCTAATAAAATTTTAATATACTGTATACTGGTTATTGTCTTGATTTACATTTTATATTTATAATATCTAATCATAAAATAGTACTAGAATCAAAGTGTCAGATTGGTAAGCACATATATTATTCTGTTTTACATTCTTTCTTATAAATTCAACATATTATTATTATTTGAGCTATGTATACATTTTACATGATAATAGATTATATAATTTATTATGGCTAGAGGTTTAGTAATTAATTAAAGGGTCAACATAATTATTTTAATAATTATAAATAATAGTCATTTCTAATAAAAATTCATATTCAAACTAGTTTAATAATTTATAAAGTCTAAATACTTTAATTATTCAGTATAAACAAAGGTGATTATAATTAGATGTTATTGTATTATTTTAACAATAACTTATTATTTAGTTAGAAAGATGATAATTTTATGATGTTATAAATTTGATAAGTGTATGCATTAAAATTGATATTTTTAATCATATTAATTAGAAGACGTTAGTTTGTTTAAATTTGAAGCCTATCCATGTAGTTTATATTTAATTAGATATTAAGCATTTAATATTTATATCTATTTAAAATAGAGTACTTATAATTCTAAGCATATATGGTAGTTATAATTTATAGCTTTATTTCTAAGTTTTATTGATTTGAAGAATAACTTATTGTAATTTGCTAATCATATTTGTAAGACTATTAAATAAGAAACTTTCATTTATTTTATGTTGTTACAATTTGAGTACCATAATTTGTAAAATTATTTCAGGTATTTGTTATCATTTTATATCATTGAAATTTGGTGTCACTTGTAAGGTATATCAGATAAGTCCATCTTGTACATTTTGTTTTTGGTATAGTTTTAGCATTATAAATATTTTATTCCAGTACAATCTGATGCTTCAATTTATGGGTGATCTAAAGTAATGGCTTCTCATGTATTTAGTCCATCACAATATGACAATAAATGTTTAGATTAGGTTTATTCAATTACAATTTGGTTTCTAAATCTGAGGTGCATTTTTAAAAAAATTACACATTTTATTAATTATATATAATGTGCATAAATTTGTAGGATAACAAAATCTCTTATCATCATTCTCATTAGTATTACTATTTTATTGACACTGTAAATTTATAAAATATTTCGAAAGAATTGTATGTGTTGTGACAGTCATGCCTAATGTACACAAGTTTGTAGGTCATAACAAGCTTTTATTATTAACAAATTCATATATATATATATATATATTGCTTATAATCATTTCTTTCATATACACTTTAATGCAAAAAAAAATTTTTTAATAAAACTTTTTTATTTTCCTGACAGTTTTGACTGTCCAGCAGTCTTCATCAGAGCTTTTTCAAACTCCCCAAGTAAAGAAAGTTTGAAAAAGCTCTGATGAAGACTGCTGGACAATTGGAACTGTCAGGAAAATAAAGAAGTTTTATTTAAAAATAATTTTTGCATTAAAATGTATATAAAAGAAGTTATTATAAGCAATATATATGAATATATGAAGAAATGCAAAGAAAGTAAAGGAGAAGAATAAAAGTATATACTTCTAATAACAACATTTATTTTTGTATCATTGCAAGTTGGCATCTCAAATTGAGGGCTTGAATGTGGGATGGTTGACAAATCTTGCACACTTTATCATTACCATTTTATTTCTTTACAACTGGTAATGCAATTTGCAGTGCCTTATTAAACTAGAACATTTCAATATTGATTATTTTAAGCCCATTACAATTTGGCACCTGAATTTCTGAGGCATACTAAAGTCTTTCTTCTCCATCCACATCACATTTGTATTCCTTACGATTTGCCATTCAAATCTGTGGGACCATTAAATAAGAGCCTATTACCATTTTTAGTCCATTATAATTTGGTCCAACCAAGTATGGATTTGATTAAAGACTAAAAATAATAAAAATTCTCACACATGTTTGTAGGAGAATACAAGGTCACATTTTTTATATAACAGTAATGTTATCTATAAATAGTTATAATTCATTTAGAATTTCAAAGAATTTATTTGACAAATGTAGAAGATGTTTTAAGTTTAAATAAAATTAATAAATAGATAATCAACACTCTATTAAAAACTGCAACAAAGATAACTGAAAAAAAAACGTAAATCTCTAATCAGTTTTCAATTGAGACTTCAGAATATAATAGGAAAAAAATAAAGAAAATATTTTGAAATATTTTCAGATTAATTTTATTGTTATTGTGGTTTGTTTACAAGTTTCTGGGTAGCAGGAAAGTTGAACAGACAAATATTTGGGCATTAAATAGAAAAATAATTTAAAATATGTTGTAATTTATCTAATTAAAGATAGCATCTGATCTTTTTGTAATAAATAAGAAATTTTGGAAGTTAGGGGTGATGAAACATTGACAGGACCTGAAGGTTGTATTCAAAACATGTTTAGAAATATGATGGAAGATAAGTATTCAAAATGAAAAATTAAGAGAAAAAATAATTAATAAAAATAAAGAATTAAGAGAACAAAATAAATAATAAATATAATGTTTAAAGTGAAAAATTAGAAGAGATGCATAATCAAAATAAAGAATTAAAAGAAGAAATGAGAGAAGTAAAAGCAGAATTGGGGAAATGTAATAATAAATTAGATCAATTCAAAATTGAACTTAATGCTACAAATGCATGATTTGAGGAATTTAGACATAATCTAGATGATAAATTAAAGGAATCCAATAATAAGTATGATAAAAGATTTGATTAATTAAGAGTTGGATTAGATATATTATAGGAAAGGTTTGATGTTAGATTTGAAGATTTAAATAGTGAAATCAAGATGTGTAAAGTAGGATATAAAGAATTAGAAAGGAAATATATAAAAATTGTGCGAGTTCATAACAATGCTCAGGAAGTATAAAATTTGAGATAAATATTACGAGAGAATTTAATGATCATCACATGTTCACTGTCTCTTATACTAGCACATGAATAGGTACTAGATAGGGATTTTATGCCCAAGTCTTCTGGCATCCATTGATTACTCTGGTTGGCACAGGGTGGCACTACTATATGGAAAATTTTGCCTTGTTTATTTAATAGGAATTAAATGATATTTATAATCACATGAAATACAATTAAACAAATAAATTTAGTGCAGTCCTTATTTTAATTATTAAAGCAAGCCTATTGGCTAATAAAATTTTAATATATACTGGTTATTGTCTTGATTTACGTTTTATATTTATAATATATAATTATAAAATAGTACTAGAATCAAACTGTCAGATTGGCAAGCACATATATTATTCTGTATTACATTCTTTCTTATAAATTCAACATATTATTATTATTATTATTATTATTTGAGCTACGTATACATTGTACATGATAATAGATTAATTAATTTATTATAGCTAGAGGTTTAGTAATTAATTGAAGGATCACCATAATTATTTTAATAACTATAATTAATAGTTATTTCCAAAAAAATTCATATTTGAACTAGTTCAATAGTAGTATATAAAGTATAAGTACTGTAATTATATAAGATAAACAGAGGTGATTATAATTAGATGTTATTGTATTATTTTAAATTATTTATAGAATATGTGTGACAATAAAATAGAAAGATGATAATTCTATGATGTTATAAAATTTGTAATTGTATTCATTATTGGCATTCTAATCATATTGATTAGATTGAGTTAGTTTGTTTAAATTTGAAGCTTAACGATATAGTTTATATTTAATTAGATGTTGAAGCTTTTAATATTCACATCTATTTAAAATATTGATTTGAAGAATAACTTATTGTAATTTACTAATCATAACTAGAGAAGTATTAAATAAGAATCTTTCATTTATATTATGTTGTAATTTGAGTGCCATAATTTGTAAGATTGTTTGAAGTATTGGTTTTCGCTTTATGTCATTATAATTTGGCATAACATGTGAGGTACATTAGATAAATTGATGTTGTACATTTTGTTGTTTTTTATATAGTTTTAGCATTGTAAACATTTTATTCCATTACAATTTGATGTGTCAATTCACATGGCAATCTAAAGTATTAGCTTCTCATAGTTTTAGTCCATTCCAATTTGTCCAACAGCATTTAGATTACGTTTATTGCCTTACAATTTGGTTCCTAAATCTGTGGTGTATTTAAAGAGAAAATGTGCAATTTATTAATTATAAGTAATGTTTTAAATTTGTAGAATAATAAAAACCTTTTATCATTTCATTTGTATTACTATTTTACTGATTAAATATGCAATTATTTTATCTAGCGCTGTGTTTACAATTATATTACATTCAAATACCAGCCTTTCAAGCTAATTGAGCATGCACCTTTTGAGAGTGTTAAATAAATGAATACTTTCCTCTTCAATCCAAGATATAGTATTTATGCAGGAATAAAAAGGATCCTCTTATTCCTATGACTCAAATTCTTTTATATGAGCAAATCTGAAGTACTGTTGAGGAGAGCATGAGTAGAATTCTCACTTTAAATTACTATTTACAATGTTTTTTGACTGAATGACATCGGTGAAATTACTTAGAATTTACTAAACATCATTCTTACTGAGACTTATTTATGAGTAAATAAGCAATTATTTATTTAACATTCTCAAAAGGCGCATGCTCAATTAGCTTGAAAGACTGATATTTGAATGTAATATAATTGTAAACACAGTGCTAGATAAAATAATTGCTTATTTACTCATAATTAAGTCTCAGTAAGAATGACGTTTAGTAAATTCTAAGTAATTTCACCGACGTCATTCAGTCAAAAAACATCGTAAATAGTAATTTAAAGTGACAATTCTACTCATGCTCTCCTCAACAGTACTTCAGATTTGCTCATATAAAAGAATTTGAGTCGTAGGAATAAGAGGATCCTTTTTATTCCTGCATAAATACTATATCTTGGATTGAAGAGGAAAGTATTCATTTATTTAACACTCTCAAAAGGCACATGCTCAATTAGCTTGAAAGGCTGATATTTGAATGTAATATTTTACTGATTGTAAATTTATAAGATATTTAGAGAGAATTATGTGTTGTGGCACTTATGAGTTATTGTACACAAATGTGTAGGTTATAACAAAGTTTTTATCATCAACATCTTATGTATTTTTGTGTTATTACAAGTTGGCATCTCTAATTGAGGGCTTGAATGCAGGTTAGTTAGAAAATCTCATGCACATTATCATCATTACCATTTTATTTCATTACATCTGGTGTTATAATTTGTTGTGCTTTATTAACCTAGGACCATTTCCTTATTGATGACTTTTAGTCTATTTTCATATGTATATAATTAAAATTACCCCAAATCCAAACTAAACCAGACTAGCCAAGAAAATAAAATCAAAAACACAATCAATGGTTTCACTGCTACAAGAAGACTTCTCAAGCATACAGAACTACAAAACAACACCATATTTATATTAAACATTACCCACAATTTCATTTACTTCCCATCTGCTCTTAATATTAAAAGAACTTTTAAATAAGGTAATTATTTCAGAATAATAAATTTTCAGTAATAAAGATTCTTTAATTCTTCTTTTTATTTCATTTCTCAAAGAAGACAACCTTAGCTTCATAAAAATTAATAGTGTGATCTGTATTTTTTTCATGGACATACAAAGCAGAACCAAGATATTTATTTCTAACCCTACTTTTATGTACTTTATTCTTTCATTTAAGCTCAAAGTACTCTGACCTATATCTTACAAACAAGGGATAATTTACACTATACCAGGAATAGTCTTCCTATAAAAAAAATTTTTTTGTTGTATTATTTAATAAATTATTCAAAGTAATACCCCTTTTTCAAGCAATTTTTTTATTTCCAAACAAATTACTATTTTTACATACAATTTTATAAGAAGACAATTTAAATGGCAAAGAAGTAAATTTATATTTTTCTTTATCCTTTATATGCTTACAAATATTACTATTAAATAAAATACTTTTAAAAAATTTATCAGAGTAGCCACCACTCAAATAATCTTTATAAAATTGACCTTTCTGAAATAAAGCTACCCCATTAGAATTGTTTATTTTCTTATTCTTATAACAATAATTTCTTAAAGCAGCTGCTTTAAGAGATGCAGACTGCTAGCTATCAGATTTAATTATAGATGTTAATTCTTTACTTTTAACAAAATGACTGCATACTAAACAATTAGTCTTTGCATTTCTAATTATCAAAAGATCTAAAAATTTTAACTTAACAAAATCTAGCCTCCCTCCTTCTACCACATATCTTATAGAAGGATCAAAACAATTAAACTCATTTACCAATTCCTTCAATTTATTCTCAACTACAAACAAACAATCATCCACATATCTAACAAATAACTTTAAATTTAAACAATTCTTTTTAGTAATAATTTCCTCCTCCAAATAATTAATATGAACTGAACAAACTAAAGAAGTAGTAACATAACCTATTATTCATCCTTCCTTAATTTTATAAAAATTACCATTCTAAGTAAAATACATAGAATCCTCTAATAATAAAAGCAAATCTTTGATTACTTTAATGTTATTTATTGACAAAGATCCTTGCTTAATCAACACAGACATAAAAATATCAATACTGCTTAATCTATTAACAGATGGATACATAATATTTAAACTACCAAATATCTAATTACTTTTTTATTTTAAAATTATTAATCTTATCAAAAGCCTCAAAAGAAGAAGAAACTGTGTACTGACCAAAATCAACAAATTGTTTTTAAAAATTATTCAAGAATCTAGAAATACCCTCTACAACACTACCTGTAAAATCAAAAATAAATCTTAAGGGAAAACCATCTTTATGAGTCTTAATATTCACAAACATCTTAGCTGATATGAAATCATTTGGATAACATTTTAAATAATCTACTCCATTAAAAAATTTTAAATTTACCATTTTCTTCATAATATCTATCAATTTTCTTTTAATCACATTACCTGGATCTTTATCTAAAAATATATATTTACCATTAATTAATTCTCTATCTATTTTTTCCATAAACTCATCTCATTTCATAATGACAAACTGACCAGCTTTGTCTTCTTGAGAAATGATCCCTTCATTAGCAATTAACATATCCTTAAGATGTCTAACCTCAGCAGAATTAACAATTTTTTCTTTCCTTTTTAAGCTTTTATTTAAAACCAATTGAATGCTGGCTTTCTGATCATCACTCAAATTATTAGATTCAATAAACACCACATTAAGTACAGTTGTTACAACACATGGCATATTGAAATATAAAGATTCATATAAGACATAACCAAATATATCTGTTATCAAGGGTCCACATTACAAATATTTTCCAAATTACTTGCAATAGTCTCACTTGAGGAATTCTTTTTTTAAAAACTTTTCTTTAGGACTTCCATTATTTAAACTCTTTTAGTAGGAAAAAAACATTTAAAAAGCAAAGGTGATGTTTTTTTATTTTGAATATTTAAAAGTTACAACAATACAATTCTAAACTAAGATAAGAACTCTAAATCTAAGTATTAAATATAAATAAGTCAATTTAAAATCAACATATACTAAATTGATATAATATACAAATTAAAAGCGTATGAAACACTTGACCGAGAAGCTGTAAAGATTCCATAAATTATTATATGCTGAGCGCTTTCGAGGCCATTTGCCTCATATTCATAGTGGTAATGCGAGATGCAGAACGAGGAAATAGGGCAAGGAAACAAAGCTATATGCAAAATATATGCAAATGAACTAGATAGTCCAATGTTTGGAGATGTCAAAGCAGGTGTCCTGTATATTGATAGAGTTGTTATTGCCATTAATGAAGTATGCTTCACTGATTTTCCGCTTGATGTTGTTTTATTCAGTGCAGACTATTTTGGGGCTGGTGGATTCAAACCCATGTCCTGTCTTCTTGAAATGTTCTAAAAATATTGATGAGTTATCATTATTTTTCTTTGCTCTATTATAGGTGCATCTATGCTGTGCTGTCCTGTTGATTATGCCTGCTTTGGTTTCCCCAAAATAAATGGCCCGGCAATTGGGTTGTGGGCATGATATGCTGTAAATGACATGGAGGTCTGAGAAAGTTCTATTTTGTCCTTAGAGTTATTGATTAGATGATTAGTGCATGGGAGTGTATGAAAACTAATTTTAAATTTGTTGGACAAAACCTTAATTAATTGGTAGGAGATTTTAGGTAGGTGTGGAAGAGTAATATAAGGAAGTTTAATATTGTTATTATTGTCTGTGATTTTCTTATAAAATTGTTTGATTTTGTTGTTAATAGTGTTGAGTTTGTAGCCTGCTTGTAGTAGGTCTTTGGTGTAGAGATGTATATTATCCTTTCTATCCGCTTCAAACTTGCACAGTTGCATATTTCTGTATAAAAATGCTTGAAGGCCTGCAAATTTGTGATAGCTTGGTGAATTGGAGTGTGGGTGTATAAAGTCTCTGATTTCAAAAGGCTTTATTATCATTGAGTAATTTATTGTTCTCTCATCCCGTGTTAGATGAAGGTCGGGGTATTTTAGACTTTGGAAAGCATCTTCTGCTGTGGAATTGATAGTTAGGTTAGTGTTTTGCGATAAATCTTGTATGATACTATTTGTAGTGTGTTGGTTGGCTAAGATAAATATATCATCTACATACTGCATGTATATAGTGTGAGGGCAGTCAGCTTGATATTTGGATATGATTAGTTTTTCATAGTGATTAAGGAAGATGCTGGTGACAATTCCACTGAGTGGGAGACCCATGGGCCATCCACTTTTCATGTTGTACCAACTGTAGTCAAATGTGGTATAGATGTATTTGTCCATCCATGCCAAAAAGAGAGCATGTTAGTCAGTTCTTGTTGGATAATTTGAATGGATTGTTTTCTGTCAACTGATCCATATAATTCTTTGACATCGAGGGTAGTCATGTAGAAGTTGTTCTTGATCGTGGCTTTTTTGATTTTTCCACAAATTGAAAACTTTATAGCTTCTCGGTCAAGTGTTTCATACACTTTTAATTTGTATATTAAATTATCGAGTGAGAAGTTTAAAATCCTTAATATTTTATAAATTGATATAAGGAAAAGCTTAGTTTAATACTTTAACAGCATGGTATGCTAAGCATGCTTTCGGCTACCTGGTAGTTATATTCATATCAATAATTCTCCAAGAAGCTTGTGACTTTTATACAAGAAAAAACAAGAGTGAGGATTTGCATAAAATTTGAATTAGGATGAGAATTTTTGATAGGGGGATGCAAGATTTTTTTATTAATTGCATGTATATTGTTGGCAATATGCCAGGCTTTTTTGACTTTACATATAGCATCATTTCTTTTGGAACTGTGAATGCTGGCAGATGTAAAATAAAAATTGTGGTCATGTTTTGACTCATATTTGAGGAAAGTAGGTTTAATATTGTTATTATTCTTAGCTCAATTGTATTGGTATTTGTGCTTGAAAATTCTCATAGACAGATTGGCACATGATTCCCCATAATAAATTGTGTGCCAGCTTGGCTTTTGAATTGTTAATAAGGTGATTCAGAGCAGGTGGTATGCAAAATCCAATTCCATGTGTTTCATGCAGATTTTGTTTATACAGAGCCCTGGATATTTCATGCAAATTATATCCTTTTTTTTTTAGTTTGAATAGGTCTGTTCCTAATTTTATTGTAAAATCTTTTAAAAATTTGAATTATAGCTGAATCTTTGTATCAGATGTTATGTAAATCATTGATATATGTTTCAATGTTGTTTTTTGATCTTATTCAAATTTACAAACATTATAATTTCTGTATAAAAATGCTTGAACGACCCCTCACACTTGAATGGGTTACTAACATTTTATAATTTAATTGAATACATTCATGCTAAATATATAAATTTAAAAACGTTGTGCCTTTTAGATTGTCTTCATTTTATATTGTCCCTTTTAATGAAGATGTATGTATCAAATTCTAATGCATTCGAACATCGTCAACATATCATGTGTAATAGAGATGGGATTTGAGTTCTTAGGTATAACCACTTCTTCAAATTTATTTAGTATGATACTTCATATTTTGCCCCTCATAGGAAGACCCATAAGCCATTCCTTTTTCATTTAATAATATACACCATTAGATAAACAATAATATCTCCATAAATACAATTCAAACATTCAATAATAAATTCAGTTCTTTTAATGTTGTACTTGGCTTTAACTAGAATATCTTTAATTATTTGGATAGATAGTTTTCATGGAATAGAATCTCTATTATATCCAGTGAATGCGAAATGATCTTGTTTATAAAGTTTTATGTTTTTATTTTGTTAATGCTTTCGTATGATGATTTATTATTCAGTGCCTTAATTGGATTAATGAAGAGATTATTGCTTTATCTAATGATGTATATTATAAAATGGAAGAAGGATGGCCTATGGATCTTCCTATCAGTAGCATAATATAGAGTATTATACTAAATAAATTTGAAGAAGTGGTTATACACAAAAACTCAAATCAAATCCTTCTTAATTGTACATATATGTTCATGATGTATAACAAGATCTGATACATATGTCTTTATTTAAATGGATAATAGAAAATGTAGACAATATAAAAGGCATAAAGTTTTTATATCTATATACTCAACTCAAATCCATTCAATATGAGGTGTCATATGCTCTCAATCACTGGATTTAAAGTTTATAAATTTGCAAACATGAAGCTTTATATATAAGCTATAATCTTCGTAGATTTGAATTCAATCAAAAAACTAATATTGAAACATATATCAATGATTGATGCAACATTTGATACAAAGATTTAGTTCTCATTCAAATTGTTAAAAGATTCTGAGATAAAATTAGAAACAGATCTATTCAGGAGATAATAAAAACCCTTGGGTATCACTTTCATACATACTTGGGGATGCTCACTACATAATTAGAATCTATCCTGAAACATATGAAACTGGCCTTTACACTCCTCCTGCCCTGAATTACTTATTAACAATTCAAAAGACAAGCTGTCCCACAGCAGAATTTCCAAGTTGTATACAAGGTTATGTGCAACAGCACAATATACTATGCAGTTTATTACAGGTAATTGGATGTCAATCTGTCTACAAGAATTGCACATCACAGATACTAATACACTCAAGCTAAGACTAATACTAAGGTCAAATCCATTTTTCTTGAACAAGAATTTTAATTTAAACCTACATCTGCTAGCATTATCTGCTCTGAAAGAAATGATACTAAATATAAAGTCAAAGAAGCCTGGTATATTGCTAACAATATACACACAATCAACAAAAATAAATCATGCATTCCCCTATCAAAAATGTGGCTCATTGAAATTAACTTATTCACATCATATCCAAATTTTATGCAAATTCCCATTTTTGTTTTTTGCTTTTATAAAAGTCACAAGCTTCATGGATAACTATTGTTGTGAGTAGAATTAGCAGATAGTCAAAAGTATGCTTATCATACCATGCCGTTAATGTATTAAACTAAGCTTTTGTTTACATACATTTTGTATGTATTTATTTTGAATTACACTTTTCCAAAAAAAGGTTTTTAAAAGTTTGAAGTTATAAATAAAGTACCTAAAATTATATAAATGAAATTACAAATTGTCTGACTTACTGGTTTGTGGTAGGTAAGATTTTAAAAGTTTGTTAAATCATTAATAAAGCATTAATGTCAATAATATTTATTTACACATTTATTGTTTTATGATTCTTGTGTGCTTCAACAAATGAAATGTGTTCTGGCTATCTTAACTAGGGCTTATATTTGGGGTAGAACAATATTATAAGCATCTTGAAAAATCATGATGAAACTTATTTTTTGGTTAGGGTTTATTTTCAGGGAAACATGATATGTATGTGCAAAACAATATGTTGCAAATATTAAACAATCTATAGACTTCTTGGTATTTGACCAAATATTAAACAATTAGAAAATTTTATTTATTTAACAAATAATTTTTAAAAATTACAATTCAATTGCAAATAAATTTTTATCTATAATAATTGAATTTTTAATAAATTCAGTTTTATTCTCCTGAATTTTCTAAATGATATTTTAGATAATAAAAAATGGTATAATTTTAAAGAGATATATAATATTTAATAAGATGGCACCATATATTATTTAATATATATTTTTATAAATTGGACTTTTTTAATATTATATTTAAACTACAAATTTATCTTTAGAATTTTTTAATGATTATTTTATATTATACTAATTAATTTATTATTTGTTTTTTTTATTAAGAAAAATATCTTTCTGTATTTTTCCAATAATAAAAATATATAGGACAAAAATAAGAAAATATAAAGCTATATCTCATAAATAATTCTAAAAAATATATTATTTTTAATTTAATGTATGATATTTTAATATTATATGTATATCTTTTTGATCATATAAAATTATATTATTTAACTGGAATTTAAAAAAAAAACAAAAAAATAATCATTTGGCTAATTGCTCAGAAAGTCATGTGAAATGGAGAATTTAAGTCACATCTTGAACATTATAGGTACATTTGATTTGTTCATATGATTTTTTTACTATTTTAGTTTTCACTAAAAATAATATTACACATAGTATGATGGTATATGTTAATTATTAAATAGCATTTTTTGCTTCCAGTTTGGGTTTTCATAGATAACTAGCTGTAATTGTCTTTTCTTTTTGCAAGATACAAATTACAATATGAATCATATGCAAGTTAGACTTTTCTACTAATTACAATAAACTATAGATTTTCAGTCTCACTGTAGTTGCAATTTTTTTCCTGATTGAGTGAATTTTTTTCATATGCAAACTTGCTTAGGATAAATATTATGTTGTGAAATGGTATATTAACAAACCCATCATACAAACCTATTATTATAAAGCACTGAAAACTTTGAAGTTATTTAAATGGAAATCAATCTCTGATAATGTGCTATTTCTTAAATATTATAAATCTCCATGCACTCTCCAATCAATAAGAGTTTAAAAAACTTAAGTGAATCACTTAAGTTTAGAGCATACATTCTATATCCACCAACTTTTACAGACCATGCTTTAAATCAGGGCCTGAGTCTACTATGTGCTTGATATTATAATCAAATATTCAGTAATTCACTTAAGTTTTTTACACTCTTACTGGCAGGAGAGTGTATAGAGATATATAATATTTAAGAAATAGCACATTATCAGAGATTGACTTCCATTTGAATAATTTCAAGTTTTCAGCACTTTATAATAATGGATTTACATTTATAAGTTATGTTTGTCTAATCATAAGTAGTTAAAAATGAGACACTGTCTTTCTCCTGTGATGGGTTAAATAGATTTGTGCAATTGAATGTTTGATTATAACATCAGGCACTAATAGACTCAAGCCCTGATTTAAGCATGATGTGTAAGCATTGGTCTGTATAGAATGTATGCTCTAAACTTGTATATATATATATATATATAGATAGATAGATAGATAGATAGATAGATAGATAGATAGATAGATAGATAGATAGATGGATGGATGGATGGATGGATGGATGGATGGATGGATGGATGGATGGATGGATGGATGGATGGATGGATGGATGGATGGATGGATGGATGGATGGATGGATGGATGGATAGATAGATAGATAGATAGATAGATAGATAGATAGATAGATAGATAGATAGATAGATAGATAGATAGATAGATAGATAGATAGATAGATAGATAGATAGATAGATAGATAGATAGATAGATAGATAGATAGATAGATAGATAGATAGATAGATAGATAGGTAGGTAGGTAGGTAGATAGGTAGATAGATAGATAGAGTTAATATGTCATTTGGATAATTTGATATGTTTACCAAAGTTCTCTCATTATAGCCATGAGAAATGTTATCATCACTGAAAAGGTATAATTGCATGTGTATCCAATTTTTATTTAACAATCAATTTTTCTTCAGTACTTTTACAATATTAGAAAAAATAGAAAGCATGGAGAAGGAAAAAAACATCCAAAAATTTAATATGAAGATATCAATGAAAACATAGTAGCTTCATGGGAATTACTTAATAATGTAGCATGTAGTGAGAAAATTGAATTAGTAAAAATTATTTTAATAACAATATATTTTTCAATTCAAATAAAGTAATGTTTTATTATACTAAATTGTTCTCACAAGGAATGGTAAGCAAGCTTTGTAGATATCATGTTGATAAATTACATTTTTTATGCATTGCATACAAACCATAGATATTTATTCCATTAGTTTAATAATTTCAATTTTACTTCATAAATCTTTATTATTTTAAGTAACAAATAATAATTTAAAATTATATTTCAGAAAAAATTTGAAATTTTATTAATCAAATATTAATTTAAAAAAAGTTTTGTATACTTTTTCTAAACTATTACAGTAGAATATATTTAGTTTATGGCTAAGCTATTCAAACTATTATTATAATACTATTAAATCGTGCTTTCACACTTCTAAAGTAAAGCTATAACAACAAATTGAAAATTAAATTAAATGGCTGAGCGCTTTCAAGAAGATGTACTTCTCATATTCATAGCCAGTTATGATCCCTTTTTTGAAAGCACGATTTAATAGTATTATATTGGACAAACGTAAAGTATAAATATACAGGTTATTCCTCAAAATATTATTTTAAAATTTTAAAATGTAAGTTTTGTAAATTTAGTATATTGTAAATTTTGTACAGTTCAATCTTTTTTGGAGTGTGTCAGATCACAAAATTTTTAATAAATTCTAAAAGACTATTACTAAAATTAAATATATAATTTTGAATAAATTTTTTCTACATTCCTGAATTTTATTTAGATTAATTTAGTTTATTTAATTACTGTAATTTGTCTTCTTAAAATGTTATATTTTTCATAAAATAATAATCTTAAATGCAATATAGGAATCTTATTTTTATCCCTATAATTTTTATGGCTGCAAATTTTATTTCATTAAACTACATTTGAAATTTTTTTGTGTTGAAATAAACAATCATAAACTCTTCTTTTTATTCACATTTTTTTTTATTTTGTTATCATCATTAATTCCGAATTTTTTTACTTTTTTTTAACAATGCAATTTTATTATATTTAGTATGTGCCTCATCTAAATAATGTGATGTTTTGTCAAGCATTGATGGCCTAGTGGTTAGCATAGCTGCCTTCCAAGCAGCTGGCCCATGTTCACTTCCTGGTCAATGCATTTGACATATGAAAAAAATAATATTAATGTGATGTTTGGAAAACTGATTAAAACTTTCTGAAACAATAGACAAAATTACAATCATGCTTTATGCTACTTACAACCGTAGACTAACTTATCTTAGTCATCTTACAAAGAATAGAATTATTAAAAACAACTTTCATGAAATACTATCTACCACTATTTGAGATTATGATGCAAATTCTCTAAGAACAATTTTTTGACTTTAATACTATCTCCACTGAATGCTAAGCTCCTTTGGTTGAGAAATTGTGTTCATAATTAATTTCAGAATATTTAATTAAGGCTGGCACATTGTTAACTTCCTTGCATTAGATTTTTATCTTTTTATATATTACTACAATGGATAATATAAGCCACATTGACTCTTAGAAATTATATGAAAAGCTGTTGCTATTAAATAAATCATATTTTTCATTTAATCAAAATATAATTTTTTATTATTTAAACCACATTTCATATCAAAATCTTTTTGGATGCTCATTTCAACAAATAAAAAATTATAGCAGAAAAATGAGTTGTGATATAACTATGATTGCTTTTCCAAACTAGGTATATAATATAAGAATTGAAAATTTTGATAAAGCTATTAGAAAATCTCTTTCTCATTGGAATCACATATTAATGTTTAGTTGTCCAAAAAAAATCATGGAAAATCATTAGATTAAAAAGTTTTACTTATTATTCTTATAAGTGCAGTGTAGCAACAATATTTCTTATAATATGCTATCAAAATATTTAAAATTAACATAACTAAGATTGAAATTAAAGATGTAACTTGCACTATTATAAATGTTGACATTTATGCACCTACTATTAGCTCTTTATATAATTTATAAAAAAAATTAGATGTGAATACAGAGAGGAATGACATCAAGAGAAAGATCAAGGAAGCTTGTTTTATTAGCAGCGATACCAACTCTATAAATAGATAAGACACTTGCTTTGCCATTTCCAGAAAATGGATAATATAAAAAATATTTCTGCATATATTTGCATATAATTACGTTGACAATCTACAAGGCTATGATTATGGAGTAACGAAACTCTGAAAGTGCTCAGCCTAAATAAATTGTTATGTGGAATAGTTTCACATTCAATGTGTTAGCATATTATTAATAATTGTTTTCCAAAACTTTAAATATAGGTTTTTTAAATTAGAATAAATATTAAATTAACCCCCCAAAAAATCATAATAATAATTTTTTTAAAAAATTGGAAGGATTAAAAAAAAACCTAAATGCTATTTACTTCTTTTAAAAAAAATTAATGCAGAAATCATTAAATTTTTATAGATACTACAAATTGGTTTGTATGATAAATTGCATTATGGGAGTAATAAAAAATTATAGCTTTGTCAAAGGATTCTATTACATCATTATTTTATCTTTATTTTTAAAAATAATTTAACATAATTGGGGTCTATACAGTGATTTTATGGATAATTATAAAATGAGTAATAATTGAAATTAATTAATAAAAAAAAACCTATGAGCATATAAAAATATTTCTTATTGTAAATAAAATAAAAAACAGTGGCAAACTACAATTATTTTATGCTATTTTCTCAATTTTTTTTTTTTTTTGTGAGTTGAAAAAGGTTTACACTAGCTCAAAGTAATGCATAAGTTTTTTTTTTTTTTTATTAACTATGTAATTGATTAGTTTGATTAGATATGCAATTACTTGATATTAAAGTCTTAATAGATGAACAGTTGATACATTTTCCTTTTATTCTTGTAATCTGAAGCTTAAACACAACTGAAATTGTAAATTTATTAATTATCTCATGATTTTATAAGATAATTTAGAATCACTTTAAGTACAGAAACTAAATTTAGAACTGGCATTTACCTTATAGTTGTAGATATTTAAATATCTTCAATAAATAACTATTGGACTAATCCAAAATAATCTTACTCAGCTCTGTATTAGAGGATTTATCATAAAACAGTGCATTAGCAATGATGAGAAGGTTTACCATAATTTGGAAATACATAAGTACATAGAAACAAATTATATAAAAAAAATATTTTAGAGTACTTGAGCTTCAAATAAAACACAATAGATAAGCAAAATATTAATGTTACTATTTTTTTAAAATTAACTAGAAAATAATGCTTGAGTTAAAAAAATATATAGATCATTGGATAATTTTAAAACTGGCATTGTTTATAACTGTTGAATTTAGATTGCAATTAGTTTTTAGTCTTAATTTAAATACTAAATAGAAATAATTTTAGAAAGTTGCATTAAATAATGCATAACAGAAATTATATATCATTGCAAAAATAAAACACAAAACAAAAATATGTTCTAAAAATAATGAATTAAATAAAAATAATTGTATATAATTAGTTGCTATGGCATTCCATGATGTGGGTTGAATACAATAGCTCTATTAATTGATCTGGGACCTATTTTAATCTTACTCAGCAGAACATCTACCCAGACATCTATAATTATCTACCACTTGATCATTGTGGTTAATTCTACAGGGTAATATAAGATTTAATAAAGGTTAAAAAGAAATTGAAAAATTTATTTCTAGGATCAAGCAGCTTTTAAGCATTATGTATTATTCTTAATTCAACAATTCTTTTCAGTTATGATGTTGATATATATTTTTATGGATTAAAATTAATATAAGAATTTTAAGTGTATAGGTCACTTATTTTTAATATTGGGTTATATAATTAAAAAATTATACAACTATTGTATAGAGAAAAAAAAGAAAACAAATATGAAAATTTAATAGTTAATATTGACATCGAAAGTCATTATTATTATCAGTCAATTATGAGATGAAAATTTCTCCAATTATAATGCAAGACTTCTATTTTTTTTTTCAAATTATATTTAACCATCGAACTATCTCACATGCAGTTCTTTTTTAGGTCTTTTACAATCTTTTGAAATCTAATTTAAGACATTAGTTAATTACATACTGACATTTTTTTCTAGTGACATGGGCGATAAAAACTCCATTTCAGCCTATTTATTCTGCCAGAGACGTCAATGACGTCTTGTTTTTACACTCTTATATTCAGCTTTCGATTTCTCTCGCTACTTCTAACATACTTCTATTTATACTTCCCGTGTGGTCTAAAGATAAAAAGTAATTCTATTGTTGTGAGCAAAGATCAAAATAGAATTAAAGGGAGAAACTAACCTTCAAGAATATTTAGAACCTGACTTAAATAGTGAGCATATATATAATGCTTTAAAATTATTTTACTATTGTCATCGTAGCTGGCAAAAAAAAGTTTTATTTATATCTTTTCTTTTAGAAATCATTGGCACGTAATAATAAATGTCATGAAGTGTATCTAATGTCATCAGAAACTCTTTTAAACTACAAACTGTAGAAACTGCCTTTAAACTTTCAGGAAGTTTCCTGCAAACTGTTTTTAATTATAAAGATATGTTCAGCCATGTGTGAAGTAGACATTTTCTTCAGGACACAAACAATATTGGATTAATTAAAACATGCATGCAAATATTGGTAGCTTTTATTACAATAATAATTAGATGATCATTCAGAAGTATAAAGAAAATGTTGAATATAGTTTTAATTAAAAAAGACTTTTTTTTCTAAAGACGGGAAATTGAAACCATAAAAAAAGTTTTTTTATAGCATGGGTTAAGAAAAAAAGGTGGTTTATATTAAAGAAAACAGTTATGTAAGTTGACAGTAAGTTTTAATCAATTTTTTTTTTTTAAAAAATTAAAATCAACATTAATGATGAAAAAATAAATGATTTAATAAATTTAATTTTTATATATTTTATTTATAAAATAATTACCAAGCTATTGTAGGTTAAATATTTGCCGAAAAAAAAAAAAAAAGAAAACGAAAAACAAAAAAGATGAAGCGAAACATCTGTTTCTCTACTGTATTCTCACATTAATGTGGGAGATGGGGATGGGAGAAAATTTACATTGAAAAATAAATCTAACGTTAAAATTAAATTGTTTAAAATTAACAATAGGAGGAGGGGGTGACAATTTATTTTAGTATTCTATGTTGTGGTGCCATCTTAGTAGTAGTAATCTAAAAAAAAAAAAAATTGTAAAAATTTTATTCTAAATGTTATGAATTTATATAATATTAACAGCTAATTAATTTAAGAAAAAATTTATTTTGTTTTCTTTACGTAAATAAGTTTATTAATATATATATATGCGGCATTTTAATTATCTTATAACTAAGGTAAAAAACACTTGGAAATAAATCAATATTAAAAGAAAATGTATAATTAATGTACATCTCTATTACCATTATAATTTTTATATAAGTCCAACATAATGTAAGGATATGAGTTAGATTGAGATAAATAGTTTAGTAAACGACTGCAAAGAAACAACATTCGATCACTTGAAATTGTAATTTGCTATTGTTTGCTACTTTTTAAATTTAATTTATTCTAACACTTTAATATTAAATTGATATCATAAGTATATCACTGAGATAAATTGTTACATAAACTTATATAAATACATGCAGAGAATATTTAGACAATCACCAAATATATCTAAGTTAATGCCTCATTGTTAGGTTGTTTATTTTTGTCCTAAAAATTGCCCTAGTATTTCTTCCTATAATAACTCCTCAAAAAAAAAAAATATATCAGATTCATCTCAGATTTAAAACTTTTCGATGCTTAACATCTCTTAGTTTTTAAACAAAAAAATTTATTATTATTATTGTTCTATGCATAGTCCATTTTTCTTGAACATGTATAATTTTTACTTATCTACTTCTTCTTCCTCCCTCAATATTTTACTTTTTTTCATATTTCAATATAAACTTCAATAATACTCCTTTAACCCTTTAAGCAAATATTGTTTATTTATAACAGTTTTGACTGTCCTAGCAGTCTTCTTCAGATCTTCTACTTATATCTCCAAATAAGATAGAATATCTGAATAAGTAGAAGATCTGAAGAAGACTGCTAGGACAGTTGAAACTGTTATAAATAAAAAATATTTGCTTAAAGTGCTAAAGGAGTAGTAATGTAGTTTATATTATAATTTTTACTATGACACATTTGGCTTGATTCCACCCCCACCCCCCATTTTTATTTTTACTATACTTTATTCATATTCTTTTGTATTATTTCTATTTTTTTCATTTAAAAATAAAAATATAAGCTCTTGCTTTCTTGTTTGGTGCAAAACAAAGCTTAGTAACATCATTTCATAACATTATGAACAACTTCCCTGTTGATTTATATTCACTGCAATGACTTTTATCAATACAAATCTACTAAAATTTAGTTTAGTTAAAGCAGTACAGTTTCAAGTCTCTCTTCAAACTAAAAATAATTAAGTATTTTAAAAATTTTATCTTCTAATCAAATGTCATTATTTATTTCAAAATATAAATTTGTTCACTTGTTATCGTTCAAATACTATTATTTATTTTGAAATTTAATTGATTCTCGTGATTTTTTCAATATATATTTATTGTAAATTTAATTTCTAATAGTTATTTATACCTTCATTGATTATCTGTATTTTTGTAGTATTCTTGACATAATTCTTTTCAATTACTTAATTCACAATGTATTTAAAAAAGCAGAGCTCTGTTATAATCAAAGATTCTTACCATAAACTAGTTCATATCCATACATTATCATCATTAGTTTTCTTCTAAGAAGGTAAATATTATATATATTGCTCATAACACTTCTTTCTTATACACTTTAATGCAACAAATTTTCTTAAAAACGTCTTTATTTTCCTTACAGTTTCGACTGTCCAGCAGTCTTCATCAGAGCTCTATCTTTTTCTCTGCTTCAAAGCAGTCTTCATCAGAACTCTATCTTCTTCTCTGCTTTAAAGCAGAGAAGAAGATAGAGCTCTGATGAAGACTGCTGGACAGTCAAAACTTTAAGGAAAATAAAGAAGTTTTTAAGAAAAATTTTTGCATTAAAGTGGATAAGAAAGAAGTGTTATAAGCAATATATATGATTATATGAAGATATGCAAAGAAAGTGAAAGAGAAGAATAAGAAAATATACTTCTGATAAGGTAAATATTACATATCAACTTCATAATTCACATTAGACTATCTACATATTTTGTTATTTTCAGATACTTCACATCAATCAATTTCTATTTTTTTCTGCCATTATTTTTCTTATTTAACCGCTCTTTCCAATATAGCTTTTATATTTTTTCTGATTTTAAACTTGTTAATAGTCTAATGCATCCTCTGATTTAAAATTTTTCAATAAATATTCTTCTTACTTAATCTCTTCAATACTTCTATAAAACAATTGTAATTCTTCCAATTTAATGTTTCTAATCTTTATCAACTCAATACTACTCCATTATTCTATATTTTTGTCTCCAACCATCAAGGTCTTTAGCTCTTTAAAGACCCTAAACAAAACTCTAAAAATCTTTTTTATTTATTTTACATTTACTACCTTATAAAATAATGGTTTTTTTATATTAACTCTTCTGATAAAGATTAAAAATAATTAAGTCAAAGTATAAATGTATGTGTGTTTTTTTATATATATTTTAGCTTTAGCTTGAATAGAGTTTATAAGAAAATTAAAATATTTTTTAACATAATTATTATTAAAATATATTTTAAACTAATGAAATAATACAAATGTTTTGAAAGTATTAAAAATATTAAAATTATATTGAGAAAAAAAAACTTACCGTTAAGTGATATATAAATAAAATACACATTCTTCTTCTTTATAAATCTTGTTTTATTATGTCAACTATTATAAAATAAATAAATAACACTCCAATGTTTTGACTATATTTTTTTGTAGTTTTTTCAAGGAACAAACTTCCACAATAATCCAAATACATATAGCAAATACAAATAACTCTTACCTTAAAACTCTTCTAACAAACAATCTTAAATTTCCATTACATTCGTTTCTTAATATGAATGTTTTATAAATGATTATCCCATGGGTGTTATTAATGGTTTGTTTTGTAATAAAAATATTAAAAAAATGAATAATAGAATAAGTTTATAAATAAGAATAATAATAATAGTAAGATAATTTATATTGGTTTCACTGTTTCAAAAGGTTTGTTTGTTAAATTTAGGAAATTATTTAATATTAATAAAAAATATAATGTTATTACTTGTCCTGTTTATATAAAAAAGTTTAAATTTGTTAATTAATAATGATAATAATTATAATAATTTAGGAGGTATGAATTCAGTTTATGTTATAAAATGTTTAGATTGTTTTAAAAATAATAAAAAAAAAAGTCATATGTTGAAACTACAAAGAACAAATTGCAATAGGATTAAAACAGTGCTGATAGGTATTTTATGCACAAACCTCTGGCATCCATTAATTACTCTGGCTTGGACTGAGTGGCACTACTGTATGGAGAGTTTTGCCTGTTTTAATAACAGTTATGAACAAGCATAAGAAATAATCATGTGAAGATTAAAACAGCATTAAATGATAAAAATTCTGCAGTTTATGGTCATATGAGTAAATTTAAACAAAGATTTTAAAATAGAATCTTTGGAATGTATTAAATAGTATTATGAAAGAATTATAAAATAAGGAATTTATATTACTGAAATTAATTGGGAAAAAAAAAGAATAATAGGTCGATTTAATTGAATAATTGTAGGTGATTATTTTATGAAAGGTATCTAAGAAACAAATATAATGAAAATTTAAGATTGTTTGTTAAAAGAGTTTTAAGGTAAGAATTATTTATATTTGTTATATGTATTTGATTTATTGTGGAAATTTGTATTTATATGGTTGAGAGGTCAGCGACAGCTGCTTTACAAGCAGTTGTCCCAGGTTAGTGAGTTTGCTTCCCAGCTGATGGTATGACACATGAGAAAAAAAAATATATAGTTGAAACATTGGAGTGTTATTTATTTATTTTATAATAGTTCATATAATAAAACAAGATTTATAAAGAAAAAATAATGTGTTTTATTTAAAATTATTGCATTATTTTTAAAATAGAAAACTATGATTATTGGTTATTGCTTTAATTTATTTACTATTATAAAGGTAAAAAACAAATCTATCACATCATGTTGGTTTTTTAATGTTTAAAAAGCATTAATAATTATACAAACCCAACATTTTATATTTATTATTAAAAAATATTACACACACATGCACAAAAAAAAACATATTTGATGATGGAAAAAAAACTTTGATAATAAAGAAAAACTTACATTTATTTTTACAAACATAATGTAAGAAGTTTTATCAAATTGTGCAAATAGACACTGCATTTACAGTTATGATATGACATGATATAAATAAATAACTCCATAAAGTCAGAAATTTTTGTGCATAGTCTTGTATATCCAAGTTAATTATTCCTTTCTCTAAAACCATTACATACCAGAATAAACTCATTTACTTCTTATTTCTTATTACCAAATTATTTTTTTATCTTTAAATAATTTTATTATTTCCCTCCTATACCCATTTTAATAAACAGTCTTTTTTAGTACCAATAACTTATCCTTATATTTCTCAATTTCCTTAGAAATACCTAATCATAAAATCTATTTTACTTTCTTTATCTTTAAATTTTTTTCTCCCTCTCCACACACAATTTATTCTGATTCTCCTTCAACTTTTTACACTCCAAAAATAAGTGTTCACTATTTTTCCTTCTATCCCACAAAAACTATAGTAACTTTTTTCGAACAGTATTGACTATGAATGGTACAAGATTTATGCATCAAAATCTTTATCTAGTTTCTACTGTTTGAAAAAGGATGCTACTGATTTAACTGAATGTGTAAGTATAAGATATGATGGTCTTGTGATGAAAAATTACATCTACAGTCTAAATCTTATTCCATTTTTGCACTTCTGCCCTGATGTTTAAACTTTCTCCCATTGCATCAAGTAATATAACTTTTTAAGTATTTTTTTTTATACTTTTATATTTTATAAAAAAATTTAATCTCATATACCTCCAAACTATTTTTTATTTATATTCATTTTTAATAATTCTACTTGTCTTGCCTCTAACTAACATCACATGATCACTATTTCTTATGCTAGCACATTACTGTTATTAAAACAGACAAAACTCTTGATATAGTAGTGCCATACAGTAGTGGAGGGTTGCATTAGATCCTAAGATCTAGATGCAGTGCTCTCAGATCCAAAGCTCCTCACTGATGAAGGCCACAAGCCAGAAATTCATCTGGGGATATTGGATGAATAGGCAGGCATTAGATAGAGATTTTATGCACAAGCCTTCTGGCATCCATTGATTACTCTGGTTGACATTGAGTGGCACTACTGTAGGGAGAGTTTTGCCTGTTTTTTTCTAACATCTATTTTTTTTTCACTCTCACTTATTATATATTTGTAATATAATGTATAAACATTTATCCCATTTTTTATATAAATACATAAAAATGAAACACCTATCTATTAATTTTACAAATTGTAAAACATTTTTATACAATTTTTATTTCTCATATATCTTCAAACTTCTTTTTTATATGTATTTGTTTTTCATAACTCTAATTCCTTTAATCTAAGGTACCTATTCTCTTATTTCATTACAAAACTGTGCAGCTGTAATGAATTATGTACACATTTATTCCATTTTTTATAAAAGTACATGGACATAAACTATTTATGAGTTTACATATTGTAATACTTTTCTTTCCCAATGTATTTGCTAAAATATCCATCTCATTTGATTAAACATTACATTTACAAATTTATTTTCATTTTTATATGTAGTCTTCTATATATTTCAATTTTATGTTTGAATTACCTTATTAAAGAATAAAGCCACCACACTTTTTTGATACCCTCATTTTTTATCCACAATTCACAAAACAATGCACAGTATCCCTATTTTTTGTGTGCATATTCTACCTAAAATTTGCTGAATTCTCTGGAAAATAAACATATAACACTCTATTTTAAAATTTTAAAATAAACACTATCATCATTTTCTAAATTATTCTAAATAATCTCATATTTGTTATATAAAAAACATATTAGATTTTAATTCTATGCCATATTATTTTATTTTTTGTTTTTGTTTTCAACTTTAATTCTTTACTATTAGCATAATCTCATTTGCTATTTAACAGTTTCAAGACAAGTATCTCCCATTTTTTATTGTACAGTTTGATCCTTTGCATTAAATACTAAGATCTTAAATTTTTTAAAAATTAAATGTATGACATAATTCATTCCATATTTACACACTTTTCTAATAACAACTCCATATCTTATACACTTCTTGCAAAAATGTCCTATAATCCACAAATGGGATCAGTATATTATAAATGTTTTTGGTTTCAAGTATAATAGTCTCATTTCTATCTCTAATCTTGTTATCTGAATCATCACCTCATTTAAAAACTAAATAAATAATTAAAGCGATAATTCGAATTCCTGTTTTAGTCAATTTCACATTTATCTTCCACTCATTCTGTATTTCTCAATTGGCACATATTTACAAATATTTTTGAAAAGACTGTTATTCATAATGATTCTATATCTATATCCTTATATTTTAAGATTTGCCACAATCTATTTAAATTAATTTTCTAATAAATCTTTTTTATACATAAAAATGCAATAAATAATACTTTAATTTTCTTAAAAAAACATTTCAATATAGATACAATAAATAAATACCTATATTTTTTCTGTAAAAAATCTATTCTGAATTTTTTCAGTAAAATTCATTTTCTTTCATTCATAATTCCTTGTTTATCAATTTTTTTTTTTTTTAATATACTGCCATAAATCATATCCCATTAAACCCAAAGCCAGTAAAGAAAATTTTGTAATAATCATTCTTTAAAAAAATAAATAAATAAACTCTATTTTAAACCATTTTAGGTGAATAAAATATACATTATTTATAGTTTATAGGCAGAAAAGTTTATGCATTGTATTAAGCTTTCTTACCTCCATATAAAAAAATGTGCAATAATTTTTTTTTTTTTAAAGATATGCTCATTGGATGGATTTTCAAATTTCTAATTTTATTAGCTTGCTTCATTCTAATGTATTGCAGATCATTATCTATTATATAAATAACAAATTTACTTATATTGTAAATTTAATTGACTCTATAAAAGCAATATCATTATTAAAAATATCATTATTTGTTTTATTCCTAGCATCTTTCCTCTTTGTAAAATATAATGTTGAAATTGCTTAAGTTGTATTTACATATCACATGATGTCTTTCTTATGCTAGCACATTACTGTTATTAAAACAGGCAAAACTCTCCATACAGTAGTGCCACTCAGCGTCAACCAGAGTAATCAATGGATGTCAGAAGGCTTGTGCATAAAATCCCTATCTAGTGCCTACTCTTCCAATATCCCCAGACTAGTTTCTGGCTTGTGGCCTTCATCAGTGAGATCCATATGATTATATAAGCTATTGAGCTTAGATTGAAAATATTATTCTTTTCAATTTTATTCTCATAGTTTTGTAGTTAAGTAGAGATAAAAGGTGGCTTCTGGAGGGTTGCATTGGGTCCTAAGATCTAGATGCAGTGCTCTCAGATTCAAAGCTCCTCACTGATGAAGGACACAAGCCAGAAACTAGTCTGGGGATATTGAATGAGTAGATACTAGATGGGGATTTTATGCACAAGCCTTCTGGCACCCATTGATTACTCTGATTGGTGCTGAGTGGCACTACTGTATGGAGAGTTTTGCCTGTTTTAATGTTTGTATTAAAGTACAATATAAGTTTCAGTATAGTTGGCTTCCATCAAAGTTATGTATTTCATTAATGTTATAATATTGCTTTTAACAGTGTATCAGTTTGTTAGACTCTATTACTAACATTTTCTATTAACATCATAGTTAGTTGATCAATAGAGAAATCAGTTTAATAATAAATTCTTTCTAAATAAAAATTGCAACAACTTTTTAAACATTATCAAAACTGTTTTTGAATATTGTCAATATAATGATAGTAAACCAAAATAATTAGATTATATTTACATAAGGTTTCAAAAAAAAATTCTTATTAAGTATTTAACATAACCCACCACTCTCTACACTATCCCTTAACACTGATACACTTGAACCCATATATGTTGAAAAGATAAATAATCACCAATATACGTATTCCATGCTAAACCAGCAATCATCAGTTGGTCCAGATTACCATCTCTACACATATATGCTATAAGTGCTCAGATATATGTTAAGATAGCCAAACCTCATACTTTATGTCCTGTACATGAGGGGTCAGATTGACCTTAGGTCAACATGGGTGTGATAATAATCTTGGCGTCAGGGTGGCCTTTGAGCATTCCCGTCATCAGATTTTCAATTGGATGGACAGTTGAAGTGTTGGAGTGCAGAGTAGATTGAAGCCTGTTCATTAAAGTATGAGGTTTGGCTATCTTAATATATATCTGAGCACTTATAGCATATATGTGTAGAGATAGTAATCTGGACCAACTGATGATTTCTGGTTTAGCATGAAATGCATATATTGGTGATTATTTATCTTTTCAACATATATGTTTTCAAGTGTATCAGTGTTATGGGATAGTGTGGAGAGTGGTGGGTCATGTGAAAGTCTGTGCTCATATACCCTATATATTAAGTATTTGATCAAAAATAAAAATATCCAATTCTTTAAAAAAAAATAAAACAATTAATTGCCAGAGATTTCAATGTAAAATCTAATTAAGAAACATTTAATAATGTGTATTAAACTATAATAATATGGTATTTTATAATAAATAATTTCAAAGTAACAGGAAATATCTCACTGACATAATTAGTGCCTGTTATAATGACATAACCACATTAAAAATATACAACACATTTTGTTATCTGTTTTATATATAGTATTTTAAACTTACATCAAATTCAGATATTAAATTGTATGGAAAATGTATTTAGAAATAAGCATAAACATTTTTCATATATAATAATATTTAATACTTAAATGAGGCTAAAATCTTAGTACATGTGCCTTGAGTGCTTAATTTATTATAAGAGAGACCTCTACAAATCTAAACACAAGATTCGACTTTATAAAGATAAGAGCAGCCCACTCTTATCTTCATCCTATTTTTCTATATATAGGCAAATCTGAAGCATTATGATTTGGGAGCATGAAGCTAATAAATTCTTCACTGATTATTTTCACTATATTTAATTTTTTTATGACAAGGAAAAAAGCAACCTTGCATGAGTCGTTTTTTTTCTCATGTGTCATAGCATCAGCTGGAAAGTGAACCTGCTAACCCGTGACAACTGCTTGTAAAGCAGCAGTCGCTGACCTCTCGACCACCAACGCTTGACTTTCCATTAGTTGTTTGTGACAAATAAGTTTAAAAAAACAAATACCATATGCTCTATCTTTAATGAATAAAATAATTCAAAATATATGTTTTATCATGGAAACGAATTTAATTTTTATCTACTTTAAAAATATTAAGCAAAGTATTAATTAACTTATCTAATAAAAAGTTTTATTTACTGCACAGTTATAGTCACATTTTTAAAAAATATGTTTGAAAAATTGCCTTCAAAAGACAATAATTTGTTGTGTAAAAACTTTAAATTCACTATTATTAACAAAATTGAATGATTTGGTAGTTTAGACATAAAAATGAAAAACTGCTATTCACTACATATGAAAAAAAAATCATTTATTTAAAAATATTTTTAGCAACGTTATTCAAATGTTTGCCCAAACTAAAATTTCTTACTTTATATTATAGTTGATTCCTCTAAGAATTTCAAATTAAAAATTGATATACTTATGTCAATCTCACATTTTAATCTTAAGAAACCATCTGTTTTAATGGAACTTTAATGCATTTGTAATACAAACACCCCCCCGCCATCTTATTATACTTTAATTTATTTTCAACTACTTAAATAACTTTTAAGTAATTGTATTTACAGATATACATATCCAAATATGTCCACCAACCGAAATTTTTACTCAATTTTTATAGTATATAACCCAGCCTATTAATACATATATATAAGCAGCCCAATTGACAAACTCACTCAAGTTAATTAACAAATTTTGAATACACAAAAACTCAACTATACTTCAATTCCCTCAAAAAGTTTAATACATATATTTAAAAAATAGTTTATAGAAACAAGCTTTATTTAATTTTCTATTAAAATTAAATCTGGACTACTTTTCAAATGAAAATAATGCAAATTGTTTTTATATAAGGCCAGAAAGGAGGAAATTATATGGAGCATTTTTTTATAAATATCATAGACTTCAACTGTTATATAGCAGCATAAAAGATAAACTCAATATATCACAAACAATACAGATTGCTAACTTCATTTAAATTCAAAATTCCTTTTATTAATTCATTGGTATTCATATTTTTTCTATATTTATTCTTCATACTTCAGAATATAAAAATTACTCTAAATTTAAAATTAAATATCATTAAAAATAAAAATCTGAAGGTAACTAACTCCAAAAGACTAGTATTTAAAATCTTTTGAATTTTATTCTTAGTCTTTAATAAAATAGTATAATCATTTTTTGTTGAATATATTAAATAACATAAGATTAATAATAAATTCATTGTTAATCACTTGTTATTTATTGTAGTAGAATCTCATAAAATAAAAAAATATTGATTATGATATATATTTACTCCAATAAATATTATATAAATAAGATTGCGCTAACGACGCATGCACATACAAAGCTGAATTTTTAAATTCTTTATATATGGGTATGACCGTGAGAGTTGCGTCACTTGAAAGAGCTCAGCCACGTGTATACATATTTCTTTTGTATTACTTTGTATTATTTTAATATATAAAAAATTTAAAAATTCAGCTTTGTGTGTGCATGCGTCGTTAGCACAATCATATTTATACAGTAGTATTTTTTTTTTTTCATATGTCATAGCATCGTCCGGGAGGCGAACCCACAACCGTCTGCAACCAACTACTTGTTTGCAAGGCGGTTACGATGACCTCTCGACTAACAACGCTTGACATATACAGTTGTATTTAACTGCAAATTTTAAACATCTCGCTTATTCCAATAAATATTGTTTTCATGTAAATTTCAAATTCTATGCTGATACCAAAATAATTCTTTTGAAGTTTAAAAATATATTATTTCAAAAAATTCTTTTTAATGTAATAATTTAAAAAGAATTGATTAACATGCTTCAATTGATTTGTTTAAAAATTTTTAACATAAGTTATATATAATTAACCAATTCATTTAGTGTACTCTTTAAGTTTAAATCCCTCTAGTTACTTATATAGAAAACATAGTTTATAATAAAACCATAATACATTCAAACTTCAAATCCCTCTAGTTACTTATACAGAAAACATAATTTATAGTAAAACAATAATACTTTCAGAAAGATAGTACACAAAAATAACTAATAAGAAATACAAATAAATGTGCTAGTTATATGCAATTTGTTGATTCTGTGACATATATAATATAATCAATTAAATTTATTTTGCATTTATTAGGAAACATAATCTGCACTATACATGTAACAAAACCGTAATAAACTGAAAACTTGATCCTTGTTTTAATAATAACTAAATGCCCAAAATATATTTAAAAAAACATTTTTTATCACTAAGCATATAATTACCTGATCAAGTTTGTTATAATTAAATCTACTACTTATTGTATAATTTTGTATAATGTCATTTATTCAGAATATTTCCTTTTAATTCATAGTTCTTTATAAAAAATTAAAAAAATAACTTTTTGGATACCCACTCCCCCTCCCCGTCTAAAAAAAAGAATATGAATTAAGAGGCCATGCATACATTCCTATCTTTTAATATATATATATATTATTACATATATAATAATGAGTCTCATTTAAAAATTTATTGATTTTCTTTTATGGATAAAAGTTTAAAAGAAAAATTTCAAAAAGAAATTAAGAGAAAATTAATTTAAATTTCTTAATAGGATAATGAAAATGTGATAGATTTTATAGAACATTAAATATATATCCTATTTTAATCATATTATTTTTAAAATTTTAATCAATAGTTTAAAGACTTTTCAAAGTAGAAAATGATTTTAATTTTCACTTATTAAAAGTTATTTTGTAATAATAACTTCACAGTGAAAAGTTATACTTTTAATCACTAACTAATAATTATGTTTAACTTTAAATATTTTACAAACTTTTTCTGTATCAAATTCACTTAAATATCATTATGTCATTGATTTATCTAATTATTTATTACATTGTCAGTTGTTAAAAGAATAAAATAACGGGCACGAAAATGACAGGATACCCACATTAAGTTATAATAATTTAGCTAATTGAATGATTTTTATTCTCACGGCTTGCAAAGAATCCAGGGATGTTTAAATCCACTGATGTTTCACTCATATCTTTGTAGTTTAGTGAAATATTGTACAAGGATTAAAAACTTGATGATCAAAGTTTGTTTTCACACTTCGGTGTTATATTTTTATATGATACACTGAAAAATAATCACATGCAGACTTTATTTATAGCATGGTGATAACTGTTCTTATGAATTTCATTAAATATTTTGTGTAAAAGAAGGTTTATAAAAATCATTAAAATTTTTAAAACTACTACTACTATTTGATACTATGTTTATCACTAACAATCTTACTAACATTTTTTTTTCTCATGTGTCATAGCATCAGCCGGGAAGCGAACCCGCCAACCCGAGACAAATGCTTGTAAAGCAGCTGTCACTGACCTGTCGACCACCAATGCTTGACAATCTTACTGACATTTCTATAGTTATAACAAAGAACTGTACAATATAAAAAACAATATCCATTTATACTCAGTGTTTAATTAGACAATTCCTAAAACTAAAAACATTTTTTTCTAAAAATCAATTAAAAAGTAATCAATAAAAATATAAACTATAAAAGAAAATATAATAATATTTGTATGTAATGTATACATGTATGAATATATATAAAATAATTAAAAAAAATTAAATTTCAAAAATAAAAATTGAGAATATTTAATTAATTAAATAAATAAATTAAAGTTTTCAAGAACTAAATTTTCAGTAATGAATAAACAGAAAATAAACTATAATTTAATAATTAATAAACTAATTGCTAAAATATGTAACATTTAAAAATCTGAAAACACAGACGTGTAAAATTGCTAAGTTAAAAAAAGTCAACTGACACTCTTATAAATATATATAATAAAAACATATGCATTGTTTTAATAATTTTTTATTACATTTTATTATTTCTTTTGAATTTGATTTATTAAAAAATGATTGTAATATCACGTTCACATTTGAATTGATAAAGTAATAAAAATAAATAAAGTACACTTAAAAAAAATTCACTAAATTATCATATTTAAATTCATGTGTAATATATATCACAGTGAAAATATGTTAGGAATTGATCTCACCAACTATTATATAGGTATATATTATCATAATTTTCCATTGATTATCAACCCATTGCAAGACGAAGGTCTTTCCTAGTTCAGTCCATCCTCTGATCTCTAGTCTCTTTTCTCCAAATCACCCCACCACACATCCAAATTTTATCCAATTATTTCTCATGTGATCTTTTTCTAGGTCTTTTAAAATCTCTTGCAATCCAGTGAAAGATTTCAACTGTTTATCTATTATTATCTCTTTTAGCGTTATGTCCACCCCAACACCATTCTTTTAATTCTTTCAAAGAAATCAATAATGCTTGTTTGTTCTCTCACCAATTCATTTCTTTTCAATTTCTACTTGTTACTTCTGATATATATACCTCCATAGTTTATTGAATGATCTGATGTTTCTGTATTGCTCTTTTATTAAATGTTTAAGTCTCAGATCTATAAGTAACAACTGGTAAAACACATTTAATAAAAACTTTCCTTTTCAAACATATAGGCATATTTCCTTTTAGTAGGAATTAGTTCTACAAAAGGAACTCCAACCAAGTTTAATTCTATGATTAATTCTAACCATTTCACTTCCATCTGTAGTAATAATCTGACTAAGGTATTTATAGTTATTAACTTCTTCTAACACATTATTATCAATCGTTATTTTTATCTTCTGATTAAATCCATTGGATATTACTTGAATCTTTTTAACATTTACCTTTAGTCCTATTTTTACTTTTATCTGATAACTCTTGCAACATTTTCTGAAGTTCTGAAGCATTATTTAAAAGTTTGTTCTAAAGGAACCTTATATTATATACATATGTATTAACAATTCTTGTCATCTTTAAATTTGTTAAATTTAATTGCGAACATTTTCTCAAAAAAATCACTGCTACAAAATTTCACATAGCTGCTCTCTCTCTCTCTCTCTCTCTCTCTCTCTCTCTCTCTCTCTCTCTCTCTCTCTCTCTCTCTCTCTCACTCTCTCTCTCTCTCTCTCTCTCTCACTCTCACTCTCACTCTCTCTCTCTCTCACTCTCACTCTCACTCACTCACTCTGCCTTAATGAAAGACTATATATTGGAGTATCATTTTAAGAAGATAAAAAAAACTTGAATGAAAAAAAAAATTATAAAGGGAAAAAAAGTTTTGGTCTCTAATCTGAAGAAAGGTATATTTGTTGGATATATTTTTGGTATATTTAAAATTATTTGAAGCTATAATTTAAGTATTATATTATTGTTATTAATATTATTTATGATATTATAAATATGTGCATAATGGTGGTGTCCAAGAAATGAAATTGGGTAAAATGCACAGTATAAGATTTATTCTATTAGTTCATTTTTACTATTACTCTGGAGGTCTCTGAATTATTGTTTAAGCTTAAATAAAGGATTGTACTCAAGGTATAACAGACTTTTTATATATTTTATATATTCATAAATGAAAATATTATGAATGCCAGTGTGTGAGCTTATAAAATGAATGTTACATCATGTTGCAATGACAGTTTTCATGGTGTACATATAGTGTTATAAATATAGGGGATTTGAACTCAGACTTTCAAGCAACCTTCAACTATCCACACTATCTCATACTACTAATACATATGACCACACACATGTAGAAAAATAAATAATCACCAATATACCTATTTTGTGCTGAACCAGCACTCATCAGTTGGCCCAGAGTATCATCTCCCACACACATATATATAATCTGGACCAACTGATGAGTGCTGGTTCAGCATGAAATATGTATATTGGTGATTATTTATCGTTTATACATGTGTGTGGTTACATGTATCAGTAGTATAAGATAGTGTGGACAGCTGAAGGTTGCTTGAAAGTCTGAGTTCAAATCCCCTATATTTACAATTAAGTTCCAGGTATAAGAAGGCTTGTATTTCAAATCTTGTATAGTGTTATACTGAATGGGTGCATTGTATGTCTTCTGTATCAGCATGCAAGACATATAATCATTTAATTATTTACTATTATCATCTTCATGTCTTATACTATTAATGGTATTTTTTTAGGCAATTCTACATGGTTATTATATTGCTTATTATATATATATTTAGCCACTCCATGAGTGAAAGTATGGCTTGTTTATTTATTGCCACTGTCTGCAAATAGTTACAAGGTGTCATTCATATTTTTGTTTGTATTTTTATTATCCACTTTGCCATAGAATTTCAATGATACATATGAACACATACATGTAAAAAAGACATGATTTTCAATATATATATATTGTACTGAACCTGCAAACATCAGTTAGTCCAGATCACCATCTCTTATACACACATGTATAATCAATGTGCAGTGTATATTAAGATATCAAATCTTCAAACTTTAATGTACTGCCTTCAATCTTATTCACCCTCAAACTCTTCAGCCATTCATATAATTGAAAATATGTGTATTTAAATGAATGTATTATGCTATATGCTAGGAGTCTGAATAACTTAAAGGCAACATGTTATGACAATAATATTGGCATCAACAAGGGATTTGAGTATTCCGTCATTATATTTTCAATAATATGAATGGTTGAAGAGTTGTTGGGTGAAGAAGATTGAAGCTTTTTCATTAAAGTTTGAAGATTTGCTATCTTCATATAGACTGCGCACTGATTGTATATACTTGTGGGAGATGGTGACCTTTACCAATTCATGAGTGCTGGTTCAGCATGAAATACAAATATTGGACATCATTTATCTTTTTCACATTTATGAGATCATATGTATCAGTTGTATGAGATGGAATGCATAGGTGTATAGAACATGAAAGTCTGAGTTCAAGTCCCTTGTAATTATATTGTTTAGTGTAGACAATGCACTTATATTTGAATCATATATATATATATATATATATATATATGATATCTCATTCATATATATATATATATATATATATATATATATATATATATTGTAAAGATATGAATGAGACAACTATCTATATAAACTGCCCAAAGAACAGAGATTCTATTAATTGCAAAATTAAACCTAGGTTTATATCCTTATTTAAAACAAATGCATACATTTAAACTAGAGTAAATTTAGTTTTCTTTAAACTCAAAAATGTATGTCGTTCTATAAAATTCATTAGCAGCAACTCTAAAAAAATGTAACTATACTTACTCTTGAAATAAAGAATTAAAATTAATGTAATATAAAATAATAGGATAGTGATGTATGTGGATGTGTTTATATTTCAAGCATTAAAGTTGTATATATATATTTTCACCTTTTTTTTTTCAAGACAAAAAAATTAAAATTTAGGAATGAGTTTTGAAGTAGCTAGGTAAACTAATGCACGAAACAAATGTATTTACATATATGGATATGCTGATATTTAAATATTTATTGATGACTTTAAATATTCTTTTTCCATTTCTTCTATAGCATATTTTTCTTTATGAAAGATGCAAACAATTATTTGATTGTGTCTTTTTTTTTCTTTTCAAAGTAATATCCACCCAATTATAATGGTCAGGGAGGATCAGGTCTTACATAATCTGCCATACAAGAGTGCCACCAGGCCATTCAAACCTGAAAAATTTATATAGTAGGCAGATACTTAAGCTAAGATCCAATTTTATTTTATTATAGACCATTAGCTCGCGGAGCAGCAGAAATAATGTATATTTCATTTTTAAAGAAAGATAATAAAAAATAATAATAAGCCACTGCCAGATTAACAATACACAGAAACATTTATTTTGCACATATATAAAATTTAGAATTATTTTAGTATAACTTTTACTCTAGAATTTAATTTACATTTTAACTTTTTATTTTAGAAGTTCGCACAGATGAATTTATTAATATTTTATTAAAGTGTTGAGTATGGATAGACTACATAGATTGCACTCAAAAAAGAAAATATTCTATTTGCCTTATTTAACCCTAGGCCAAACGTTCGCAATCAAACTAACGCCAATCTACCTGATATATCGATGTATTCAATGCAGCATGAATATGACAGCACAATACCGCACTGTCAGAAATATATATCTGAACAGCATAGTTATTGAGAAGAAATGTCTCGTCCAGTACAGGAATACTTTGTCTGGTAAAAAGAACAATAAAAAAAACTCCATAGGAAGGGATTGCAGTCCTTTTTGCTGACTTACGATCCCATTCCATAGGCAAAAGGGGTGATCCACGGAGCAGGGAATACAGTGTGTCTCTGATGGTCAATAAGAAATAGGCTTATTTTGCCCAAGTGCAGCGTATAATATGATCCTGCACATAGCGGATCTTCATGCTACATTTACTAATTACACCAATACATCCAATCCATTGACCCAATTTAACTGCGAAACAAATAACCTAAGATTTACCCTCATTTAAACTAACATAACTTTATGAATCTACGCAGTCATTCATGCTCGACTTAAATTTAACATGATTTAAATAAAAGTTTTAGCTTAATGTGAAAAAAAAAAAACAAAAAAAAAACATATTAAACACTTAAAAGAACGAAAAAATTAAATTAATGAAAATGATTTTTTAAAAAAAATACATTCAAAAAAATAATTATTAATGATTTAATTTGGCCAGATAGGAATTCATATTTAAATACTGGGATAGTTTTATAGTTAAAGTTCATTAGAGTTCATAAAGTTCTTATGGTTTTAAAAAGAAAAAGTCCATCTTTTCTAGTTGCTTGTAATTTGGAGACAGGTATGCTGTTGCCATTCTGTTTGCATTTATCGGAGGTCCTTTACTGTAGCTGGTATAGTTGTTTGCAGAATTTTATTGCAGGGTCTTTGTGTCATGGGGTCCACAATATAGGAAAACAATATTTCATTTTTTCTTTTAGATAAAGTTAAGGGATTGAAAGTGCATCTTTTCAATTCCTTCTTCAACTCTCCCAGAACTAACACATATAACACACATATTAATTTATTTTCAATCTTTTCCTTTTTATATTAAAATTGCTGATTGAATGGACATGACATCATGATGATGATTATTCTTTTGCTGAAGTCTGTTTCCTGAGGGATTTCTTTTATTGGCTATTCTGTTCCCATTGTTTTTCTCTCCTATCTGACCTTTAATTATAAATTTTGAGATGCCCAAAGGCTAGTTCACTTTGACTAATGAAAATAATCATTTCCATTTTACGCATTAGCATTAATTAAATTATTGTACATTGTTAAAGATATATTTTTTTTATCTTTTCATCTTTAAGTTTTTTTTACTTAAAATTTAGTTTTAAAACCTTTGTCTTGCATTGATGGTCGAGAGGTCAGCGCGACTGCCTTGCACTTGCAGGCAGTTGCCGGGTTGCGGGTTCGCATTCCGGCCGATGCTATGACACTTAAAAAAAAACCTTTTCTTTTTTTAATAAAGTTTTCTTTTAATAATTTTTCCATCTGTGTGATTTTATATATATATATACAAGTTTAGATGACTTAATTTTCCATTTTTAATTTTTAAAACAAATTTTTATTTGCGAACTTTTATTTTAATTTCTAGTTTTATTTATAATAAATAATATAATGGCATGTATGCCCATTACACAATAAATGCATTTTCATATTGCAATTGTTTGAAGTATTTTTGCTATAATTTTCTAAGGATAAATGGATCCAGAAAATGTATTGCTATTCATTCATTTCAACTATTCAATTCAATGAAAATATGCTCTTACACCTCTTGATTCAATATCATCATTTTGATACTATTTTTTGATATTATTATGGAGAATACACAGTATATTAAATAATATTTACTGAGGCTATAACCTCGATAATATGCGTATAAAATGTGATAGTGGGGGCCTCTACAGGTGTTTAACCACAAGCTTATGCTATGGAAGAAAAGAGGTGAAAAATTACGCTATGTTGTTTATGTTTGATATCACAATAATAAAAGATTCTATATTTTAATGTGATAAATATGTCAGCACATTATGTCCAACAATTTGCCATTTTATGTAATATAGATAAACAGATTTGTATTTCGAGTTTGATAATCATTCGCGCTAAAAAAAATGCCAACATTATTTTTCCATCATTTTCTAGTAATGCACTAAAGTTATTTAAAGTGTTAATTACTGAAGCAAATTTTTTTTAAATTGCAATAAAATAATTAAAAATTTGTATATATAAACAATACTGAAGGCAAGAATATCTCAATCATCCACTAATAAAATATTTTTTATTTTCAGAATAAAAAATCTAATATCAAACCTGTAGGCATTTTGACAATTGTTTCATGCAGTTATTTATAATTTGTTCCAAAAATCACTGTCATAAAAAATAAAAAATAACAATGTCAATTTCTATTTTAGATATATCACATATACACTTGCAGTTCTGCTAACAAATAATATAAATTAACTTCAGTGAATAACTAACTAATTTCAAATAGACCATTAAACTTTTAAATTAGATGAGTTAATTTTCATAATCAAATCAACTTTGCTTCTTATATTTTTAACATACATATGCTTGTAAACCTATGATTCCTTTAATTAGCTAAAACCAAACTGCCTTTTGTAACTAATCATTTGTAACTAGAAATAATCTCTTCATTCAAATTTTTGACAGTAAATTTGGTGTAGGGATAACAATAATTGCTTCAGACTTTTTTTCATTGTTCTTATTTATACCCATATAGAAGGCAATCAAACATCTACACCAGCATCATTAAATAAGATGTTAAGATTGCAAGGATACTCTGATGTCCAGCACAGCATGAAGTCTTTAAGAAAATCAGAGTAATCATCTCATTTCCAACCTCAAATGTTAATTTATGAACCAATCTTAAGTGTCTAGAAGTAAGCATAAATATATAAATTATTCATTAATTAACATTTAGCTTGGAAACAAAATGGGTGCTCTTATTTTTTTAAAGTCTTTATCTTGTGATTGGGGGTGAAATATCCTTGCAGTTTTAACATTTTGTTTGATGTAGCTTGTGTGGAGGTTTGATTGCCTTTTATATGGTTACAATTTAAACATTACACTTGTAAAATTTACCAATGATAAACCAAAGTCGTCTAAATTTACCAATGATAAACCTAGGCTGTCTCTTTCCTACATACACAATGTTACTCATTTGATGCATAAAATTATCATTTTTACTAACCAAATTGGACTCTGCACTCCTTTCCCTTTGTACCAATTAATCAATAATTCAAAATATAGACTACCATTAGATCTTCTTTCCAAAATATTTATTCAGGTTAATGTTATACAAGTAGATGAAAGTTGTTGGATACATGATATTCATTCTTTACGTGTAAAGTGTTGACATTGAAACTAGTGTATAATTTTGTTTAAAAGACTTAATAAGAGTGTGTTAGTTTGTTGGACTATTAATAAGTCCTTCTGTTTTTATTTTTAAGGGATTATTTATACTTCGAATAAGATCCAGGTGTCTTTATGTCGGTTTGGTGAGGCCATGACTTCATCTTTTTCCTTTAGATTCTTGATTGTGTTTAGAAAGAATTTTGTCTTATTTTGTTGAGGGAAGTGGAAGATTTTGTGGCATCTCATCAGCCATAAGGCCATTTTGAGGAAAAGTGACAGTCTTACAATGGCAAAATTTTTGGTTTGGATACTACTTTTCATGGATGTAATTGTGTAGTAATCAATTTTTGTCCTTTCATAAATGATTTTTTTTATGTGTTTAGGCCTATGCATGTTCTAATTAAATGGGTAAATCGGTTTGCTATAGTTTGAAAGCTGTTTTTAAATGTGTTTTTATTAGATCTTCATTCTCAAATTCTACATAAAATCAAATGACAGGATTTTTCTTGCCTATCTGTTTATTATAGTGAATCTCAAGCCATCTGTCTATCCAATTGGCTCGGCATAAATACATGTATACCCAGGCAAAACCCATTCTGACACTGAATCTGTTTTTTCCAAGAATTTCATTAATTATGGCTGTCAATTTGAACCCACATGTTTCAACATTGTTTTCTCATAATGCAATACTGCTAAGAAAGTCAAGGAGACTTGGCATATTTTCAAGGATCTTTATGCCATTAATAGAAAAGAATTCTGCATCCCCCTTTTCAAAAATATGCTTGCTCTAACTAATTAATGCACTATGCAAATTATATGTTAATATTTTAGCTTTTAAATATCTTATTTCCCCACCTCTGTTACAAACATTGCTACATCTATAACAATTATCTGTCAAAAACCTGCTACGCACTATAGTATTTTTACTGTTAATAAAGCTTTGTTCTTAATGCAGTTTTTGTATTTGTATATATATATACATTCACAGGAATAAAGCATTCATAAATTTTACTCATTACAGGGTTATGAAACAGATCTCTATCTAAAGCATAAAGTGGCATTTAAAACTTTGAAATTCACTTATATTTTGAAAATTAAATTTGTCAGAACATGTTGTGCACACAAGATATTCCCAATCTGTTGCAATTGTACATCACAAAGTCTATTTCCAACTATGATAAAATTACCATTAAGCTCAAAATTTATTGCTTAAAAATATCATTATAAGCTGTAAAAGAGCTTTAAAAAAAGAAGAGCAGCTTCATAAGATGCAGTAAGTACTAGATATTCTGTTAGATATTTATAATATTTGTCATTTGTTGGCTCTCAACCTACAAAATAAATACTCAAAAGTTAGTTTTTTTACCAATAAGCTAAGTGTAATACTCCTGTTGTTAACTATAGTTTTGTCAATTTATCAGCTTTCACCCCATCTAGTAATACTGTAAACCTTCTTAATCTTTGTCCACATTTTGTGTGTGGAATATACCAACACCTAATTAGGTACTTGCTGCTGATATAGAAACAACATTTAGTGGCAACCTTCATGGTGAAGTTATCACTGGCCAAATCACACCAATCAGAACTTCCAAACAAATCAAATTTCAAAACTGGGAGTGGTCTAAATGTATTTTTGTCACTAAACATTTTTTTCTGGATAGTAACCAGTTTTTTGTTATCGTCTAGCCAAGAGGTTGCCACTAAAATCAATTTGCAAATACATAATTTAAAATTTATACCAACTGAATATTATAACGGCACAAAAAATTAAAGAAAAAATTATGCCAACAATTATTGTTACAAAGCCTACACTAAACATGAATATTACAACATCTATCAAACTATGGATACTCTGCCTGATTATTTGCCAACATTAAACTGGACAAAGAGGGAAAGTCATTGTACTCTAAGATTGATTTTCGTAGATCTTATTATTATAAAGCCACAAAAATAATAGGGCAATAACTAATCGATCTAATTGGCTTTAGCAAATCTATAGTGAAATCTTCATTCAAATGTGTCCACCAAATGAAATAATATTCAGCTCCATGAAGAAGACTACCTAGTATATCTGGACATACCAGAACTTTATGGGTCTGTTTGGTGTGCTGAATCCATTCAGATTATCAAATAGGCAGTAGAAAAAGTTGGGTACAACACCAAAAATAGTCTTTATCATCAATCTGCCTAACCTGAATAGACAACAACATTGCTGCTTCTTTCAACAACATATATTATAAAATGGAAGAAAGGTGATCTATGAGCTTTTGCATAAGTGAAATCATTTCCAGTATTTTTTCTCAATAAGTACAAAAAAATGATCTTACCTAAATACCTTACATTGAACCCTCATATACCTGCAATATGTTGATGACATTCTCATTTGCACTCTGGTTTCTCTCATAAATCAACTTCTTCAGAATCTCATGCTTGCTTCATCATTGAAATGGATTCAAGAAAATGAAGACAACTACAACAGCATCAAATTCTTGATCTGTATATCCAACAAGACATGGGCTCATTCAACTACAAAATACTCATAAAACCTCTCTCGATATGCAGTTTCATACATCCAAAATCTGTTACTCCAACAGTTTATTAACTTGCAGGACTTAAAGCATTCTTATTTTAAAAAATTTATTTGTGTAAATGCAAGCCAGACCATATACTACATTGGATTTAAGGTTTTATCTCTCATTCAAGCTTACAATAACTTTTATTATAAAATGAGATACCCATCCGCAACAACCAATAATAAAACCTTGTCTGTCTCTTCCCTATGTACTCAAAGTCATTCATTTGATTCATAAAATTATCATTCTTACCCATTGAGTTGGACTCCACACTGCTTTTCCTTTGTACAGATTAATCAATAATTCAAAAGAAAGACTACCACCAGGAAATCAAATACCAAGATTCTTCATGCCCATCTATTTATGATGGTGAATCTCCTGCCAAATTGTCTATCCAAATAGCACAGCATAAAATCATGTGTAACTGGAAAAAACACCTTTGGAAACTAAATCTGTTTTTTTAAACATTTTACTAATTCCAGCCATTGATTTGATCCCACATGTTTATACATCATTTGCTCAGAATGCAACGATGCCAAGCAAAAGGTCAAGGAGGATTGAAACATTCCCCCATGACAATTATCCCATCAATAGGAAAGAGTCTTGCATTTTCCTTTCCAAAAATTGGCTTGATCTAACTAATTTATGCAATATGCAAATAATATGCTAATTTAGCTTTTAAGGAGAGTCTTATTCCTCAAACTTTATTATAAGCATCGCTACATCTATAACAATTATCTGTTGAAAGCATGCAAATAACTATAGTATTTTTATTGTTAATAAAGATTTGTTTTTAATACAGTTTTTGTATTTCATATATGTTCTTATTTATATAAATTGGAATAACTGAAGTATTCTTAAATTACTAATTCCAGCCATTGATTTGATCCCACATGTTTATACATCATTTGCTCAGAATGCAACGATGCCAAGCAAAAGGTCAAGGAGGATTGAAACATTCCCCCATGACAATTATCCCATCAATAGGAAAGAGTCTTGCATTTTCCTTTCCAAAAATTGGCTTGATCTAACTAATTTATGCAATATGCAAATAATATGCTAATTTAGCTTTTAAGGAGAGTCTTATTCCTCAAACTTTATTATAAGCATCGCTACATCTATAACAATTATCTGTTGAAAGCATGCAAATAACTATAGTATTTTTATTGTTAATAAAGATTTGTTTTTAATACAGTTTTTGTATTTCATATATGTTCTTATTTATATAAATTGGAATAACTGAAGTATTCTTAAAATCAAATGCAACACTTTCATGTTTTATAAAATATATTGATGAAAGAATTGCAATAAAACTAATATATTTCCAACATATTTTAAAACTTTTTTAGTTATCTCATCAAAACTTACAGTTTCATCATTTTTAAAAATGCAAACAACTGCTTTAATTTCATCAAGCTATTTAAACAAATAAGTTACTAGGCATTATATATAATTAAAAGGAATTACTTGAAATTCTCTTATTCAAAAAGCAATCATTCTTTTTATTTCTTTAAAATATCATTATCATGTAAAAAGAAAAATATATAGTCAAGCATTAGTGGCCGAGTGATCAGTACAGCCGCCTTACAAGCAGTTGTCCCGGGTTCACGGGTTCACTTTCCGGCCAATGCTTTGACACATAATATATATATACAGATTTCATAGAGTTGTGATAACATTTTTCAGATTCATACATTATTTTTATGTGTCAAATAAATCTAAAGTGAATATTATTAGTAGATAACTATTTCTTACCAATCAAAGTTTAGACTTTTTGTTGCTTATAGTGTTTCTATCATTAATATTTTTATTGCTTTAATTTGCACTTCAATTACAAGCAGTGAATGCCACGTTTTTTTAAAGAAGTCATTAATAAAAATAAATTATTGTAAGAGACCAAGAATAGACCGATTTGCATCCACCATACACTTCTTAGAAGAATTTCATGTTTTAGTAATATGGGAAACTTGAAAATCCATTGTAAAGCCATTTCTAATGTTTAACAGCTATTGAAAATTAGTATGAGTAGTTTTTAAAGATTGAATACTTAATTTATTAGAAATAGGTATTGAATAGCAGATACCTTTATTCCACAACACTTTCATATAGAAACATACTAATCTATGGTCTGTACAGCTATCTGAAACTATAAATGTTCATGTATATTAATTTATTCACTGCAAATATAATATAACATCAACATTACTAATAAGTGTTTAATTAATGTAAATGTTATTGCAACCCTCCTTTAATTAAATAATTAAAAAGCTTGTTGGCTTATATTTGAGATACTTTTATTATAAAATTAGTATCTAAATGCAAGTATAATGCATATATATATATATTTCTTATAATAACTTCTCTTATATACACTTTAATGCAAATTTTTTTAAAATAAAACTTCTTTATTTTTCTGACAGTTTCGACTGTCCAGCAGTCTTCATCAGAGCTTCTCAAATTCCCTCTACCTGTTAAATAAAATTAAAAAAATTGAGGAAATTTGAGAAACTCTGATAAAGACTGCTGGACAGTCAAAACTGTCAAGAAAATAAAGAAGTTTTATTTAAAAAAAATTTTTGTCTAGCATTGGTGGTCGAGAGGTTAGCGACAGCTACTTTACAAGCAGTTATCCCAGGTTGTGGGTGCGTTTCCCGGCTGATGCTATGACACATGAGAAAAAAAAATTGTTTGCATTAAAGGGTATATGAGAGAAATTATTATAATATATATGAATATATGAAGAAATGCAAAGGTAGTAAAGGTGAAGAATAAGAGTATATAATGTATATACTGAACTTTAGTTATAATTAGAGGGAGTTTGAATACAGACTTTAAAGATTTCTTCAGTTATCCACTCCATCTTATATTAGCAATACACATATGTGTGTTCATGTGTATTGGTTATATAAGATGGAGTGGAAGCATGAAAGTCTGTGTTCAAACCCCCTCTAATATTATTATATTAATCAACTAACTACTCATACCACCTGTAATGATTTATGATTCCTTTCTAAGAAATTAAAATAAATAAAATCTCTAAAGGTTACATTTCATTTACTTACATATTTGATCTAAATAGTCACAAAACTGTTTTACAAAATTCTATTCATTTTTATTAAGTATGTTATAAGTCTATTAGGACTTGCATATATCCTCTTGGTATTTAGTTACACTGCAATTCTTGTTCTCTTCAGATATTCAAATGTGCATCAACATTCCCAACTATCTAAGCATCACTCATCAATAAAAAATATAAAATTTGGAAAAATAACACTAACAACTTTACACATGGCAATGTACTAAAAGTATAAAATATATATTGCAAATTTAAACATCCATCTTTTAACTTAAACCAATATCATGATTCTTAATCAATCTTGTTCTCTACTACTTTAGTATTTGACAAACATCATCATTTCTTTATAACATATAATAACCACATTCCACTCTTTTGACACTTTGAAGCAAAATATATTTATTTATTAATATTACAGTTTCGACTGTTCCTAGCAGTCTTCGTAGATATTAAGATCTGACGAAGACTGCTAGGAACAGTTGAAACTGTAATATTAATAAATAAATATATATTGCTTCAAAGTGTCAAAAGAGTGGAATGTGGTTATTATATGTTATATATTAGAAAAGCAAAAATAAAGAAGGAAAGAGGAAGAGAAGTTATTGAAGATCATTTCTTTATCTTCACATATTAAATTATTAATAAATTTATATCATTAATAAAAGCATTTATATTTTCCATCTCTTCTACATTCTTATAAAAATATAATAACTAAATATTTAAGAAGACACAATTTATCCCAGTATCTTTATTCCAACTGCTTTTTTGGAACAAATACAGTGGTTTCAATACCAAATATTGTGTTCAATACATACACACCAATTTATTCATAGAATGTTTCTAAAATTTACACTTCTTTTTAAAACTTACAAGTATATCAATTTTCTATTTTGTTGATGCAATCCATCAAGTCAACATTTCTTTAAAAAAGAAAAAAATGGTGAATATGCTTTAATATTTTTCCGAAGATTTTTTTTTTTAGTGTATTAGTTATATTTTTTTGTTTTCATAATTTTAGTCATTTATTAGTACCCCTTTAATACAGGTTATACAACTAATCGTAGGCATGTTTTCTTACCAACTAAATCTTTTGGCCTACACAGATATTTTTGTCAGCTATAGCTTGAGTCATCCTGAAAGAGTAATACTGATTAGGCATTTTAAATATAAATTTTGTAAAATGTCATTAGATATTTACTAACCCTTAAAAAAAAAAAAAACTCTCTGCCTCGTTCCTAACCTTTTTCAAAGGTTTTGATGTATTCACTTAAATTTCATTTATGAACAATTATTATTCGTCTATTTATAATTTTATTGTACATATTAATCCATTAATAAAACTGTTTTTATCTTTTAAAAGATTTTTCTTTGTTTACCTTTCCAATAAATTTTTGAAACCACTCTTTAACATCAGACTTGCAACGATTATTTTCTAATAATTTCTGAGTCTTTATAAATTAAATATAATAAGTTTATTTAAAAAATAAAATATATTTTACCATTTTAAATTTAAAATCTGTAAACGCAAATAATCATCTAATTGACAACATGAATCATCTTTATTTTTCTTTTTTCTCTCTTCCTCTCTCTCTCTTTCTCTCTTTATAAAGAGGGGGGGTCTCAATGGCTATATATATATTATTATTATTACACCGAAATACTTAATTACACATCCTGATAAATATATGTATGTCAATCTATGAGAATAATGCTATTTTCAATTTTAATCTTGTTATTGGCTTATTATTTTTTGATTCAACATCATTTTATTGATAAAATCTGAAGTGCAAAATTTTATTCAAAAGTTTAAGTTATTTGAAGCAGAAATGTAAAATTGAAAAGAAGTGAGGAGTTGAAGTAACAGAATCAACTTTAATTAGTAAATAGTAAAATAAATACTTGGAAAAATACAGATGAGTTTTTGAACTCATTGGCTTCTCCTCTTACGAAAATTAATGGTAATCTTTGTCCCCTTCGACCTAAACCTAATTTTTATCTCACCTAGTTACCAAGATGTGTTTAATAAAACTGAACGAATTTACTTGCAGAAGTAACAGATATGAATTCAAAAGATAATTGGCGCTCTGACTTTAGAATGTTTCCTTCAGTTGAAGGCAACCAATAATGATGAATGGTCTCTCCAATTCATGTCATCCTTCTAGCTTCAGCCAACAAGTCAGCTGAAATTTTTGACAATTTATGATGCGTAATAATCTTCTTTGATTTTCAGTTCTAGATTTACCACTATAAAGTTTCTATCAAATTTAAAGTAAAGCATAAATTTTTAAAGTTGATATAGCCTCTAGATAAAATACGTTGAGCAACAATGACTTCTGAGTTACAGTGACATCGGAGAGTGGAAACAATTCGAAGAAGTCATTAATCAGTAGAGTATACAGGAAGTCTGATAATTAAGAAATTGTTCCGTTTTAATTGATTTAGATAAAAAGGAAAAGAAATGATTAATTAACGTTTTGATTTTATTCGAAACACATTTTATTTTAAAACAGAAAACTTTTAAAAATAAAATAGTATAGAGTATTATTTTTTCTTCAACTAAACAAGATTATAAAAAGTGAAATAAAATTTAGTTATGAAATAATGTATATTTTGAAATTTTAATAAAATCTTTCACTGGTAATCCAAGATTTATAATATTTACATAAGTTCCATTTCCTGTTATGAATCTATCTATATATCTGTGCGTCCATTAATATAAATAAAAAAGAATTTAATATAAACAAATGAAAAACAATTAATTCTTAAAGAAAGAATATACTTTATTTATCGAATGAATAATTTAAAAAATAAATGTAAATTATAGATATGAACAAATAAATAAAAGAATTATTTTTGATTTAAAGATATCTCATCATCACCCTTTTTTATGCAATACGTATAGAGAGTTTTGCCTGATTTAAAGATATCTTATAATTCTGTCAAACGAATACAAAAATATAATAATCAAAAAAGTTCTTAAATCAAAGTAACAGTAAGCAAATTTACAAAAGAAATAATCCAAAAGTAAATCGAATAAAAAACTATTATGAAATTATAGTATAAAAATGAGCTCAACCAAACAAAAGTTAAAACAGAGTAAGTAAAAATAAATAAGAAATATGAAAACAGAAAGTGTAAAATATATGAATATAAAAAATAATTCGAGATTAGTGTAGATAGATATAAACCTTAAGAAAATACAAGTCCAGCTTAAAAGTATTTTACAACCTAAGACAAAACCTACTATTTGCAACCCCAACGCCTTCGGTACACACATACACACAATGTTAACTTCAATTTTAGATACTTTGTTTTGTTTTCGCATTTCAAATAAACTTTATTATTAGAGTGTGAATTATGTAGTACATTTTGAAAATAGGTTCATTCGTGTTTTCTTATTCAAAGGTAATCAACTGCTTTAATAACAGGATCTTTATTCTCTATGAGGTTTGAAAACAATGGTTCAGTTCATTCTTATGTGAACTTCGCTGTTCTTGGGGGCATATACATAAATGAGTTTATGTTACTTGATTCATATGCTAAGTTCAGAGCAATCAGGTTGCTATCTTCATAAAGCACTTTAAATTTTATCGGGAGGGCACTTCTTGTTAATAAGCACTCCAACTCCTCCAGCAGTGGAACTATTGATGGCTAATTTTAAGTAACCAAGTTTGCTAAGCTCCGTCTGGATATTATGGTTGGAATGCTGATGGAATTCGGTTTCTCCTAAGAATAAAATGTGAGGAGAGATAAAGGGAAAAAATGCCTAATGGCATACACATGAGTGAGTGTGTTTAGACCTCTCATATTGATCCCTGCTACTCTGCACGACAGGTTATCCATCAACTTTTAGTCCGCTAGTAAGTACCACTTGCAGGCTGATTAAGTTTGGAGAGGAATGTTCAGAGTATTTAGGTGAGGGAACCATGTGAGCGGATATAGGAGGTTGTAGGTTAGAGGTAGGAAGGTCTTCTGTATTGGTATCTGTTGGCTTAGAGTAAGAGTCCTGTGGATTAAAGTTTTATTTTCCTTTTTTTATCTTTGCGAAGTATTTGAGCTATTGTGCAAGTGATTCCTTATAGTTTTATTAAGTTAGTTGGTTGAATTAGTAGTTGTTTGTTCATCTTCCTCAGAAGTGTTTTGTGCAAATTTTGTTGACTTTTTTTTCTTGTTGTATAAGGTTTGTGTTATGCAATCCATATCTGTTTCTATGTCCATATCAATCTGCATGTCATTGACTTCACCTAACCTCAATGAATTCTGGTTTGTGATATTTTGTGCTGGTTTTTGCCTTTGTTTTGTTTTGGGGTTTGTGCTGAATGGTGTAGGTAAGTTAGAGTGTGATTGCTGTGCTCAGGGTGGCTTTACGAAGTCTTCTTTGGTTTGTTTGTTTTGGGAATTATATGTATTTGGGCTTGTGGTAATATTGTTTGAGTGTTGATCAAATGATAAGCTTAGTTTAAGTTGCTGCCTTGTTTGGTCTCTGCTGCTGTTAAGAGAACCAATTAAATTAATTTGTGATGAGTTTTGAGAATTTGAAACATGTCCTGTGAAGTTTTTTGAATTAGGTTGAATGGCTATTTTTTTATTCCAATTTTCAACAATTTAGAACTCTTCCTTGGTGTGGGTTTGCTCAGAATCATCATCTAGAATAGTGTGTAAATCTGATGTATTCTTTGCCTGATGGTTAGGTTGCTGCTGGCATTTGTGTGATCTATTTTTCTTATTCCCACAGTAAGTGCAAATTTGGGCTACATAGTCCTTTATGAGATGAGTGTGAAGCCCACAGTAGAAGCTCTGTGGTCTCACTCTGATGAATGAAAGAATCATTGGAGCTGCATTAAGTTTTATCACTGTTGGGATATCCATTGGTTTGGAATTTTTATTTAAATGTATATTAAATGATGCAGTATTTGATAGTATGTGTCCGTCAGATTTAGCAATTGGGAGATATTTAAAATTAGAAATTTTGCCGAAATCAGAGAGAAGTTCTTGCAGTTGAATGTCTTTAAGACCTATTACACAGTTTTTGATTTTTCCCATAAGCATAGAAGTTCTATTTAAATCTATATAGGTGATAAACTTATTTTGGATAATTTTGTACGTGTTACGGAAGTTATTTCTGTGCGCCCATGAAGAAAATTCGATTGCTATGCAGCGATCATTACAGTGAGTTAGAATTCAGTGAATTCCCTCACCAAACTTTGTTTTTGTTTTTTTTTAAAAAAAAAAGAACAAAACTTATTATATTTCACAAAAACAACAAATTTGTAAAAAAAATATTTATATAGTACTTTTAATACTCAATACTGCAACCTTCATTGATGTCTACACTCTAGTGACTGCATGGTTGGATAATAGTATTCAAACCTTGAATACATTCAAATATAAAAAGAATTTAAAAAATAGATATGATGAGATCTAGATCAAAAAAGGAGATAAATAAATTTAAAAATCAGTTAAATTAAAAAATAAAAGTAAAAAAAAAAAAATAGGCTGAGAATTTAAAAAGATGTAATAACAAGAATTGAAAATGTATCGTTTATAATTACAATAATGAAAATAAAAACATGACATGATGTTATATAAATATTTATTTTGACAAATTACATTTTAGATATAAACAAAAGACTGCAAAAAGACGATGTCTATTGATGTAATGAAGAAGTTTCAACTCAGTACACTTACATAGTAATGTAATTAATAGTATAACCCTTATGTATATATAAAAAATATTCCATCTGGCATTAATATTTTATGTAAAAGCAATGAAATTTATAAAAACAAATGATTTAGTTGCCTGAAATCAAAATCAAGTCAGATGTCATGTGACCTAATTTAATGAGTTTGTGTTTACAAATGTTATATATAGAGCTTATTTTGTGTGCTCTATATATAACATTTGTAAACACAAGGTTATTAAATTAGTCATGTGACATCTGACTTGGATTTTTTGGAAATTTTATTTTTTACTATTAAGGCTTTGGTGATTTTATATTATTAAAGCTATTAATATATGGTGTATCTGAACTTAGTTCAGTTCCATATCGCTATTTAAGTTCTATAGCTGGATTGGAAAACATATGGATGTCTAAAATTTTCAGATTTTCTATTTAATAGTTATACATTAGATAAAATGCTGGGCCTGTCCTGGTATTTTTAATATAATGCTTGAATATCCTGACACCTCATTGATGACACCAGTAGCAGAAACCGGTCTGGGGTTGAGGATATCCTCAAAGCTTGTTAAAAGCTTATTCTGTGAGCTCTCTATATAACATAAATATAACTATATATAAAGAACAAGAAAAAGTAGCTCCTACAAATACTATATCTTCTATATTGCTCAGGATTGTAAATGAAGTATTGAGATATACAATTAAATTTATAAAGAAGACAAAAAGCTATTGATAATGATGGTATTATAATTGAAATCTTAAAAGTAGTAGGTGAAGAAACAAAAAAAAATTTGGCAAAGTGATTGGATGTATGCAATATCAGTATTAATATTCAAAAGAAGTGATAAAGAAGATGTTAGAAATTACAGACCTATCAGTTTTTTATAAATTCTATATAAAATTTTTACCAAAATAATTTCAACTTGTCTACGTAAACATTGAATTTTAATCAGTCAAAAAACAAACTTAAAGTGATTGTAGTACAATTGATCATACCCAAGTATTGAGAGAAGTTTCAGAAAGGACTAATGAATATGGGTTACCATTTTTCTTTGGATTTGTAGATTATGAAAAGACATTTGATTGTATAAGCACATCTTCAGTGATTAAAGCATTCAATCATCAAGATGTAGACACTGGATATTGTCACATTCTGAAGAATATTTATAAAAATGCAAGGGTGACAGCATATCTTCAAAAAATTTTATAGCAATTTTGCAAAAAGGATTTTGTAGATGAAAATGAGAAGCTACAAAAGTAAAAGTAAATGGAGATTATTTAAATCATCTAGATTTGGCAGATGATGTAGGTATTTTTGCAAATAATTCTTTAGAGCTTCAGGAAATGTTATGAGTTACAACATGAAAGTAAGAACGTAAGATTAATAGTAAATGTTAAAAAAGTCTAAAGTAATTTATGGATTTTTTTCAAAGAAGAAAATAAAGACTGATAATTGATGAGTTAGAAAAAGTTACCAACTACATATACTTCAGTTAGATTATTCCAGATAGAAACATAATAGATAAAATTAATCATAGAATTAAACTTTGTTGAAGTGTTTTTGATAAAAATAACTTAATATTAAAGGAAATATGCCTAGTGCTTGAAAATGAAGGTTTTACAAAATGTGTATTTCTAATTTTTACTTAAGGATCTGTGACTTTGATACTTAACAAAGCAGCAATAGAGAGTCGTCAGACCTCTCAAAGAATTATGAAGAGATGCATGTTAGACATAATAAGAAAAAATCAAAAATAAAATCCATGAAGACTAAAACAAACAGGTGTTAACTGACATTATTGGAAAAAATTAAAAGACTGAAATGGAGTTGGGCTGAACATATTATTAGAAAAGATAATAGAAGATGGACTTTTGAAATTTTAAACTGGATTCCAAGAGATTATAATAGACCTAGAAAAAGACCATATGTGAGATAGATGGATGAAATAATGAAGTGTACTGGGGTGATGTGGATAAGAGAGGTTAGAGGTAGGAGAATATGGATTGAATCTGATAGATTGTCATCATGCAATGGATTGATAATAGTTGAAAATGGTAATGATGGTAATAATGAATAGATATATCTTGCTTAATACAATGACCTTATTTGATAGACAATAAAGGTTCTTAAACATTGGATGTTATACAATAATATCATCTATTTTTATCATAATATGAGGTATTCAGTAAGTCATTAGCCACTAAACGTTAATGCAAAATATGTCTTCAGATATTTTAATCTATATATAATTTTATTGCAGACTAAAATCCATCTAAATAAATAAAGTCAATCAAAGATCATTTATATTTAGTAGTCTTTACAACAAATGACACAAGTTTTGGAGATCCTGACTTGAGAAATAAACAAATTCATAAATGTAAATTAACATACATCTTCAGTTATATATAATAAATATATGTGATACTTAGAATTGATACATAAATTTTGCAACATACTTCCAATCAATAAAATTTATAGAGAAAAAAATCAGTTGCTAGAACAATGATAATTAAATTTAAAAATTATCAAAAATATCTATTTTTAGATAGCTATTATTTATTAACACATTAAAATGAAATTTATAGTAGTTCATTTAATAGCAAGTCTTAAAGGCAATATTTATATCATCATCATCGAACCTTATCAATCCACTGCAGGATGGTCTCTCCAAGTTCAATCCATCTTCTCCAATCCTTAGCTTCTCTTCTCCACATCACTCATGCACACATTCTTATTTCATCCATCCATCTCACATGTGGTCTCTCTCTGGGTCTTTTGCAATCTCTTGGAATCCAGTTTAAAATTTCAATTGTCCATCTATTATCATCTCTTCTTGGAATATGTCCAGCCCAACTCCATTTTAGTCTTGTAATTTTTTCAATGAGGTCAGTAACACCTGTTTTTTCTCTTACCCATATATTGCATTTTCAATGTTTTATAAAATTGTATCTCATACAAGAAGAGATTGTATTAATGCAGCATTAGCTTTAGAAAAAGATCAAAATCTTTTATAAGTTTATGTACTTCCAAAACTTACAACTGGTTCTTCATACTAATAAAGTCTTTACACTTTAACTTTCAAAAAATATATATAGTATCAGGTAGGTGCAACTTATTAAATAAAAATTTCACAATTAAAACTTAAACTGAATGGGGTGTTTTTCTGCCAGTCTTTAATCAGCCCAACACATTGTTTTCCATAAATTAACACAATGATATCATCTTGCTGCTTATTAACTTGGGCAATCTTAAACCTTCCAATAAATTCAATAACTTTTATTACATTATGCCATTATACTCTTTAGGATAATATAATGCCTTTTCAAAATAAGACTGCCCTACATTTTGTTTGATGAAAATATTATTTAACTTATTTAATTCACTAATAATTTTGCAATTATCTTTACTTTTCTTATGCAAAGGGTATACCTTATTGTTGATAGAAAAAATCACATCGAAATATGCTTTTTCTTATGAAGGATAAACAATTTTAAGCCATTTCACTATTTATTCACACAAACCTTAATGTTTGTATATGTAACATAAAATACTATACTTAAATAAATAAAGCTTTCTCTGATTAACTTTAGATAAATCTTAAAACTTCCTACACCTATAAATGTTTTGTAAATAAATATATGATGTTATCAATGACTAATTTGTACTTATATTGTTCCAGCATTCAAGTGTCTTGGATATGTAAACTATACATCCCAACAATTTTTTATTAAATATCAAGAAATGTGTTTGAACTGATATATATATATATATATATATATAGGTGTGTGTGCATATATATATATGTGTATGTGTGCATATATATATATATAAGAGACAGGCAGTAAACATTAAGATCACAGAATTGTGGGAAGTTTAGCTTTTCAAAGTGTAAGTTGACAAAGACTGTAAGGATAGTCGAAAGTGCTCCTAAGTGGATAAAATTTTTCAAGTTATATTTTACATATATCTAATTACTGCATTTATAAATATTTAATTATAAGATTACGTATATTGATTTGAAGAAATACAGACATCGAATTATAATATTATATATGTATAACAATTCAAATTACAATTTATTATAAAATATGTACAAAATAATATCTATCATGGAAATATTAAACATGAAATTACAATTTACCTGAACTTTCTGTTAAAATACAATAAAATTATAATTTAGATACACTTTAATAATTTGTCTTTTTCTGAAGGTTTGTGATTCCGGTTGTTTTAATTGATTTTTATATTGAACTATTTCCATCACCTAATATGAGTATTGAATGTTTCCAGAAAAATTTAACTTTATTTAAATATTCCAAATACATTCAACTGTTATTAACAGTGCACAGGTTAGCATATGCACAATATTTCAAGAGGTATTATTCTTCCCTCTGTTTTAGGTATTCCTGGCCTCACCAGTGACAATTCTAGCATGGGAATTGAACCTGGACCCTTAAATATTTGAGTATTTAATTTTAAAGTAACACAGTGGTCTTCAACCTTTTCACACCTGCAGACTGGTAAAAATAAGAATAAGGTTTCACAGACTGGCAAAAAGAAGGATAAGGTTTGTGGACCGGCAAAAATAAGAATAAGGTTTTATGGACCGGCAAAAGTCTATAGATAAATTTTCTTAAAGATGTAGACTGCTTAACCTTAGATGAGCAAAATTGTTATAACTGACCAAAACAACACACTAGTTACTGTGTATAGTAATGGTGTTGCTTACCTTCACATGCTCAACACTCTTTCTCAAGTTGTGCAGTCATATTGCTACAGAAAACATTATAATGACAATGATTCCCATTAATGTGTCTGCATTGCTGCATTTATTATTTCATTGTTAAAACATGCAAGAATAAAATGTTATTCACCCAAATGTTGGGAAATATCACAACTAGTGCAATTACATGACAATGATTATGATAAATGTAAAATCTGTATTTAATGTCAAATATACAAGATATTGTAACGGGTACATCCGCTGTTACATTTTTTTTTTTATTATTAAACATGAAAAAAATAAAAGTTCGCAAATAAAAACTTCTTTTTTTAAGAATTAAAAATTGAAAATTAAAAAATCATCTAAACTCTAATATATAAAATCGCACAGATGAGAAATTAAAAAATTATTAAACGAAACTTTATTTTTAAAAAAAGAAAGTTTTAAAACTAAATTTTCAACAAAAACTTAAAAAGATTTAGAGATAAAAGTATATCTTTAAGTTTGGAAATCACATTAATTAATCATAAAATGGAAATGATTGTTTTAATTAGTTAAATGTAAACTAGCCCTTGGGCATTTAAAATGTATAAGCAAAGGTCAGATAGGAGAGAAAAACAATGGGATCAGAATAGCCAATAAAAGAAATCACTCGTGGAATCGGACCTCAGCAAAAAGACCATCACCAGCATCGTGACATAATGTCCACTGGATCTGAAAGTCTACTATAAAGAGTGAATGAAGAAAGAGCTGGGGGAGATGTGTGATAGTGGTGGTGATACGTGTTAGTGCAGAGTTGAAGAAGAAGGGATTGAAAAGATGCACTCTTTAATCCCTTCAGTTCTGCTAAAAAAAAGAAAGAGAAATAACATCATTTTCTACATTGAGGACCAGCCAAAGTAAGACCTCCAGATTAATAAATAAAATGGCTAACTGGATAGAAATCTCTTCAGGACAGCATGGGAATTCGTGTTCAAAATTGCAAGCAACGGATAAAGAGGAACATTTTAAAAATCGTAAGAACTTTATGAACATTTTCAAAACAAACTCTAAATTCTAAACCTTTCAGAAATTATCACAATAGTATTTCCTATCTGACCAAACTAAATTATTTATTAATTCCTTTTATTTGATGTATTTCTTTTGTAAAATCATTTTCATTTATTTTTTTTTTTTGTTTTTACTATGATTTCTGTTTTTCGTTAAACTAAATTATATAAATGTTAAATTTAAGTCGGGCGTGAATGGCTATATAGATTTATGAAGTTTTATTAGGGGAGGGTAATCTTAGGTTATTCATTTTGTAGTTGAATTGGGTCAATGAATTGGATATATTGGTGTAATTAGTAGATGTAGTACGAGGTTCACTATGGGCAGAATCGCTAGTATATGCTGCACACTCCCATTTTGCCTATGGAAGGGATAATAAGATGGAAAATGCTGTCCCTTTCTATGGAGTTTTTTTTTATTGCTCTTCTCATCAGATAGATGTAGTATTCCTATCTGGATGAGAGTCAATTTCTTCTCTTAACCTATATTTGTGCTATCGTATTCGTATTACATTGAATACATTGATGTATCAGATGGATTGACGTTGGTTTAACTGCAAACTTTAATGGATGGGCTTCAATCCATTCCACCATCCAATTCTTTATTTAGCCTTCCATACTATTGTAAATCTGATGATGGAATGCCTAAATTCTATAGGTGTGGGCATGTGTATTGATTTATGAGATAGTTTGGATAGCTGAAAGTAGCTTGAAAGTCTGGGTTAAAATCCTTTACAATTATATATATATATATATATATATATATATATATATATAGTAAGCCATAAATACAAACAATACCAATAGAAATAACAATCAACAATCTCAAACTGTAGTCAAGGCAACCTCTTTAACAATAAAGTTTGGATACCCACTCTTATCTATAGTTCAATGTTATATAGACACTAAAGCTTGCAACTTGACTAAAGAGAGTGAGAATATTGATTGAAAAGATGTTTAAATAAACTTTATTAAACAGGCAAATATAACCTATTCTGAAAGCAGACTAACAAGTAGTCAATTATAACTTTCAAATTTCACTGAAATTATGTATTATTTAGATAATAAATTTAATAGGGCTCAAGGCTAGATACATTTACAAATGTAAATACATTAAGCAGTCAACACTTAAGCAATATCAATAGCAATAACAATCAAAACTCTCAATCTGTTGTCAAGGCAACTTTCTTTTAGATTCAGTTAGAGATATGATGATTTTTCATGTGGGGAAAAAAGTGTAAATAAGATTTTCGATATTAGTTTTTTATGATTATTTAAAATAGAATTCACATTTTTATTTTGTTATACAGTTATATTACATCTAAACATTTTCTAAATAGTTATTTTGAAATATTATTTCTATCTAGTAGCTTTCTATTGTCATTTTAAGGATTGTGTGCACGATGATACTATGTGTGTGTGTTACATATATAAGTACAGATATGTAAATCAACCACATAAAAACATATTTATGAATGCTTTTAAATATAATAGAATTGTTTTTATTTAAAATTAAAATGTTTTTATTATAATTTGTTAAATAATATTTATTATTTATTGTTTCACAAACATATCTATATGTGTGCACTAATGTTTGACCTACCCTAATGAAAAATTATTGAGAAAACAAATGTAGTATTGTAGACATCTGATAAAATTTTAATGAGAAAAAAGTATTATTTTTTTGTGATTTGTTTCGCATTAATAATGATGGAAGTGATATTTATTATATATTTGAAAATTGTTATTTAATAATATGATTGTTCCTGGCAAAATTGGGTATTTTCTAATCATCATCAATGATACACATTTTATTTTAAAACAAATTTAGTGTTATAAATTTTATGCATAATAGTAAGTGAAATAAATACTGCAAAATTTTCATTAAAATTTAACATGTTACATGTAACAGACTAAAGGTAATGATGTATAGCAGGGGGTGTCCAACAAGTCGATTGTGATCCACTGGTCGATTGGAAAGCCATTTTTGGTCGATCATGAGGCCAATCTGGCAAGAGCTGTCCGGTAATGAGTGAAACAAATTAAGTCAAAATTTTCAAGTTTTTTTTGTCATTTTTGTTTTTGTTCTAAATTTTTTTCCAATTCTAGATAGGCCCCTAAGCTATATCATTATTGAAAATAATATTTTTAATCTTGATTTAATGTAGCTAATTTGAATTAATAAATATTGTTAATAATTACTCATGTTGCTTTAATTTCCCCCGACCATGAGTTTTTTTGGCCATTAAATAATTGTTATTTTTTACTAGGTAGATATAAAGAAATGGTATATATTTCACACCTTCCTCCATTTAGACTAAGCATATGACAACAAGTTGATAACCTATGACAACAAGTCGATAGCAACACATTTTTAAAATAAAAAGTAGATCCTACGAACCCAAAAGTTGGCCACCCCTGATGTATAGTATTAATTGTTTCTTAGCACAATTACAAAATTGCAATGTATTATTATAAAGAAACTAAGTCTTGATAATTGTGTCTTTGGATCTGCATTTTCAGAAAGGTTATTTGAATATGTTATTCAATTCATGAGATCACATTACAAATTTTAATTTTTATAATTCTATTTTAAACAGCATTCATGAAACTGATGAATCATGTGATTGCTTTGAAAAATTGCTGAACATTTTCATACCAATTTATATTAGCTTTGGTTATTTGCACCAATAAAAATGCTTGATTTGAAAACCTCGTTTGGTGAATTATTAAAGAAAATCAAATTTGATGTTGGACAGCAGTCAATAGTATATAAAAATGTTTTTTTTTTTTTTTTGTAAATATGATTCACAAAATTTACAAATTGTATCAAATGATCATTTTATTCTCAAGACAATAATTAACAAAACTGTAGGCATTTTTTAAAGTTACAGAATAACATTTAATCAACAGTATATTTGATTGAGGGTAGTAAGCAATATATAAATGGATGACAACAAAATCAAAAAATCACACATCAGTTAGATAATATCAAATTCAATCTAATGCTTTAAATAATGTCTAATTAAAAGTTGAAAATATCCTGTCTTCCAAACAAGAGTTTGAACTTTCTTTCATTTCAAAATTATTTACCTTTTATGATGTTTAGGTTATATGCTAATGACAAGATAAAATAACTATATTTTTTCCATTTATACTATCAAATTCTAATACACTACTATTTTGAATGTAGGGCTTTTATTATTAATTTTCTCTCATATCAGTTGAAAGTTCTATGGGCATCTATTTTATTATTTTGAAACTTCATTTTCAACATCAATCATCTTTGTGCAAAATTAAAAACTGATGAAGAGAGAAGTGGATAGATTTCTTTTAATTAGAATATTTTAGTTTATTTCTTTCTCTCAAACTGTCAATGAGAAGATAAAACTAAAAGATTAACAATAAGAGATATTTAATTTTATTTCATCTTTTTATCAATATTCCTTTTGATTTAAATTTCTTTAATCCTTTTTAGCATACTGTAATTATCTGTAATAATTCTGATAATATATTTTTTAAATTAGGCTGCTGTTTTGTTAATTCATAATAATATTTGATGATCAAATAAATGCATGCAGATAAGTTATATATATGTTAAGAGTATGGTCAATGTGTTAATGTGTATAAATAAATATATTATAAATAGTGTTTATTAGCGAATATAATAAGTTAGCATTAGATAATAATTGATGCATCTTTAAATTATATTTTATCACTATTCTAAATATTGCATGTATATATGAAGTGTTATGTGTGAAATTTAATAGGTGAGATTAAAAAAATACTAATAAATAATATAAACTAAACAGTACTTAAGGTTAAATGAAACTCAAGTATAGTAAAAGAATACAAATCAATGCTTGCTTTTATTCAGACTTTGCATTTCTAAACACAGTTAATACTATTGAAACTTTCTATCATTGGTTTGTATTTATTTAGTGTATGTGTATATGTATATGATTGTAATAACAATAAAAATAATAAATATAATGGTAATTAACTATTATATACAGACTTTCAATTTACAGAAGTACTTTTGGTTAATTCCTTAAACCACCTCAACAGTCATTAATTTCCGTTTGTTTTTTGAATTTAACGGCAGTTGAGGAGGGTTAAGAAATTAACTGAGAATACTTCTGCAGATTGAAAGATTGTATATAATAGTCAATTACTATTATATTTATTATTTATATATGTATATTTATATATAATGTTATTTGATTGCAAGTTGATGTGTATTTTTGTTGAATACAAATTCAGAAAGCTGTTTATATAAATAAATATACGGTTAATATACAAAACCCTAAAGAAATATAAATGATATGATGGATGATAATTGCATATTAGTTCCAATAATATAGTGTTTTTTTATTTTTTTTTATAGTGTTTATTAATAAAAGGTATTGTTTAAGAAATATGAAAGGTTACTTTTTATTGATATTATATCTTTATTGTGCTCATATAATTTTTCTTATGGACGTACCTCAAGAAATATTGACATTTTTACAGCATTTCAAAATTATTTTATTATGTTATTGTAGTACAGTATGTATGGTAAAGTGATGTCCTTCCACTCTTCTATGCAACCTAAAGATTCGTATAGTTATGTCAGTTGGCATTTTTATGAAAAGATTATTGTAAACAGTCTGCTCACAATATAGAACAAATTCAGATTGCTACATAGATAAAGCCAGTAACATGTGTGTGCATGTGTGGACAATGAAAATAAGAAATTATTTACCTGAAGGTTTTTGGTTTTGTAGAGAGACATTTTGTACATCTACACTTGAAAATATCTCCAACTTTAAACTCTTTTAGATGGTTTAATGTTTTGTTTCAATTTCTTTAATAATTAGTAATAATCGACCAGTCAGAAAATAATATGTGGAATAGTAACGAGATGAGATAAATGCATTCTTAATTACGTTTTTAATCTTATCATTATTAACTGTTATATGATTTATTTTTGTTTATTTACTCAGCACATTTTGCTGCAAAAAAAATGTTTGGAGGCAATATGTTTATAGAAAATATTAAAGATAAAATCTAAAAATCTTAACAATGAACTGAAAAAATAAGTAAAATTGCAAATTTGGGGGAAGGGGGTTGTAGAAAGATAAAAAAGCAGATGGAGGTAATAAAAGACATTAAAATAACATTTTTCTAAGAAAAAACAGTTCTAAAATATCAGGTATTGTTGAAATTAAGAAAAGAGTAATATTGAACACAATATTCTAATAAGTTTCTCAAAATATCAAAGATATTAGGCCTATAATCAAACACAAATGATAAATTTTTTTAATTTTTTCCATAATTACTTAGAATGCGAATCGTGGATAAATTTTGTAAAAAATGATTACAAATTAGGATTGTTGGGAAAAAAGCAATTTTTAAACATAGATGTCTTAAACCCATTAAAACTGAAATATGCCTAAAAGTTAATATTATCAACCTATGATTAATTGTGCAATAAAATAATTTACATTCAGAAAGCGATAAAATTAGACGTATTAGACCTGTTGCTCATGTTTGCGATGGTAAAATACCATACCTTTCTCCAATGAGTGTGGGGCAGAGGGTTTTTGCAATGGCAAAATGCCATAGATGTGTCTTTTTAATATGGCCTTCTACCATTGCAAACACTGCCCCACCCCACACACACATAGGCATACTGGAGAAAGGTACAGCATTGTGCCGTCATAAACCCGGGCAACTGAGTTAATATGCAAGTACCAACAATTCATTTGTAAAACCTCCAGTATTCAACAATTATTGAGTGGCTAAAATATTAATGTACCTCATCTCATTTTATAAAAGCTTATTTTTAATATGTAAAATATATATGCACTGGCAATTTTCTCTCTACATATATATATATCAGTCTGTGTTGTTCTCACTATTTCTAAGTCTAACCTGCCACCTAAGTGCTCAAATTTCATTTGATTTTCCCGATATATAATTATACTTTAAAAGTAAAAATACCTGTATATAATATTATATTAAAAATGATTTTAACTCTATTAGAATCTAAAAATTATATATAAAAATGAAATGCATTTTACAAACAATGTCAATTATTAATTAATTGTTAGAATAGATGATAAAGGGTTATGATTTTTAGAAAGATATGTGATTGTTCAAAGACACTCAGTTAGAAAAATGTTTTCTTTTTCTTTTTTCAGATGTAACATTTAATTATAATTAGTTCAGTCATGCGTCAAACACAGTCATTGATTTCAATTAGATAACAATGCTGATAATTTTAATTACTCACTGTGTTAATTTACTCTTAATTAGTGCTTTTATTAATTATCTGAACTCTGTTTAACGAAGATTATAATCAGGTGAATTTTTTCTATAATTACTCACATATCTATGAAATCAAGAACTGTGTAAAATTTTTGAAATTATATATAAAGAGAAAGAATTGTTTTATTTTGGCTTGTATAATCATTAAAATATATTCTATTAAATTTTTGATACTCGAAATCAATCAATTAATAAAATATCAAACATTTTTCTGACAATCAGTTTTTTGTTTAAAATTGGATTTAATTGAAAAAGAGTCTAAATGACATTTGTAGTTTCGAGAAAAAAAAATCCACACCCATTAACTTTTTATATTGTTCTATTCCTTCTCTAGCTCTCTCGAAAAATAATTATAATTTATATATATTGTTTTTTCAAGTATAGGGGATTTGAACTCTGATTTTCAAACGCCTTTCAACTATCCACATTATCTTATACAACAGATACACATGATCACACACATGTAGAAAAGAAATAATCACCAATTTCTTGCTAAACCAGCACTCATCAGTTGGTCCAGATTATCATCTCCCACACATATATATATAATCAGTGCTCAGTTTATATTAAGATGGCAAATCTTTATATTTTAATGGACAGGCTTCAATCCACTCCAACCTCTAACTTTTCAGCCATCCATATCATTGAAAATCTGATGATGAAAACCCAAATCCCATGCTGATGCCAATATTATTGCCATGCCCATGTTGATCTCAAGTCACTCTGCCTCCTCATGTATAGAATTTGTGAAATTCTATTGGTTTAAAAAAATTATCTGTTTTTTATGCAAGATATAATTTTTACAGATGTTACACTGTAAACAGAAACTTGAGTCTATCTTCCAATAAATAGCTTCAGTGCCACAGAATATAACTACAAATAAGCAAAGCAATCTTATATAATTTTTATGCAATGTATACCAGTAAAAACAGTGTGAAAAGATAAATTATGATTAATTATGAGGAAGGCAGAACTTTAAACAAATTAGACCATGATTATTAAAACATAGAAGTCACAAATGGTTCTTATACTCTTGGAGCATTTGTCAGCAACTAACGATAATTTTCATAACAGTATTTAAATTAAAAACTTAGAATAGAATTTTAAATATAGGGATATGTCTTTCAACACAGGCAAAATTGTCTTTCCTGTGACATATTTTAATTTTTTTAGTGTAAATGATTGACAAAGAATAAAAGCATAGAAAATATAAAGATACTCGTCAAGCGTTGGTGGCCTAGTGGTTAGCATAGCTGCCTTCCAAGCAGCTGGCCCAGGTTTGCTTTTCAGTCAACGCATTTGACATATGAAAAAAATATATATAAAGATACTCAAACTGTACTTCTAAAAGACATTGTAATAATATTATAAATAGAAAGGAAACAAAAATCAAATAGGTGTTTAATCAGATTAAATCTAATTTTTTCTTTGAACATAAATGATAGAATTAAAATTGTCTTTGGTTGTTTATATTATGGCTGATAGGATTCAATAAAAAATGAGTGCTACTTAAAATATTTAAAAAGAAAAGTACGACCAATTGTGAGATTAATAAGTTCATCACAGTCATGATTGTATTATTAGGAGTTTGAAAATCCAGAAGATAGATCATTCAAGAGAAATGGCATTTATATGCACGTTAAGAGTCATCATTATTTTTCAGGTTCTGTCTAATAAAATATTTTTTCTTAATAGCATGATTTATATAATTTATCATTTATAGTCTAATATTATAATAATATAAAGAACCTCTATTACTTGAAATAATACTATCTGAGTATATGATGGACATGGTATTCCATTACAAATGGTTTTTAATAACATTTAAAAGTACATTTTATTACATAAAATTTGCACTGACTATTTTCACTTTGAACATTAAATTGTAATAAACTATTCAGGGTCATTGGGTTAAATGCTGATTTGATGATGTTGTTGTCTCTTTATTATTCAAATTAGTACCATTACATCACTTCTTTTCTTTGGACTGTTTCAAGAATTTTTTTTTTTCATATTCAATATAATTCTAAAAAATATATAAAATATTTACCAATATCTGAAGAAGGGTTCAGATTTAGATGAAACAGCTTGAAAAAATTAAACAAAATTACTTTAAAAAGTGTGGGAAAAAGGATTAGTTTATCATTAGATTTGTAGTATTATGTAATCTGTATATCTTATCTTTAATTATAAGCTAACCTGTGTAAATTTCATAATGAGTTAACATTAATTTTGACATTTCCCTTAGAGTTATTAAAAACAATGTCGGACTTATTAGTATCATGCTTTTAATAAATGTCATTATGAAAAAAAAAATTAAGTTCATGATGCTAATTAATTAGGAAACATAGAAATCATCAATGGATATAAAATAACAATAAATAAAACATTAAATTATTACTGATTAAAACAACAAGTGGGAGCAGAATATCATTCAACTTTTATGAAATAAATAAATAATGTAAACAACTGTTAAGTTAAAGATATGATATCACTTTACATATTTTTTAAGATTGATAATAATATTTCTTGAAATCAAAGAATTGTTGTCACTTAAGCTTATCCTTGGAAAAATTATATCAAAGTCTATTATGCAAAGTGAAAACAATTCTAATACTGATCTTTGAAGAAGAGAAATTTAATATAAGTACAATTACATTCCTTGTTTTAAATATTTTATTGCAAACTTTATATATAAATTGTCATTTTTTTAAAATCCTGAAGTCTTTTTTAAAACTATGATAAGAGTTTTCAGAATAGTCTAAGAGTCATCTTATATATAAAAGTTTGCTATAAAGAATTTCTAGCAAGGAGTACAACTATACTTATACAAATTGTTATAATCTGTATATTTATACTTTACATTTGTCCAAATTGTTATAGCAAAATAAAGAAATAGTCAAACATTGGTTGTCGTGAGATCAGCGACAGCTGCTTTACAAGCAGTTGTCCCGGGATAGCGAGTTTGCTTCCTGGCTGATGCTATGACACATGAAAAAAAAAAAGAAATAATAAGGATTTTATAAACATTTATACACCTTACAATTAATTTAAAGAAAAAATTAATAAAGATTAAAAATATAAAAATTATATTTTCTGGTTTTAAAGTTTTTTAAAAAATTAGTTTATATTAAACTAAACCAAAGGATAAATGGGGATTAAATAAAATTCTATCTTTAAAAAAATTAAAACAGTATCCTTGTTTTTAAAAGTTATTTGTTACTTAGTTCAGCATTTAATTCACAGCTCTGCAGGAAAGGGAAGATTCATTAACAACTACATATAATCTCTCCATTCAACTGATAATTGATTTTTATATAGAAATTTTAGCCAATGAGATAAAATTTAATCGCACTTTTATTAACAAATATAAATTATGCATGACATACTAATATTTGTATTAATATAAAAATACAGGTTAAATTACTCCAACTACAAACTTATTAACAATATCATATGAAAAAAACTCTAAAAGCAAGCCTGGTGCTCTTAAGTTTTCTTCTGGTGTAATGCTTACCTTTTCAGATTAACTTGAACAGTACAAGTTTTGTAATATTACATATTTTAAGAAAAGTATAATTGTTTTGAGTTTTATTAAACAATCTTATAAAGAAATAGAAAAATTAATGAGAATTCTTTCCTAACAATGGATGAGACATATTTTATCTTTTTCTACTATTATTTTATCAGAAATTACAAATATTAGTAAAATACTTCATCACACAAATTAGTATCTACATTAATAAAAAAAAAGTTATTAATTTCTAAATTGTGTTCATTTCATGAAATCACGTCTTTTAATAACTAGATAAATTGCATTTACTCAAAATAATAAAATCTTGAAAATATTTTAGTAGCAGTCATTATAGAGTAGTTGTGGAGGGACCGTACTACCACCAGTAGATGGCGCTGTACCACCATCAACAACTGGCCCAAAGCTTGCAAGTGATAAATTTCTATACGAAATTGGACAAAATTCCCCCCCATAAATGCCCGAGGCAATACAAATCCAATGAATCCATCAAAAATACAAATTACAAAAAAAAAAAAAGAAAATCCTATAAAATTCAAATTAAAAAAAAAAACAGAAATCGGTTGAAATACACAAAACACAGACCCCCCCACAACTACCCATTATAGAAATAAAATATCATTCAAAATTGGAGAATAAACTAATTTAATTATTTATTAACATATTAATTAATGGAAATGTGAATCATGTATCATAAAATGCAAAGACATTAACGAATGTGTATTTTTTATGTTCTAGATGTATCAGATAAACTGACTAAATAATGGCTAAAACACTATAAATTCTTAAAGATAACACATAAAATTTAATTCAATACTCAAGAATCTAAGGATCCAAGTTCAAATCCTATGCTAGTACTGTCACTGGTCAGGCCAGCAACACCTGAAGAAGAGAGGAGAATAATACCTCTCAAAACATTGTGCATATACTAACCTCTTTGATGTGCTATTAGTAACAGTTGAATGTATTTGGAATATTTAAATAAAGTTAAATTTTTCTAAAGACATTCGTTACACATATTAGATAATGGAAATAGTCCAATATAAAAATTCAAAAAGACATCTACGATCAGAAACCCATATGCATTCCCTTGATTAGGTTAAATCTGAAAAAATATCTTGATCAGAAAGTTGTGAAGTACTAATATGCAATTTTATTTAACTGATAATTATTTTCTTGCTATTTTGAAAGTTTAAAAAAATATTTGAGTTTAACTTACCACAACATCAATCTTTTCTTTTTTTTTTTTGCAAAATTGCAATGCTATTTATAGTCTTATCATTGTAATAATAATCTTCATCATCAATACTTTATTGCTCAGTTGATTACTGCCTGGGTTTTTTCTATGCAATATTAGCTCTGGATGTATTATTCTATGATTGCACTAAAATACCAGGTTATTATTGTAATAATTAAATAGAAAAAATAAAATTGAAAAATTATAAAATTTTGTATATAGATCAATTCTGATGCTAAAATTTTGATAAATACATAAGAAAGATAAACAGTGAACCATGCTGCAGAAGTTACAAAATAATACATTTTCTTCTTCAGCACATTATTCAGTTGAACAATATCCTACACTAATATTTACAAACTTGATGATACTTCATGTTGTTTATCGTCAGTTATGTATCCTATACTAGATTTCTTAAAATACACTCATTAAGCTTGTAAATATAGCAAGGGAGAAAAATAAAATTAATTTTATAGTGCTAAATTTTCAATAGCACTATTTATGATGCTATTTAGTATAACTATGTTCTACAGCAGGGGTGTCCAACAAGTGGATCATCATCCACCAGTCGATCGCAAAGCTATTTTTGGTCGATCGTGAAGCCAATCTGGCAAGAACTGTCGGGTAACGAATGAAACAAATTAAGTCAAGATTTTCAAGTTTTCTTGTTATTTTTGTTTTTGTTCTAAATTTTTTTTCAATTCTAAATAGGTGAGGCCACTAAGCCGTATCATTATTGAAAATAATATTTTTAATCTTGATTTAATGTAGCTAATTTGAACTAATAAATATTGTTAATAATTACTCGTGTTGCTTTAATTCCCTGGACATGAGTTTTTTGGCCCGATAAATAATTATTTTTTACTAGGTAGATATATAAAAATAATATGTATTTCACATCTTCCTCCACTTAAACTACGCCTATGACAACAAGTCGATTGCAACACATTTTTAAAATAAAAAGAAGATCTTATGAACACAAAAGTTTGCCACCCCTGCACTATAGGATAAACTTATTAAAATACAAATAAAAGTCTGAAAAGAGTTTTATAACAATAAAATAAATTATCAAAAAAAAGGGTATATTGTTTTTATGTTGTAATAATATTTAAAATATCTATCTGTATTTAAACAATAAAGTATACTAGATAGATCAATTGATTACTTATAGTAGAATATTTTCTTAACAATTAAAGTTATCTAAAATAAGAGAAAATTCTTAGAATGAAATGGCATTTTCTATCACTTTAAAGATAAATATTATATTTTTATGTTTTTTTTTTTTTCCTCATTAATATAATTTTGTTTTTGTTTTCTGTTAACAAAAATATGCATTCATAAACTTATAGGTTTTGGAAATAAATTATTAATTAAAATTTACTTTATGTTAATTGGGTATAGTGTACATATCATTTTTATATTTTAATAAAAATTTTATTTAAAACAAAAAAAAAATGGTTTGATGTACACCTGGGTCTCGTTTTATGCAGTAGATATGTTCCACAGAAAACCCGCATTAAAAAAAATCGCACAAAAACAGACTTAACTTACCTTGAAAAATGGGGGATAGGATCTGTAATTTTCAGAATTCACATAAAAGCAAAGCAACAAAGAAAAATTACTTTAAAATTTGCATTAAAAAATTAAGCAAATAAAGTATGACTAATAAAAAATTTCAAATATTTGAAAAAAATTAATACAAGACAAACTTTTTTTACTTTTTTTATTAACTACAATATTTAATTTTACATTTTTCATACATATTTTAATCATTACCACTAGCGTTCATTTGTAAACTGAAAAAAAATCAGATTTGATGTGATGTATTGTGGATTCTCCTTAAATGAAGACAAGAATCTCTTAGCAATTATACCCAGTGAAACCTGTTAGCCACTTTATTTTTATTCGTGATGTGATGTACAACTAATGCCACTTTCAGTCTTATGATGTGTTAATGGTTTTCTGTTTCTATATTTAAAAAAATGAGATCAAAATCAAAACAAAAAGATTATATATTATCATTAGATAGATTATTTTCAGTTTATAAAATCTTCATTTTTTATTTTAAAAATTTAAGATTATTTATGTCTGTTATATATAACAAAATATAGTTTTAAAAGTTTAATTTTTTTGAATATTTATTGTGATATTTTTATATGTAAATATAAATCTATTATTATTATTTACTCATTAGTATAAATAGGTTATTTATATAGAAGCTAAAATTCTAAATACAGCTTCAAGCCATATTCACGTTAGCTACTAATATAATGTTATATTTTTGAAAAAAAAAAAAAAGTATTTCAAGTGAAAATAAGTTATTAATAATTTAAATTTCTTGATATCTAATAAATGTAGTGAAATATGAAAAATATTAAGAAGAAACATGAATTGCATAACTTCAAAATCACATTAAAATAATCTGCATAAAACGAGACCCAGATGTACTTTGAAACAAATCACATTTATATAATAAGAAATATATTGAAAACTAAACTAGCAGCAATATAAATACATTAATGTCAGACTGAGATGTTGTGACATTATTGTAAGAAAATGAAATAAAAACATAGAAAAGTTATAAAATAAACATTGGAATTCCAAAATTATCCAATATTAAAAAATAAAGATGATCAAACCCTCAATTGATAAACTAAACAAAAGCTAAAACATTGAATGAAAACTAAGTTGCTAATTTTTCTAATAGTAAACAAAGTTGAACTGATAAGTTAAAAATGTTGTTACTAGTGGTTACTTGCACACACCTGCCATGCCTATAAAGAAGAGTGTAAATTCAGACTAGATGAACTTTAGAAATCTTTCAGATCAAAAATAATCATAAGATTTTTGCTCAAATAGCTGGCTCACCATCAATTCTCCTATCTGATTAATTATAAACCATAAATTATTATTGTTGTTAACTAGAGAATAATGATCCAAGCTCAATGTGGATTAATACATGAATGCACTGAGCATAAAACCATGATTGCAATAGGATATGATCTTCATTATAGATAGACAATTGTCTTATTTCTACAAGCATTGAACCTATGATTTTACTTTAGTTTAGCTACTGCTATTGATCCACCATATTTAATATCAGTTACCCTTAAGTGTGTTAATTCTGAGTATTATGCGTATGAAAGAAATTAAGCCATGTGAATATACTTTAAAATAGATTATTTTTGAGCACATACAACATAATGTAACTTAACTTTTATGAAATAAATATTAAAAAAAGTCTAGTGTTTTATTATTCTTATATCTTCTCCTTTACTTTTTTTTGCATTTCTCTTCATATATTCATATATATATTAAAAATTTATCATCTGCTCTTTAATGCAATCTTTTTTTAATAATTCTGTCTTTATTTTGCTTACAGTTTTAACTGTCCTGCAGTCTTCATCAGAGCTCTGTAGCTTATAGAGAGCTCTGTTGAAGGCTGCAGGACAGTTGAAACTGTAAGCAAAATAAAGAAGGGATTATAAAAAAAATTTGTATTAAAGTATATAAAAGGAGATGATATGATAATCTTGTGTTTTAATGAGTAAATTACATAACTAAAAATAAACAATAATGGCAATAATATAAATAAAAAACAATAACGTCAGAATCTTTTGAAAAAATATTACAAAATACATTTCTTTGTAATATTGATAACTTGAAATAAGATCAGAATTATTTGAATAACTTTAAAAAAACATATTCTATTCTTTATGAATAATCTTTCTATGTTATTTATAATTTTTAAAAATGTATAAAATTTAAATAAAAATCAAAATAGTAATAGTTTGTTTGGAATAGGGTAACTATTTAAAGAAAAAAATTAGCTTTTTTATGAGTGTTTACAAAATATCACACATTTAATAGAAACATTGATAGAACTAAGATTTCTAAAATGAATGTTGGTTCATGGCTTTTGCTTAAATTTTCAATTTTTTTTCCACACCAAAGTTTAATTTTAATATATTTATATATATTACAATGAACATGGCTAGAATATGTGATCATATATTTTAAATTAATTTGTTTATGCATTGGCTTGCTATTAGGATTGGCATTGTAACAATATTTTGAATGCATCCATTAGTTATCAAATAAATGGTAATCAAGATTGTTTCAGAGATAATTTAATACATTTCTGCAACATTTTTGAATGATTTTTATTACTCAGATAATGAACAGTAGGATCTAGATGAAATATTGATAAAATACTAAGATAAGCAAGTATATCCAAAAATGATTCCAAAAAGTATTTTCCCGTTATTGCACACAGACATGTGTATATAAATATTAAAGAAATAATAATTTATTGATTTGATTATTACCACCCATCAAAAAATTGAAAATAAAAATAGAAGTATGATAAGTTCTTCTCTCTCATAATATAACTTTCACACAAAAAAAATATCCATTCATATTATATGAAATTTCTTTTGAAAAAAGTATAAATATAAAATCTAAAAACAAATTAAATATATTCAGAATGTGAAAACTATAAAAATATAAACATTCTATACCTAACTGTATTTTTATATTGGACTATTTCCATCATCTAATATGTGTGTTGAATGTCTTTAGAAAAGTTTAATTTTATTTAAATATTCCAAATATGTTCAACTGTTAGTAATATCACAGCAAACAAAACATGGAGTTATACTATCATTGTGGAAGATAGCAAAAGAAGTTTGTTCAGAAACCGGCAATTTGGAAAAAGAAAAGATCTATATAGAACAAACTCTTATGAAAAATGGTTATCCATCAGCTTTTATTAAGAAATTATTAAATAGACAACAAAAAGAACCATCGAGAGAAAAGACAATTATTGCTACTGTAGTGTACCCATACATTCCAAAAATAGCAAGCAAATTAAGGAAAATCTGCAATCAGTATAATATCAGAACAGCTTTCCAGAGCCATATCCCACTATGAAGAATTCTATCATCCACAAAGCCTAAACTTAAAATGCTGAAAAAAAACTGCATCTATGAAATACCATGTGAATGTGGAAGAACATATATTGGTCAGATCAGTCATACCATTGAAAAGCACTTGCAAGAACATAAACTGATGATTAGAAGAAAGAAAACAGATATGTCTAAGGTAGCAGACCATGTATGTACCAATGAACATACTTTCAATTGGGAAAATACAAAAAAATTGGATAGAGAAGAAAAGGTACAAAGAAAAAAATTTAAAGAAGCTGCTCACATGACAATGGCAAAAAATCCCATTAGCCAACCTAGTGTGACTATACATAATGTATGGAAACCACTAATCAACTTTGCTCTTAGGAAAAAGTGAAGAAATCAGGAGGAACCTCATAGATAAATATATGAAATTACTACATACTGTTGCCTTTGGTAGGATGGCTCAGTTGGTTAGAGCATTACCTTAAAATTCAATAATCAAGAATCTAAGGACCCAGGTTCAAATCCCATGCTAGTACTGTTACTGGTCAGGCCAGCAACTCTTGAAGAAGAGGGGAGAAAAATACCTCTTGAAACATTGTGCATATACTAACCTGTTTGCTGTGATATTACTAACAGTTGGTGCATATACCATCATCACAAACCTTCAGGAAAACATTCTATACCTAATATTTAAAAACATTATAAAATTACATGAGTTAGTTTATTTGTGGGAATTAAATGTTTATCATTTTATTTCAATACATTAAGTAAGGCATTTTTTTAAAGTGAAATTCAATTAAGAAAAATTTACATTATTAGATATAATTATAAATTTATTTAAACGCACATTGATTACGTAAGTAATATTCATTAATGAAAATTATTATTAAATATATTATATTTTAGTTTTAAAAATAAATGAATACTCATTATTCCAAAAAAAAGTTAAATAAATATCACTGAAATTAATTTAAAAAGCATTGTAAAACTTAATAATTCCTCCAAAGATGTTAAAATATTTAAAATTTCAAAGAATTATTGTTGAATTTAAGTTTTATTTTAATAAGTATTTTTGATATGCTTCATTTATCATTACTTTTTATTTTTCAAATTATTTTTAACATAGAATTTATTCCAAAATGTTTTAATATGATATTACTGAACTACTAATAGATTTTTTGACTTAAAAAAAAAAATATATAAGGGAATGTTTTTTTTTCCCCTCTCTTCCCCCGCCGGGGGGGCCCCCCCCACAACCCCCCACCCTTAGGCCCCCCCCCCAAAATGTTTTTGTTGCAAAAAAATATTGTTATAACAAATTTGACAAAATTATTAAATAAACAATTATACAAAATGACGTTTATTTAATATCCATTTATTATTTTAAGTTTTTATTTATATTTGTCTGTAAAAATAGATAATGTAAAAATCTATACATTATTTTGAAACTTCTTGAACCTATGCTATTATTGTGCTTCAAAAACATTAAGTTTTTATCAATATTCATGTAATTCTAATTATACGGGTATTATGTAATCTGAAACAAACTGGCAGTGACATTATGTAATTTAAAAGTGTATGCATAACATAACAATAACAAATAATAATAATAATCATTAACATAATAATAATGATTATAGTTCAGCAGCAAATCTTGCCTTTGCCAGGTTATTGTTTACAAAGCTCTTAGAATTTAAACCACAGAAAACCTTGAATGCACATATTTTAGACTTATAATCATAAATATGTAATTACATTCATATCGGCCTTTCAAGCCAATTGTGCAAACGCTTTGTGAGTGTTAAATAATAAATGAATACCCTCTGACCAATACAAGATATAGAATTTATGGCACAGAAGGTGTGACAATATAACAGTCACTTTAAATTACTATATACAATGTCTGAATGAATGATGCCGATGAAATTTTCTAGAATTTACTAAGTGTCATTCCAACTGAAACTTAATCATATATATAAATAAGCATTTATTTTTATAGCGTCGTAAATATGTGAATAGTAAGTATTAGATAAAATTATTTCTCTTTAACAGAAAATATATATGTATAACCATTAATTTTGTACAATTAATAAATTTTGCTCAATGTTAAAATACATTTGAATGGCAAACGCTAGGCCATGTGACCAGATGGATGACACCAATAACTTCTCCAAAATCAGATACAAACTACAGGCCAAAGCAAAATATATGCCGATGCTGCAAAAAATAGTTTACAACAAAGGGATCATAAACAAGTTACAAACTCAGAAAGCAATAAAGTCTTTCGTTACTTTTGAAAAATAAATACTAACAATATTCTGCCACTTGATACACAAAAGCAATAAAATCAATCACCCCTTCCTGCCCATTGGAATAATGATGATTTAAAATTAATTAATGAAAGATTTAATCATTTGATTCCAAGAGGCCTGCGTGCATCATTTAAAAGATTATTTTCAGCATTCACTATTATCAGCTACAGTTATGAATATATTGATATACAAAATTCCCAGGAATTTGCTCTATGATATAACTTTACATTGGCTTTGGGACCCAGTGCTAAGAACTGCTGATCATTCATACCCACAGTATTTAATCTTCAAATTTTATTAAGAAAACCAAAAGACTCATTTCAAATTATTATTAAAACTTTCGGCAACTATGTACTTATCTCATTTGATCCAGTTTAATATAAACAGCATTTTCAAAAATTCATACCTTGAATATGACATCAAAGACTTTCAGAAAATGATGCAGCCATTTGGAAAAATCATAGCTTTCAGTACATAATATCTAAAAGATATGCCAGTACCAGTTTACAGCAACAGTTTGATTTGAAGCTGAGACTGAATTTAGAAATGATGTGAAATTGTATTCCTATGTAGGTTGCAGATCAAAAGCCACACTAAGCATCTTCATAAAGGAACTCAAACCACAATGCTATGTGGGCAGCCGGGCCCCCTTGCATACAATGAGACAGAAACAAAAATCTACAATCACAACAGACAAATGATCAGTTCAACCACACACAGACTGCAGATGCCAATCACACACACACACTGTTTAACATAAATTGAAATATGAATTACCATATTCAAACAATTTCTCCAATCTGAAATATCAATTTCACCCTCCTTATGGATTAAACTGCTAAAAACATAACAAAACCCGAGATGAACCAAACAGCATGCAAGAGCAGATTCAAACACCACTTAAACATCTCCAAACAACATACCTGAATTTCACAAAGCACCTCCAGTGAGACACAAAATACCATCAAAACAAATATCACACACATAATTTAAAATAACACATCAGCATATATCATGGAGACACTAATGCCCTGCTTTCAAACAAGTTCAACTAAACACAATAGAAACAAAAAGAAGACTGGGTTACCCCAAAATAAAATAAAAACCTAAAACAAAAGAGTATGTTATCATCAGTAACCAGCCTTCAACAGAAGACTTGATGCTAATAAATATCAGTGCTATCTTACTAAGCAGTGAATCTCCAGTTGCATACAGATCACATATTGAAAACCAACTATTGAGTTATCTTGAAGTGTAAACACCTCACCCACAACATCAATGAAAGTCAGAATAACATCACTAAATATGTGTGGTTTAAACTCAGCAAACAAAATAAAACACCTTTGACAATGGATTAGAACCCCACAACCTTATATATTATGGTTTCTGGAGATGAAAGTACACAGTGAATGATAGACTAATTCTGCAGTGTGCCATGACCCTGAAGGCTTTACAGCTTGCTCTAGGGACACATTATCACCTTCGGGTGAGACTAGTCTACATTCAAGATCAGATATATTCATGCAAACCTGTTAATAGTAACCTTTTATGACCATACAACCTATATCAACATATTATTTATCTATATTCCATCTAAAGATATTATCTTATCCAACATCTTACTCACTGTCAAATCATTACTAGCATCAATGCCTTATCCAACCATCCCTATGGAAGGAGGTTTTAATATGAAATTTACAGACTTCATCTTCAAACAGTTTCATGATTTAGAAATACCCTTCATGAGTGATGAAGATTTTTTACTACCAAACACAGTAGCATTCCATAATAACCATTACACATCATTAATTGATCTTTGCTTCTATTTGCCAATGCTGCATCACTGCATCATCTTAAATCACTCTGCATAAAATGTAATGCTCAACCTAGTTGAAAATCAGCCAACTACATTACACCTTTGGAAAACAATTAAGAATTATATTTCCTGCATCTACTCCAGAATTTTTTTTTCCAAATCATACATTATACTTCAGAACTTAAAAGAATACAACTAAATACTGTTCAAAAATAGTAGGCCTACATAAATATTTCATTTGACTTTGATTATATCATCAGAAAATCATTACCAAAATCCAGGCTTTTACCTCTGGATGATGAATTACAAAAGCAGATAGAAATGTCTGAACCTACTCCTGAGATATACCAGCGTATATGTAAGCTCACCCAGCATGTAACAAGACATGTGTGGTACTTAAAAAATACTTAGCCATCAAAAAGGCAAAATCAGCTTAAGTCAACAGCATACATGGACTAGATGCTACATTATATGAGCCCTGGATTTCCCTTTACCATGTTTTTAAACACCATAATATAAAAAAAGTCTATAGTGATTAGGATTATAGAGAATGAAGCAGAAAAAATGCATAGTTTAGTAATGGTGTAGACTCGAAAAGAAAACATAAGTTCACTAGTGTTCAATTAAATGGGATTTGAAATATATAAGTAAATATAAATTATTTTACCTGCAACATGTTTAATGGTATTCGTATTCTAATATTCATCTTTTGAAAAGAATACTTTCTTCTAAAAATGTATTTAAGAATTTAGTAAATATTTTGAAATATAAGAATCACATACATGAAAGCACTAAACTAGATAGGTGGGTAGGTAGGTAGGTAGGTAGGTAAGTAGATAGGTAGGTAGGTAGTCAGGTAGATAGGTAAGTAGGTAGTCAAGTAGGTAGGTAGATAGAAAGACAGACAGACAGACAGATAGATAGATAGATAGATAGATAGATAGATAGATAGATAGATAGATAGATAGATAGATAGATAGATAGATAGATAGATAGATAGATAGATAGATAGATAGATAGATAGATAGATAGATGGATGGATGGATGGATGGATGGATGGATGGATGGATGGATGGATGGATGGATGGATGGATGGATGGATGGATAGATAGATAGATAGATAGATAGATAGATAGATAGATAGATAGATAGATAGATAGATAGATAGATAGATAGAGAGAGAGAGAGAGAGAGAGAGAGAGAGAAAGAGAGAGAGAGAAATGGTATACAGGGTTAATTAAAATATGATTTTGATCTGTGAAAGAATTCTTTACACAAATAATGATGATTAAGTCTTATCCTACCCCTGTATAAATGAAAAGATGTGAAAAAGAGGCTCAAGAACAATATATTGAAAAATCAAAAAGCAATTTTATTAATTTTTACAATATATTCTAATAATTAATTATTTTATAAACTCAAGATATTATAATTTTTATTTAAGCCTGACATGTGGTTGAATCCATTTTAATAAGTGAGTAGGGAGAAAAAAAACAAATGTGGAATAAGTTAATAAAAAAACATGCACATTTTATTTACAATAGTCATGTACATAAGCAAAATATATAGATGATTTATTAAATTTTAATAACTTCAATTAAAACATGAATATAAATTTACAAAAAAAAATATTTACAACATTGGTCAATGTAAACATCAAATGAACCTTCTCATAAATCCAGATAAGTGCTGAATAAAAAAAAAAAGATCTCAAACTATCCTTAATTTTCTAATCTTAATAATTACTAATTCTTTCATTTACCTCACTTTAAAATAAAAGATATATATATGTTATCTAAGTAATTTATTATTTTACACACACTATTAGTTATATATGTGTACATATCAAAAATATTTTATACAAATTTAAAAGCTCCTGCCTCAGTAATAGCTTCTTTATGAGTTGTAAATATTAAAAATATATATATACATAATAATAATAAACAAAAAATTTCAAGTTCTTTATTATTATTCACAAAAATCCAATATTTATTTTAAATCTATGTCAAAGTTCTTTCTTCCAAATTCTGAGATAGTGGTGTTATATTACAGGCAATTGAAATTATTTTAAGATTATGGTTTGATCTGGATAGGTTTTGCTATTGTTGTACTTTTAATATGGTGAAGCAATACTTCTGAGAAATTTAAGTTTGATTGATCTGCATTGAAGTAAACAGCTATTCCCTGGATCCCTCTTTAATAGGTAGGCTTGTTCCTGATTAAAATAGAATAATCTTTTTATTTAATTTTCTCAAAAAAATTTAACTATGTAGATTATTGCTAAGATAATTATTTTTCTGAGTAGAGATGGATTCTCACCAAATACTAGGCAAAAGTTTGGAAATGATCAAGCAATCAAACCCCCTTCTACTCCATTAACTTTTTAGCCAGACATTCCTTAAAGTTTTAGTTCTTCAAATGTTTTACATCTTTATGGCTGAGTGATATATATGAGATTCACAGTGGCTAGAATACAAGTAAGTAAAATTTTTATTTCTATTATATACTAGCATATTTTCCATTTTCTCATCTATATAAGCATTGTTAGAATAGTTCTAGAAGGAATGCCATATGATATAGTATTTGATTGCCTTCATATAAATTTTGTAGATTAGTGCACACACCTTCAAAATAATATTTAGAAGTTTGGAAATTCAGTACAATATTTTTAAGATAATTTAAATTAATTTACACAAAAAATATATAAATATTCGACAAAATAAACTCCTAAAAATATGCATCTTTATTTAATATTTTAACTAAACTTATATATATATATATTAGTAATGTAATTCAACTTATTTTGATTAAATGTGGATTATAATAAAATTTCTCTTGACATTTAATTTATACTTTATTTTAATATTTTAATATAAAATTTTAAAAGTATTTGTTCAGTAAATAAGAAACACCAAAAAAAAAAAAAAACCTCATGAAATAAAATAATGAAATGTAGAGATTTTTTAAAAATTTTACATATAAATCCATTGTAAACATATTGCTATATTTTCTGTCACTTAGAGAAAAATAATTATATATACATTTAGTGGATCGTACCATTAAGTTAACATTCCTCCTTAAGTGAGTTTCCCTAATAGCTTTACTGGTATTTGATCTACCCTCTTTATTTCTTAAATATTACTTCTTTAATAATAATTAATTGATAGAAACATCTTCTTAAATAAAACTTATCAAATTGAAAATATAAAATAATTCTATCTGTTTATTAATTAGTTTGTAGTTATATAGCATGTGCAAATATTTTTTTCTTTATATAACTTCTTGATTACTAATATGTGCAGGTTTCAGATTGCAAGTGATGTACATTCCTTTGGGTTCACTAGGCATGTCAATTATAAATGCATTTATGCCTACTTTTTTATTATTTTATATGGGTCTTTGTAAATATTAACAACATTGTATACTTGTCCTGCTATGGATACCTAATATGTGATCCGATTCTAATCCTGTTTTGTGGATTACTCTAATATAAGGTTCAAAACAAATAATTCATAACTCCATTTAAGAAAATATTTTCTAAATCAATTTGGGGTAAACACTATACCTGCACAAACAAGTTATATTACACTAAGATATGATAAGATGAGGGAAATAAAATTCTTTATGCTGCCATATTTTGACTAATATCAAATTTGAAATATGCATACACATTTTTGAACTAATTAATCACAATAAATAAATTATCCTAATTTATTACAAATAATATAACTGACTGTGACCAAATAACATTAATATTGCCATCTAATGATTTCTGTCTATATTTATGATTATTTACACATTTTAATATGATCTTGCAGATGAGTTATTGTCTCTAATGGATGGGGTCATATTTTTATTGCTATCTATATTATTATGGTATGTTAGCTTTCTTTTAAAATAATGACTTGCATTTTCTTGGTATTTTGGGCTCTTATGGCATATATTTCTCAAGGGATTTGTATTTGATACTATATAATTGGATACTTCTCTGTTGCAATTATAAGTCTTTTCTGGTAGACCATTGATCACTTCCATGCTCCCAAAATCACGGTGATTTCTTCTATAGGATGCTGGCTTGATGGTACAGACATTTGCTCAATATGTCTTGGCATGTTTCTCATAATAATACATATAATTTGTGTCTCAGACAGCAGAAATGATGTGAACAATTTTAATTTGACCACATATTTTCTGAAAAGTGGAGTGTGACTTTTTTTATCCTACATAATTTGGCAATATATTTGTCCTTGTTTCTCTTCATTCCAAAATTCAGACATTACTGCCTCTTTATAATCTGCATATGTTCTGGCCTTGTTTCACAATAATTGCCCCCAATCTTTTGCTGCAGAACATAAATGATGAGTTGTGATAGCTAATTTTCCTTGCTCATTTAATCTACTTACTTTGCATAACTTCTCTAAATGACTTATATTCTATTGGACCTTCATTAAATCCACCTCTAAAGACTCTAGCATGAATAAGCTGAGAAACATCTGAGTCTGCCAAGTACAAATATATATATATATATATATGTTAATTCTAATGTTTTCACAGATAAAAGATGTCATATTATTATTACTATTTGCAGGATATTCCGTGTAGTGAAAAAGCTAAATGCTGATGTTTCAGTACAATATCAAGTACCTTCCTCAGAGCGTCCTCTTTCTCAAATCATAAGAATGCATGTGAGATTTAAAATCGTTTTTATCATTTTCTTTCTCCTCATATTTAAATTCTATTGGTTGAGAAGTTTTAAAATTTATTTTCTCTTCCAATAGTTTCTTCCAAATGTTAGAAACTATTGGAAGAGAAAATAAATTTTAAAACTTCTCAACCAATAGAATTTAAATATGAGGAGAAAGAAAACGATAAAAACGATTTTAAATCTCACATGCATTCTTATGATTTGAGAAAGAGGACGCTCTGAGGAAGGTACTTGATATTGTACTGAAACGTCAGCATTTAGCTTTTTCACTACACGGAATATCCCGCAAATAGTAATAATAATATGACATATATATATATATAACATTTTTGTATTATTCTCAAGAAGTATTGGAATATTCTCATCTGAATTATGCCCTACATAAATTACTAATATTCAACTACTCCATTTTATTTATAAGCTGATTTTCAATAGCTTCATATTGAACTTCATTATTTGAATTCTGTTTCATCTTAACACTCTCTTGTCACTAAGTTATCTCCTAACAATATCTGTTGACCTTTGTTGCCAATCTTTTTCTGCAATGCCTTAATTTCATTATTCATATTTTCTATATTTCGATCAACTTCAAATGATGATTTTCATTTACTTTAGCTAAATTAGTATTAACTTTTATAATTCTTGTTTAAAATTATCTTCATCATTATAAAAGTCATTTATTTTATCTTTTATCACTTAATGTTTACCAAAATCACACTTTTCTTTATTTTTGCCGTAATATCCTATAAATACAATTTATCCAAACCGCTTCAAACTCTTTTTGGATAAATTGTACTTAATGTTTATTTTCTCCTTGATCTTCAATATCACATTTAATTTGCATTTCAATTTCATTTATCCATCTAGAAGTAGCAATAGTATGTTTTAAGATGATCTTAAAATTTCTTCTGCAGTTTTAGTGTTGTTGGATTTAAATTTATCAATGATACATTTACACAGTTTTTCCAATTTCGTAATATCTTTCTTTTATTAGTAATTCATCATTTCCATTTCTAGTCTAATTTCCAGATGAAACATTTAATGTAAATCTCCCATTTCTTGTTCAAAATCTGGAAACTCATCATGCAATGTTTTATTTTCTATTAGTAATTGTTTGAAAAAAATTTGGGACTCTATCTTTAATTCTTTACACTTAGCTTACACATTCCTTAAATCATTTTCAGTTTTGATTTGAACATTTTTCAACTCTAAAAATTCAGCTTTTGATTTGTTCCTTATTGTAAATTCTAAGATTCTTTGTTATCCTTTTCTATTCTGTCTAACCTATTATTAATTTCAAGTCTCAATCATTCCAAGTTAGCAATTAATTCAGCCTACTGCTTGGAGACAGATTATATCCTCATTGAATTTGGTATCTATTTTAATGATCAATTCAGCTATCAAATATACCTTTAGTTTTTCAAATTAACATCCATTTTACAATTCATCTCCTTTAAATTTGCATCTGTTTTGGTTTCTAATTTTTTAAGTTAACTTCCATTTTACTTTCTAAAGCCTTAAATTTGATTTTCATAATGTGAAACATCTTCGTCATCTCTAAACTACTAATGTTATTCCTACTTGACATATAGTTCTTAATACCAGTCATGATTCTAAGTTTTAACAGAACATATAATATTAAAACAACAAAAATATTCATAACTAATATATATTCTTATTCTTCTCATTTACTTTCTTTATATTTCTTCATATATTCTTATATATTATTTATAATAACTTCTTTCATATACACTTTAATGCAAACAAAATTTTAAATAAAACTTCATTTTCCTGACAGTTTCGACTGTCCATCAGTCTTCATCAGAACTTTCTGAACCTTCCTCTGCTTTCAGAAAGCTCTGATGAAGACTGCTGGTCAGTCAAAGCTTTCAGAAAAATAAAAAAGTTTTATTAAAAAATTTTTTTGCATTAAAGTGTATATGAAAGAAGTTATTATAAGCATTATATATAACTAATATATTTATCAATACTGAAGAAGTCTGGATTTGCTTCTTTTACATTGCTTATAAATAGAATCTGATATTATTAATTTTAGGAAACAATTTTCTTATTATTCACTGTTTATTCAATGCAAGAGAGAAAGAATAAACAGAATTTTAGGTCCGCTCATAAAATATTTCACTATGAAAATTTTATGACTCACTTACTGATCACATGTCTATGAAATTAACAGATTCAAGCTATCAATTATTTATTGAGCTCCATCTTGGGTACCAATTTGTAATGGTACACATGGTTGATTAAAGTATGAAGTTTATTTTAATCTGTGAAAAAAAATTAGAAGTTTTAAATCTTATCTTATTTATGTATAAATGGAGAGAAGTGAAAGAGAGGCTTGAGAACAATATCTTGAGAAATCAAAGGGCACTTTTTTTCATTTTCACATTATATTCTAATAATTAATTATTTTATAAATCCAGAATAATTAGAATATTTATCTAAGCTTGCCATGTGGTTAAATCTGTTTTAATAAGTAAGTAGGAAGAAATACAAGTAATTCAAAATAAATTATGAAAAAGTCATTCACATGTTGTTTACAATGGTCTAGTACATTAACAAAATATATAGATGAGGCTTAGTAAATTTTAATAACTTCAATTAAAACATAAATATAGATCTTACAAAAAATATTTATAACAGTATAAACATCAAGTGAATCTTCTCATAAATCCAGATAACTGCTGAAGAGAAAAATAAACAAAAGGATCTTGTAAACCATCCCTTGATTATCTAATCTTAATAATTACTAATTCTTTAGTTTACTTCATTGTACAAGGAAAGAACATATATATTATATGTTATCTAACTAACTAATCTACTATTTCCCACACAGTATTGATTATGCATGTGCCCAATCAAAAGATATTTTATACAAAAATTAAAAGTACCTGGCTCATTAATAGCTTTATTGGGAATTCCAAATAGTAAAAAAATACATACATAATAATAATAAACAAAAATTTCAAGTTCTTTATTATTATTTACTAAAATTTAAGATTTTCTTTTAAATCTATATCAAAGGTCTTTGTTCCAATTTTCTGGGTAGTGATGTGAAATTAAAGAATATCAGAATTATTTTAAAATTGTGATTTGAACTTGATGGGTTTGAATGTCCTTGTGCATTTAATAAGATGGTGCAATATTTCTAAGAAATTCAAGCATGATTGATTTGCAATGACGTAATGAGCTATTCCCTGGAAGTTTCTCTAATACATTGGCTTGTTCCTGATTAAAATAGAACAATCTTTTTATTTAATTTTGTCAAAAAAAATTTACTATATAGATTATTGCTCAGATGAGAGTTATTTTACTGAATAGAGATGGTATCTTCATGAATACATAAGCCTAGCTTTGAAAAGATGAAGCAATCATATCCTTTTTATTCAGTTACATTTGGATTATGATTAAATTTATTTTGATATTTAATTTGTACTTTATTTTAATATTTTAATGCAAATATTCTCAAAATATTTGTTGACTAACTAATAAACATAAAAAATGAACTTGCAAAATGAAATAATGAAATATAAAGTTGTTTTTTTATTAATTTACATGTAAATCTAATGTAGGCACATTGCTATAAGAATCATTTATATGAATGCACCAAATTTTGTAAAAGAATTTTATGAAATAAATAAAGATACATAAAATTAGGGCTAGAGATAAATATCTTAATTCTGCTTTATATTTCCATGAAATAGATACAAATCACCCTATTATTTGATGAAGTTAATGTTGTCTTCTTTGAGAGAAATGAAATAAAAAGAATTTAAAGATATTTTATTATTAAAAATTTATAATTCTGAAGCAATTAACTTATTTAAAAGGTTTTTTAATATTAAGGGTGTATGGAAGATAAGTGGAATTGTGGGTAATGCTTAATTTAAATATGTTATTATTTTGTACTTCTTTACACTTGAGAAGTTTTCTTGTAGCAATAAAACAATTGGTTGTGCTTTAGAGTTTATATTTTTTTGGCTAGTCTGTTTGACACATGGATTTGGGGTAATTTTAAATAAGTCATGTTGTATGTCACATGACCCAGTTTAACAAGTCAGTAATAGAAATTCATCTGAGATTGGGGATATTCTGAAAAGCTTGTTAGAGCTATTTGCAAGTTCATTTATATATATATATATATATATAGGTTTTAAATCCAATATAAGTTGCTTGTACAGATATATACATCAAAATTCAAATGAATAACTATATTTTAATATCATCACCTCTATACTTATTGTAGGCACTTTTTTCTGCTGGCTAGAAATATTATTAATAATAACAAATCAATTTTTGATTGTATACAATATATGATAAGACAAGAATACATTTCAACTATTATAATCAATGATTATTTCAATTTTGTTATAGATGCCACTAGAATTTCTCATATTCAACATTCACTTATAAGATAGGAATGTAAAGTTAGTTATTGAATTTTCTATATTCTCACAATTATTACTGAATGCTGGAGTGTTTTTTATTAATTAACCCTTACGTGCATATTTAAATTCTCTATGTACATCTATTAAACAAATGTCTACTATTATCATAACTTAAGATCAAAGGTATATATATATATAATAAAAAGAAAATATTTCTAAACGAGCTTATTTTATTATTATTTTATTTATTTATTTATTTATTTATTTTTTTATGATAAATTATATAAGAGAAAGCATTCAAATCTTTATCTATGATTGTCCCCATCTTTAGACTGGTTTCAAGCTATGGCTTTCTTCAGTGAGCAGCTAGGACATCAGATTTAAAAGTACTACCTCTAACCAAGAATTTATCTAATACTTAACTATTAAGAAGATCTAAAACTTTCATGTCTAATGACTTCAAATTCAGCTCTCCAACTGAAATAGCTAATGAGCCTAAACTAAATTCAGATACTCCATATATTAATAGCCTTAGCAATTTAAAATAGCCAAAGCTTCAATAAACCAAATTATAATAGTAATAAAAAACCAAGTGATAAATCATATGACATATATATATATATATATATATATATATATATATATAAAAATGAAATTAAGTGTATACATTAATTAAAGTTTGAAAAATACTAAAGTGGTTGCACACTCTAACAAAAAAAAATAATATTATAATCCAAAGTTCTATGGATTAATATATATTTCTTTTATTCGGGTCTTCATTTTCTTTTTATATTTTTTGATACAAACTTGTCATTTTCAGTATTATTTTGAAAGGTGTTATACATTTCCACTTGAATGTGTGATTGGTTATCAGTGAAGTCAAGAGTTGACTGCGCAGAGATTTTACTGCAGGAGATTGAAATTCATTCTTGCATTTTTATATTTATACCTACATATTAAAAAAGTCTTTATTTTTCTTTTTTTATTAAAGAGAATTTATGATTTTTATTCTTTTAAAAATAATAAAAGTAAAGTAATCAAATTAAAATTTTATTAGTTTACATTAAATTTAAAATGTTAGTTTTCAAAGAAATTCTGTTGAATTGTAAAAAGAAAAAAGCAGAAGTCTTCAAATTATATAAAAATTGTTAAAATTATGTATAAATAAAGTAAGTTAATTAAACTACTACCAATCTTTTAACCAAAAAAGGAATGGGTAGTCATTACATAGAAAGTAAATGATATTTTTATTAAGCACATACTCATATTATATTTAATTTATATATGTAAACGCACATTTAAATATATGAAACAATATCGATTTGTCCAACTGCAAATGTGTAATCAACTAATAAATCGCTAGTTCCATATATTCCATATATTTAAGTGTAAGACAACTAAACATAGGCCAAATTTCCTTGTCATATTATATATTAACAACTTTCTTATCTTCATCAGTTGAATTTACAAGAGAAATGTGGTTGTTTACTTTACAACCCCTAGGTGTTATAAGATATGCTTTTTTTCTTTTCAATAGTACATATGGTAGTTGTTTACGTGGGATAATGTGGCCACTTGATGGCATTTTTGCTTGCAAAAGCACAGAAATATGCCATTTATGTGGCCCAACTTACAACCTATAGAACAGTTCTGTTCCTATTAGCTATTAGCAAACATAGATGTCATTCCACACTGTGCTTCATGTCACTAAGAAAATAGCACACACTTCATAGATCATTACCGTAGGATGTGAGGGTTTATTGAAATCAACAGACCATAAGTGTTTTTATGTACAATCAAATTAAGGATCTTACACCTTACCTAATGTACTATTACATATTAATAATTGTAAGTCTGTTGCTGCATTTCCCTACACATCTTGGAATGTGAAAAGAATTGTAAAAGGGTAGGTAGTTGAAGCATTTCACATAAGTCACATGAAAAGGCACAATGTAATTTAAAAATTTAATTTATAAAATAATGTTTGTTCTGAAAATTTTTAAAAATACTTTGAAAAATTATCAGAGAGCAGAAAGCAAAAAATGATTGGCCCGGTAACATTATATTTTATTATTTTTGCAAGCAACAACACCATCAAGTGGCCGCATTACCCAAGTATACAAATACCATACATATAATTCAGGGCCAAATTTAAACTGAAACCAAAACTAAACATACAATTGTAATTATACAAATAAATGATTGTTTTATTCATGCAAGTTTTTCTGACAAAGAAAAAGAGATGATTTATTATTGCACATATATTAGCTTGTGTTTACATATAGCTTAGATAAGTTACATAAATGTAAAAATGTGTTTCACTTATCAGTTGTTTTTTTTTTTTGCATGTAGTTTGCACTCATGGCCATTTTGAAATCTAAAGACCAACCAAATCACCACTGACACATTCAAATGACATTGAATACTCCGCACATGGTCATGAAGTGAAATGGGAGTAGCAAATAACCACATGTTAAAATAATGTAAATTATTTAATAACATTCATATTTTAGAAGTTATAATCTTTTAATATTCGGAAATTTTAAGCTTGTGTTGATCAGACTTCTGCATCTTTTGGACATTACTTTGTATCAACCAAGCCATCCTTCCCCCTTCCCACATACTCTGGCATTTTGAAGCATCATTATTTAATAACATTTATATTTAGAATTATAAACATTTAGTATTTAGAGTGTGCTCACCACCATTTTGAATTCTAAGGACCACCCAAAAATCACTGCTGACACATTCAAGCGACTCCGTATGGATTATTCAATGTTATTTATCACTTGAAAGTGTCCACATTGGTTTGGATAGTCCTTAGAATTCAAAATAGCAATAAGTGCATACTAAATCAGGACAAATGGTTTATTGTTTAGGGGTTCACATGAAGTCTGATCACTGGGAATGATGGTGCAGAGCTATAATCCAGGGACTTTGACCTCCAGAATCGGTCACTCTACTACTGGATTTAATCATGCAGGAACTTTCTGCATAAATGTGTGAATATCTACTTATTTTTTGTTTATATTCTTGTTTATAAATTGATTAGCCAATTCTAATTACATATATATTAAAGAGTTTGTTTTCATATATTTTAAGTATACTGCATATATGATCTCCTCTCATTTTAATAAACATTACTTACAATCTCTAAGAATATATTTATTTATTAGGGATATGATTCAGCTTTAATTATTGTACTTGCAGTTAGAATTTCCACAGTGATAATATAAATTATTCTATTTTAGTGGTAATACTACTCTAAATATTTTTCAATAAATATTAGAAATGTGTTTAAAGTTATTTTAAAAAAAATTATAATGTTTTGCGAATAAAATCAAAACTTTGTATTAAGAATATTTACAATAGTCCTTATTGTGTTGCAATAAAAAAAGAGATTTGAAGTTGTAAACTTTATTTGTAGTTAATATACTGAGAAAATTGGCTTTCAGAATCAGACTTTGTTTTTATCCCACAGATAAAATTTTATTCATCATTACTTTCTTATATTAATTATTGGATTAACATGACAAGATCTCCATTTTTTTTGTAAAACCCCATCATGCAAAATGGGAAACAAATATTACTTAGCTTGGGCTATAATGTTAGTCACAAGTGAATTGGTAAATGACTAAATATGAGTATTATTGCAAATAACTAATAAGAATTGTATGATTATTTCTGATATACTTTTATTCTATCTCCCCTCTGGTTTGTTTCATTTATTGCATTTAGTCATGCATTTCAGAATAGGGGTATCTCATAATAAATCACTGTTATTATTGATTACTTTTATACATAAATAACTAAAGCTATTACTATATAGTTTGGCTGAAGATTTTTCAGCCTGTGTTTAAAGACATCTAGGTGTCTGAAAATTTCAGATTTTTTTATTTAATAGTTAACTTTTTATAAATGCTGGCTTTGAGTTGGTATTTTAGATCTAGTGTCTGAAATATTCTAATGCTTCACTGAGGATTGCCACAGCATGAAACCGGTCTGAAGATTGGGGATAATTTCTCTTTAAATGCTTTCTCTTGCAGCATTTATCAATAAAAGATTGTTAGAGCTATTAGCATGCTCTTATAAAATTAAGTCATGTTTTGTATGACTTTATTTTATTTATTAATTAGATTTGATGGGTCTGCAACAATATTTGTATATTTTGCTTACATGTTCAACAATGCTAATGTCCATTTTTTTACATTTACAAAAATATATAAGCATGTAAATAATTAAATACTCTTTTTGGAGAGCAAAATTGGAATGGTCTTGGCACCTTGGAAATTCTTAAATATAATTCTGCATAAGGTAATATTAATCAAAAACAAGTTTAAAGAACCTAACTTATGATAGAAATTTTATTCAATTAATGATTTTATGCTTTGAAAGCTCAATTAAAAAAATCCTGCACGTCTCCAATACTATGAAATGATAAAAAATGGTCTTACAAAATCTGATTAAATCACTAACAGGGCAAGATGTCCATTTAAATAGTTTAAAAACTGTGCATGTACCAGTAAAGTAATGGGAATAATAAAAGTACTTTTTTCTTTCTAAGTTTTGATAAACAGATGAGTCAGCTTGATATATGTTTCTCAACACCTTAAGTTATAAAAAATACTACTTATTTAAAGTAATCATTAGGATTTAAGATTATTGTATTTTTTCTTAATTAAATTTAATTATTAAACAGGCAAAACTCTCCATACAGTAGTGCCACCCTGTGCCAACCAGAGTAATCAATGGATGCCAGAAGGCATGTGCATAAAATCCCCATCTAGTGCCTACTCGTCCAATATCCCCAGACTAGTTTCTGGCTTGTGGCCTTCATCAGTGAGGAGCCTTGGATCTGAGAGCACTGCATCAAGATCCATTGATTACACTGGTTGGCACAGGGTGGCACTACTGTATAAAGAGTTTTGCCTGTTTAATAACAGTTATGTGCTAGCATAAGAGATGGGATCATGTGATGTTTAGTGGTTTAAATTTAACTGTGGAAAAGGAATGTTTAACTAATTGAATAGATTGTTGCAAGTTAATTTGTAAAGATAGATCTCAAAAAAGATTTGTTCCAATTTAGTTTACTTTATTTTAGAAAATCCTAGATGTATCAATGAAATGCTAATCATGTAAGAAAGTTAATTTTCATATTGGAATTTGTTTCCAATATTGCTTGTATTTTAATAATAGGTTCAAAATGTTTCTATGGAGTACACTTTTATTTCTTGATGAATAAATCTACTACACTTCAAAAAAAACAGGATGTTATTTAATGTTATTGAAACTAATGGTATTGACTCTCTGAACTAATTATTATTGAATTTTTGGGTAATTTATATGTTCAAACACTTATTTTGTTTAGAAAAAAAATTATAAGAAATTTGAATGCATCCACACTCAACTTAATCATCTTATAGATTATGCAAGCAGTTGCCTGGGTTGCGGGTTCGTGTCCCGGCCAATGCTATGACATTTTTAAAAAAAAAGAATATGGGTAAAATTTCCACCAGCACTTAAAGCTGCAGACAGTTGCATAAAACATGTCTTAGTATGTTTGGAGGTTGAAATGATGATTACACTAAAATACAAATTCAACTCCCAACACATTAACAGAAAATTTAACATTTGTTCTTTAAAAACAATCACTAATTATATTAAATTTTAACAGCTATTTAGCATGTTTTCTCAATTTAAATATTCACTGCTTATTATATTACTGAAGTATGAAATTCCCTTAAGTTGTATTTTATGAATATGAAACTGTTTTTTTTATTCACTAAAAAAGATTATCATCAATGGCTGTTTAATAGATTAATGCAATAAAGGTGCTTTACAAGCAATATAAAGTTTTAAAATTAGATGTTAAATAACAGCTCATCATTTACATTTGCAAAGGACATACAACTATTTTTTATCAGTTCAGATCTTTTTCAATAGATTAGGATAATATATGAACCTAAAAAACTACATCATAATTCTATTAATTTAGTAGATATGTTTGTAGATAATAATAATAATGATGTTTCAAACAGATGAGGAAGTATTTTGTTCCTCTTTTCACTGTACAAAAATCTGCTTGGCCAACTGAGTTAAAATTCTAAACTTTTGATTGGTCAATTACAGAATCAGCAGTAAAAATATATTCTTCTTTTAATATTATATTCATTCTAGTTTTGATTGTAAAAAACAAATTAATAATTTGTCAGAATATAAAAGTGAATGAAAGTTTTTTCAAAAATAAATTTCTATTTATAACTAAAAAATATTTTATAACAGAGAACCTAAAAAGAATGTTTGTAACCTATTAGAAAATGTTGAATACATCAGTGATTTTCTTTCTCAATTTATGTTCATGCAAAGGAAATTATTTTTACTAAAATCTTAACTATTTTTTTTAAATAATTTTATGTTCAGCATATTTTATCAAAATAATTTATAATATGTAAAAAAAATACTAAAAAAACACTCCAAAACATTCATTTTCATTTTCAAAATCAAACAAAAATGTTGGAACAGTGAAAGATATTGACAGGCGCTCCCTTTTGTTCGAAATGAGAACCAACCAATCAGCATCTAGGAAAATCTGCCTTCTCACATTGTTGTAGCTTCTTATTTAAATATTATTGATTTTTTACTTGTAAAATAATTCTAGAGAGGTCAGAATCTTACAGTACTTTTTAAGCTTTAAAATGAGCTTAAATTCATTATGATAATGTAAAAATTGGCAGTTTTAGAATAAGTTAAAGCTATGCTCGAGTTTACTTGAACCTAACAGTAAAAGAGTTTTTAATTAATGTAACCAAAATTCAGATGATGGTTTTAATTATGTATCTGGGATTTAATCGTGTACACTTGCATAAAGATATTCTGTTTAATAAAATTAAACAGTTCATCAATTTTTTAAATAAAAATGTTATAGGTTCTGATAAGATACTTAAAAATGTGCTATAATATAGCAGTGAATTCTTAGATTTAAAAATATTAAACTTTTCTAGAAGTACATTAGCTTATGAAATTGTATCATTTGATTTAAATTTGCTAATATTTTTTTATTTACAAAAATTGAAAGGATATTATAAACCACCGTAATTATGATGAAATATATTGTTATTGAATACAGGAATAATATTTTTAAGAATTTTATTGGATAGGTTCCTTATACTCATAAGTGGTGGTTACAAAAAACACTCTGTAGTTTTTAAAAAATCAAAAACTAAAACCAATGTTTTATTTTTAAGAAAATCTAAAAAAGTATCGTGGTCAAAATAATGTTTTATATTTGTGGCAATTTTTGAAATTATATGACCATCTATCTAATCATGTTTATTTGTATTAAAATTTGTGCATGATGTCATCCCTTTTATTCCTTGATTTACAGTGTGCTGATATTTATACTGTTTTTAACAATTCATAATCTTAGAACATATTTTTTATGCATCTTATAATGCCTTTGGTTTAGCAATTAATATTCACAAAAATTTAAATCTTTCATCAGAATGTGGTAGACATAAATATTCATCATTTTTTAGGCTGGTTTGTATCAACTTAAAAATGTGAATAATAGAAAGATTGATTCTAATCAGCTGTAAAGACATTCATCTTATTTAAAAATAAAAGTTTTTCATAAACATGGTGCACTTCAAACTAAATAAATTATCCATAGACTGTTATTCTGATGAGTTTATTTTATAAATAATAATATATATAAGCGCTTTAAACACTCTGAAGAAGAAGCTGTAAGTAGCAACAAAAACAATTAAATTAAATTAATATAGGCCTAGTACTTTCGAGGTTTTCCCTCATATTCATGGCCAAAATAGGTTATAAACCATTGCTGTAATATTACTAAATAATAATGTATGCAAACGTGTATGCAAATTAATTTGTCTATTTTCTTGAAATAGCAAACACGTGTCCCGTTTATTGATCGCGTTATTACATGGATTCTATAAAAGTATATGTAAAGACTCTTTAAAAATTTTATTTACATATGTTCCATAATATTCTTAAAATATAATTGCACAATTATAAGATGAATCAATAGATTCTACAGGTTGTGTGTGTCGATCTCTTATTATAATAAAATATCTTCATTATTAAGGACAAGTGGATAGTAAATAATAAAAGACACCCTGGAAAACTATTTTAGTATTTTCATGTGCATAAAAAAATGCTTAATACATGAAATGTATGTTGGCAAAATAAAAAAGTATAATCATCAATGATGTAAATGAATTTTAATGTAATAATGAATAAAGTATTAAAAAGTTTAAAAATCATTTAAAATGCAAATTATCTATAAAAATGCATGATTACCATATATTTTGCATGAAGAAAATGGTAGAATTAAAATCATTGATTCATTATAGGTATGACTATGTGTTTAATACCTCTCACCAGAAAGATACGGTAACATAATACGTTTCTTTACATGTTTTGTTATATGTCAAAGGTTTCAACCTTTCACGTTATGTTTTGTTATTATAAATTTATCTTTTTAAAAAAATGTTAATAATGACACCTGAGGAGGATAAAAATAGTGTAAGATAGGCTACCGACTTGATTTCATATATAACTACTATAGAGAAAGACCTAAAATTACCTGGAAATAGTACATGAAGTGAAGAAATTTGGAAACTTATGAAAAATGAGTAAAAAGTAAAAACAGATGTCAAGCGTTGGTGGTCGAGAGGTCAGAACAGCTGCCTTAAAAGCAGTTGTCCCGGGTTAGCGGGTTCGCTTCCCGGCCGATGCTATGACACATGAAAGTAAAAACAGATTATAGAAAAATTGTAGCCTCTTTATATTCTCATAAAAAGTTGTAATATTTGATCTGAAAAGATATGTTAAAGAATCTAAATAGCAGATTTTATGACTCCAATGAATAATCTTTTTTTAAAAAAAACATTGTTGTCAAATAATACAAAAGACTTGGTTAGCAACCAGTTGCGTCAACAAATATTTAAAATTAATAAATGTATATTAGTTTTATGCTAAAGTATATGTTTTATATGTTAAATAACTCATTTGATATTTAGTCACAATTTTACCGATAGAACTTTTTTGTTGTAAAATTCTGTAATAAGTAATTCTTAAAAAATAATATTATGATAATTACAGTAATGAATAATTACATTTATTGATTATTGATTTACCGAAAATGCACTTTTTACTATACATATTAGCTGCATTTAAAGTAAGATTTAATGATATTCTTATTTTTAGATGACTATATTTTGTCTTATTTAGATTGAAATTAACTTTTTTTAATAACAACCCGATCAAATTTTGAGTTTATTTAAAGTAGTGTATTTATATACAGAAACTACTAAATAAAAATGTTAATTATTAGATCATATTTTTAAATATAAATATTACTGCTACCCTAAGTAATGCTCAAGGTTAAAATATAAATAAATGAAATAATGTTCTATGGCTGAAAGCAGAAGTTATTCAATGAATAATTCAATAAATCAATAAAACAGAAAGATTCTTGACAGAAAAAGATTTAAGTTTAACCAGAAATTTTAATAGCAAATAGATTTATTAAATAATACATTATAAAATATCTTTTTGTTAGTTATATAATTTTTTTTAATTCTATAATATTAAAAAAATATCAATTTTAAATAAAAATTTTGACAAAAATAAATCATTATGAATTTGAAAGGGGGAAAAAAGATTTATTTTTTATGATGTTTATATCGGTTTTATAGTCTGTATAGTTTATGGGAGCGATAGAGTGGTAGATGAAAAAAGTAAAGGATTCTATATCTAATCTCGACTTATAACATCTAATGGTTAGATTGCACATGACCTCACAAGCAACTAATTACTCGATTATTTTTTTGCTGAACTATTAAAAGCAGAGTCATAAATTTCATTATATTTTTAATTTGTAATGCACCCTTTTATTTTAATCATTTTAATACATCAATATATTGTGTTTAAAAATGCATTCTATCATTACATAAACAATACCAATAATGATATTTATTATTCGAAATATATTATTCAAACAAAGTGTCAAAAGTGACCTTTAAACTTTTACAATAACTAAATTAGTTTTAATATATATATTTACAAACAAAATTAAATAAACTAATGATCAGCTTTTCAAGCTAATGCACATGCGCTTTATGAATTTTAATAATAAATGAATACTCTCACTTTCAACACAAGATAAAGTCTTTGTGAAAGAATAGAATGAATCACCTATTCTTTCAACCCAAACGCTTAAATATGGGCAAATCTTAAGTACTGGAAATTAAAGAAACATAAACATTCAGCAAACACTTATAAAATTAATCTTAGCAATGTTTGGATTTACTAAATCAGGGATTTTGGATTAATGATTTTATCTCTAATTTTTAAAAACTGAGATAGGTAAAATATATGCAGTAGTTTTTCTTTATACATATACTCACAATTTATTGTTTCAGTAACTATGATTTGAAAAATCAATAGATAAAAAATTTCAGAAAATGTATTCATTTAGCCTTTACTTTCATTTAGCAATTGGCAGTTATCATAAACTCAGCCAGTCGTGTGATCACTTCCTGCCTCTTAATTTATCACTATGCTGTCTTTTCCAAAACTGTGTTGTGAGTTTTTTGTTTATTATACAATTTTAATATGTTATTATGTATATTTGTTTAATTAAATAGTATTGTAAAATAGCTGTATATATGTTAAACACTAATTATGTGGAGTTCACTATTAAGCATACTTTTCAGTATTTAAAAATAGATTTGGAATCACATGGCCATGAATATATGGAGAAAAGAGTATTGTATGTGTATTTTATTCCATTGTACAAAAATTTTGAAATACAGTGGAGTGTTGTCACTATTGGATATAAATAAATATCTTCTTGTTACTCCTAATGTATTGAATTCTCTGTATTGCTCTTCTATTAAGTGTCCAAGTCTCAGATCCATAAGTAAGAACTGGTAAAACATATTTATCAAATCCTTTCTTTTCAAACATATAGGCATATTTCAAAAACGCAATATATGGGTAAGAGAACAAACAGATGTTAATGACCTCGTTGAAAAAATTAAAAGACTGAAGTGGAGTTGGGCTGGACATATTGCTAGAAGAGATGATAATAGATGGGCAATTGAAATCTTAAACTGGATTCCAAGAGATTGTAAAAGACTCAGAAAGAGACCACATGTGAGATGGATGAATGAAATAAGAAAGTGTGCAGGGGTGATATGGAGAAGAGAAGCTAAAGATCAGAGAAGATGGATTGAACTTGGAGAGACCTTCATCCTACAGTGGATTGATAATGGTTGATGATGATTATGATGATGATAAATTAACTATTCCATCTAATACTAATGTGCAGTAAATTATAAGAATTTTACAAATGACATTTAATATATTGCGAATGAAATTAAAAGTGATTAATGAAGATTTTCACATTTTCGTTTCTAAATATTTAAGATATGCCTGTACATATACATTTAGATGAAAAGGCAAAAAAGATCATTTGATTCAATTTATCTTTTCAAAAGACTATCTTGTGTTTAGAAAAATGAAATTTCCCTCAAACATTATAAATTCAGACAGAGCATAAGTATGGTGATTCCCTAATGACTGTTAAAAATAAACACAGTGCTTGATAATTAATTTGTTATAACTCTTTTAGTAGTAATTACTATTTTAGTGATATATTGCCATTACACTTTACAAATACTTAGACCAAAAAGGTATATATTTTACAAATATTTAAACTTTTTTTAAATTCAAAATTACGTGTCTTTTCCCCCCCTAATATATATATATATATATATATATAAAATTAAGAGTGTGCTAATAGCTCTAAACAAGCTTTTTTATTTTATTTATGATAAATGCTACTACAAGAGAAGACATTCAAATTATTTTTATCTTGGATTATCCCCAGACCGGTTTCGACCTATGGGTTTCTTCAATGATTTGAATGTCTTCTCTTGTAGTAGCATTTATCATAAATAAATAAAAAAGCTTGTTTAGAGCTATTCGCATGCTCTTAATTTTACATATTTGTAAGTGCAAGCTATATATAAGTCATGTGACATCTGACTTGTTATTATTACTATATATATATATATATATAATTGCATCTTGATTAACTGTCAGTAAGAAAAAAAACATACTAACATTTTTAATTAATTAAAATATTTTATATTAGATTGTTATAATAAGATATGATGAGATATTATTTTATATAGCGCTATGTTTTTATACTGTAATAGTGATATTAGCGATTAAGCCAATGCACATGCGCTAATATCACTATTACCATAAGATATGATATAAAAATAGTGCTACAACAAGCTTTTTTTTTAGCATTATCTCTACTGACTTTTCAATTTTTGACTTTGGATTAGTTTTTGATTTTGTTAAAAATGATTATTGTTCGTGCTCTTTGAAGAATCATATTCTTTCATATATGGGAGTCAATACATGCATTTTTAATTATTTCACCAACTAAAAGAACATCATTTAGAGCTACATGTCATGTTTTATTTATTCTTGTCATTATAATTCCTGAATGTTATTACTGAACATTCTATTTTGGCTACATTTATTATTATTTTTACTAAGTCACTTGAAACTGCCATTAGAAATTACAATTTCATAATTGAAATAGCGAGATGTTTAAACTTTGCGGTTAAATCCTACTGTATAAATATGATTGTGCTAATGACGCATACACCCACAAAGCTGAATTATTAAATTCTTTATATATTAAAATAATACAAAGTAATACAAAATAAATATGTATAAGTGTGGCTGAGTGCTTTCAAGGGATGTATCCCTCATAATTATAGCCATATTTAAACTAACGAAACTAGATAATTGCAATGCAAATTTATGCAAGTGACTTTATGTATTCCATTTCTTGAATATATTGTAGCATGTGTCTTTTCTGTTGATGGTATGATTGTCTCTAGCAATAAAGTAAGCCTCTCACTTTTCTTTTTAAGTCATGTCATTCTCTGCAAACAACCACAGAGTCCTTTAGCTCACAATTGTGCCCTGCTGAGCTGCAATGCTGGGTGAAAACTGACTTACACAAGGGTGTGTTAGTGGTTTGTTGTAAGAATACATAATGTTGACAACTTTCATGTCATAAGAAACTCTAGTGCACTTATCATGAAAACCTTTCTCAGCCCGGCAAAAAAAAATATTCTAATTTTACCCTTTTCTCTATCTTTCTTAAAAATTCTTCTCAAATATATTCAAACTAAAAATTATTCAGTAAGCAAATAAACTGTTATTTTATCATATTGTTGCAAAATTAGGAACCATTTCAAACTTTTATCCATGTCAGTGTACAAAATTCAGAATGTTTATGGTTAATTATGGTTTTCTAAAATATTATGACTTCAGCACAACCTATTTACATAAACCAAATTTTATTATAAAAATGTATCCATTGTGACTCATTGCAACATTTGTAATTATTCAGCTGTGATTCTAAGCCAGCTGCTGAAGAAGACAGTAGTAGAAAAAAGTTCTAATTAGGCTGGTGAAGAAGAGAGTATGAGATTTTAGCTTTATGAGTTTAGTTACAAAAATGTTTTCCAAGATGAATACAACCATGTGCTAAGTTTATCTAAAAGCTAAACATCATCTTCCTCCATGTCATCTGCTTCATTGAAAACAAAAAATGTAAAAAAAGAGATAGACCTGAAATAATCTAAAGACTTGTCTCCAACACAGAGCATGTGTATCTCTATGTATTAGATGATTTGGGAATTTTATTGGAAAGAACATGGATAATTTCTTGTTGTTTGTTACCCTGAAATCTTCTATTGCCAAATATAAATAATTGTTATTCATCAACCTAGAAGTGAGAAGCCTTCAATAATAAAATCTACATGCAAATACTGAAAATTATTATTGCAAAGAACTCCCAAAAAAATTAAAACCATGGTAAAAGGGTTTTTTTTCTTTATGCGTTCATTATCCTCTCATGTAGAGATAATATTTTGTTTATAAGATAGTAATTGATAAAAATAAATAATTCTAGTAGGGCAACATTGTCTTGTAAAACATTTTTTTATTAATGTGATTTTTCTCTTAAAATTACTGAAAAAGTTTTTTTAAGTAATTTAATTTTTATTAAATTTGACATTTTTTTCTTATTCATTTGATTTATTTCTCTCCATAATCAAACAAAATGTTAAGCAAATTTATTTCTGATTATGAAAAAAATGTTAAGATAATTTTAAATGTCCTTATCTCTGACTACATTAAGAAGTTTTTCGATTCTTACTTATTGGAAACGAAGTAATTTAACAAAAACAAAAATTATTTAAATTAATGAATGAATATTTGATTTATGAAGTTATATTTTTGATAACAATGTATAAATTTAAATTATCATATTATCATAACATTTTTAATTATTATTTTTTAATTATTAATCGGTTAGTTTATTAAATAATTGTTAAAAATATTTTAGTATTAATGTCTTCATTCCTTCAACTATCTATTCCATGAATTGACAATATGTGTGATTTGATTTTAGTACAGATGAGAGTTTGAGCGACTGTTTTCAAATTATCCCTGTAAAGCTATTTTAAAATAAATATAAGCTATTATATTTATTTAACTCTTGCTCACAGTAATGGTTCATAGAGTTCTTGTGCCCTGAGCTAGATTAGAGCATAACAGTTACACACATATATATATATAGTAACCGTAGCTGGGTTTGAATACAGTTACTAAAGGAAGTAAAAGGCACTAATGATTACAAAAGAGTGTTTATTGTGGTTGTTATTAGGGATTGAATTAATAGATGCGAGAAAATTTAGAAATATACATGCAAACCATGTTACAAAAGAATGCGAGTGAAATACATTAACCATTTAAAGATGTGAATATATATATATATATATTGATTACACATGTTGTGATGTTGCGTAGAATTAATTATTAACAGATAGATTTGTAAGTAAAGATAAAGAGGAGCAGTTATGTGCGAAGTTGTATTTTATATTTTTTGTTTTATATATTTTGTTGTTTATTGTAAGTTATAGTTATTGAAATAATGTCATTAATAGCACATGCTTCTTAATGAAAGCAAATTAAATATATAAGGCTGGAGATTAATAAAAAGAATTACAAGTTGTGCCACGGGTGATTTCTATTAATTACACTTGTCATCAGAATTCCAAGAACAGGCCACTAAATATTTTGGGACAATGGAAACCTGTTCCTGCTAAAAGCATTTCTGAGATGATGGTCATTAGTGTATGGATAGACAAAAAAAGTGAGGTGAAAGAGAGAGATAAAGAAAAGAACTAGATATTTTTTTGATTTTGTGGTGATTCAGAAAAGTGATCGTTATAGAGAAAGAAGTGTGGAAAGTAAATTTTAATAAAGTGATTTTATTAATTAATAAAATTTTATAAGAATGGACTCCATCAAAATGCTGGGATAAAAAAACCATGTGGATTCATTAAACCAGCCTAGTGTGACCTGTCTGACCTTGATCTATGGAGATTTCAGTCACCTATTTCAAGCAAGTGAAATGATCATTAAACTTCAAACAGCAAGAACTTTCATGCACTCAATTTTAGAATCACCTAACTAACCTCTAGGATGGATTGTCATATGTAAAAATGTTATGGAATCTTTTGTCATCTTTCAGACCAAAAATTCTCACTAGGATAATCGCCATTGTAATACTGTAAGCTTACAGATCATCATCCTTAAACACATGAATGTTCACCCTCAAAGGAGGTAAATATGACTTATATATATATATATATATATATATATATAAAATCATATTTATATATATTTATATATATATTAAATGAACATATAATAATTTGGCAATAAATTAAGAAATATGTGCTTTGTCCCAACTTAAAGAAAGAATTATAGAAAATAGATTAAATTATTTAATAAATACAAATCCAACACGTAGTTGCACTCTTTCGTGAATGTGTATATTGATACTATATATATGTATCAGAATGATTGGGTCATATGATTGAGTTATTAATATATATGTGTATTAATAAATATTAGAATTTTAAACTATAACTTGTTATTTATTTGAATTACGAGATTCTTACAATTTCTGGGTTATTATTTATAAAAGCTTACTGATATTCATGACCGTATAACTCTAAAAAAAATAAAATAATAAAATTCGTAGGGCAGATTGGAAAATATAAAAGTATATAAATGACATTTCTTTGTAAGATAACCTTGGCTTTGTTTTCCCGATAGACATTGTCTTCCAGACTTTGAGATTGAGCTAGTCTGGATAAGGCACCCAAAAAAGGTCCACTGGACTCTTTCTTTTGTTTTCAAGGGTATAATTCTTATTAATTGATAAGATTGGTACTTGAGATTGGACTCGTTCGGTGGTCATAAATATATCTACTCGAAGCAAGGTTAATAACCTGTTCTCACTTAAATTATTAGAATAGAATCACACGTAGACTGATAATATTATATATATATGTTGTGCCATTACAATTTAGTCATTAGCTAAATTTGCAGTAATGTGCATGTAAGAAAATGTAAAACCAAAATCATCATCACATTTTTATATAACAATAAATGAAGCTGTAGGGCATCAAAGTTTAAACCCTACAAGATCCAGTTTTAAAAGCTTTAGACAGATAGAGAGTGGGTCAACAATTATATTCTTTATTTGTTTGTGTGTTGATAGAAAGGTAATACACACATTTAAACTATTCAATATTTAATTTTTCTGTTAAAAAGCAATGTTATAATGCATATGTATAGGCAGTGTGTGTTATAAAAGCTATTTAGTTAGCCATCATTAAATTTCAGATATTAAACATTTTGACTTTCTTTAAAACTAACCTATGCTTGATCAATTTTAATATCTTATTCTATACTTCTATTTTTGCTTTTCTATAATTGTAATTGGGATTTAAAAGTTACAGATTTAATTTTAAATATTGGGGTTATAATTACTAAGCTGGCAATTAGATTATTGTAATGACAGTTTATGAATGATTTGAAATGATAAAGTATGTGTGTACATTACATACACAAATTTACATTTATTATATATTGAAAGGAAGAAGGGTTAAATCTGTCAAATTATTTTTTTTACAATTTTGTGTTAAGGAAAAAAATCTTTTGAATCAGATATCTATTTTTGTAGCAATTTTGTTTTTGTAAATGATTGTTTGTCATTTTTGGAGCTTAAGCTTGGTGGGAACTCTAATTTTGAAATTGTCTCATCTTAAGATTAAAGGAAAGAAACTCCAATTTTAGATATTACAGATATACATGAAAAAGGAAAAAGGATTAAGTCTATTCATTTTTTAAGACAAAAGTGTCTGAAAACCAGGTGTGTGATTTTTTTGAGTTGGTCAAAAATAGCAATTCACACTATCACTCTAATTGGATGAGTTGACTCAAAAATCGGATATAAAAGCAGTCTGGAAAATCAGTTGAGCTATTAGATTATTGTTATTATAATATATTGTGAGAGAGAGTTTTTAAAAATTATTGAAACTAAAGCAGACAAACATTTTTAGTTCTGCTAGATAATTTTTTTTTTAAACATCATTTTTTTATATCAAGTATTGAATGTTGAAAATATAAGAATGATGGGGTAGAAAAATTATATATATGTCTCATCTTTTACCTGACTGTTGTGGAGCCGCAGATCATATAGGAAGGAAAAGATGCCTTGTCTGAAAAATAATATTCTACACCTTTCAACTGACCGAGAGAAATAAGATGTTTTTAAATAGAAAGAAGAAAACATTCACCTGCATTGGAAGGTGATCAGGAAAAGAAAATCTACTGATAAATATTAAATCATCAAGTCCAATTAATTGTTCCAGTAACTGATTTTAAACTCAAGAAAATTTATAAACGTGAAAACAACTGCTGTATTTCATCCACAAAAAGAATCATGTTTGACGGGAAGAGAAGAAAAATTAATATAATGATTTCCAAATTGTCCACTAAAGCAAATAACCATATTTGAATCATCATCATCAAATAGTTATACACCTCAAGAAAGAGATTGTTCCATAGTAAAACAGAAATAGTAGCTGCAGAAATATAGACATTATACAAGATAATTTTGAGCCCTTGGAAGTTCACCACAAAACAAAGGATCGGTAATATGACTTTTTATATCTATTTTCTTTATGATATCAGAGTCTTAATAAACATTTTAGCAATAAAGTGGTATATTTTATTTAAAGAACTTTTAAAGACAATTCAGATCGATTAAAAACAATAATTTCTTACTAATAATAGCCTTGAGCTTCATAAATGATCTTGAATGTATCAAAATTATTTGTTTATTAATTTACAGTTATGAAATATTAATGTGTAAAATAATTTTTTTGTATTATTATTTTGGTTTTAAATAATATTTTGTTATTATGGGATAAAACACACACATGCATAATAATATTTTTATATGTGTATAATTGCGAGTGAATGTGAAGTAATAAGTAGTATTAAAATATTAGATTATTTTGTTTTAGGAAATATAGCATGTCAGCGCTTAGAAGAGAGGGGGAGAAAATAATTTAAAACTTGTTTCTAAAACTTGCTCTTTCCAATTTTACTAACAGTTATTTTGTCATTCTACTTACATGTTAGATTTATAAAGTATGTGTGCCAATGAGTGAATATTTTTTTTTTATGAAATACCTTTCTTGTGGATGGAACATTTTAACAAATCAGTTACCCAATTTAATACAATATACTTTTGAAATACATTTACGGGAAAGGGGGAAGAATTTAAAATTTAATGTTATGATTTTAAAACAGTTGATTATGATTATTGTTGTTATTGTTAATATAAATTTTCATGTAAATATAAAATTTTTTATGTATATGTTAGAAATGCAGTAATAAATATTAGTTTATGTTATTAAACGAGGTGTATATAGTTCATTAAGAGTAGCCTTTATCAAGTGTGATCATTCATCATCAATGGTTGAATATTAGTTGTTTAAGATATGATTGAATATGCTAAGATTAACAATAATTATGAATTTCATTATAAAAATTAGGTTTTATGTTTAGGCTTAGTCCTAAAGCTGTGGTTGAAACCATTGTCATTATCGTTATCATTATCATCATCATCATCATCAACATTTTAATGAGCTGTTTAAATGTTTAAAGGCCATAAATAAATATTGATTTCATAGTATTTAGTGATTTCTTAGTATTATTATAACCACCATCCCATCATCTATTTCATGCAAGGATGAGTGAATTGCCATCCTAAATTAATAGTAATCTGAGCTAGTAAAACTTATAAAAAATATTGAAACACATTTGTTATGCTAAGATCTGAGAAATGATTTGTGTATAATGAATTCCACTTCAGTTTAAAGATGTTTTATGTTACCTGGGTGTTTACTTAAATATTAGTGTATACAGTGTTATGGGTCTAAAATCAAAATCATACATTTTGTAAGAAATAAAGTACCAAAAGGGATTCAAACTCGGTACATGTGAAAGGTTATTATATATAACTGTGTCTAGATTCAAATAATCTAGTGGCGCCCTGCTAGACTATATTCACTTGGTATTTGTTTGGATATGCACTTAACATCAAACCAAGAAATGAAAGTGGATAAAATCTACTGTCTGTATACCTGAGAAGATATTTTATTGAGTTACTAGTATACCCGAGTTATAATAGTTGTTATTAATAATTTGTTTATAATTATTGATATTGTGATATCTTGAGAAATCTAATTATAGAAGTATATTTCATTTAATCCAATGACCCTTAATAAGATTGATAACTCAGTCTGACCCTTTTGTTTAATAGCCACTACTCAGGTTAAATAGCTTATGCTCATGTTAATGTAAGTTTGAATAAATTCTGATCAGTTTCATTAAGTTTATTTACAACTTGTTTGAATTAATATTTCTAAAGACTACTTATTGAACACGTTTATTTACTTACAATGTTGATTTCGTTTATTTGTTTAGTGGCTTATGCTCAGCAAGTTGCATATACAATTCTTTGCTCTTTGATATATATTACAATTCTCTTATTCATTTATTAGTTACAATATTTATATTTGAATCTTAATTTTTTAATTGAAATAATCTTTAATTATTATAATCCTTTTGATCATCTTTAAATTTAGTTACCAATAAAATTTAAGGTACATATCTTTTGAGCTACTTTAATTAGGTTACTATATATATATATATATATATATATATATATATATATATATATATATAAATATACATAAAAATCTTCCATATATATATATATATATGGTAAATTTTTATGTGGGTGTTTGGATAAATAGAAGATAACTGTGGATGGTATAAAAGGACCATCTTTAAAGTCCATTCACTGTATTATGTTTTATTTATAAGAAAATTAGTTTATAGATGGATAGCACATTAATAATACCATTTGGACAGAGCAATAATGATGATAGCATGTTTCAATAGCTTAGCATTATTTTTTTATTATTTCTGATGGATATTTTAGCACCTAAGTAAGTGCATCCAAATAAAGTATTGCATCATCTTCTAACCTAAGTTTGGGTTGCTAGATAAGTGGAATGTTTTATAGTGTACTTCCTTTAAATCCAGTCACAAGGTTGGATGATGATTATATAATGTTGATTTTATGATATATGAATGATGATTGATTATTATTATAGGTCATTGTTATTATTGACTTTATTATCTTGTGTAATACTAGTGATGCAGCTTATAAGCATAGTGGTTATAGCTACTTATAGGGTTCTGCTGACTATCATTTGTACCCATCTATTAAACAGGCAAAACTCCATACAGTAGTGCCACCCTGTGCCAACCAGAGTAATCAATGGATATCAGAAGGCTTGTGCATAAAATCCCCATCTAGTGCCTACTCAACCAATATCCCCAGACTAGTTTCTGACTTGTGGCTTTCTCAATGAGGAGCCTTCAATCTGAGAGCACTGCACCTAAATCTTAGAATCTAATGCAATCATCCACAAGCCACAAGCCAGAATCTAGTCTGGAAATATTGGATGAGTAGGCACTAGATGGGGATTTTATGCACAAGCTTCCTGGCATCCATTGATTACTCTGGATGGCACAGGGTGGCACTACTGTATGGAGAATTTTGCCTGTTTAATAACAGTTATGTGCTAGCATAAGAGATAATGATCATGTGATATTTAGGGGTTTGTACCCATCTATATGCTCATTGTTCAATGTTTTTAATTATTTAATATAACTATTTGTGGTTACTTTGTGGAGTTGATGTTATCCCATCTCTCCATGCACTCTTTTACTCTCCATACCATAACAATATACTACTTTGTAAAATCATGGCATTTATAGGACTTCAAGAAATTAATTCAGGTATATTTATATATGATTTAAAATACTGCATTAAATTTTCTAATGGAATTCATAATTTTACTTTCTTTATAAAATAAAAAACATTGTCTTTTTTATTAACTATTTATTTTCTCCTACTGATTTTATTATTTTTTTATTACTAATTTTTTTATTGTTAAAACAATTTCTGACGACTCATAAGCCTTTCATTTGGTAACTTCGGGATAAATTATATAATTATTATCATTGACTTATTTTTTAATTAAATCTTTCTGCAAAAATTAAAAATAAATAACAAATAATAGTAGATTGTGTCCACCAAGCAATTTCTTTAAATTTCTTAGCACTATAAAATAAATAAATAAAAAGCACATACTTAAAAAAAATGGCAGGTAAAGTTTGAGTAAACAATCTGCTATTTGAACTCAATTCTTTCAACTCATTAAAAAGCTGTTGTATTTGTTTTTATTTTACTCAGCTAAAAATTGATCCAGTAATCTCTTTCCCTTAAGATTACTTTACTATTATAACAAACAACACAGAACATTTTAAAAAGCATACAAAAGCTATTAATAGATTTTATATGCCATATTTTCCAGATATAGGACGCATTTTTCCCCTTCAAAGTATGCCTAAAAGTGAGGTGCATCTTTTGCATTGTTAATCAAAATTATGAGTTGAAATTTCAGTCATTCTAAAACTTGTACTTTATATTAATATACATATATAAGTATACTATTACATTTTATCTTTTTACAAAACAGTGGTTTGGAATAAATCATTTCCTTTTTTTTTTTCTATTCTGTAAAGATAATAAGTTGCCCAAGAAAAAACTTCCCAAAGATGTGTTTGTGCACATTCATCTTAAAGGTGAGTGTATAAAGGAAAAATGAGGCTGTCTATAGATAATGTGTGGTCAAAGCATCCTGATGGACTGTTAAAGAGACCTGACTTTTTAATATCAGTTTCAGAATCATAGAACAAAAATTGTGAAAAATAAAATTAACCAATTGAAAATTCAATTAGCTGTGACTCCAGATAGCTAATGAGGCAATTTCAACCTTTATATGTCAGTATTAACAAATCATTTAAAGGAATTGTAAAGGAGAAATGGAATAGTTGGATGCAGGAAGAGGCCTAACATTTTGCAGATGAAACATAAGACAGTTGTAAAGACATTTAAAAATGTTGAGTTAGTAACTCATTTGATGGCATAGAAGATGATTTGTTATATAAAGTTTGAATTTCTGGATTTTGAAGATGAAGATTAAAAGGTACCTAACTACAGAGTTTCCTGGCTACATTTTTGTAAACATAAATAACTATAAATTATAACAGTAAATTAATACGAAAATTTATAAAAAAATATTAGAAAATTATATTTTTTCTTTAACATGGGTAAAAAAATGGGAGAGGGGAGGGCATTTTATACACCACCTATGCTGGTAAATATGATAACTAATAAAAATATTTTTTCTCTTGAGACATTATAAATGCTGTGAAGTTGATATCATTCAACTCAGTTTGAAATATTTGCATTTTTATTGAGTTTTTTGAGCTGCAATACTTGGTGACTCTCAAAATTATATGCTATTATACTTTGTAAATTTAATAATTATATTGAATGATTTTATTCTTAATTTTAAAGTTATTTAGAAATTTTTATTTTATCAAAAATAATGAGCCTTTTTATTGGTTGATACTGTCTTGCAACTTAAACTCAAGACCTTAAGTTTGAATTCAGATAACGTATTCAAGTACATAAAAAATAAGGTACTTTGGTATTAAACCTGTGACCTTGGGGAGATAGAAGACACACATCCACAATGACTTTTGGAATAATGATCAGCGCTCACAATTGAAAGAAAATAGTCCATGCGAGAGGTGTGCAAATGTATTTCCTTACGTGTGACATTGGGGAGAAAATAATTCATGCAAGAGGTGTAAAAATGTGTATTTTCTTACATGTGATGTTAGCATTCTTTTCAACCACTGCCAAAATTGTTAGCAGGTGTCCATTTTGGGCTTATGTAGAAGACATTCAAATAACCAGATTTCCCTATTGAATATTTCATGGTAAGTATCACAAAAATGTAGCTAATCCATTTGTATAAAAAGGAGTTAAAAATTAAGGTTATTTGAGGTTGTTTTGTATATTTTTCAATTACAAATTAAAACCATCAATGGCATTGCATTTGCTTTTTTAAAATCAAAATGTAATGCTTTTAAAAATTTCAGTATGTCTTTGAAATTTGCACAATATTTAGACATTTTATGTACATTTAATACACTATTTGTCTGAATTTGGTAAATTTACTTAAAAATTAAGGTCATTTTATGGTTTCTCCTACATTTTTTAATTAGAAATTTTTACCAATAATGGTGTGGGTTTTTTTTTTTTTTTTTTTTGGAAATGTGTCATTTTTAAAAGTTTGTAGATTTACTCGTATTTTTTTATTTTACATTTTGTACAATATTTGTTTAAATTTTACTACAATATTTCCTTCATTTCTCAATAATCATCTACTGAATATAATACATTTTTTTGTTTAAAATCTTGCAAAATATTGCAAAATTAAAACCATCAATGGTGTCACATTTGCTGTTTGTTTTTTTTAGATTTACTCATATTTAATGTTTTTTTAAATTTTGTACTCATTTTTTAGAGCTGTAACATAAAGCATGTATTAGGCCTGCTGACCTCCCAATAACTTTGAGATGTTGCCAAAAGAGCTGTGAATACGTTCTTTTTTGGTTTTTTGAGAAAGAGTCATGTACACGTCATTTTGGTGACATCACAAAGTCGTCAGCAGATTGATACAAATATCAACAGGTCCAGTAGGTCTAATACATGCTTTGTGTCACAGCTCTAATACCAAAGTACCAAAAATAGTGATAGTTTACTCAAATAAGTTATTTTATCTGTAAGACTCAATTCTTGGATTGTTCTGTGAAATAAAAAATCTTAATAAAGTCACGTGAACATATGATATCATTTACAAAGAAATTTAAAAAGACATAAAATAATTAAAAATAATGATGTCAAGACTACATTTTAAGCAAACATTTTATATTAAAAAAACAACCTAAATATTATTCTATTACCTGACAAAAAACTTTTTTCATATAATGCTTATCTAAAGTAGAACTTTAACACATATTTGTAAAATGGTGTAATGTAGACATTAAATTTTTTTTACCTAGTTTATTATGTGATGTATATAAATACGCTATATATATATATATTGAGGCAGATTGATTTATTTTCTTCTGATCATTATTAATTTTTGTGAGTATTGTAAGATATTTAAATAAGAGAATTATCAATTTAAAGGGAGTATTACATCCAATTAACCCCACTTTTATTCTGGCTTAAGATTTATTTTTACTTTCATTATAAAGTTTGTACAGTTAGTGTTTTTTTTTTCAAGTTGTTATGTAAATAAGATATTTATTTTATATAGTGCGATGTTTTTAAACTGTAATAATAATCAGCATTAAGCTAATGCACGTGCGCTTTGTAGATTTTAATGATAAATGAATACTCTCACTTTCCAACACAAGATAAAGTCTTTGTGAAAAGATAGAATGAATCCATCTATTTTTTCAACCCAAACATTTAAGTATGGGCAAATCTTAAGTATTTGGAAATGAGAGCGTGAAGATATTAATCAGTCAATTTAAATTATCTTTACTATGCCTGAATAAATGATGCTTGCAAAATTTACTAGAATTTACGATATGTCATTCTTAGTTGAAATTAGACATATGTAAATAAGATTATTTACTTATGTTTAATTTCAACTAAGAATGACTGTATCATAAATTCTTGAAATTAAACATATGTAAATAATCTTATTTACATATGTTTAATTTCAACTAAGAATGACATATCGTAAATTCTAGTAAATTTTGCAAGCATCATTTATTCAGGCATAGTAAAAGTAATTTAAAGTGATGAATTTACAATATGTCATTCTTAGTTGAAATTAAACATATATAAATAATCTTATTTACATATGTTTAATTTCAACTAAGAATGACATATCGTAAATTCTAGTAAATTTCACAAGTATCATTCATTCAAGCATAGTAAAGATAATTTAAGTGATTATTTAATATCTTCACACTCTTATTCCCAAATACTTAAGATTTTCCCATACTTAAACATTTGGACTGAAAGGATAGATGGATTCATTCTATCTTTTCACAAAGAGTTTATCTTGTGTTTGGAAAGTGAGAGTATTCATTTATAGTTAAAATCCACAAAGCGCATGTGCATTAGCTTAATTCTGATTATAATTACAGTTTAAAAACATCATGCTATATAAAATAAATATCTTATTTACATATGTTTAATTTCAACTAAAAATGATGTATCGTAAATTCTAGTAAATTTTGTAAGCATCATTTATTCAGGCATAGTAAAGGTAATTTAAAGTCATTGTTTAGTATCTTCACCCTCTCATTTCCAAATACTTAAGATTTGCCCATACTTAAATGTTTGTGTTGAAAGGATAGATGGATTCATTCTATATTTTCACAAAGACTTTATCTTTTGTTTGGAAAGTGAGAGTATTCATTTATAGTTAAAACCCACAAAGCACGTGTGCATTAGCTTAATACTGATTATTATTACAAATTGCTATGATATACAGTCATTACTGTTAGTTTTTGTCATTTTCTATTTAATCATTGGAAAGCTACAAAATATTTTTTTTCCACGTGTCATAGTATTGGCCGGTAAGCAAACCTGCTAACCCAGGACAACAGCTTGTAAGGCAGCTGTGCTGATCACTCAACGTTGAGGAGAAATTACAATTTTTCTATATATTTTGGTATTCTTTTAAAATATTATTCTTAATTATTAGGATAAAATGTTGCCAAAAGTAGTTTGTATCATTGTGTATAATGGTTAATCTACCAGAATCTCATCTTAGGAAAATTCTAAAAGTAATACTTTTATAATAAAAAAGAAATTTAAAGAGTCAGAGAGTTAAGAGATATTGCTTATAAAATTTATGAACTTTTTATAAATAACATCATAGATTATTCTATGAATATCAGATTTCGTTTTTAGGGTGAAGGTGCAATAAGACTATAGATAATAAAATTAAATGCATACATCCTTTAATTTCCACATTGAATATAATTTTTGTGAATGGCTCTTATACATAAAAAATAACATCTACACATATAATAAATAATTATATCAATCTTTCTATATCGTACATTTCAAAGTATCTTTTTTATATATTTATTATGCTATTAAACTTTCAGTTAAAATATCTTAAGCAACACAAAATCATAATCACTTATAAGCTCAATGTAGTTGAAATTTAAATGTTAGATAACCAGAGTGGCTTCACATTAAAACTTTCAAAGCAGACATCAGTATTATTGCCAGAAATTGTTGAAATGATTTTTAATGTTCTGAATAAATTATGTAAAGTCAAGATTATCTAATAAGTATTAAATCGATGTTCTGGATAAAATTTGACATTTTAAATTAATATTTATATACTTGTACAGGCCGATGCTCTAACAATTTATAATGCCATCCAAATATTTCATGCATATATCAAACATATACTGTTTGAGAATAAATCTAAACTGTATTTTTTTTCTCATGCGTCATAGCATCAGCCGGGAAGTGAACCAGCTAACCCGGGACAACTGCTTGTAAAGCAGCTGTCGCTGACCTCTCGACCACCAATGCTTCTCATCTAAATTGTATTTTTGTGTATCAACTAATAAATTTGTATTAAATAATTTAATATTTTTAAATAATAAGTCAATTTTTTTAATGTTTAATAAATAATTAACAAATAATCAACCTTTTTTTTATTTATATGTTTAAAAAATCCAGTTTTGTTTAATAACGCATATCTTTCTATTATCTTGCTTATCAATTTTCTATGTTAATCTATCTCTATTTTGATAATTCTTCAATTTAGTATCAATATCCATTAACCTATACTCAATCTTTTAGTCTAAAACTGCAAATATTTTTGCTAAATTCATCTCCACTTTTAAACTTACTATGCAATAAGCCCACATTCATTAAACAGGAACGATTTAAGTCTGACTTGACTGTGTAAGATTTTTTACATTTTAAATTATAAAGAAAAAATACCAAATACAAATGAAAAACAAAATCCCAAAGCATAGATCATATTGAAATTCATATAGAGTTCTCAAAATAATAACATTTACTATAAAAAGTGAAATTACTGTTTTAAATGTGCAGTTAAAATTCTTAATATTTTAATCTACATAGTGACAACATTTGTCCTCTTTAAAAATCACTATGGTAAATATAATTTAAACAAATTTCTATTTCTTTCAGAATTTTAGATTTAAAACTGTTTTTATAAACAAACGAGCGGTATTGGACTTTATTTGCACAAATGGATTTATATTTTAGTTTATTAATTTAATAATATAGCTAATTGAGGTTAATCATCTCTCTCTATTAAAAATCATTTACAAATTAATGCCTGTAAGAACTAAATAATAGTCTTTTTTTTTTTCATATGTCATAGCATCAGCCGGGACGCGAACCCACAACCGTCTGCAACCAACTACTTGCTTGCAAGGCGGCTGCAATTTTTTTAAACAAAAGACTTACTAGTTAAGCACATCATATAAAATAAAGTCATTTAACTTTCCAGTAATCGAGATAATTATATTTGTCTTGAAACTTAGTTCCTCAAGCAACTACAAAGTGAAATTATTTATTAATAATAATTTATTTCATAATGTATATAATATATATTTTTATATTTATATATGTAGATTAGTTTCAAGTTATTAGTTAAAGACAACTTGCGTACATAGTTTGAAAAATCTGTCACTAGGTGAGTAAATAACCTATGATTTGAAAAGATACTCTTTTAATAAAATGATGGTAACTGAAACACAGGCTTATTATATACCTGTGTCTATATATGTAATATAGGGTATATGCGCACAGACTTTCAGATGACTCATCACTCTCCACTCTATCTAATAACACTGATACAATCAAGCACATGTATACCTTTTCAGCATATATGTGCTTGAGTGTATCAGTGTTATTAGATGAGTGGAGAGTGATGGGTCATCTGAAAGTCTGTGCTCATATACCCTATATTAAAATGATGGTTATAAACTTGTAAATTTAAAACAGAAACTTAAAAGTTCAATAAATTAAAAAAGATGTATATTGGGAGTAATAAAAAAGATCAAAAGTAAAATATATAAGTGTGACAACAATCAGACTTTACTGGCGTTAATCCAACAAATAAGATGGAAAACAAGTGGACTGCATACATTGCTAGAAAATATTATTATAGATAGATAGTTGAAGTTTTAAACTGGATCCTAAAATATTGTAAAAAGATGCAGAAAGGCAAAATTAGGTAAATGGCTGAAATCATGTGATGAAGATAAACAAAATGGCTGCAGTTATGAGATTAAGATAATTTATTCATCAAAGCAAAATTAATATAACTGTTCAAGTCTTTCAATTTGTAGTATAGTAAATAGATAACAAATGAGTGACAAAATAATTTATGTGTTTGAACTTAAATGAAATTTACAAAATGAGTTGTTTTACTCACCTCAAATATATTATACAGATTTAGACACCCTTTTGAAATTAAACTCATCTGACATTACAAGCTTTTCACCCCCACATTAAGATCCGTATATTAAAAAGCAAGAAGAAAAGGCATAGTATAAGTAAAATTATTCAAATCAGATTTTTTTTAAAAAAAGACACCAGCTATTTATTTATTTATTTATTTTTTAATGTGTCAAAGCGTTGTCCAGGAAGCGAACCCCAGGACAACTGCTTATAAGGCAACTGTGCTAACCACTTGGCCACCAAGGCTTGACTTTTTTTTTCCATTCTTATTTATAAACAGTAAGATATATATATTGTAACGGTCAACATGAACTGATATCTGAAAAATCACCACCTGGATGACTTCACTACCACAACTCATTCTAACGTATATACTACTTCATTTTTTTAAGGCTCGGTGATCAGGGAGAGGTAGAGACTCCTAAAATTAGATTACAATTATACGACTTCCTGTGGCAAAACAAGGCACCCAATGCAATGTATATATAAAATACAAACATTTTATTAGTATTAAAATTACAAATAAATGAACAAAAGTAATGACTACTGCTTAATTTGGTTGCTAGGCTTATTATATACCTGTATCAATATATGTACTATATAGAGTATATGTACTTTTACATGACTTACCATTCTCCACTCTATCTCATAACACTGATACACTTGAACACATATATGTTGAAAAGGTAAATAATCACCAATATATGTATTTCATGCTAAAACAGCAATCATCAGTTGGTCCATGTGTTCAAGGGTATCAGTGTTATGAGATAGAGTGGAGAATGGTGGGTCATGTGAAAGTCTGTGCTCATATACTCTCTATATTACATATATTGATACAGGTATGTCTGCCCATCTCTCATGTATATGTATTAAATGGATTATGTCCTGTACATAAGGGGTCAGATTGACTTTAGGTCAACATGGGTGTGATGAGAATCTCAGCCTCAGGCTGGCTTTTGAGTATTCCATCATCAGATTTTCAATTGGATGGATGGTTGAAGATTTGGAGTGTGGAGTGGATTGAAGCCTGTCCATTAAAGTATGAAGATTAGCTATCTTAATATATATCTGAGCACTTGTTGCATACATGAGTAGAGATGATAATCGGGACCAACTGATATATATGTGTTCAAGCATATCAGTGTTATGAGATAGAGTAGAGAATGGTGAGTCATGTAAAAGTCTGTGCTCATATACTCTATGTATTAAATCTTCTTTGTCAACTTGAGAGAATTGTGGTAGTCCAGATATTGTAGTATGACGTTTATGGGAAGCCTTTTAAGGCATTAAAAATTATCTGTATTATTGATCATTTAATTCATGAATAATATCAAAAATTAATTTGTACCTTAAAATATATAGGATGATATATATATATATATATGTATATATATCATATTTTAAATACCCCATAGCTATATTTTTTTCAGCCGCACTTTTCCTTTGAATTAGTTGGAAAATGTATGCTTTTCTTTACATAAAGGGAGGAGGTGACTGAAAAATGTGACGTAATAGAGCTCTCACATATATATCCCAATGCAATTTAAAATAATAAGTGATTCTTCAGCATTTTGCCAAAGAGAAAATATTTTCTTTAAAACAAACTTTAGTACAATATTTTGTGCACACTGGTAATTATATATACAATGCATATTTTATTATGTTTTATTTAAAGAAAGTTGCAAACTGAAATGTGGTCCATATTTTTTAATGTGAGAGGTCTATTATGTCATATTTTAATTTGCAACTTTCTTTAAATAACTGTTTGCTAAGTCCACATCTTCTATTAAATTTTTTTTTTAATCTGCTGTTATTCACTTAGGGTTGTCTTTGATAAAAGTGCTAAGTTAAAAATTTTAACAATAGAAAGCTAAATTTTATAATTTTAAGTAAAGAAGAGTTGTAAACAAGGCAGGACATGGTGGATGATGAAGTCATCATAGTGCAAACAGCAGTGAACTGAGCATGGAACTGGTTAAGTCAGCTTTGAAGAAAATTGGGGGTAATATTTTTCTTGCAATATCTATAAATCTATTTAAATGATATGCCATAATATTCTCAACTACTTAAAATTTTTGTTAAAATAAAATCTTGTAACATTCTTGCCAATAAATATAACTTTTTAATTATTATTTTTTGTAACTGTAATCAATGATTATTTTAAACTTTTTATAATCTATGGCCATGCCTATTTTCTATTCTGATTATTCTGATATGCCATAATTTCAAAGCAGAGAATAATTAATGTAATAAATTTTTGGAAAAAACAATTAGTAGTCCTCCTGATATAAATAGCTGCTTTGAAATTATTCTAAGAGATAACAATAAGTCTGTATTTAAGGTTTGTGAATTATTATTATATTTGTTAGTTAAATAATGGACAGGCATATTTGCAAATAGTCTTTTATTTTTTAAATATTGATGAAATTTAGTACATTTTTGAAAAGTTATTCGGTCACCACCATTTTTTATTTTAATTCTTTGTGTGAGAGGGGGGAGGGTATATCTTTTAGTTAGACACCAATTTCTGTTTTTGTATTTGCATTTTATTTATTTTTGATCGAATTCTTGATGTGTAACATTTTCTTGTTTTTTTTTTTTTAATTTGTATTTTACACTGCTTTGGAATCTGATCGCAGATGCCTATTTGAAAAGATTGAAAGCTAAATATTGAAGAAATTCTGTTTTTGTAATTCCCACTATTAATGAAGTGCCATTAATGAAGCTTTGTTAATTTTTTTGACATTCACCATTAAAGTTTTTCTCTTTTTGTTGTAATTCGAATTTCATAGCATTTTCTTGGAATTTTTAAATTTATATTTTAGATTTTGTTTGATTTATTTTGCCTTAGTCATTTTATTTTGTACATTTCAGCAAAGAATTCTTCATTCTGGGGGGAATGTTGTGTTTGACATATTTTCACCAATTTCTGTTTTTGTAATTCGAATTTCATAGTGTTTTTTTGTTTTGTTTTTTAATTTGTATTTTAGAAGATTTTATTCGATTTATTTTGCCTTAGGCATTTTAATGTCAATTTAAGCCCCTTTCAGATAGAAATTTATCACTTACAGGCTTCTGGGTGGTTGTTGATGGTGCCACAGAGTCACCTAGTGGCCATATGACACAATCAGAAACACTACCAATTTTACTAACAAAACTATAAATCAATATTTTTCTTAATACATGAAAGCTTAAAGAGAAACATATACACTTTCAAGATATGTGACACTTTTAAAACATTCTAGAATGATTTCATTACTAATTATTTAGAATAATAATTTAAATAATTAAAATTATTTATAATAGATATATTATATAATATTTAATATTATCATTAAACTATTTTTTTACTTTTATAAACTTCATATATAATAAATATTAATTAATTTTATTTTTCAAATAACATATCAAATATTACTTTTATTATTTAAACTACATTAAAATAACTTTAAAATACTTTAAATCTTTTTATAAATCTCTATTTAACAAGTTTAAACCTATTTCACTCACAAAATCGATATAAAACAGTATAACAAATATAAATTTAAAATTTCTTTTACAACTATTTTTAAACTTTATTTAAAAATGACTGTGATAAATACATGGACATAATATATATATATATTTATTCCTGTCTTTCATTGATGAAATGACTGTGATAAATACATGGACATAATATATATATATATATTGAGATTTAAAATATGGTTTTTAAACATAAGGCTTTGTGCAATTGGCTGAAAGCAAATTTTGGAAAGTCATTTTTGCATAGTTCTACAGTTTTTTTATATATATTATAGGAGAAATGTATGGTTTAAAATTTCATTGAATAATATATAACATTAATTTAGAATAATTAATACAGAATCTATAAAAAATGAGGTCAAGTGTCTAAAGTATAATAAAAGTCAAAAATATTAATGAATCTAAGATGTGATAACTTCTTCCATTTATGTATTTTTGTCATTTAATTAAATTTATTTATTATGTTTCTGAAAGTGTAAGCAATGTGGCATAATAATTTTTAAAGATCCACACCAATAACAAAAAATTTTTAACTGGGTTGTTTGTTAGCAAAAATGTTTACTTTATCAGTGATTGAACAATTTATCATTTACTATGTTATTCTTCTCCTTCACTTTCTTTGCATATCTTCATATAATCATATATATTACTTATAATACTTCACTCATATACACTTTAATGCAAGTAATTTTCTTAACCTTCTTTATTAAGCTCTGACGAAGACTGCTGGACAGTCGAAACTGTAAGAAAATAAAGAAGGTTAAGAAAATTACTTGCATTAAAGTGTATATGAGTGAAGTATTATAAGTAATTTATCATTTCTATATCTAACTTCCAAAGCATGTTTAAGATCCCTTTCATAAGCAATTTGTTTTAATTATAGCAGCTTTGTTTATAGCAGATGGCAGTGCTGCAAAAAAAAATTCTGTATAAGGATTTTTAATAGATTATCTTGAAGAAAATAAATTTAATCAGTAGCTTAAAAATATTTATTAATTGTTCAGATAGTAGAGAATAATTGAAATAATGTACCAATATGTATTTATTATTTAATTTGGGTGTCCATCATAGACAAAAGAATTTATTTTCAAGAATAATTAAAGAGTCATTTAGATAGCATAATAGTAATTTATCATTATTATGTTTTATTCAAATTAAAATACTTTTAAGCAACTTACCACAGGTAAAATCTTTCACTAGCATTCTTTTTAGAAAATAGTAAAAGAAAAGACAAGATTCATCCAAGCTAGACAAATGTTGAGTAGTGATAGTTTACATTTTTGCCATCTAAAAAAATATTTTGGGTTTTACTTAATTCAAATCCCAAATCATTTGGCATGGCTGTCAGATGTGGTAACCACTATTAAAAAGGGTTATTGTCCATTCTCATAGTCTTTTTAATAAATACAATCTCAAAAATGGTTATAAAATAATATTTAAAAAAATCATTAAAATATATAAGCATCTATTGATAGATATTTAGCATATATCTTGCAGCTTTTGAAAAATTTACATAAGTTCTACTAGATATCTATATATTTTTTTCCATATGTCATAGCATCGGCCGGGAGGCAAACCTGCAACAACTGTCTGCAACCAACTGTTTGCTTGCAAGGCGGTTGCGCTGACCTCTTGACGAACAACCCTTGCCACCAAAAGCCTAAAATAAATATCTATAGCTGAAAATCTATTAAAACAATAGATAAAATTTCATTTATCAACTACATCTAATTATGGTACACTTCTACTTAGTGAGGTTTCTAAAATTTACAAACACCCATAATTGAAACAAACTGGAGACTTCAATTAACTTATCAAAATGTAGTTTTTTTTGGTCCCTAGCTATAATCTAATAAAAGTGAATGAAGTTGTTATTTTTAAATGAAAAAAGGACTTCATAGTAAATATTTGTAATGATTTTATTTTTTTTATTTACTGTTTCATAGTAATTCGGTGATAATAAAAGACATGCATGGTTTAATGTATGTGGTAGAGCATCCAATTTGGGAATGAGAGGTCCTAGGATTGATTCTGGAACATGCAGCTTTGGTGCTTTGACTTTTTTTGAATCCCTGGGCCATAAAGCCATTAGCATTTATTTTTAAACAGAAGACTTTTTAATCTAGTGGTAACATATTTATCATCTCTGTTTGAATCCAGGCTAACTAAAATGTAAAAAAAAGTATAATATCAATAAGATTTAAATTTTATTATTGGGTAGCTGTTTATTCATAAGATATCTAACCATCTAATATTGATTAAATAATCATATAAATATATAGCTATTCTTAATGAAGGAATAAAACTAAAATCAAAAACACTCAAACATTCACTACCCAGAAATTACATAGCTTGTTAAATGGTGGTTCCTAATTCAGACTTCTGTGAAGGACTTTTGGAGAGATTTCTGCCATGTTATAGATTGTTAAAGGCCTATATTTACCATTTATTGTTACCCACTCGTAAACTAATTCTATTGTAAATTTGTTGTTTATCAATCAAAAAAATTATATTAAAAACAGTTTTTAATCCTGGTTAATTGTCTTTTGATAATTCTGTTTTTTAATATGTTAATATTCATATTAATAAATATGAGTACTTTGTTATTTAACATCACTTGCTAATTTTTACACATTCCTTTGAGTGCAGATGAAAAGATATAAATTAATAAACAAACAAATTAATTGCACTGAGCCAACTTTCAGCAAAACACTGCCAAAATCATAGTGCTGAATAAAGTCATGCAGTACAGTCATATTTTAAAGAATATTTATAAACATGCAACAGCAACAATTAGATTTCATAATGATAGTAGGAAAATCACCATTGAAAAGGGTGTAAGACAGGGTGACTCCATATCTCCAAAACTTTTTACAGCAGTGCTGCAAGAAATATTTTGTGGATTAAAATGGGAAGCTAAAGGAGTGAACGTAAATAGAGATTATTTAAGTCATTTAGATTTTGCAGATGATGGAGTTGTTCTTGCAAATAATACTTTACAGCTACAGGAAATGATGTAGGAGTTATCCGATGAAAGTAGGAAAGTAGAAATAAAGATAAATGTTAAAAAGACTATAGTAATGTTTAATAGATTTTCTCAAAATATGAAAATAAAGATTGATTATGAAGTTAGAAGAAGTTAACAGTTACAAATACCTTGGTCAGATTATTAATACAGATGGAAGCATAATGGATGAAATTAATCATAGAATTAAACTTGGTTGGAGTGCTTTTGGTAGAAATAACTTGATACTAAAAGGAAATATGCCTATGTGTTTGAAAAGCAAGGTTTTTAATAAATGTGTTTTGCCAGTTCTTACTTATGGATCTGAGACTTGGACCCTTAATAGAAGAGCAATACAGAGACTTCAGACCACTCAAAGAAGTATGGAGAGATGCATGTTGGGAGTAACAAGAAGAGATCGAAAATGCAATGTATGGGTAAGAGAACAAACAGGTGTTACTGACCTCATTGAAAAAATTAAAAGTCTGAAGTGGAGTTGGGCTGAACATATTGCTAGAAGAGATGATAATAGGTGGACAATTGAAATTTTGAACTGGATTTCAAGAGATTGTAAAAGACCCAGAAAGAGACCACATGTAAGATGAATGGATGAAATAAGAAAGTGTGCAGGGGTGATGTGGAAAAGATAAGCTAAAGATAGGAAAAGATGGATTGAACTTGGAGAGACCTTCATCCTGCAGTGGATTGATAATGGTTGATGATGATGATGATGATGATGATGATGATGAAAGTATAATATGCAAATAAGGCAATTAAATATTCCACTTTTTGAATAATGGAACATTAATCCTTTTTGTTGATGGAATGTGGATCCTTCGCATTTGCCCAAGTCTCTTTAGTTTTTTTTTCTCTATCGTTTCTTTCTGAGCTAATTGTTCTAACATTGGATGGCGAAAACGTGTGATTCATGTTGTGAGTGTAATTGATTAGTTTATATTTATTAATTTATATCTTTTCATCTGAACTCGAAATCAATATTTTCATGAAAAAAGTTAAAACGTTGAGATTTACATTTTACTTGCTAATTGGATTATATATTTATAGTGTTGACAAAATATCAGTAAATATATTTAAAATAAAAACTATGGCAGCTTAAATAAAAAAATCAAACATGTATATATAGTATTAAACTTTCTATTAGAGTTGAATTTAGTTAGCTTAAAGAAGTTTTCAGACAATGCATACAACTTGAAGAGTGTGAAATGGTTTAATCAACGTCATCACTATTTTAACATTGCATTTTTAGAAATAAAAAGTAGAAGAGTTGTGGGATGGAGTGGATTGAAGATTGTCCATTAAAGTATAAAGATTGGCTATCTTAATATAAGCTGAGCATTGATTGTATATGTGTGTGGAGATGATAATCTGGACCAATTGACGAATGCTGGTTTAGTACGAAATGCTTATATTGGTGACTGTTTATCTTTTCAACATGTGTGTGATTAAGTGTGTCAGCAGTATGAGATAGCATGGATAGTTGAGGGTCGTGTGAAAGTCAGAGTTCAAACCCCTATATATGACATATTGGAGTGCAGGTATGAAAAAGCCTGTATAGTAGAAAAAATTCATATATTAAAAATAAAAATTAAAAAAAAAACTCATTATTGAAACAAACTGAAAGACTTCATACTTTTTTGTAATTACTCAAAGAAAATAATCTTTTCTAAAATCTCACTTTTTTTTTTGTTAATCCTATGACATCATCCATACATTTCAATATTATGAAAAGAAACTATTTACAAATCATTTTATTTTAAATAAGCAATTTATATTCATGAAATCTAAATCATATTTTTAAGTGAACAAAATTTTAAACTTGTCATTTCATTTTTATACAATGCAATGGAAAATATATGAATATTTAATAAAAGCAAATAAAGTGAATAGAAAATTAAACAGTTTATTATCAAATTTTACTTATAATACGATAACATTTTATATTGATATAAAAAAATTTAAAGCCTTAATTAATTGTTAGATGTTTTTATAAAGTCAACTATATTTTTAAGAACAAAAAGCATTTCATTTATTGATAGTACATACATTTCAACTACTCCCTCCTCCCCCTATTTTTTTTTGCTCTTAAAATCTTTATGAAACTTAAGATGCATATATATCTTACTCATACATTAATGTATTCATGCCCAAGAACAATACATTATGTCCTTTTTACACCTATAGAACTTTCACTAACAATAAGCAAACCAAGACTAAAGAAAAGTAAATAATAGAAGACAATTACGATTCAATTTTTAAATCTCATTTACATCTACTTTATTATTGTATGTAAAAAAGCTTGCATACCTCCATTTTCAAATAGATAAAGGAGAGGGGAAATTTGTGTATTAAACTTTATCATATTTAAAACGATTCAGATATTTGATAATCATAGAGCATTGTTTTCAAATACATGTTTAAAATATGTCACGCATAAAAGTTTTGTTCCATTTTTTTTTCTTATTGCATGTCACAATATCTGATAGCAAAAGAAAGAAAAAAAAGCTTATAGGTTATGAGAACAGCGTTAAACGATCTATAAATGACTTGGATCTGGATTTTAAAAAGCTTATTAATAACAGTAAATATTGCAGTCATTTATGAGACAGTTCCAAGTTTTCGTTCAAAAATATAATCTGACTATACTGTATTTATATATATATATACCAAAGCTAAAAGTACGAACCTTTATAATTGCTTACAATATAATTATCAGTCTATTAAAATATTTGACAGAAAGTAATATATTGTTTTATAGTAAGTTAAAACCAAGCATGCATTTTTTATTGAAATAGGAGTTTAGTATTGATTTTTAAATATAAATCCTGGATAATTTAAAAGATAAAGCACAAAATTATAAATTACTAAATACGATAACAATAATATTTTGTAAAAATATGCATAAAACAAATTTATTTATTTTTTATGTTCTAGAATATATTTTAAAAAGCATAAATATACGTATGGGTTTGTATACACAGACAGAATACTTCAAAAATAGTTATATACTTGGTGGTCATTGTTCTTGGTCTTTGGCCATATAAAAAATTAACGGTAAAATTAATTTATACAAAAGACAGTCTGAAAATTTAGAAAATATATATATATTCTATAATGCTAAGCAATAGATATTTTTAAATAACAGACAGTAGATTAAAATTATGTTTCTATAATCTCCGCAAGAAGTAGTGAAGGAGTAGACAGTGTTTCTCGATCAGATGAATGCTAGGTTATGGGAGTTTACAGCTTTTCTTCTTTGTTTAATCTTTTCACTATGAACATATAGATATCCATTTACTGACTAATATGTGAATAATTGTCTAAAGATGGTATGGGTTATCTATTTAACACATCCTAAGATTTTTCTACATTTTAGTCAAATTCAAATCTCTGAACATATTAAAACTGAATAATGGTCAGTCCATTCTTTTCTGCTGTGCTTGAATAATAATTTTTTTTACTGGGTTATTACAATTAAAAGATCTGAAATCTTTGTTGTTTTACTAACAAAAAATTTAACCAAATTTTATTATGCATTAGATGAGGGTTTTTTTAATCTGCTGAAAGGTCTGTCTGCATTTTTTTTAGTAAAGAGTTTCTGTATCTGTACATTTTAAATATTACTTCAATAAATTTACAACATTATTTTAATATTACATCACATGATCACTATTTCTTATGGTGGCACATAACTGTTATTAAAACAGGAAAAACTCTCCATACGGTAGTGCCACTCAATGCCAACCAGAGTAATCAATGGATGCCAGAAGGCTTGTGCATAAAATCCCCATCTAGTGCCTACTCATCCAATATCTCCAGACTAGTTTCTGGCTTGTAGTCTTCATCAGTGAGGCACTTTGGATCTGAAAGCACTCCACCTAGATCTTAGGATCCTAAGATCTAGGTGCAGTGCTTTCAGATCCAAAGCTCCTCATTGATGAAGGCTACAAGCCAGAAACTAGTCTGGAGATATTAGATGAGTAGGTACTAGATGGGGATTTTCTGCACAAGCCTTCTGGCATCCATTGATTACTCTGGTTGGCACTGAGTGGCACTACTGTATGGAGAGTTTTGCCTACTTTAATATTTCAAAATAAAAATGCAGTTACAAGCGATAAAAGACAAACAGACAATACTATTTTAGCATTATAAAAAGTTTTGCTTTACACAAAATAATTAAAATGATCTTGATTCAAATATAATTTATCTTCCTAAATTTATGTATCATGCATAATAAAGATCTTAAATATTTAGTAAGTAGTTACTTACATCCTATACAAATAATTTTTAATTATCTAATAAACTAATATTATTCAAAAATACAATACAATACTAACAAATAAAGGTGTTCTATATATAAGCCTTAATAGTTTTCATCTTTATAGTAAATAATTTCTCTGAAGAAAAGAATTGTGCTAATAAATATCTCTTATCTGTCTTCTGAGATGATTGCTTTATTGAGTTTCTATAATAGATTTCCCTCCCTTATTGTAAAACCAAACTCTGTTTAAAGTATAAATAAATATTTTTTCTATCATATTGTTTCTTTTATATGTAAATATTTTTATAGATTTTTTTTTAATATATTTTGTTAACAGCTATACAAAACAAGCAATAAAAGTCAGTCAACACTTAGACAATCACAATATCAGTAACAATCAACAATTTCAAACTGTTGTCAAGGTAACCTCCTTAAGCTAATTTTTATATTTATAAAAAATTATAGCAATAATTAATACAATAAATCAAAACAATAATTTTATATTACTGAGTAACTCTTTCTTTTTTTAATTCTTGATTAAAGGAATAATCAATTATTTACTCAGCAATTCAATGTAATTTTTAAAAATGTAAACAAGTTTGAAAACGTATTCTTTCTTTTTCAATACCCCCCCCCCCAATCCATTTTCCTCTAGTTAGCAATCAGCTGTATAATATTTTATATATTAGTCATTGACCATAAATTAAAAAGAGTTATTGGATTAAAATAGAATTAAAAAAGACAGCTTACTGAAACAAGGCTTATTAATTTATACATGTTTACTGTGATTTTTTTTTAAATTTTGGTTGTAAATATATGAGAATAACATGAAATTATTTACTGCAAAAATGATTTTTTAAATAATGTGTTCCTATTAATGACATTCCATTGGTTTTTCCCAAGACTCAATTAAATTAGAAAATAATCTAACAACTTGAAAAATTTGCAAAGTGTATCAGATTTTCAAAGAGGCTAAACTGTCCGTACAATAGTGCCACTCAGTACAAGCCAAGTAATCAATGGATGCAAGGTTTGTGCATAAAATCCCTATCTAGTGCATAAACCTTTTTGCATCCATTGATTACTCTGGCTTGCACTGAATGGCACTACTGTATGGAAAGCTTGTGTAAGCATAAAGAATGGTGATCATGTGATGTATCCGATTTACAAGTTGTAACAACAAAGTAAGCTATATGAAAACTGAGTAGAACATATTTATCCCAGCAGAGATTCTAAACTTACCATTTAAAATTATTTAATCTCTGCAGATTATGTCATACAATTAAAGTCAAAATGTCATTACCACTGTAGTATTAAATCAATATGTTTTATCAACTTCTCTCATTACAATTAAAAAAAAACAAATATTATTGCAAACCTGATAAATATTTCAGCTCTTCTGGTTATATTCATTATTTCTAATTTAACATTAAATTATATTGGCTTAGGATTGCAGAAACTACATGTTTACATTATATATTTATTTCAACACCAATATGCAATACTAACACTTAGCTTATTTATAACGTTATTCATACCAGGTGCAAATGAGATGGCAATAGTCCATTATGATTTATTAGATTAAAAATATTTGTTAATGTTATATACTGAATTATAAAAATAAGCATATTCATTTTTTTTCATGGACTAATGTATGTGTAAACACTTAAAATATACACAAATAGCTTGGCATATTTAAAATTTATTATTAACATTAGCTAACTGATTACATTATAAAATAATCAATTTCTATATAATTTCTATTGATATTTTTTTTGTAGTTTATGATATTATATTTTTGTAATAATTCCAATTTTATGCATTATTATTTTATATTACCAATATTATTATTTTTTTATTAATTTTATTATCACTCTTTAATTACTAATTGTCCAAATAATCTTAAATTCTAACATCTTATTTGCATTGTTTTAGTTTGCTATACAATCGTTACACCACTAATATATTTATATATTTTAATGAGTATATGTATGTGCAGTCATGATATTGTGTGTGTACAATTTATATGATTATTAGAAGATACATTTTATTCAAAAAATTAAAAATATATATATATATTAAAAGTAAATTTTTATATATAAAATGTTCAATGTATTGTAGATTATAAATGACCTACAAAGAAACCACATGTGAGATGAATGAATCAAATTAGGACATGTGCTGAGATGATGTGAAGAAGAGAGGCTAGAGATTGGAGATGCTGGATTGAACTTGGAGTGATCTTCATCCTGCACTAACTCAATAATGATGATGATAATGGTATATAATTGTATATATAACATATATTTATTATCTGTAGGTGTGTTTATACAGAAAGTAGGTTCTTTTATAACATGGTAAGAGTAGGTGTGGGAATTGTAGAATTTTTCTAAGCTGTAAATTAAAATTAAGGACTATATTTATTTACATATATTTTATTTATAAATTGTATGATGAAATCAAAAATATTAACTCTAAGACATTTATTTGCTGATTGAGAAAGAAATTATACAAACTTTAAGAATACATTGAATCAATTATATACAATTTATAAGAGACAAATATAAAAATTATTCTGCTTGTATATTTGAAAGTATTTAAGAGCAGCTTAAAAAGTGAACATGTACTATAGTACAAAGAAAAAAATATTGGAAGTACAAGATGAATGTGAAGGTATATTATGTATTAGATAGAGTGGCATATTTATACCTCAACAGCTTTTCACTTTGATGAAGAATTAGAGGATATTTATCTGGATGTACAAAAAGCATTTGATCAGATCAAGCATTTAAAAATTGTTATAGGAAACATTAGTGCTAGAATTCACGAATAATTGACAGATGAAAATGTTCTAAATAAATTTAGTTACAAAGAAAAAAATGAAAGAATACACAGACGTGTGGAGTTTGTAAAAAAAAAAAAAGAATAATAATATTATAAATTATTTTTATAAGAAAAATGCTAAACAGAAATGAATATGAAAGCATCCAAATAAAGATACAGCAGAATTGGATTATATTTTGATTAACAGAAAATAAGTATTTTAAAATTGTAATTTTTTAAATAAATTTAACACAGGAAGTGATCATAGATTAGTGAGGTGTAAGATATGGGTTAATGCAAAATTAGAGAGACATAAATTATTAAGAAAAACAGTATTCACACTTGATATTCCTAATTTTCAGAAACAGTCTAATAAACTTAAATTAGAACTTGCAAATTATTTAAAAATATTAACATATATTGAAAATAATTCAGATTTTAATGAAATCAATAGCAAAATAAGAGATACACCAACTGACCATTAAAATTTTTATAGAAAAGGAGAATTTAGAATAAAGAAAGGAACTTGAAACTATATAAAAATGGTCCATTAATAAGATGAATATTTAGAGTTTGTAAACTTATACAAAAAGTAATTAACAACGATATAAGAATATTTGATTGTGAAATCAGGAAGGAAATCTATAGAAGAGAATAAAAATATTAAAAGTGCAAAGCAAGTTTTTGGATTTGGTAGAAAGCTTTATTTATATAATAAGAAGATAAAACAATACTACAAACAAAGATAACATCTTGAAATACATGGAACAGTTTTTTAAAAAATTATATTGTAATGGAAAAAGAAATTATTCTATTTGAAATTACCATTATTTTACATAAAGAAGTAAAACATGAATTAAATCTATAATGAAGAGAAAAGTTCCTAATAGTAATGAAATTATAAATGATTTCATAAAAGAAGTAGGGATGAAATAAAAAAAATGTTGGCAAGTTGTATTACAAATCCCTAAACAATATAGAGATAGCCAATGATTTGGAAGAATGCAGTACTAATTTTGATATTTAAAGATGATAAGAAAGGTAATAGTGAATACAGACTTATCAATTTAATACAAAATTTTTACCATGAAAATTACAAGTCATCTAGTGGTTAGCATAGCTGCCTTCCAAGCAGCTGGCCCAGGTTCGTTTCCCAGTCAACGCATTTGATATATGAAAAACTTAAGATTTTAACTAAACAAAATCCTTAGCTGTATTTAAAAATGGTTTTAGCACTTTGTATCACATTCAAATATTGAGAGACATTATAGAAAGGATCAATGAATATGAATTGCTATTATGCTTTTGAATTGTATGTTACAAAATTGCATTGATTCTATAAGCATACATTACATAATTAAACCATAGATGATTAAGTATAGACCCAGGATATTATCATATTTTGAAGAACATTTATCAAAATTCAACAGCAATGACCATATTACATAGTGATATTAAGAAGGATGTATGTTTTGCCAAAACCTTTTACAGCAGTGTTACAGAAATAGTTTGTGAATTTAAATGGAAAGCTAATGTAATAAAAATAAATTGAGAATATTTACCTCATCTAAATTTTTCACTTGGTCTGGTTGTTTTTGAAAATAATGGTTTAGAGTTTCAAAAGGTGTTTTAAGAGGTTTCAGATGTAAGTAAGAAAGTAGGACTAAAGATAAATGCTAAAAATATTAAAGTTAAGTTCAATGGATTTTCTCAAAAAATGAAAATATTGATAATGTTGAATTAGAATATGTTAACAACTACAAAAAAACTTCATGAGTTTATTAGAACAGATGAAAAAATAATGGATAAATATATTCATAGAAATAAATTTGAATAAAATTATCTGATAGAAATAAGTTCATATTTAAAAAATATATACCTATATATTTTAATTTGAAGACATTTCAATAAATGTATTTACTTTAATTTATTTGTGGATATAAGACTTTGATCCTTAATAGAAGAATAATACAAAACATCAGACTTTTCATGAAATAGAGAGAGATGTATGTTAGGAATAACAAGAAGAGATTGAAAAAGGAAAAAGGTAGGTGAAAAAACAAATATTCATTACTAATGTCATTAAAATAATTAAAAGACAGAAGTAGAACTGAGTTGGACACATTTCTAGAAGAGATGGTAATAGATGGATAGTTGAAATTTTAAATGGCAATTCAAGAGATTATAAGAAATCTAGAGAGACCACATGTAACATTGTTGGATATAATAAAGAAATATACTGTGTATTTCATTGATTATTGTTTATTAACATTTGATGATAATTTTTCTAATATGAAAATATAACAAATATATCTACATATTAAAAGATTTCTCTCTTTCTCTCTCTCTATATATATATATATAATACAAAACCATAAAACAATACAGTACTAGATAAGAAATAAAAATCAAAACATTACCAAAATCTTTACATGACTATGGTTTCATCTACTAAACAAATAGACCTCAAATGAAAAGCAAACTAAAGAAGCAACAAATATATAGAAAACAAACAAACCTTCCCATAATTCATTTCAAAAACCAACTTCCCTTTATATCAAAAGATGTCTTCATAAGATTGATAGCCTCAGATTCAAGAAGTTTTATTACTAAAATTTCCTTTACTCTTCTCTTTAATTCATTCTTTTCATAAAAAATAACCATTGCGTTATCAAATATTTTATGACCTATATTCAATTCATGAATATATAAAGCTGAGTTATGATATCTATGTTTAACTCTACTTCTATGAACTTTAATTCTTTCATTAAGGTTAAATTTACTCTGACCTATATAAATCTTACTACAACTACAAGCAATCTTATAAATAATACCAGAAATAGATTTACTATCAATTGAATGTTTTAAACCATTCAATAAAGAATTCAAATCAGAAACTTTCTTCCATGCAACCTTCATTCCTCCTAACAAATGACTATTGTTATAAACCAAATTATAAATTGATGATTTTAAAAATAAAGACAAACTCTTTATCATTACTAACCATATTTTTTTTCTTATTAGTGTTATGACTATAAATATTATTAAATACAACATTTCTAATAAATTCATGATTATAACTTAATTCTACATAATCAGCAGCAAATTGACCTTTTTGGATATCAGCATTATTACTAAAGTTATTAAACCTTTTATTCCTACAACAAAAATTCAATAAAGATATTTTTTATGCATAAAAGGCTTATAACTATCAGGCCTAATCATATTTCTCAAATTCTTATTTTATGAAATCACTACAAAATAAAACAGTATCAATCTTCTCAACACTTAAATCAAAAATTTTAATTTTGTAAAATCAAAACTACCACTCTCAATAGTAAAATTAATACTAGAATCAAAAGCACTCAAACCATCTAAAAACTCTTTTAATTTTTCTTTCTGAATAACAAACAAACAATCATCAACATACCTAACAAATAATTTTAAAGTAACAGAAAATTGATTAATAACACTACATTCCAAAAATCAATAGAGACAGAACATATTAAAGGAGAAATAACATAACCAATAATCCAATATTCTTTAATTTTATAAAAAAACATCATTACACATAAAATACATTGAATCCTCTAACAGCATAGACAAATCATGAAGAAGCTTAATCTTATCTGCAAAAAACATTCATTTTTTTTAAAATTGAAAGAAAAACACCAACACTTTTTAATCTATCAACTGATTGATAAATATTTTCAATGTTGAAACTACCAAAAACACAATTATCTTTTAAAACAAAACTATTTATTTGTAAAAGCCTCAAAATAAGAAGAAACACAACATTGACCTAATTTAATATAGTCTTTAAAAACTCTTATTAAAAATTTTGATGTTTTATCAACAATTCCTTCTCTAAAATCAAAAATACATATTAAAGGAAAACTATCTTTATGAGACTTCAAATTAAAGAAAACCTTTGGAGCCACATAATCACCAGGATAACAACTTAAATAAATAGCTCTATCAAAAATCTTTTTATTTCCCATAATTTTCATCATTTTAATCAATTTATATTTTATTTTTTAACCAGTATCAGAATATAAAATAGCATACTTTCCATTTTTAATTCTAAAGAAACTTTACTTTTATAAACAATATTATTTACCAATACAAACCGGCCACCCCTATCTTCTTTTAACAAGATAACATCATTGACTTGCAATCTTTTTTAAAAAAACTAATTTGCTTAGGGGCAAAAACAAATTTTTCTCTTTTAAGTAATTGACTATTCAAACTAATCTGTAAAGTCACTTTATTTTCATCAGAAATATCAACAAGATTAAACAAAGAGATGAGACAATTGGACCACGCCGCATTGTAGAAGATACGTGGAATCTTCTGGACATCCCACAACTCCACACGAAAAACAGAAATTCATTTCCAACCCATACTCAAATAATTATGGAAACAAAATGATCAATAAGCTAAGACCAAAAACGATCCAGTTTGATGGGCAATCATTTCTCATTTCCACGGAACAATAATCAATGAAATTCTCATGGCTTCCATCTATAACAAGAATGATATCTGTGTAATCATAGATCCATGGGTTGTCATTATTACACCTGATTGGCTGTCACATAAGCATGTTTAAAGTGTATCTGTTGAAGGTTTTAGCTTTCACGTTATTACAATGTTATCTGTTTGCGCTTAATAAATTTGATATATAAATGTTTATTGAAATGAAATATTACTACTACATTCAATAGCAGAAATAAAATCAAAAACTAAATTTTTATTAGTAAAAGAAACAAAACCAGGACCTTCATCTAAAATCCCCAAATCAGATCAATTCAAAACATAATTGGAAAAATTTAAAACAGAAGAAACATCAGGCCTTTTTTTTAAAAAAAACACCCTAAATTATACTCTTTTTGTTTAACAAAACTTTATTGATTTGTTTAACAAAACTTTTTTTTCTTTTCTCCCAAACTTATCATTCAACCAATTGATTTTTTATTGCTGTTTGAAATATCAAATCTATAAAACTATTAGCATTTTGGTATAATACTTATAATATAGAAAACATTAAAGTCATTAACCTGAATAATAAAAAAAAAGCTAGCAAGTAAGGGTTGTTGTTGAACATGTTTATGCACTGTAATGATTTTCATTGAAGAATTCTGTAGTCATAATCTTTTCCGGGGGGAGGGGGGTTGACAAGCACAAACAAATAGCATCTATTGCTTATTTCTAAATATTTCTATTTTTGACAAATCCATACATTAATGAACAAACATTTTAAAAAATCAATTATGAAAAATCAAAAATTAAAAAAAATCTAACTGGTCAACATCTATAGGTCTCCCTCTGCAGATGTAGATATTTCTTATAAGTAAATCGGATGCTGTAAAAATAAGAAAATTTACACAATGACAACCATATCACTGTTATGAGATAGAGTGGAGAGTGGTGGGTCGTGTGAAAGTCTGTGCTCATATACCCCATATATTACATAATATATTAGAAAACACACACACACAAAAATTATTCTTAATTTGTTTAATAAAAATATACAATAAGTAAATGAGTATTTTTATGTTCATGGACTTTGGGCCTCGGCCTTTTTTACTTTGGGCATGGCTTATTTTATAAATTCATTTGCACCAGACCAATATTTAATGGTAAGTTGTTGGGTCAGAGGCTATGCTCAGGTTACAATAAACAGATACAAAGGTCAATTGTGAATACCATATAAACAGGTCCTGACCAATAATACATTCTGCTACTTAAAAGACAATATTATTTTCTGTCAAAGACTAGGCATTGTTCCTGGTAGATTTTTTTATTCAAATGACAGAAATTGTATTATATCAGTAATAGTTTCAAAGCATGAGATAGTGGGAAGTACTAAAGGTAATATTATAAAGCTACCTCTTTTCTTAAGTTTCATGAAATGTGCAAATTTTACTTGGTACAAAATAATCAGATTAAAACTAAGGACAAAAATGGTAGGTAAGTGACAATCAATATGTTAGATCAATATATCTACCATTAGTGTAGCTCACATTATAAAGAAAAGACACTTAAAAGTACAGTTGGATAACCATAAGTTTTTTTTTTTTAAAAGGCAAATCAGTCAATACAAGGAGAATGCATAATATTAAATTTATTTTAACATGTAATTTAGATTTAATAAAGCAGAATAATGATGTTGTACAGACATTACATAAGTATACATTTAAATAGTTTTATATTAAAATAGGCAAAACTCTCCATACAGTAGTGCCACTCAGTGCCAACCAGAGTAATCAATGGATGTCAGAAGACTTGTGCATAAAATTCCTATCTAGTGCCTACTCATCCAATATTCCCAGCCTAGTTTCTGTCTTGTTGCCTTCATCAGTGAGGAGCCTTGGATCTGAGAGCACTGCACCTAGATCAGACTAGTTTCTGGCTTGTGGAATTTGTCAGTGAGGAGCCTTGGATTTGAGAGCACTGAACCTAGATCCTAAGATCTATGTGTAGTGCTCTCAGATCCAAGGCTCCTCACTGATGAAGGCCACAGCCAGAAACTAATCGGGGGATATTGGATGAGTAGGCACTAGATAGGGATTTTATGCACAAGCCTTCTGACATTCATTGATTACTCTGGCTTTCACTGAGTGGCACTACCCTATGGAGAGTTTTGCCTGTTTTAATAACAGTTATGAGCAAGCATAAGAAATGGTGATCATGTGATGTTTAGTAGTTTTATATTATAAATAAAACTAAATTTAACATAAGAGGATATTTGACCTGTTATATATTTAACACCATAGATTTTAAAATCAACAATTCTTTCATATTTATTTAGGTTTTCCATTACATATAGTAATTTAAAAATATGGAAAGTTATAGTAAGATGTGTATTCTTGATTTATTACTAATCTGAAGGCAGCCAGTCATTAAGATGGCTAATGAACCAAGAATGCTAAATTCGTATGTATTGTTCTGCATTGTTTTTATATACATTATGCACAATATTTTCAAATTGTAGTAATGTAGAGAACCCCACTAATTCTAAGATTTAACAAAATGTTGTTTACTTTATCTTATTTTTATAGTTGTTGATTAAAATTTCATGATGAATATTGTATTAGTTTTAATTAATTTAATCCTGTTCCATTTTAAGATGACTGGTAGCAAAATATTAATTTCATAAACAATTGAACCCAAATGAAAGAATAAGTTTTATTGAAACATGTCACAAAATCAATATTTTATGGAAGGTTGCCTTTAAATCATTAAACATCACATGATCACCATTCCCTATGCTAACACAATCTGTTATAAAAAAGGCAAAACTTTCCATGTAAGAAGTTCCATCCAGTGCAAAAACAGACTATTCAATAGATGCAAAAAAGTTTGTGCATAAAATCCCTATCTCAGTGCCTACTCATCCAATATCCCCAAACTAATTTCTAGCTTACAGAATTCATCAGTGATCTAGGTGTAGTGCTCAGGCCACAAACTAGAAACTAGTTAAGGCATGATGGATGAGGGTGCATAACAAAACTTTTTGCATCCATTGATTACTCTGCCTTGCACTGGATGTTACAACTATATGGATAGTTTTGTCATATAAAAACTTTTGACTGCCTTGTTATGCTTACATGGCTGATTTGTTCCATATGACAAGTTAGTTTTATATATTTTTAATAACATCTGGATAAAAATGTATGTAAATAGAAAAGATTTGCTTAATGAATGGATGAAAAAAAGAGTTGGAACACAGAAAGATTGATTTAATTGGATTTGGAAGGATTGAGAAAAATGTTGCTAACATTTGGAAAGTGATTCAATATGCCAACATTTTATATATATAAGAAAAAATATTGTGTGTGTGTGTTTACTGCAAAAAGACTATAAAACTAAGTCATATGTAAGATTAGTTGGATTTTAGGAGGTTTTCTATTGGAAAAATTTTCAATTTAAGTAAGTGATTTATTTGAGGAAGATGTGAGGTGTAAGTTTAGGAAAGAATGTGTTTATCGTCGCCATTTTAAAAAAAAAAGTTTTTTTTTTTCCTTTTGTATAAAGAGATTTGAAGAGTATTAGAAAGATAATAAATTTAAATATAAAATAGGGGAATTGAAAAATTCCACAATATATGTATGATTGTCAGAATGCAATTAGGCATGCTTTGATAGAATGTATGGTACATGATAAGATTTTTCATTTGAAATTCTTAATAAAGATTAGTAAGGATACAAAAGACACATGAGTGTGTAGATAATGTATAAATGTGATAAAAGAGGTGAGAAATGGTTTCTAAGTGTAGATAATTTAAAGAAAAAATCAGGAGAAATGAAGCAAAATGTAAAGACAAGAGGTATGGATAACAAAAGGAGTTGTGCAATGGAGATAGTTAGGCAAAGAATAAATAAAATAAATGAAAAGATAAAGGATGCAGCATTACACATGAAATGTGAGCAGATCAAAAAATTAATGAATAAAAACAATAAGGAAGAAATAGAAAAGGAAGTCCAGAAGATTGAAGAAAATCTTACAGATGAAGTAGGGGAAAATAAACGATGAGGCAGTCTTAATAGAAGACTCACTAATTAGAGGATGTGGAGATGTAATTGCAAATGAAAATATAAATAGATATGTAAGAGTATGTTTACCTGGAACTATAAATAGTGATTTTACAGTTAAGGTAAAAAACAGAGGAGTAGAGATTTTTATATTACAGGAGGGACAAATATATTTGTCAGAGCCATTGGAGAGAGTAATGGTGTGTAAAAAGAATTGATTAGTAGTTTGAATAAGATTAAAAAAAGACATGGGGTAGTTGAGATTAATACCAAGATTCAACAATAGGTATATGTTAGATATAAATGAGAGATTGAAAAAATTATGCAAGAGAAATAATGTTATGTTTCTGGATGTGTGGGATTTTTTTATTAGTAAGAGGGAGGTATATAGTAAAGATGGATTGCACTTAGCAAAACAATAAAGTGAAGCATTAGAGGGCTTGATTTATAAAAAAAATATTATAGTTTGGGAGAATTATAAAGGAGAGTAGGGTTTTAAATTACAGTATTATCAAAAAGGTTAAGAATGGATGGGAGATAAAAAGTAATCACTGGGTAGAAGATTCAGATAGAAATGTAGATATGGAGAGGGAATTGGTCTGTAAAAATAATGTTAAAAAAATTAATTACAAATGTAATAGAGAAGAAAGAGTTAAAAAATTTATAAAAGGGTATTAGATAGGAAGAAAGTGTTAAAATTGGATATTTGAATATGCAAGGTGAAGTGGTTGGAATTAAACAAATCAGTTAAAAATGAAGGGTTTGAGGTATTAGCAGTAGTGGTAACACATCTAAGAGAAAGTACCTACACTGAAATATTCGGTATGACAGGGTATGTAGAAAAAAAGAAAAAAAATGATGTGGTAGTATAGGAGTTATGTTTAAAAAAATATTTAAATACTGTATAATGTCAAGAACATTTGTGGTGTGAGATACAAGAATGGTTGATGGCTACAGTGCATATGGCCACTGGAAATAGTCAAACTATAATGGAGTGGAACAGTAACTTATATGATTGCCTAGTTAAGGATATAAAGAATTTCAAAAAAGTGGAGAAGGGCATATGAATGGGCACATTGAAGAAATTGATGGTGTTGATAACAGGCATGGATAGCTTTTGAAATTTTTTTTGTCAGAAAGTGATTTTGAGCATTGGAATTTTATCAAATATTTATGAGGGGCAATACACATGGTATAGAAATAATATATTTTATATGATAGATTATGTGTTAATAGAGAAAGAGGGAATGAATAAAGTACAGAAAGTTACAGTGTTTGATAATGAAGAGAGTGTATGTAATAGTGATCATAATTTTTTTATAATAGAAATGATTAGTAATGGGAAATAGTAATAAAAGTAGAAAGGATAGTGAAAGATGTTAATAGAAAATGAATGACAAGAATAAGTTGGAAGAATATAAATTAAAAGTAGAAGAAATCATGGAAAAGTTTGTCGGGGATGAATATAAGCACTGGTGTTGTGAAGTAGAAAAATCGTCAAATAGGATTTTAGGTAAAAATATTAAGAAAAATAAAAATAATAGAAAAGTGAGAATTAGTAAAATTATAAAACAGAGAAAAAAGCATGCAGAGAATATAAATGTGTTATTAAAAGCAAAGAACAAGATGTTAATATTAATTAAATGGGAAAACTATATGTTTTTTAAACAAGTTGGATAAAATAAATAATTATAGAAAGAAAATAAAATTAAATAGTAAATTATTGAAGGATAGTAATAAAAGCGGAAGTGATGGGAGTAAAAAATTTTGGAAATATATTAAAATGAAGTTAGGGAAGAAATGAAATAGTATTACTAAATGATGAGGAAAAGAAGTGTAGCTTTGAAGAAAAATTAGAGTCAGTCTTAAATAAGTATGTAATGGATAGAGAAAAGATGTTAGATGTGAAGGGCAGAGGGGTAACAAACATAAAAGTACATAGTAATGAAAATATTAGTTTTACAGAAAATGAATTGAATGGGGCAGGAAAGAAGTTGAAAAGTGGAAAGGCAAGAGGTGTAAATGGATGGACAGCAAAGATGGTGATGAATTTGGGAAATATGGCAAAATTAAATTGATTATCATGTTTTAATGAGATGACACAGAAAACAGAATTTCCAGATAGCTGGAATAATGCAAGAGTAAGGCTATTATTTAAATGAAAGGATAAGGACTATAAAAAAAATAAACAGGTTTAGACCAATAGCTGTAATGTCTGTGTTATATAAAGCTTTTGCATATATGGTGGGTAGAATGGTGGCAAAATGGATGGAAGAAAATAATATAGTAGAAGAAATGCAAGGAGGTTTTAGAATTAAAAGGCATATAGGATATAATTTATTTGTAATCACACAACTTATAGATATGAATAGGAATACAGGTAGACAGTTATATATTATCTTTATAGATATAGAGAAAGCATATAGTAGAGTAAATAGAAATAGATTATGAGTAAGTTTAATTAATTTTAGAAATGAATGAAGCCTTAGTTTATCTTTTTAAAAGATTGTATGGAAATAATTACTTTCCATATCATTTAGGAAATATAGGAGCAGAGTTAAAATTGGGGTGGGATGAAATCAAGGCTGTCCTATGTCAACTATTTTGTTTTTGTTATATTTGAGAGAAATGAAGAGAGAAATAGAGAAGCTAGGGATGGTATCTAATAGATAGCAAGGGGTGTATATATCATCAGTATTTTAATTTGCTGATGATATCTTCTTCTGCACAGAAAGTAGGGAAGATATGGAAGTTAAGATGAAGATGTGCATAAGGCTGGGTAAAGAGATGGGGATTAAATTTAATGAAGAAAAATCAAAAGTAATGATAAAAATGCTGTGAAAAGAGAAATTTTTTTTATTAGGGGGTATAAAGCTAAATGTGATGAATAGATATAACTTTTTGTGAATCATCTTAAATAATCAGAGAAATTGCTGGATGAATGGGAGAAAAAATGATAAATGAAGCAAAGAAAAGGGGCTGATAAAAAAATTAACATTTTTTTCATATAATGAATATGATGTAGCTAGAATTGTATGGAAGGGAGTGGCTGCAGCAGGATTAATTTATGGTAATGATAAATTATGTGTTGAAAGGAGTGTTAGATCACTTAGAAAAAGCACAAAGAGAAATAAGAAGACATGTATTAGATACAGAGGTGTCAATGGCAAAGGAGGCAATTTGAGGGGAAATGGGATGGTCAAATTCTTATATGAAAGATGCAAAAAGCAAAATTAAAATGTTTGGTAGATTGCAATTTATGCATAGTAATAAAATAGCTAAAATAGTATTTAATTGGGTTATGAGTAAAAGACAGGCAACAAGATGAGTGAGAAAAGCAATATGATAAGCAGAAGATTTGGATAAAGACTTTATGTCAGTATATTTGCACACTAGGTGGGGTGATTGTATTACAAGAATTGTTGAATGTTATAGTGGTGAAGAATGGGATATAAGAATAGATGCATTAATAAAAAATAGGCAGTTGGAGAGATGTAAAAGTGGTATGGAGAGTAAAAAGAGTTTAAATATATATAGAAATAAATAGAATATTGGGTATGAATTAATTTATGATAATACCAAGCAAAGTAGTTTACTGTTTACAACTGGAACAAGATCATAAGCAACAAGAGAATATACACAGTGTTTGATTTAGTTGGCAAGTTATATAAGAGGATATGGAAAATATTAGGCATTTTCTAATTAAATGTAAATGCTTACAAGCAGAATGGGTACAAATAATGAAGTTGTGGGAGAACAAATATAAACAAAATGATTATACAAAAAGTGGGTTCTTGGTTTTTATATTGGGTTTGGAAAAAGATAAGGGAGTTAACATATAAAGGCCATAGAGTGGATAAAGATGATGTTGTGGAAATGGGATGGGGCAGGATAGAGAAGAATGTGGGGAAACTTAGGATGAGGAATGGTAATGGAAGGGAAGGTGGCTAACAGGTTTCTCTGGGCATAATGGATAAGATATTTCTGACTTTGATAAAGGAGAAGCCAATTGTGCATCGCACATCTCTGTTAAGAATGCTTTTAATATAATGTAAGCACAAACTATATATATTTTCTGGAATTTATTTTGGATGGTAATAAGTAATCAAACCATATTCAAATCTTTAATTATTATAAATGCAAGTCACACTTAAAAGAAGTTGAATAAAAAAATATTAATTTTAAAAACTCACATAATAGTTGTAACTGAATAGAAATTATAATAACATCTGCCTTTTAGTTTTGTAAATAATATCGAATCAATTATTTTAAAAATGTATCACTTCTTGATTTCTTTTGAAGAAATTTTTCTTATATTTAGTACAAATAGTTATTGTGTTATGTATTTTTTAAAAAGTTCTTCCAGATAAGCTGCGATTAGATTTCTAGCATTTTCTGTATACATTTTTTTTTTGTAAATGAGTACAACAAATCTAATGTCAATTATAAAAAAAAGTCAAGTTTTTCTATCTCACTTCTTTTTTAAAAAAATATTTACTTATATTTATGTATAGTATACTTTTAATAACGTGAAAGGCTAAAACCTTCAAAAGATGGACTTTATACACTCTTATGTGACAGCCAATCAGCTGTAATAATGACTGCATGTGGAACTCTTAGTTCTAAAACACAAGCCAGAACTATAAAAAAAAGATGGGATCCACCTTCTTCTATGCTTAAATTTATATATAAATAAGCCAGACTCAAGCATTTCGAACTAAGAGTGTTCAGCTTAAAACACCTTCACATTTAATTCACTAAATATTATATATAAATAAACAACTACGTGCAGTCATTATTACATCTGATTGGCTGACACATAAGGGTGTTTAAAGCACATCTTTTGAAGGTTTTAGCCTTTCACATTATTACAATGTTATCTGCTTGCGCTTAATAAATTTAATATATTTACATTTGTTACTATCATTTCATTAGATTTGAAAATTGCTTCATAGTAAATCGAAAGATTTCACATTGTTTAGTTATATATAATATTTAGTGAATTAAATGTGAAGGTATTTTAAGCTTCATACTCTTAGTTTGAAATGCTTGAATCTGGCATATATATATATATATATATATATATATATATATATATATATATATATATATATATATATAATCATAGAAGAAGGTGGGTCTCATCTTTTTCTTATAGTTCTGGCTTGCATTTTAGAATTAAGAGTTCCATGTGCAGTCATTATTACATCTGATTGGCTGTCACATAAGAGTGTTTAAAGTGCATCTTTTGAAGATTTTAGCCCTTCACATTATTATAATGTTATCTGTTTGTGCTTAATAAATTTGATATAGTATACTTTTATGATTTCTATAACAACAGCTTAAATTATCATTTCTACTCTCATTAATATTTATGCTTTTTTGTAACAATAAATTTTTAATCTTTATTTTTTTCCTAATAAAGCTATATTATTGTTACATTTTCATTTACCATTGTCAAACTTCCTCCACTCACAGCTTTGACACCATCCATTTCAGATAAATGCAATAATGATTATTACTAATCTTTATCGAAACTAGAGATTATCTCTAGCACAGATATAAACTTTAAACCTCAGCTAAAGATTAATATATCTGATTTTTATTAATTTACACACATGAAGTTATTAACCTTTCTTTTTCCCATGTGTAATATCTTATAGATATAATAAACACCTCCATACTTCCCCATTCTTTTTAAATTCACTTAAATAAAGATATAGTAAAAGACAAATGACCCCCAAGATGCATTTCATGCTGAACCAGCACTCATCAGTTGGCCCAGGTCACTTTCTCTCATATATATCTTTATTATATGAGAGTACATTTTTACATTTTCATTTACCATTGTCAAACTTCCTCCACTCACAACTTTGATGCGATCCATTTGTCTTTTATTATATTTTTATTTAAATGAATTTTAAAAAAATGTGGAAGTATGGAAGTGTTTATTATATCTAAAAGCTATATTATGGATCTCTATATTGGTAAGATCTCATTTCTAGTATATATTAACTATTTTCTTCTGAAATTTTAAAGCAATCCAAGGCAGAAAATTTAATACATAAGTAACCCTCACAATAATACATAAGTAACCCTCACAATAATACATAAAATTTCATCTCTACATTACAGGTTTTTGACATTCTGCTTTAGGCAGAAAGACCAAACATAATATAAATTCATTATTTTTGAGAGACACATATTCAATGAAGTCCAGCAAGTAAATTATATAAATAAAAGATATCTCATTCCGTGTCTGCATCACAATGTATTTTTCCTGTTTTTTCTGAGAGATTATATTGGCTTATTCCAATTGCAAGTGTAAAAATACATTTTTAGCTAAATTTAATTTGACATTTAAAACCACATTGCAATTATGTTTTTATTAATAAAGATTATTTTTTTAATTTAGAATTTATGAAAAGTCTAAAATATTAATTTCTTTACATAAAGATTAAAAACGATTAAGAAATAGAATGTTATGTCAGTGTATTATAATTAAATTATAGGAAAAATAGTTTTAGATAAGAATTGGAAATATATATATATATATATATAAAATAGTTTTAGATAAGAATTGGAAATATATATATATATATAGGTTGACCTTTGACACCTGGGCCCATTGTATGGCTTTCTTAAATTGTAATGACTGATTTTCTTGCTCCCTTTCTATATATTATACTTCATTTTATTTTGATCTGCGACTCACTGATTTTTGTATCCATATTACATAAGTATATTTATGCAATTCCATTATTGTAATTTTTTTTATGAATTTTCTAGTATTACATTTGTTAGTCACCTGAACATGTTGTTATTTGATGGCCTTGTTTGTCAAGCCTACCTAATTCATTTGTTTTTTATTATGACAATCATTCTTTTTGTATTTTCATCCTTTGTATGATCCTAATATGAATTGTTATATGATTATCTTTGGTTTCGACGAATTCTGTAACCCCATTTATGTTGAAGCCTACCTGTCCATTTGATTTACCATATAATATCTATACTCATCTTGTTTATATTAATTATTCAATGACTGAAACTATGTACTTAGTTTAATTTATTGTCTATGCTCTCTTGTTGGTGTAATTTCATCAACCTGTGTATTCTTCAATTTCTCAAATGTGATCCTTGTAACTCATTTTGCAATTTACTGTTTTCCTTGTATTATGCTTCTTCTGTAAATAAAGTTTACTTTTGAAATGAAATATAATAGTAATTTTCTTTTGTACTTTTTGCTTAGCCATTATTTCACCAGTCTTGCTAAACCAGTGCTGAATAATATCATTCATAATTTTCAAATGTTTGTGGTTTGTTTATATATACTTTGTAAGTTGCTTGAATAAGAAGTTACTATGGCACATTTATGTTTCATCCTTGTGGAAAAGTACTAGTTTGAATATTGCAATAGTAATAATGATGACCTCTATCATAATCATCTTTTGGTTTTTCGATTTCTATAATTTGTCTATTTTTTTGTATCATTTCTGCAGATTATCTTTTGTAATCTTAAAACTTGATAGTTATTGGAATATCTTTTGCAATCATAGACCAAACCCATCATATTTGATAGGCAAAACTCTCCATACAGTAGTGCCACTCAGTGCAAACCAGAGTAATCAATGGATGCCAGAAGGCTTGTGCATAAAATCTCATGCCTACTCATCCAATATCCCCAGACTAGTTTCTGGCTTGTGGCCTTCATCAGTGAGAAGCTTTGTATCTGAGAGCACTGCACTTAGATCTTAGGATCTAATGCAACCCTCCAGCAGCCACATTTTATCTCTATTTAACTACAAAACTAAGAGAATAAAATGGAAAGCACAATAATATTTTCAATAGTTTTGCCTATTTAATAACAGTTATGAGCAAGCATAAGAAACAGTGTTCATGTGAAGTTTAGTGGTTTAACCCATCATATTTGATGTCATTGATGTATCTTTATGAGTTTCATCATTTTAGATTATACTATTTTATTCATAAAAAGAGCTCTTTTTGGAATTTGTCTTTCTCTAAATTTTTGTAACAATTAAATTATTACACTTTTCACTGGAAATGTAAAAAGAGATTCAAAGTTATAATGACTGCTAGTAGAGAAGATGTTCTTAGTGCTGTTGGACTAATTATGATTTGATTGTGAAAAAAAGTGATATGTTGACCATATTCTTACACTTGTGATTGTAACACATGGGATATACATCTGATCCTATTAACCTCTTTCTTCTTATATTCAGATCAACTGGTAATGGTTTCTACAGCTGTGCAAGTTATGTCCTGATATATGTAGAATCTCTTGCCCTAGTTAAACGATTTAAATATTTTTATAAACATTTTAACATATATATATAAACAAAAAAAAAAAGACTTATAAATCCAATAAATAATATTATATTTCAACCACAGGAATGGTTTTCATCAGAAAGAAAAAAAATACACAGTAAAATGGCGATAATCAAAAATTACAGATTTGGTAAAAGATTAAAAATTTAACAAAACCCCCCTGATTGGTCACAAAATCTAACACAGAATATCTACCCAATCAATGACAAAATTCAAACAAAAAAAAAAACTACATTCCCTCCTAATCAAGCTTAAATTCTATTTAAATTAAAATAAATATAAAAATAAAAAATCCAAAATTAAAAATTAAAATATACATATGTGCATACATAGAAAAATTAAACTATGCTCACATACAAAAAATAGCTGTGCTCACATTAATATTCATTAAAAACTAAAATACTTATACATTTTAATCAAAAATTATAGTTAGTGCAAAGTACAATAATTTATAACTAATTATTTATCTATAAACCAATTAAACACAGATATTAAACATCCATGTAACCAATCTTTACATAAAAAACCTCATATAAGAAAATTTTCACATAAAAAACACACATATAGAAATCATTTAGGAGACCAGGTAACCCAGAGATGTAATAGTTCCAGTGTTCAAATTCAATCCATGTGGTTCTAAGGTCTTGAATTTAAAAATAAAAAAACTCTCCTTTTGTTTCCTCGCCCTTGTAGAAGAAAAACCTTCCTGAAGAATCACTACTTTTAAATCATCAATTGAATGATTCGGTAAGTTAAAATGTTTTGAAACCGGTCTATCTTTATTCTTATGCAAAATGTCAAATCTATGATTAGTCATTCTGACATGTAAACTATTTGCTGACTCACCTATATACTGGTTTAAACATCTACTACACTCTATCAAATATATCAAATTAACACTTTTACATGTAACATAATTAGGAATATACCATTTGAAATTACAATTCTTAGTACTAAAGACCACTTTTGTCACAACAATATGTTTACATGTAAAACATCTTTTATCTTTACATGGAGAACATCCTTTTTCCTGTACAGAACTACTAATAAAATTTGTTTTGACAAGTATATCTCTAAGTGATCTATGTTTTCGATATACAGCCTTAGATGGATCAGAAAAAATAGATTTTAAATAATCTGTGGACTGTAATATGTTAAAATGTTTTGCCAATATCCGGTTAATATTAGGTAAATCTCTATTAAAAGTAAGAACCAATGGTGGAACATCTAATTGTGTTTTACTCTTTTCAGATAAAAGAAGTTTCTTTCTATCAATTAAAGAAGATATCCTTACTGCATTATCCAACAATGTCTTAGGATACCTCATATTGAGCAATCTATTATATAAAATACTATTATTTTGTTGAAGAAATTTCTCATCATTACAAATCCTCTTCATCCTTAAAAATTGACTATAAGGAATATTAGCCTTTAAATGTTTAGGATGGTTACTATAAAAATGTAGATTTATGCTTTATTTTCCTTTCAAAATAAATACTAATTATTGTGTAAATATAAAACAGTGATATATCAGTTATGCAAAATATATTAGAAATTATTCAGTTATATCACATGAAATTCCATTTTATGGAGATTTATGAATTTTTATGCTAAAAATATATTTATTTATCAAAGCAAATAGTGTGTAATGTTATAGAAGGGCTTAAAACAATATAGAGGAAATATGGTATTCACAATGTCAGTAACACCCAAATATGCCACTGTTTTTATCATAAAACATTAAAGAGAATTTTAAAAAAATCAATTTATAATACACATTCAACAGGATTCTGCGATATAAATCATTCACATTACACATATAGATATATATGAAAGTTATATATAAATGCCTTTATTATACAAATAAAAAGCTCCGATTACAATTATTAGCCATTATGAAAGTTAAAATTTTTTATAAATAAGTGTTGTATATAATTTTTATATATTTTATTTAACTTAGAAATTAAATTTGTTGTTTATTTGAACCAAATCTTCTGACTCATTTTCAGCCTACTTCTATCAAATAGATATTTCCAAATTTAGTACATGGGTTAGGGATTAATAACAATCAAACATTAGCATTACTAACAAAGCATTAAAATAATTATTTTATTTGGTAAAGGACCTTTTAATTTCACAAAACATACTTTTTGAAATTTCCAATTTTGTTTGCTTTCTTATTTCTTTCATTTGGTTTAATGAATAATGAATTTTTTTTTAAAAAAAAAAATTTTCTCCAACTAATTAATGAATTCAAAACATTAAGCGCAATTTGTAGATCCTAACATTCAGGGATCCAAATATATATATTGTATTGTTTTGCTTCACAATAACTATATCACTGGTATTGCTTTTTTTCTTTTTATTATAAATATTATAACAATTTGTTTATTTTATTTTTTTTGCTAAATTCTCATGGACTTATGATTAATGAATATGAATATAAATCTGGTGACCTACTATATGGTATTATGGTATTGTTGTTTTTTATCTACAGATTATACTTCTCATCTTCTATTAAGATCAATATTGAGTTTAATTTTCCTTTCTCTAACAACTCTTTTTAGTTTTTTATCTTTATCACTTTATTTTACTTTTTCTTAATAAACTTATCATTAAATTTTATGTTGGTCACAGATGGTTGCAATCATATCAAGAACAACGCCATTTTAAAATCCGAAAGAGCAAACAATAATAAGCTATTTCTGTAGCTTGTGTTGAAAATTATATGAATAGATAGAAGCATTTATATTATCACTATGAAACAATGTAATCATGTCAGAACTTAAATAACAGTAACAAAAATCATATAAATAAATCACATATAGGGTATATGAGCACAGACTTTCACATGATCCACCACTCTCCACTCCATCTCATAACACTGATACAGTTGAACACATACATGTTGAAAAGATAAATAATCATTAATATATGTATTTTATGCTAAACCAGAAACCAGACCAACTGATTATTGCTGGTTTAGGAAGAAATAATTGGTGATTATTTATCTTTTTGACATATGTGTTCAAGGACATCAGTGTTATGAGATAAAATGGAGAGTGGTGGGTCATGTGAAAGTCTGTGCTCATATACCCTATATATTACATATATAGGCACAGGTATATAATAAGCCTGTGTGATTCAGTTATTACATAGTAGAGATGTCTGCCCATCACTTGTATATATATTAAATGGATTATGTCCTGTATATGAGGGGTCAGATTAACCTTAGGTCAACATTGGTGTGACAACAATCTCGGCCTCAGGGTGGCCTTTGAGCATTCCATCATCAGATTTTCAATTGGATGGACGATTAAAGAGTTGAAGTGTGGAGTAGATTGGAGCCTATCCATTAAAGTATTAGGATTGGCTATCTTAATATATACATGAGCACTTATAGCATATATGTGTAGAGATGGTAATCTGGACCAACTGATGATTGCTGTTTCAACATAAAATACGTATATTGGTGATTATTTATCTTTTCGACATATAAGTGTTCAAGTGTATCAGTGTTATAAAATGGGGAGTGGAGAGTGGTGGGTCATGTGAAAGTCTGTGCTCATATACCCTATATATTACATATATAGACACAGGTGTATAATAAGCCTGTGTGTTTCAGTTATAAATAAATCATATAGAAAAGTGTTCAAAAATATGAATTGTATATTGCATCATTAGGTTTACATCACTAAACATGTTAATTTAATAATATTTACTGTAGAAGTTCATTTAAACGAGATACAATTGAATATTTTGCAAAAAACATTTTAAAGATTATCAACAATGACAACATAAACATATGAAAATTGGAATTTTATTTTTTTATAAATTGGCCATTCTATTTACAATCCCAAAGTAAATTGATTTTTTTTTTTTTGGGGGGGGGGGGGTCCTTTCATTCAGAATCTTCATTACTGTAGACTAAGAACTATATTACAAACTTTAGATTTTGTATGATAAAGTTTTATTGTCATACTATATGTAAAATTTTATAGCATACATTTTCTGTTTTAATGTTACATATTGTCTGTTCTCAGTATTTAGTGGAATATTTTAAAAGGGTGTTGTTTCCGAAATGAACAAAAATAAATTGAAATAAACATAAATTCTCAACTAAGAAAATTATTCTTATAATCAAAAAACTAAAGAATGTATTTTGTTTTATCTATAAATGTGTCCACTAAAATAGGTTAATTACCGGAGAAAATAAAAAAAGTTAAACAATACGAAGGATATGTTGGAGGATACTGCAATTAGAGAGGAAAGAAAAATCAATAAAGAATCTAAAGGAAATATATGCCCAAGTGTCTTTGAAGAGACAGAAAAGTTCGGAAAAGATAACTCAGGATATACGATCTCTTCGATTAAATGATTACCGATGATAATTAATGATGAATCCCATTTCTTTAAAAAAAAAAATATTTTTCTATTATTGGACAGTATTAGCTTAATTTTAGAATTTCGAATATAAAAAATGCTTCTTATTTTGATATTTATATTGGAAAAAAAAAAGGATCAAACTCCTAAAAAGATTTAAAAAAAAAAAAAAACCTGGATTTGTTGAGCATACAAGAAATAATGGCTTTTTGAAATCGCATTCATCTTACAATGGAGTGATTAAGAAAAAATAAGTTATTGGTTATATTTACCATTCTCAGTAAAATAAAAATTGCTGCGCTAGCTGGCGCCCTCTATCTTAAATATGAATCGTTGTTCTGTTACATATGTTAATGTGGATATCATTTTTTTTTTTTAAAAATACAGTTTATATTTTATATATGGCAATACTTTGGACGTTATGTATATCTAAGATGTGCAAATATAACAATATAGCAATTATATTTAAATTAATATTTTTAAAAGTTAGAAAGATATTTTGAATATAATATTTATAGTTTATATATATCCTGATAAATTTATATTAAATCAATTTATAGTGATATTTTAATTTCTCAGAATTAATACAATCTTCTTTCCCTAACGCAAGTGGAATTTTGCTTCCAGCAGGTAACTTATTTACTTGAGAGGTTTTTTTTTTTTTTTTTGAGTGCAATTAAAAGCTATTGAGCGTCTGTAACTCATTACTCTTCTGAAGAAACGCAGGTTTGCTTTCAATTAGCTCTCTTAACGGTTTCAAACTTGTCTCAACAGGAAAGATTGATCTAATGGGAACAAGTATTAGCTGTAAATTTTAAATCTGTTTACGCTCTCAATTGTTATTTTTTAAACATCTTTTCAATTAATATTAAAATACATAATATTAATTTTACGTGTTTAAAATTACAACAATAGGAAAAATCATTACAATACAAGTCATAAAAAATAATGAAACACACACACACACACGGAGTTGTTCAACATTAAATCAAAATTTTTGAATTCAATTAGAATTAATGAAAGTAACATAATAAGTTCTAATTAATTCACTTTACAGTTTTGAATTTTTAGTTGCTAAGTTATTAAAATTTTTCTTTTAAAAGAACTCATGTATGCAATGTTTTAATTAGTTAATCAATTAATTCATAAAGAAACATTTTTTTCTACACACTTTTTAAGTAAAAATATAATTAACTTTTTTTCCGTCAAACATTTTTGAATAACAAAATGAAAAGGCAAATAATTATAACTTAAATGAATTAATAACTTATTCATTTATTATTCATTTTAATTATACATTAAATTTATAAGAAGAGGACTCTTTTTAAGTTTAAGGATCTTATATAAAGCCTTTGAAAAACACTATACAATATATATATATATCGATATTTTTGATATGTTTTATACTAATCAGAAGTTCATCATAAATTAAAGTTTGGTTTACAAATGAAGGGAAATAGTTTCACATTTTTTTGCATGCTAGCTGTAGGGCCATAAAAATGTCTATCCGCATCACTCAGCTATTTATTTTATTTAGTATATGAAATTTTGTTTAGACAACTAACTATAAACAAACGTTATAAAGCAATCTCCAACAATTTTTGCACTAATAGCTTAATAATTCCTTTAATTTTCCTATTGTATATGTACGGATTAGAGATCATTTCTTATTTGTTACATTTCCATAAATGTAACACTAAAATACAAGTATAATATATATACTTAACTTAGATGTAATTAAAATGAATTTGAACCCAGACTTCAACCAAAATGAAAATACTTTACAAAATTAAACAATGTTTAATTATATAAAATCTCTAACTTTCAGTATATGTAATTTTTCTCTTCTTTTTTTTTTCTCAAATATTTATTAAACAAGTACAATGTTTACAATGACAATTATGTATACATGGTAAGTTAAAAGGGAAAGCTAGAATTACAAACATAAAGAAGGATTACCTGAGGGTAAATAAATATAAGATAGTAATATTCTGGGCAAGAGGTAAACCTGAATACCCGGTCTACTATTAACAGACAAGTAGGCCAATTAAGCTCACCCAACTCACCCAGACAAATCACCTCACACTATATATAGTCACTTAGTCAATCTAGAGTTCGGTCAGATCACCACTGGAAAAATCTCTGCAATTATGGAGGTTTAGGTATTGTATGCTAAATCTGATGTATTCAGTTGAATATTATCCATTTTGATAACATAAAGATCTGACCTTCTAATTATTAACAAAACCACTTTCAGCAATATCTTAGACAGAAGAAACAAAGCATTTTACCAGCAATCATTCTTTTAATGCAATCAGAATCCATGTTTCCTCATATAATACTTTTGGAGCTAGGAGCATGTCACAGTTTTTAAATTTTATCAGTTTATTCAGAAAGAACTTTTCCTCTTGAATTGTACCAGGATTGAAAACCATTTTACAATGAGTAGACCAGAATGCATGATTGATAAATAATGAAAGCCTAATAGTAGGGATGGATCTTGTCTTTTCTCTTTTTTATTCACAAAGTTCATATTGGGGATTGACATTCCAATCGGCCATATTTAATTAGTGAGAGAGGAACACCTTCCTCCTCTCTAATTACCGTTAATTGCACTTTTTCCTTATCTTAGAAAATCTACTTCTACGCTGTTTTTCTTTGATTATCAAGATAGTTACAATCTGGACCAACTGATGAGTGCTGGTTCAACATGAAATATGTATAATAAACATAAAAATAAAACATGAAATATGTATACTGGAGAATATTTATCTTTTTCACATGTGTGTGGTCATGTGTATCTGTAGTAAGAGATAGAGTAGATAGATAAAGGGAGCTTGGAAATCTGCATTCAAATACCCTACATTAATAATGAATATTAATTATTTTTAAAAAATCTAACTTTTTATATTCTTTACTAGTATATATATATATTTCTTATTCTTTCTTTTGTTTTAAATATAATTATCTCTCAGCAATCTTCTCTCATGCTAGAATTCTGAAGAATTGGAGAGTGAAGAGAATTGAAGCCTGCCCATTAAAGTGTGTAGATTTGCTATCTTAATATAAACTGATCGCTAATTATACATATATGTGTGTGGTAGATGATGATCTGGACCAACTGTTGAGTGCTGGTTCAGCATGAAATACATATATTTGAGGTCTTTTATCTTTTTCACAGGCATGTGGTTATGTGTATTGGTTATACTGCATAGAATGGATGACTGTAGGGAGCTTAAGTGTCTGGATTTAAACCTCTTTAATTTACATAAATGATAAACTTTAAAATTTCATTACCAAAATCACACTTTTCTTTATGTTTGTCGTAATATCATATAAATACAATTTATCCAAACTTCAAATACTTTTTAGCAAACTTTATTTGTACATACACCTATGTTTCGACTGACCTGCAGTCTTCTTCAGAGCTATGATATAATGAACAAAATAAAAAAACAACTATATAATAACACCATAAAAAATTTTTTTAAACAATAAAAAAACTAAAAACAACATAAAATATATATATATTAAAAACTTGAAATAAATAATCAAATCCAAATAAAACAATTAATATAAAATAAAATGTACTACATAAATAAAATATAAATATAAATTATACATGTGTATTCTTAACTTTATACATATATACATTCAAGGACAACTATTAATCTAAATATTATCTATTTTATTATTATTAACAATCTACTAATTATCTGTATTCTTCATAAACTTAAACTTTATGATTATTAACTAAAATTCTTTTAATTTTAAATCATATTTATTATTTTCTTACTCATTCTTCTTTTAAAATTAATATTTTATATTTATTATTGCTGAATATTTAAAACCTATAAACTTTATAATCTTTACACTTACTAAGGTTATTCTGATCTTCTAAATAAAATAATGAAAAATCGTTTTTTTTTTCAAAAAATTATCTTATACCCTAGCTCTCTCTATTACATATTATTTAAACTAAATATATATCCCCTACAACTCTTTATTTATATATTTTTTTATTTTATTTTTTACACTTTAACTTTTATTATATAATACTCATAAATTTATATTATACTTCTTTATATGTTTTTATATATATAAACCCTACAACTTTATTTACATATATATTTTTTTATTTTATATATTTTAACTTTTATCATTATTTTTATATAATTCTTATAAATTTTTTTTATACTGTTTTATATGTAAATATTAGGCTAAGTTAATTTATTTATTTATTATTATTTTTTATCTATAAACATACCCAAATTTATACTCCTATTTAACCTAACCATTTTTTATCATCCCCAATTTATTTATTAACAATTATCTCTTTATACATTTACCTCTATATATCTTATTTAATAACTATAGCAATCTCATCCTAATCCCAGAATCTCTATTAAATTCTGGTTTTGTTTTTTTATTTTGTTCATTATATCATAGCTCTGAAGAAGACTGCAGGTCAGTCGAAACGTAGGTGTATGTACAAATAAAGTTTGCTAAAAAGTGTTTGAAGTTTGGATAAATTGTATTTAAAATTTCATTACTGATGAGACCTAGTAACATCTAAGAAAATTAAATTCAGATGGCTTTATGGTTAGATGGAGGAAGGTATTTTTTGGTGTCTTGCAAGAAGTTCATTTCCTAAACAATAATTCCATAATTGTTGGAAGTATTTTGGGTGAACATCTAAAAAGAAATTTTTATTTGAAGTATGTTTAGCTAGTAAATAAGTAAATTATTTAATTAATGATCACAATGTTTAGGTTAAACTTATCTATGCGATGTATTCTGAGTATTTAATAAAGTCTTAATGATGCATAATTTTCCACAGCAGCATATTTACTTCTTTTAAAGTTATTTTCTTAGCATTAGAGTGAGAATAAAAATGGAAAAAATCTTAGTTTGTCCCATAAGATCCATGAGGACTACCTGCAATAAAATAGTTACTGATAACACTTTTTATGGTGGACAAATCTTAGAATCATAAAAAATGGTTATATTAATTTTGATTATGACAAAAATATGAATATAATGTATGCGATGGGAATTTCATTCTCATGCAGAAGCATCATCCCGGAAAAAGTACCTACATCTATCAACTATCATATATCAAGTCAGAGATAGTCAACATATGGCACATCCACCAAACCTGATACATTGTGGAGCTAAATTTGGTACATTAGAACCCTAATAATATTATTAAAAATTAGGACTACTATTTTTGCAAAATATTACTGTAACCCAATTTTTTTAAATGCTCAGAAAAAAAATTATATCAAAATTTTAAAGTCAGTGAGTAAAGCTAAAAAGAATTAATTTGTCTCTGCATTTGTCCCATTTTTTGATGGGATTAATCATGATTAAGTCCTTTATTATTTATAACTTATTTTTTACAAAAAAACTATTATAAATATAGGGGATTTGAACTCAGACTTTCAAGCCCCATCACTATCCACACTATCTTATACTACTGATACACAGACCACATACATGTAGAAAAGATAAATAATCACCAATATACATATTTTGTGCTAAACCAGCACTCATCAATTGGTCCAGATTACCATTGCCCATACATATGTGTAATCAGTGCTCAGTTTATATTAACATAGCATATATATGTGTGAGAGATGGTAATCTGGACCAAATGGTGAGTGCTGGTTTATGAAATATATTGGTGATTATTTATCTTTTCTACATGTTTATAGTCATGTGTATCAGTAGTATGTGATAGTGTCAATAATTAAGGGACTTGAAAGTCTGAGTTCAAATCCCCTATATTTACATTTGGCTCCAGTTTTAAGAGTGCCTGGTATTTCAAATTTTATATATTAAGCCTACATTTTGCCCATCCCTCTTCTATGTATTTAAATGGATTCTGTCCTATACATGAGGATTAGAGTGACTTCAGTCAACATGGGCAAGACAACAATATTGGCATCAGCATGGGATTTGGAAATTCTATCATCAGATTTTCAATGGTATAGATGGCTGAAGAGTTGGAGATTTGAGTAGGTTAAAGCCTATCCACTAAAGTGCATGGATTTGCTATCTCAATATAAACTGAGCACTGATTACATATATGTATGGGAGATGGTAATCTGGACCAACTGATGAGTGCTGGCATGAAATATGTATATTGGTGATTATTTATCTTTTCTACATGTGAGTGGTCATGTGTATTAGTAGTATGAGATAGTGTGGATAGTGAAGGGGCTTGAAAGTCCGAGTTCAAATCCCCTATATTTACAATTAGGCTTCAGGTTTAAGAGTGGCTGGTATTTCAAATTTTAAAAAAATATTTTCATGATGAAACTGATAAAAATTATATGAGGTTCCATCTAATTAATTCACATATGAAAAATATTATACTGTATTCATTTATAAACTTATCAAACATTAATCTGATGAAAGAATGGAGTCTAAACTGAGAGCAGGAAAAGTTTGACACTTGTAAATCAAATGGTTAAAATGTGTCTCAATATGCAATAATTACATTTTAATATTTTATCATATTCTATTATATTTTATTGTATTCTTAAAAACAACCATTAAATATATATATATATAACATATTGCATTTTAAACTAAAATAGAAGAATAACAAAGAACTTGTATGACACATGAACTTATCTATTAAAGATTTGGTGCTTTAGTATATAATGAAAGCTGGTAATTATTATCAACTTAAATAATTTTCATAAAAATTATTGTTCTTTAAGATAATATATATATACTAATAAAAAAAATCACAATTACTTCTCTATAAAGCTGCTTTAATATTTCAACCAGCAGATTGGTTTTCATCAGAAAGCACAGCAAATTGGCTATTTCCAGAATTTAAACACTAAAAAATTACAAATATTTACGTATCAGATAGCAAAATTAATTTCTATAGGCTAAAATTCTTTATATAATAATTCTTATCAATTAATCAACTGATAAAGATCTCATCCTTTTTTTTTCCTCATGTGTCATAGCATCAGCCAGGAAGTGAACCCGCTAACCTGGGACAACTGCTTGTAAAGCAGCTGTTGCTGACCTCTCGACCACCAATGCTTGACAATGTCATACTTTTTTAATACAAACAAAAAAACAGCAAACAGCTTACATATTAGCAAACAGTCTACACATTAGAATAACCAACCATAGGTTTGATGTTTTACATACTAGTTTCTAAACATTTTAATTTATCTGATTACTCGATTGATGATTTAAGAGTGGTTATATTGGAATATATTTTTTCTTCCATGAGGAGAAAGGAAGTAAAAGAAAAGTATTTTATTTTATTTTTAAATTTAAGATATTACATTCTCATGGTATTAATACAGGTACTATCACATCCTTGAATTACCTAGTTTCCCAGGGATTTGTTTCTTTTTTATTTGTATTTTTTTGTTTCCTAGAGAACTGTTTTTTAATGTTTTATTGCTTTATTACTTGTTTTTTTTATTTTATAGCTGGACTAGTAAGAAATATATGTATAATATATATATATAGTGTTTTTATGTATATATACATAATAGTATATTTTTATGGTTTTTTTATATATAATAAAATATGTATGGTTTTAGTTTTTTTTAGAAAAGATTTTTTTGAAATAATTTTTTTATAATTTTTTGAATCATGTTTTGTATAGTTTTATTGTATGTAATTCTTGTAGAGTCATTTATATTGTGCACATATGTATTAGAATAAAACAGGCAAAACTCACTATATATATTGCCACACACAGCAAGCTAGAGTAATCAATGGATGCCAGAAGGCTTGTGCATAAAATCCCCATCTAGTGCCTACTCATCCAATATCCCCAGACTAGTTTCTGGCTTATGGCCTTCATCAGTGAGGAGCCTTGGATCTGAGAGCACTGCACCTAGATCTTAGAGGTTTCTGGCTTATGGCCTTCATCAGTGAGGAGCCTTGGATCTGAGAGCACTGCACCTAGATCTCTAGATCTCTAAGATCTAGGTGCAGTGCTCTCAGATCCAAGGCTCCTCACTGATGAAAGCCATAAGCCAGAAACTAGTCTGGGAATATTGGATGTGTAGCCACTAGATGGGGATTTTATGCACAAGCCTTCTGGCATCCATTGATTACTCTAGCTTGCTGTGTGTGGCAATATATATATATATATATATATATAGTGAGTTTTGCCTGCTTTAACAACAGTTATACACTAGCATAAAAGGAGCTAGTCATGTGATGTTTATTGGCTTAAAATGTATTAGAATAATTAATTTGTGTTTGTAAAGATTTATTTTTTATTTTTATAAGGTTTTGTCCGTTTTGTCAAGAGTTATAAGAATTGTATAAGAATATAATTACTGTTTTTTGTTTGTGTTTAAAAAGTATGAGATATTTATCAGTTGGTTGGTTGATAAGAATTGTTGTATAAAGAATTTTACCCTATAGGAATTAATTTTGTTATCTGATATGCGAATGTTTGTAATTTTTTACTGTTTAAATTCTGGAAATAGCCATTTTGCTGTGCTTTCTGATGAAAACCAGTCTGCTGGTTGAAATATTAAAGCATCTTCATAGAAAAGTAATTGTGTGATTTTTTTTATTAGTATTTTTATATTTCCTTGAGTTAGGTCATATATATATAATAATTTGCTATTTTTGTTTAGCAATTAAAAAATTGTGATCAAAGTTGACTTTATCATAAAATTTAATTTGAAAACCTTGCCAACGAATCATTTTTTGGTAAATCATAGAAATTTCTCAAAAATAGATCCACTATGTGGCTTATGTAAAGTGGCGGATGAAACTATTGAACATATTTTTACTGATTACCCATTTTTGAGTCCTGTTAGACAAAATATCATAACTAGAGTACTGCCAGCTAATATGACAATTCTAAGAATCAGGGATGTTATAAAGAGTGGTGTCTTTGCTGCAATTAGAATGAAAATGTTCCTGCTTCATGCCATGTGGTTAACTAGGAATTATTTTGTTTTTTATGCAAGGAAGTAAAGAACCATGGGAGATGTGTAAAAAATTTATTCAAAGAACTATGTTCAGGGATTGCTTATTAACACTGGAAAAGCTCTTCGGGGACCACTGGATGAAGAGCCTATCCTCAGACATGCTAATTAAAAATTAATTCAAGATTAAAAAATGGTCCAGTTAGATGGAGAATGACGACAGATCACTGCCAATCAAAATATGGACTGCACAATAATCACTGGCTAAGTCACTAAATGAAGAGCCAGTTATTCTGATATAAAACTAGTACACAATAATTATAGACTAAGTTTGAATGATGAGCTTCTTGCTCTGATCATGAAATTAATTTGTCATAATAATAACTAATATATCAAACATTTTCTAATTTGGAAAATTATTTACTAATGATTGTTATAAAATGCGTAACAAAATCATCATAACTGGACACGAAGTTATATTAGATGGGCTTTAGGTGCTTATTCTAGACCTACTCCATTAATGATTGACGCAGGAAATAAAGTATGTTCTGGCCCTATTATGTTGCTTGAACTATGTAATCATTTCAAAACTAAGCTTCAAAATGTTGCCTTTTAGAATTGGCGACATCTGGAATGAATCTGAGCTTGATTCTAGTCATAATATAACTGAAACTATAATTATTCAAAAATTAAATTCTTTTCCAGACAATATATATCCTGGGATTCATAGTATGCCCAGGTTTGTCCTTCTTTATCTTTCATTTTTTACAGCTCCAATAGTTTATAATATGGTTGATATTCTAGCTAACGATTTTGTGAATATTCCTGATCTCTATCCGGTGGCGATGGTCCCTTTTCTTAAGAAGAAATTAACTCCTTCTCCGTTATCTAATATTCGTCCTATTTCTATGACACCTCTTTTGATAAAGAACTATTGAATCTATTGTTAAAGATCATATACAAAATAATATTTATCTTCATTTATCAAAATTTAAATTTGCAAAGAAGGGTCATTCAACAATTGAAGCTGTTCAGCTTTTTCTTCTTATTATTGAGTATATTAGGTCTCATAATAAATCAAAACCTGTGGTCATTCAATTGGACTTCACATCAGCCTTTGATTGTGTTCTGCCTTCTGATTTGTTTCAGACTCTTCAGGATTATCAGGTTCCTACTCCATATGTCCATATTATAGCCAATCTTCTACTTAACAGGTCCATCTTTACTTCATTGGATGGTAAACTTGCAGATGGTTTTCGTCCGCATCTCTCAGTGCCACAGGGATCTCCTCTTGCCACATTATGTTTATTACATATTTAAATCTGTTACTTTTACAGATAGAATCTAAACTGCTTGGTATCTATGTTCCCACTCTTAAACAGACTATTCATCATATTTCTTATGTTGATGAGATCTCTGTCTTTTTTCTTGATAAATCTTTTCTTCCAGCTTTGTTGCAAATATTGGACTCTTTTTCTAATACTTTTAATCTTCATATTAATGTTACAAAATCCACAATGTGGAAAATTAAATCTGGTTTATCAATTATTTCCGCTTTCACAGCCAAGCCTGTCTTTCCTTGGTTTTCCAATAGTTTTATCTCGTTCAGTAATTACAAGGCAGATTCAAAATATTATTCTTGATAAAAAAAAAAAAGGATAGTTGCATCGCTTGTTAATATAAATATTTCGCTTATGGGTAAAGTTACACTCTTAAACTCTTTGGTATATTCAAGGCTTAGTTATTATTTACCAATTATTAGGCCAACAAAGCATTATGGAAGGGCTATAAATTCGCTTTGTTCAAAATTATTTTGGAAAAACAAGGTCGTAGCCATCAGTATTGCTAAAATTCAAATGCCAAAGCTTTTAAATGGTCTAGGTTTGCACTCAGTCTCAACTCTATTTCTTCAGAGATCTATATCTTTTCTTTGTGTAACTTGCCTAAAGCTTGCTCAGTTATCCTTTCTTTTGGTTATTGCTCCTACAGATACGCCACCTCCATTTTCAAGTTATTGGATTGCTGATTTATGGGAGTCAGTTATTAACTCGATACCCTCGGTTCAAGTTGCGCTTGATGGGAAATTGACATTCTGGGATGTTTATAAATTAAAATTTCCACATTATACTCCTCTTTTGACTTCATTAGGTGTTCCAAATAAAGTTCTCTTGCGTAAAATGAAACTTCTTTTCATTGAAGCAAGACATGTTGATTTTGTACTTAAACTAAATTTAAATGCGCTCCCAACAAGTTATTTTTTAGTGACCAGCAGAGGCTTTATTAGGATTTTGTCTCAGTGTCAGTTGTGTAGATTATATGATGAGACAATTCTCCATATTTTCTATATCTGTCCTGCTCTTAAGTCGATTAGGGACTTTATTGTTGCGAATGTCTCTCTGGATCTTAGGGATGCTCTTTCTGTTTCTAACACTCTTAAGAAGGGATTGTTTGCAGCAATAAGATTATCTATCTTTATAACATTTTCTTTATGGTTGACACATTGCAGGCTCATCTTTGGTCATTCTCAGGACTTGGCTCTAAGTGTCTTTATTAAGCTTCTCGATCAAGTCAAGCAGCGAGACTCTCTGCTTTCACCTGTGAGTCTACATGATGATACTTGGGTGAAAGTTTTATTTTCCTCTTAATCTTATTAAGATACCCTTTTCTCTACATTGACTTTTTCAAGTTTCATTCTGAATGCTATGTAAATTTTTATAAAGTTTAACTGTATATTACTATGTTACTATGTTTAATAAATATATTTTAAAACAATAACTTAATAAAACAAACAAGATTTATATTGCAATTGTGCGTGTATTTTTCTTAATAAAAAAAAAGCATTATAAAATAATGCTTATAAAATTATTGAATATGTTACTAGGATTTGTTGCAAAGGAAGCAATAAAACAATGTTATTTTTTCTTCTCCAAAGTCATTGATTGTGCCATTAAGTTACCTGTAAAGTAATGCAAAACTGTATCTGACTACTTGTTTTTATTAATAAGGAAATTTAACTTTTTATACATTCGCATTCTGAAATCACATTAACTTTTTTGTACTATTCAAATTAATGATTTGATTTTCAGCCACTGCAAGATTCAAATCCAAGCCAACTTTCTTAGATATTTATATAAATACAATATAAACCTGAGAATTTATTAAGCTGGCATTTAGCATAGATAATTACCCATGTTCAGAATAAATAGATTTGTTCTTAATTGTTAGAGTTTTCTTGTAAATAAATAATAAAAATTAAATACATTTTTTTTTTATCAACACAAGATTGTTAAATATAGATAACATAATATTAAAAAAATTCTAATACTCTTATTATAAACCAAGAATATTTTACTTATAATATTTTTGAAATAAAATCCTTGTTTTTACTTCACCTTCGAGTGGTAAGTTTTCAATTGCACTTTACCCAAAAAAGTGAAGCTTAATATTATTAGAAAAGAATTATAAGGCTTAGCACTTTTGGAGAACTTAGGTCTCCATATTCATAGCCTATCTTGGGAGTGTTGCCTTGTGTTGAGAATTTTAAGCGAAGCTTAGCAGTAATTTATGCAAAATTTATTCGATGTTTTCTTTCATATAGACCATTTTCTGGAGATTGTAAAGCATGATTCTTTTGGGTGTATTGCATAGTTGTCATTTGCAATAAAGCATGCCTCCTTTATCTTTAGTTTCTTATCATTATGCTCTGTGCACAGTGCCCTTGCCAAAGTGGGTTCGAACACATGGCTTGTTGTTTTTTGATGCTCAAAGAATATGGATTTATTTTCAGTATTGTTTAGAGTTCTCCTGTATAAATAGAGATGTTGAGATGTTCTGGTGAGGATGTTGCCATAGGTCTCTCCATAATATACTGCTCTACATCCATTGGTTGGGCATGAAATTTTGTAAACTGCTTGAGCTATTTGATCAAAGTTATCTTGTCTTTGGTATTGTTTATCAGTCTGGTTGATGAAGGTGGGGTGTGGAATCCTAATTCAAAGGACTTAGCAAATATTTTATAATATTTCTTAGCAATTGATGGTATATAAGGTAGCAGCATTCTTGGTTTATTGTTTTTAACCATGAATAAATTTTGCATAAATTACTGCTAAGCTTCACTTAAAATCTCAATATAAGCCGACGCTCCCAAGATAGGCTACGAATATGAAGACCTAAGTTCTCTGAAAGCGCTAAGCCTTATAATTCTTTTTCTAATAATATTAAGCTTCACTTTTTGGTGTAAAACACAATTTAAAACTTATATTTTTACATCCTTAAAATATTTATTATATGGTTCTATTATTCTGGATATCATGCAGAATTTCAAGGACATTTTGTTTTTTTACTTTCCTTAGATGGATATAGATTCTGAAATCTTTAGTTCTTGATTCTCTATCTAATAAATTAATACTCTGTTTATGATTCTATCATTAATAAGTATTTCACCATTTTTCTATCCAAATATGGCACATTAATTTTCATTATATAAAAAAAATCATATACTCAAAAAGTAAAAAGTGAATGAATATATTGGAATAAAAATGGGTTAGTCAAGCATTGGTGGCTAGTGGCTAGCTTAGCTGCCTTCCAAGCAGCTGGCCCAGAATAGAAATAACCTGGGTTCGCTTCCCAGTCAACATATTGATATATGAAAAAAAAAAAGGTTTATGAAAAATAGGATAATGTTTAAAAAGAAAAAAAATGAGTACAATTGGTTTGTTATTTATATAATTTACTCACTATTATTTCTACTGGTCTAAACAGTTCAGGAATTTCAATGTTAAAAATCATCTTACATCAATTTTTTCGGTAGCTTTTGCTACATGAAAATTTTAAGTAGAGATAATGAATTATAACTTTTCTGAAAGTTGAAAGGCTTCTTTAAATAAATTATACATCAGTTGTTTGGTTAAAATGTATTTTAAAAATATATAAGTGCAATTTAATTTATTTTACACAATATAATATCCTCTTATATTTGTATAAAATTATATGGCTGGAAGATGACCTCACCAAGTACAAATATTATTTATCACAGGATAATACATATCAAATAATATTTCTGTTATTAAATTTACAATTATATGATCTGAAGCAGACAATTTGTAGATCATAAAATGACCAATATGAATTTCAAAAGAATATACCCATTCTATTTATTTGTATTTCTATAATTATTTTGATTAAGTTTAAAGCACCTAAATATGTGTTTGTCATGCATTGAATTTATGATCATCAATGTAATACCACCAAATTGATCATGATAAAAGAAAAAAATTCTAATCATAGATTTTGGAAGAATACCTTAATATTTAGGGTTAAGCATTTGTGAACTAGACAAGTGATATAACATTTTTATATAACTTTGACAAAGAGCAACAATACAATCTCTTTAAGAAATGATGATCAAAAATCTTTACCAGAATTTTTGATGTATTCAGCCAACTTTATTCTTACATACGACACAGAAAACATCATTTTCTTAAATAAAGTTTCCATTAAAAATATTAAATGCATAAAAAAGACATATTTTCTGATGAATTCCAATGTTAAATGAAGTCTACCAAAGTGATTATTAAAGTTTGAATATTTTTGCTTGAAGTAGCAATTAACAGAATAAATCTCAATATTGTTAATAAGATGTCAAACTCTGAAAGACTTCACAAATTGTGATTTATATTTTTCATGTTTTTATGTAAATTATTATATTTTACAACATATAGACATCAAAAGGAAAAAAGGATATAAAGAATAATTTGATGACCTTTAATAATAACTACTTGCATTCTCTCCTCTTGTTGACAAGAAATATACCCAAATTATTTAATGATTGATAATTAATATGTCAATGTTGTTTTGCTGAATATGAAAGATACTCTCAAACCCAAAGATAAAGGCTTTAAAAAGATAAGAACAGCTGTCTTATTATTGTACATAAATTGATTTATATAGACTAATCTAAAGTGTCTTGGAATGAGAGTGTGAAGGGGTTTTTATTTATCATTTTACATCCATTGACTTTATTCATTCTATAAACAATTGTAAAATCTTCCAATTTACTGCCTAAGGAAATATTAAAAACTATTAACTCTCTATTTAATTACTAGTGCAAAATTTGAATGTAATATTAGACAGAAGAGAATTAGACTCTATAGATATATTGGTGCAATATTGCTTTAATACTTCATTCCAGCACATGTGAATAGGGTGTAATTCCCTTCTGATTAATATTACATATGAGTACTATGCTAATAAATTAAACAGAGAGTTAGTGATTAATAATATTTACAAATTTTTGATTTTCAAAGTAATGTAAAATTTTTACAATTAGATTATTAGTAGAAAGATAAAAATGATCCCAAATTGTTTGGATTAGATTATTCACATGGATTAGTTTTAATTTCTTTATAGAGCATTTTAATGGCCAAAATTAGAAATAGTTTTGCAAAGCATTATCATCAAATGTTGATAAATTTTTACATTCTAAAACAATGCTAATTGTAATTCATTATCATTAATAAATTATTATAATGTTAATTGATCTGTCAAAGTACCAAAGCTACTGTCAAACACACAACCCAATTAAAATGTAATTCTGTCTACAAATAAAATACTAAATATCACATGATCACCATTTCTTATACTTGCTCATAACTGTTATTAAAACAGGTAAAACTCTCCTACAGTAGTGCCACTCGTGCAACCCAGAGTAATCAATGGATGTCAGAAGGCTTGTGCATAAAATTCATATCTAGTGCCTACTCATCCAATATCCCCAGACTAGTTTTTAGCTTGTGGCTCTCATTAGTGAGGAGCCTTGGGTATGAAAGCACTGCTCTTAGATCTCAGTTGTGCACTGAGTGGCACTACTGTATGGAGAGTTTTGCTTGTTTTAATTACAAATAAAATAGTAATATAGCACCAAAATAAATACACAAAATGTTTGGCCACATATTTCCCAATCAATTGCTGGATTTCTTTTTAAGTCATTATTTTATAATAAATATAAGATAAAATTAATTTAGAAAGGTATATGTTTAATATGTAAATGCACAAATATGGATGAAACTCATAGTGAAAAATATTGACATTCTATGAAATGTCATATAAATCTTTCAATAAGATTGTTAGAATCTCAATAACTAAATAAGTCTAAGACAATTTTTATTCTGCTGAACATATGATAGTATTTGAGATCACTATATATTTTTTTTACAATAATAAAAAAATGTCAAATATTTTAGAATTTTTTTTTTCTAAAATATATAGAAACTGAGCAGCAATAGTATAGAATTTGAAAGCATGAAATATTATGTAATTCATGCAAATAACAAAGAGCAAATACTATTTTTATGATCCCCATGCATGCGGTAAAATTTATTCATTTAAATTTTTTATTCAATATAAAATCGATTATAACACATATTTTACAAATGAAATTAATAAAATAAATAAATTAATATAGTATATTATGTCAGAAAATGTCATGTTTCTGCCTTTCATAATTTGTTAAATACAACTCTGACTTCCACACGACCCACAACTCTCTGTGTCATCTTATATTGCTGACCCATCTTATCACACACATGTTAAAAAGATAAATAACCACCAATATGCATATTTTGTGCTAAACCAGCACTCATCAGTTGGTCCAGATTACCATCTCCACCCATATATACAATCAGTGCTCAGCTTTATACTAAGGTAGCCAATCCTCATACTTTAACGGACAAGCTTCAAACTACTCCAACCCACAACTCTTCAGCCTTCCATTTCATTGAAAATCTGATGATGGAACATTCAAAACCCATGTTAGTGCCAAGGTTGTCATCCTACCCATGTTGACGTATTTGTCATTCTGACCTCTCATGTACAGGAGAATAATCCATTTATACATACATATGCGAGGGATGGGCGTGTGAAAGTCTGTGTTCGAATCCCGCATATATTAATATATAAATGCAGATTTAAGCCTGTACAATGTATAAATACAACTTTGTAATTTTTAATTTTTATCTAAAAAATAGCAACTAAAAAATAAAACATGGAAATAAATTTTATTCACGAAGTTTTTAAAATCTTCTTTAGTCGATTTTACATGTTTTATGTAATTCTTATTAACAAACTAAAAGCATATACCAGAAAGAAAGAAAAAATTCTAAATGTTATTTAAAACTGGCATAAAAAAATCTAAAATATATTACAAATATATATGCAATAAGACATTATAATTCATATTTGTTTTTATTTAATATCTGCATGTATATATAATATCTACTGAAGTTTTCTACAATTTACGATCCTACAAAAATTTGTAAAAATATTGATCTCCTTATATTCAGAAAAAATATTAATCCAGAAAGTATTAAAAATTGCCCATTATATTTATTATTATTTTTATTATATTTATTACATAATGGACATTTTATTATATATACAATCATAGATAAGGATTTGAATGTTTTCTCTTGTAGCATTTATCATAAAAAATAAATAAATAAATAAAAATAATAATAAAATAAGCTTGTTTAGAAATATTTGATCTTTATTATATATATCATCATCATCATCATTAACCATCAACAATCCACTGCAGGATGAAGGTCTCTAAAAGTTCAAACCATCTCTGATCTTTAACTTCTCTTCTCCATATCACCCCTGCACACTTTTATTTCATCTATCCATCTCACATGTGGTCTCTTTTTGGGTCTTTTACAATCTCTTGGAATCCAGTTTAAGATTTCAATTGTCCATCTATTATTATCTCTTCTAGCAATATGTCCAGCACAACTCCACTTCAGTCTGTTAATTTTTTGGAAAATATTTATCATTTACACATACATTCATTCTGCTTTATCAGGCAATGGAGAAGAAAGACCATGGTGTTTCTTGATCTTAAACTCAGAGGCAAAAATCCAACAAACTCACCATGCTGGCTAATGCATGTTGGGGAGCATCCCATCCATGTTCGTATACTATATAAATAATCACATAGTAATAATAGCTGCAACGACAAGAATGTATGGAGTGGACATTAGGAATCTGCCCTGCTCAGTTTTTTTAAAACCTCCAAGAGGAATCAAAAGCTCTCCTTTCAGTTAATAGCAAACTCCTTTATGTACAAATATATTTGTATATATTTCTTACTGATGTAAAATTTTCTTTCTCTGGAATTTACAAATTAAAAATGACCAAAATTTCAACATTAAATCATAAAAAGGCTTACTTATGACAAATAGTTGTTGTTTTGAAAATTAAATTGATAAAATTAAGCCATTCTATGTTTCAGACAAAGAATTTATAACTAGATAATGTTTCCCAAATGTTTATTTTACAATAAATTATGCACAGAATATTTGGTTTAATCAATATATAATTAATAAACATCTAAAGTTGCAAGAAAATACATAAAAAAGGTTTGTATTCAAAAAAAGAGAGATAATGAAAAAAAAATACAACTTCTACATGAATGATCAGATCGTCCCAAAATGTATAAACTCTCAATGACAATTATAGTAGTATCTTCAATCTTATATACTACCTTCTAATACCAAGACTGAAAGAAAAGAGATCTACTTGTTATGTGTTGTAACAATTAGATATTCTTCTGATTCTTTAATCAATTAAAAGTTCCAGAAGCATATACATACCTTAAAGACCTTGACTCACTTTGATTTACAATACATTTTAGTAGTCTCATCTCTATTAAAATGCTTTTGAATTGGAAAAATAACAATTTTTTAAAACCTAATTGTGACTCAAAAATTATCACCAATATTATTGTTTTCTCTAACAGTCCTTTTGAAATAATAATCTTACTAAGAATTGTGATAATGGTCGAGAAAATCCATCTTCAAAACATACTGGAATCAGGTTAGAACAAAAATTCTTTTTTATTACTATCTTTATTAGTCTAACCTTAGTTTATAATTCAGTTTAGGGGAATTTCTAAAAGTTTTATGGCATTAAATGTAGGAAAATAAATAATTTCTTGACAAAATACTCATTAGTAAAAATAATTCAAGTAATTCTAAACAATAATTTAAACAAACACTTATTTTAAAGAATGGATTCAAAATGACTTATTCTCATATCTAAATTTTCAATATAATAAACTCTACTAAAAACCTATATTGTCTTACAAGAAATATTTTTTCAAAAATAAATAAATTCTTTGGATTTAAACAAGGCAAAACTCTCCATACAGTAGTGCCACCCTATGTCAACCAGAGTAATCCATGGATGTCAGAAGGGTGGCACTAATGTATGGAGAGTTTTGCCTTGTTTAATAACAATTATGTGCTAGTATAAGAGATGGTGATCATATGATGTTTAGTGGTTCTTTGGATTTATTTTAAATTGGGACATTCACTTTTATACTACAAAGATAATGTATACAAACGCAGAAGCCTATCTCCTAAACAAAACTAAATTTCTATGGCAAGCGGATAAAACATAAATTTACCATATGCTAAAAATGATTGTAAACAATAACCCAATTATTTTCTCACCTTTTGCAGGTTTGATGTAAAATTATTTTTAGAAACAATTTCTTTGAAAATCTTTTAATATATGGGGGGGGGAGGTGATGGCAAAACTATAATGATAGCTATTTAACACTCAGCATATTTTACTGATAATTTATTGTTTTTCTGCTTGATGAAAAGGTTACTCACCAACTTCTGAATGTACATTTAAATATTATTCTAAACAAAAAATGTAATCACTCAAGCACAATTTACTGTAGTGTTTATCTATTCTTGAACTGTTATCAAATAACATCTTATTAAAATGTACTTAAAGTTCTTCTTAACTCACAAAAGTCAAGATATATCTTTAATTAAAAATTATTTTCAAAAATTAGAGAGATGATATAAAAAACGAGTTTCATGTAAATTACTAAATACTTTTTACTGGTTCCATTTTAAAGCTATTTAGATTCACTTTTTGCTGACATTATTATTTCATAAATATATCTTAATTGTCTTTCATTATTTTGATTATCTGGTCTAGAATAAAATTTAATAACTTCTCACTGATATAGATTACTACTGACATACACGATGTATTCACCATATATTTTATCAATTCATAAAAATAATTAAAAGGCTTAATTTGATTACTAGGTAATGTGAATACATCATGTATATTTGTATATATATCTTTATAAGAAAGTGTAACTAACTCTTTTAAAGTGTACACACAAACATATATATATATATAAGTTCACAAATTTATATGTACACTCATATTTTTTACATTTCCAGATTTATACATTACACATGTATATAGTAATAACAAATAAGTGTTAGAATTAAAAGACAATAATCATATGCACTTAAAATCATCAAAGATAAATCTTAAGATGCATTATTCATCATCAAGTAGTCCAGTTTATGAATTAGCTCCTAAAAATATAATTTTATTTTATTTTATTTTTTAGGCAATTTAGTATCATATAGACAATGATACACTTTTTTTATCAAATAGCAAAACAATGTTATTGTACTTTCATCTTGCAATATTCTATTTTTTTATAATATTCACTTCAGAGTGTCAATGCTAGGCTTGAATTCAGACAGTTGTTCTCTCTTTCTTCTCTCTCTCTCTCTATATATATATATATAGTACTTCTGGTAAAGAATATATTATTTAATTTTGAATACTGTGTTAAATATATTTGTTTGAATTATTAATATATATTATATATATATATATGAAAAACATATGTCTTAAGATAGAATATAAAATGATATTAAAGCAAAAAAAAATACTGACTCAAACTCTATGTAAGTAATATTAAAATTTAATAGTAATAGCATGAGAAAATAATATAAAAATATTTAATTCCACATATATATATATATTGTTAAAAGGAGGTTGCCTTGACAACAGTTTGAGATTGTTGATTGTTATTGATATTGTCTATGTGTTGACTGATTTTAATGATTATATATTTATATATATAACGCACAAACATAATTATCAGGATGGTCTGATAATCAGTGCTCACTCATGAATATAGTTTTTTGTCCCTCAAACAAAAAATATTAAAACTTTATCCAGTATATATCCTATATTCTATGATAACACCTATGATGGGCTAACTATCTTAGTATCCCCATCATTAAAAATATATATTATGATAATCATAAATGCTTCCAAATTAGTAATTTGTAACTTTAAAAAAAAACTTTGTATCCTTCCCCTCTTACCATGTTGCTCCTGAAGTTTTAATTTATCATATAATCACTCCTTTGTAAACCTTTTTCTAATTGTATTTGTATCTGGTTTTTTTTTTTTACCTTTTTCTAACTGTATTTGTATCTGTTTTTTTTTTTTTTTTTTGATGAATAAACAAACTTTCATCACTGAGAAAAAAAAAAAAACTAACTCAATTCGGCAGCGTAAAATTTATTAATTTGTAGTATTAAAAAATTATAAATTTTTTTAATAATATCTATATACTGATAAATATATTACTAAAGAAAATGATATAAATTATCAAAGTATTCATTAACAGAATAATTTGCTTAATGAAAAAATAATAATATGAACATATATAAAAGTGATGTCTTTCTTTTTATACTAAAATATTTTTTACTGTATTAGGTTCCAATCACATTGGTATGCTTATCTTCTTGGTTTTACATTTACAATGTTAATGTTTCCATACAAAGTTTTGGTGGATCCTTTATACTTAATTCAGCAATCTTTGTGAGCGCACACACAATTATGCAATAATACATTTTTAAACATTTGAATATATTAAAATATATTTTAGATCCAGGCATAAATAGTTTCAATTGTCAAATATTTTCTTTCATAGATTTAACTTAAAGACGCAAAGTGCTCTGAATTATAATTAAGTACTCATTTTCAATCATTCATTAACAGATCTATTTTCCTATCATAAATGTATAAGAAACACACTACTTTATCATTAGTTTCACTTACAATATTCTAATTACTTCATCTTAATTAATTTCAATACCATAGTAGTCGATTTTACAACAGTCTCATTTCCCTTTTGTCTAACAATGATAATTTTATTTTTTACCAACTTTTAAAATTTCCTTTTAATCAAGAGATTACTTTTTTGAAACACACTTTTATCGCTTTCACATAGTGCATAATGCCTATATGTATTATTTAAACAGGCTAGATTTTATTTTTAAACCTTTTCCCTCTGGGATTCTCATGTTTTATTTTACTTTATTATCCTTTTTTTTTAAAAAAAAAAAAAAATTGTTTTATGCTATGTCTTTGTTAGCATATGAAGCAATATTATCACAATATTTATTATTCATTAATTTCCACACTCTCTTGATGGAATTATAATCCTTCAAGCATGTGTAGATATTTCATTACGTCTTAAGAATTTTGTTTACTGTATATATATTTTTCTATCAAAAGGTAATGGCTCGACTTATATATTAATTAGCGCAGAAGAAAATATGACAACAACACAAAAAAAAAAAAAAACTTCTAAAAAACATACTCAACAAGTCTATAATAAAATATTGGAGTGATTGGAAGTTAGTAAGTAACTGTAATTCATTAATGAGCTTAATTTCATGCGAAAAAAAGATAACGAAGTCAGAAATATGTTAAGGACTAAACAAGATAAATCAAAAAGATTATATAATATGGCATCTAAAATGTTAATAAATTGTGATAAAATATGTGACAATTGGTTTAAGAAAAACAATATTTATAATTGTATTAAAAATTTGTTCTTTAATTAGTTTTAATTTTATTAATGAATATTCCAGATGAATGGAAAGCCACGATTGTTATAATGTTTTATAAAAATGTGAGAAGAGTATTAGGTCGCCATAGACCAGTAGCAGTATCTTGTATACATACCTACATACATACATAGATACATTCAGATAGATAGATAGATAGATAGATAGATAGATAGATAGATAGATAGATAGATAGATAGATAGATAGATAGATAGATAGATAGATAGATAGATAGATAGATAGATAGATAGATAGATAGATAGATAGATAGATAGATAGATAGATAGATAGATAGATAGATAGATAGATAGATAGATAGATAGATAGATAGATAGATAGATAGATAGATAGATAGATAGATAGATAGATAGATAGATAGATAGATAGATAGATAGATAGATAGATAGATAGATAGGCAGGCAGACAGACAGACAGACAGACAGACAGACAGAGAGACAGACAGACAGACAGACAGACAGACAGACAGACAGATAGATAGATAGATAGATAGATAGATAGATAGATAGATAGATAGATAGATAGATAGATAGATAGATAGATAGATAGATAGATAGATAGATAGATAGATAGATAGATAGATAGATAGATAGATAGATAGATAGATATTGTTTTATATAGCACTATGTTTAAAGTGATTGCTTAACATCTTCACCCTCTCATTTCCATATGCTTAAGATTTGCCCATACATAAATGTTTGGGTCAAAAGGAAGGGTGATTCATTCCATCTTTTCTAAAGAACTATATCTTGTGTCTGGAAAAGTGAGAGTATTCATTTATCTTTAAAGTGCATGTGCATTGGCTTAATCACTAACATCACTGTTATAGATAGATAATATGCATTAATGAATAGATTTAAGATGTGGATCTAAGAGCATAAAATCTTGGGGAAAATGTAAACTATGTTTGTTCAGGAAAATAGGTAAGGAATAATTTATTCATTGTTATTAAAATATCTTATTAGGAAAATAAACAATATTTATTGCATTTTTGACATTGAAAAAGTTTATAATAGTCTGGATATGAATAAGTCATAAAGAAATCTTGAAAATATAGTTACATATCTTTACAAGAATATGTTTTTATAAATACCAGTTGAAGGAAATATATTCTGTGAAAGTTAAAGTGAACAGAAATATTATCTTAGAAGAATATAAAAATTTGATGCAAAAATCTTTGGGATAAGATTAAAGATTTCAATAGTGAAAACTAAAGAATATATGGATTGTATGGCATTTTTTATTGTTAATAAAGTAAATAATATGGAGATATTATTAGAGATGTGTGCAGAGATAAAATGAAATATAAAAATTAAATCCAGAATGGGAAAAAAATATAATGGCAAGAATTGAAAACAAAATGTGTTTGTCTTGAAAAAGTATAGTCAGTTTTTTGTGTACGTGGTAAATGAAATAAGATTGATGTGGATAGATAAAAATTAAAATTAAGATGTAAAGCAGAACTAAAATGGGAATGATGAACATCCGAAAATCACCTCTTTACTCTAGACCAATAAATTAAGAAATTTTTACATAGAATTAAGAGAAAATGTAGATAGATATAAATTGAAGATAAAATAAGCATAGCAATGAATCTAGTCAAAGCAAAATGGGGTAAAAAAATGTTTAATGAGTGAAATTTAAAAAAAAAAATTTAAATGCTTGGAAGACTGCAATATATAAATAAAACATATTAGTAAAAATATTATTCAATTATATGGAAAGAATAACAAATACATTGGAGGTACAAATGTTTTACTATGTCCAAAATGAATAGATAAGAAATTTATTTTTGTACATTCATATAAAAATTGTATTAAAAGTATAAGGAATATAATACAAATACTTATTATTATGAAGGATGGAAAAAATTTGGATGGTAACAAAAAATAGTTATAAAGATTGGATGTGAAGATAATAATTTTAAGCTTAATAAGAATTGCAGACTGAAAACATTACCAATTATTATGATGAATCACAAGCCAGATTCCCAAATAGTCATTTAAATAAATTTGCAAGAAATATCCTTGTTTTATATGAATGCAAACCTATTATCTTGTTACTTACCATAATATTTCAGACTTGGTTGATCCATAAATTGGTTAATATTATAAGTGTTATTTATTTAATTTGTAAGAATTTAATTATGCACTTGTTAAAATTGTTATATATATATATATATATATATATATATATATATATATATATATATATATATATATTAGAAGGTATTTGAACTCAGGATTCTAAGATTGGAAGTCTGAGTTCAAATCTCTTCTAAATTACATTAAGTTCAGCATAGACAATATATTTGTATTTAAATATTATATATATCATATGAATGTTTTCACCAGTTTCACATATAAAAAGCATATTTTGTGAGTTCATCCTTGTAAGATTTTAATTTAAAAACTTTTAACATTTCAACTTGATCACACAAGCCCTCAATTGGAAAATAAAAACTATATAATTTAGAAGTGCAGCAAACAGTGTTAATAAAAATAGTTGTAGAGACACTGGAAACTCCACAATTAAAAATAGGTATATAAAATTGAAAATATATTAATAAATGAAAATTCAGAGAAATTTGTTTTTTTTTTTTTAAAAATTCCAATTAGGAGAAAGTTTATATGTGTCATCACATTTGTTGACATAATTTGGTCTTTTTAGTATCCCAATAGCTTCTCTGATCTTACATTGGTGTAGGTTTTTATATCTGGATAGGATGCTGGTCTTAAAAAAAAATTAATATTGTGATCTGAATACATAGCATGGATCGAGAGTGCTGATGATGATAAATGTTGTTTCATTGAATTAGCTTGTTAATCACTTTTAGCACTGCTACAATGATTGCTCATACCTACATAAAAAGACTAAAAACACCACATGAAATTTCATAAACTTCTTGAGCATCAAGAGGGATTGAATCTTTTGGCTTGGTCAGAAAATTACTAATTTTTTGATAAGGAGCATAAGCTGTCTTTATGTCTTAGCATTTTAGGATATGTCCAATACTGTCTGTGGTTCCTTTTATATAAGGCATACAAACCTTAATAGTTGTTTCTTAATTTTTGTTCTTTATTTTTATTTTTAGCTTGAAGTAAGGCATGATGTATAATTTTTTTATTATAATCATTTTCTAACAGTACATTATTTATATGATGCATTTCTTCTTTTAGATATGATTTATCTAAAAAGTTAATTGCTCTGGTAAATTGTGTATTGGCAACAAAAAAATCTGAGCTGGATGATGATGAGATGAAAATTGGAAGTCCATGCCAGTATGTGTAGCTTTTCTGAAAACTGAGAATGATAAAAAATTATTTTGTTTCTTTGTGATAAGAACATCAAAAAAATAAAGTTTCCTATCAGATATTAGTTCCATTGTAAATGTAATATTAGAATGGATATTATTTAAATATGATAAAAAAACTTTACAATTTATTTTTATCATATTGCCAAATACAAATGTTTCATCTATATTGTACCATTTATTTATATATGGTACAAATATATTAGCATTTGTTAAAAGCTAAAAAAAAAAAAAAGTAAATTTAAAGATCTTTTAAATTAAAGCATTTAATTTTTTTTTTTTTGTTTGTGTAATTTTTTTTAAAAAATGTACAATGAAAGTTAAATTTTTCGTTCATTTTTTTTTTTATGTAATTAAAAATAAAAGTTAAAATTGGAAAGGATAAGACATGCAGATTACTAATCCAGATAAACTAAAGGAAATAGAATTTTACATGCAGATTACAATCAGTAAAACCTTTTTGAAAGCTAATTAAAGATGGCAGAAAGACTTAAAAAAATGAGAACTTTGTAACAAAAAAATACAAAATAAATGTATAAGATTATAAACCAAAGGATCATAAAGACAAAATATGTGCAGAAGTCTGAAAACTAGACTGTTTTTCTTTTGGCTGGTCCTGGATTATGAAAGATCCAGGATCACTCTACGCTGAAATAATTCTTCTTGCTGGAGAGGACCGAGGCTTTTGTTGACATCATTCATGAAGACATCCACCAGAAAAGCTTTCATGACTAGCCTTTAGGATTGACCAAGAACAAGTTAAAACCAATGGCCATGAGCTCATTCTATCTCATGAAAACACATGCATAGTAATCAACCGTCTACAGAAATTTTCTAAACTTACTGGTAAGCTATGATTAATTATTACCGATTGTAACTAAATTAAGCTTATAATATACTAGTAATAGAGACATTTGCATATTTATCATGCAAAAAACTTTATGCAAGAAACTTAAGTGAACTTTAAAATTATTAAATTGTTTTAATTAATTGATTCATATCTGGATTAGCATGCGGGTATTTTTTCCAACTTATTAGTAATTTGTTTTTAATATTTTAATTTGTTAGAATAAAATATTTATTTCTGATATCAACTATTCATTATGTGTTGTTAATGATAGTTATTAAATTTATTCATGTTAGTTTATTAGGATTTGAGTATATAATTTACCTTTGTCAATATTTGTTGATTAAGCCCCAAAAATAATATTCTCTAAAAAAAAAAAAGTTATGGGAAAGTATAACCTTGATCTTTTAGTTACTTGCATCAAAATTATGGGATACAAGGAAGTTAGGAGTCTATTGACTATGGTACCATTTTATAAATTAAAATTAACTTTGTCGCAATTTCTGTCATAATAATTAGTAGGCCAGTTAATCAGGAAATATAGCTATGTTTTTTTGGAAATAGGAACAAGATATTTTCTTATCCATAGATTGATTAATTTTCACTTAATAGTGTGTAAAAAAAGGCCTACCAGAATCTATCAAAATGTGAAAAACGTTACAATATATCTCAGCCAAACAAAAGGTTACAAAGGTGCTGATTCTAGAGCTTCAGTTTCTATATGTTCCTGAAATAGGAGAAGCCATAGTAGTACCAAAAGTTTGTTTATAATATTGTCTATCATATATGAAATATGTATTTCAAAGACAATGTTTAGCCAAAGCAAAAATATAGTCAGACAAATTGCATCATTGAAAAATGATATTCAAAGCTTCATCAATTGGAATATTTGTAAATAAAGAAACAACATCAAAACTATGTTTTTTTCAATTGGTGATTTATTAATGATTGTTTAGTTGGTTTTTCTAAATAAATTGTATGATCTCTTTTAGATTTTATATAAATTTTATCACTTAATAAAGCTAGGATTTTATTATCATATGTGTCGAACACGGTTCTTTCTACAGATAAGTTTTTAATTTTAGAGAAAGGTTTCAAATTTGCAAGAACATCTTCCAAATACCATTTGAAAAAAATATTTGTGATGTTGAATAGACTCTTGAAAAATAGATCCTTCAACAGCTGATATAGTAGAGCAGAGACTTATAATACTTTTAACAAAAGCTAAATTCCGTTAGGAATAATATATCAAAGATAGACGTGCCTTACATAACTTGAAATTGAATAAATCAGTTCTTATACTTCCACTGATAAAAGTAATGCTAGTGACACATATAATAATCAAATCCTAGCTTTATTAAATAATAAAATTTATATAATATCTAAAAGAGATCATACAACATATTTAGAAAAAATAACTAAAGCAATCATTAATAAATCACCACTTAAAAAAAACAAAAAAATAAAAGTATTCCTCCTGAGAAATCTAATGTCTGTCCAAATTTCTATGGTCTTCCTAAAATATATAAAGCAGATATCCCTTTTCATCCAATAGTGAGTGCAATAGGATTGCCTACTCACAATTTCATTGTTTCTATTTGATTTAATAAAACCAACATTCCCATTCAATAAGTTATAAATTAAGAACTCAATATATTTTGTTTCTCTTTTAAAAAATTTAAAAGATGATATTCTGGATAGTTTTGATGTTGTCTCTTTATTTACAAATATTCCAATTGATGAAGCTTTGAATATCATTTCTCAATGAGACAATTTGCCTAACTATATTTTTGCTTTGGCTAAACACTGTCTTTGAAATACATATTTCATATATGAGGGACAATATTATAAACAAATTTTTGGTACTCCAATGGCTTCTCCTATTTCAGGAGTAATATCTGATTTGTTTATGGAACATATATAAACTCATGCTCTAGAATCAGCACTTTTGAAACCTTTTGTTTGGCTGAGATATATAGATAACACATTTGTTATCTGGCAACATAGTAAAAATAAAGTTGAAGAAATTTTATCACATTTAAATAATATCCATTCTAATATTACATTTACCATGGAAGTAGAATCTGATGAGAAACTTCCCTTTCTTGATGTTCTTGTCATAAAGAAACAAAATATTTTTTTATCATTTTCAGTTTTCAGAAAATCTGCAAATACTGAAAGGTACCTCCAACTTTCATCTCATCATCATTAAGCTCAGATTTTTTTCTGTGGCCAAAACACTATTTACCAGAGCAATTAACTTTTCAAATAAATCATATCCAAAAGCAGAAATACACCATATAAATAATGTATTGTTAGCAAATGGTAATAATAAAAAAATTATACATCAAGCCTTATTTCAAGCTAAAAATAAAAATACAAACAAAAAAAAAGAATCAACTATTAAGGTTTGCATTAAATTCTCACTATGTACATATATGTGAAAATTTGACACAATATATAGACAATCATAATACTGTATATTAATATTCCAATATACATAATATAAATTCTCATAGCTATTCTTTATTAGTATTAAAAATAAATGATATGAAATGTATAAATGTAGTGAGATTTAAAGATATTTTGACCACAGTACAAACAATGTTAAAAATGTCATACAAACTCATGAATATAATTGTCAATTAAATAAAAGGAAATCTACCATACTTGAAGATGCAAGAAAATACATAAGTGACAAGTTTATAAAAAACAATATAAGAATGAAGTTTTACTCATTACAGTCTCATTGAAAATAGATCCAATTTAATAGTTCAAAAACAGAATTATTAGGTATGATTTTAATAACCTTGAAAAGGTTCAAAGTTTTCATAATATATAATTTTAAAATATATGAAGTATAAAATATTTTATGCTTCACTATTTCCATCATCTAATATTGAATATTGAAAGTTTTAGAAAACTTCAAACTTTATTTAAACTTTCTAAATACATTCAATTATTAGGAATATCACAGAGGTTAATATACAACATAATGCTTCAAATGTTAACATTTCCTCTCTTTTTCTGTAGTTGCTGGTTTGACCTGTAACATTACTAGTATGGTGATTAAACCTGGACATTTATATTCATGAATATATGAATTTAAGATAACACTCTAATCATGTCAGATATTCTGTTAAAGGTAACAGTCAATAAAAAATTATATATTTATTTATTATAATTGTTTTCATTTCTACACTTTTTCTTAAGAGCAAGTTTAATTCATCCTTTTTAGACATTATGCATTATCACAATAGGTTGACTTATGAGGCTTTTGTGATTGTCATATGAACATCTTTTTTATTCTTCTTTGTACTCTCCCTCTATACTTCAATATTTTTGTATTTTTCTAATAGAATGTATGTTCATTGATATATATATATATATATATATATATATATATATATATATATATATTGTGCCCCCATCTATAGGTCATAATAAGGTAGAAAGGTCAATTACTAAAAAAAATTTTAAATTTTAAGTTATATTTGTATGATATATAAATAATAGTAGGATAATTAAATTGTATAGTACAATTTAAAGCTGAAAATACCTGGTATATAAAAGTGTAATAGATTATTTTAAGAGAAAACAGTTAAATAAAGCTTAATTATATTCTTGCTTATGGTTGTAAAAGCTGGCCATATAAAATAACACAGCTATAAATAGTTAAAAGTATGTTAATAATTTGAGTATAATATTTTAAAAACTAATAAATTAAGTAAATACTATATGTAGTGTTATAATTATGTTTAATATTCAAATTTAATCTAATGTTTTAAGAAAAACTTTGGGATGGTGAGAATTATATTTAGTTCTACAAGTTTAAATTATTTTCCAAATTTTTTATAAAATATATCAGTTTTGGTAATTTAGACCGAGATGTAAATAAAAAATCATTTGATAAAGTTAGTAAACATGTGACTGTATATTATACACCTTCACACACGCTTGTTAGAATAATAATAAATTTTGTGAATTAGGAAACTAAATATAATTGCCATCGATCATTAAAGTAAAAGTTAAAATATTAAATATTATTTTAATAATTATTTTAAAAGTTTAAATGATTTTGATAAAATTATAATTGAGTTAAAAAATATATTCCAAGTAATATTTTGAGACATTACGTCATCAATTCTTTATTTTTAAAAGTCTAATCTGTTATAAAACTAAAATGTGTAAATTTGTTCACGCTAAAAGTTATTAACCAATCAATGGAGGTAATTTAAGAAACAAAATATAAGAATTAGACGGAGCGGGAAGGAGAAGTAATGTGTAAGTGAAAGAGAAAGTAACATATTTTTTAGCTGATAACACCGTAGCTAGAAAAGTAATATAAATTTAAAATTTTGTATTTATTTTAAAAGTTCTTTTGTAACCTATAATATTTTGACTGCCTCTACATGGATTGCTAATTTTAAAAGTTATCTTACCAGGATATTTTATTCGAATTTAACCAAAACCTTACAGTAAAATGGAAGTACAAGGGAAAATACCTAAAAATATTGCTAAAGGAAAAATATTTGGAAAGTGTCTTAATACAGCTTTATTTATGCTCAACCAGAAACATATTATTATTATAACTCAGAGAAATATGATTGGGACGCTATGTGAAAACTTAAGAGAGAAGTTACTTGCCGTCAGGAAAAAGTTATGACGCACAATTTTATAAGGCTACTCTGAAGTTATGTTATTCTTCTCTATGAAAAAAAAAATTTAATATGCGTTTTTATTATAAAGAAAAATTATGTAAATGTATAATGAAGAAAGAGTATTTATCTTTTAAAAAGAGACATTACAAAAATATAGTACCTGAATTTTAAATAAAGAAAAAAGGTAATAAAATAATAGGGAAGTGCTATTATGCGTTTTATAGAAAAGGAACCGAAAAACTTTATCTAAGAAGAATTAAAAAATATTATAAAGTATTCAATGGAAGAAATGCTTGATTTAAAAAAAAAAAAAAATAGAAAATTAAATTACTTAATGAAAATGGATCCATGGAAACAGAAAAATTTATTGAAGATTTGAATAAAAGTACCTAGAGGATGCATCAGAAAAGTCGCGTGGGAAAATATTAGCAGACAATATTAGAAGAGAATATGTAGACATTCTTCTTTACAGGATTTATTGATATCAAGAATTAATAATAGTATTAAATATTATAAAACCAAGGATTGTCATCTATGAATATTTATTAAACAGAGCAATAATTGTTTTGCCTTAAAATAGAACATTAATTGACTGAAGACGAAATAATATATTTTTTTTTAGCTTTAATATGAACGATTTTCAAGCAAGTTCGATAAAGAAGTACCGTAAATATAATTTAAATATTTTTTACTAATTTATTTTTAAATATAAAATGTTATGTGAGATTAGGGAAAACATATAAACATAAATTTAGTAATATTAAAAAATTGAATATAATAGCTTGATATAATGATAGATATATTGTTTAAAAATAAAGTGTATGTATGGGAATCTTATATCTACAAGAATCAATGGGATGGTGAAGCCTACAGAACGCGATCGAGAAGATAAAGATCGTTTGGTAATTTTGATATTTATTTATAATGCATAATGTATTTTTTTAGATCATCGATTGATTAAGAATGATGTGTGAAAGTTTAAATTATATGTACACATTTTATACAACATTAAAACATATTATGAGATAGGAGTAATTCTGAATATGCATGCAATAAGTTATTTAAAGTATATTAATAATATAATTCGACAGAATTGTGTGATTCTTTTGAACTTTCATGTTGTAAAGTATTCAGATATTTTAAAATAGTCTGTATATGATAAAATATACGAGGAAAGTAGTAAAGAGATTTTCTTATAGAACAGCGGAATAGTTTTGAAATAAATGAATTTTATTATTGTTAGAAATGCAGATAGGTATTTGTCGATGTACCGTATAGAAAAATCTTGAGAAATAAGATCGGATAGTGACTTGGTAGTACTAGTGGAGAGGAAACCAAGATGATGTTTTGTTAAGAAATAGGAAAAATAAAGTATTTGGATCGTATTTAGTTTGTGTGATTTCAGTATAGTTAACTAAGTCCTATGACTGAACACATATAGTTTGGACAGTGTTTTTGCATATCTTTAAACTTTTTGATGTTATAATAAAGCTGAAGAAATAGCTTTAGCATCATTCCTATAATAGAGGTTGGTAGACAGGTAAAGGTCACTCCTCTATAGTGTCTTTTAATTCACTGTGCCATTATTGTCAAGGTTTATGATAAGTAATATTCTAGTTATATTTTGATCCTATGCATCTATCTTCGCTATCCTTATTTCGTGAATCTGCATCGGTCAGAAAGATATTTTCAAAGAAATAATGAATAAAATAGAACTGAAGATATGTTATCGTTTATGTAAGAATAGTTTATTTACTGGAATGTATAGAATTGTGTAACTTTAAAATTGAAAGTCCAAAATATCATAAAGAGAGAAAGAATCATATAATACAGTTTAAAATTAATTCGGAAATGAATATAAGATTTTTAAAAAGAGAAATCTAAACAAAGTTTTTTTTTTAAAAGTGATAATAAAATTTGAATGTTATAAATAATATTTAGAAAATAAATATTGCATATTTATTAAGAAAATAATTCAATAATGTGTAATAAACATATATTTGTGCATGGTATGTTAATAGTTGTAATTATCATCCGAAGTAAGGCTTGAATGAATATATTAGGATTAACAAACATCGGATAATGAACAATAAAACTTAATACCGAATGTAGAAGAACGTTTTTTTTGAATTTGTAGGATTCCATACAACTAATATAAAACTAGAATTTTATTGTTTCTGTATAATTTTTAAGACGAATGTAATTTTGTAAAAATATAATTTTAATGTTATTAGGGATACAAAGTGTTAATGATAATCCGATAAGAAATTCATTTTGTAACAAGCTAACCATAATAAGAAATCCAATAATAATAATACTGTATTTTCTTAAGCATTTAAAAGATAAGAGTTAACTAGAAAAAAAAATAAGAAGTTTGATTTCATTTTTTATAAACTAGTAAAATAAGTTTAGGTAGGAGAGCAAGGGATATCCAATGTACATAATGTAAAATATTGTTATTTGTTTATGTTATTAATAAACTTTGTTGTAAATTTATTTTAAAGTTTTGTGTCCTCGTTGTTATTTCTCCACATGGATGCATGATATCACGATACACTTATAATTGAAACAGACATATAGTTTTGCACAAAAAGGTAAACATAAAAGTGTTATAATAATTTTGAGAATTTATTGGTATGTTAAAATTAAAAGATCATAATTTTATATTATTTATTGGTCATAAGTCGGTTACCACAATATTACATTAACTTATATGCTAATGTTGCCACACGTATTCTGTTGTCAGATTATTAAAATACTACCACGTACGTATTTATTTATTTCATTTAGGAAGAAGTAAGATTATATTATTGTTATTATTATTTTTATTATTGTTAGTTGCTGTGTAGTAGATTATGATATAAAATTCCCTTTTCATAGTTTACTACCGTAATTTTAAATCAGTTAGAGTACAATTTATGAACCTGAGATTTTATTTTATTTTATTTTATTTATTTAATTGAGCTAGATTCTTATTACAAAGAATATTAAGATATGATTATTATTTTAATCGTAGTGAATAGAGATTAGAAAGTCGTAAGAATACTATGAGTTAGTTATTTGATATAGTAAAAAGGGAATAGTGTTCTTATGCCATTGGGATAGTATCATGTGGATAATATCTCAATGTAGTCTATCTCCTTCCCCGTATCGTCACTCCATGTCTCATGAAAATAGTAAATATTTGTTAATTCATTTTAAAAAATTGAACTGTATTTGTATTTTAAAAATTAGAGCTAGTAATCATTTTAATTAATGCTGAATATTTCATTTATTTATTTGTTAACTGAGCTAGAACCCGGAATATTTTAAACAGTATATAAATTTTGGAGAGGACGAGCGGTGGGAGGAGGTTAGAATATATATATATGTGCGTGTGTGTGTGTGTATAATCTGCTACTTTAGCTAAATCTATTTCTTTTTTCTAATTATCAGTTTGTGTTCTTTCCATCGCTTTTCAATGAATTGACTGTCTCACTAATATACATCATTCACATTCACCCTGTATTTCATAGACACAGTTTTACATTCTTTTAACTTTTAATAAAATAACAATGAAAATATGTGCTCTGTGGAATATATTTGCTTGTAAAAATCCCAAGATTTCTGTAATAAAGATTGAATTATTAAATTTATTGACAATAATTTTTTCTTTTATTTTGTTATTACTCATTTAATAATCTTTATCTTATCTTCAATTGTATTTATTCACTTTACATTCAACAGATCAACTATTCCCCTGATATTTAGTTATTTTATTAGTCAATTCTTTATTAGTCAATTCATATAATCTTTTTATCTAAATGTCTTGATGAGATACTGTTCCAACCAAAAGGTATAGCATTTAATATTCAAATAATATATCTCTTCATCTCATAATTAAACTCAAATCATTGAGTATGCCTTCTTTAAATATTTTTTAAACTTTTTATATGCAAGTTATTCCCGTTTTTATATCACTTAATTATTAGTCATATTATTTATACTATTTATATAGATAATTCAAATAGATATATTAAGCACCCTCCATACATCCCCATTCTTTTTTAAATTCATATAAATAATGATAGAATAAAAGACAAATGACCTCCTAGATGCATTTCATGCTGAACCAGCACTCATCAGTTGGCCCAGACAATTTTGTTTGGATTTCTATTCTCTACTAGGAAATAAATTTGGTCTTTGAGACCAAACATTTAAATTAATATCTTTCATTTTCAATCCCAATTCCTTTACATAACATTATTTTATTCAAAAATATTCTACATTTCTTTAGTATAAACAAATAAAGTTTTCACTTCTTTGTACATAAATAAATAAACATTTCATTTTCGATGGACAATTTTCAAGCTTTAAATTGTTCGTAAGTGATTTAGTATCATTTTGATTTTGTGTTGATTAATATTTTATAAAAAGAAATATATATATATATAATTAATTAAATATAGTATTTTTTTCAATATTATTTATAATTTCCGGTTTATTAACTAATAAACTTTTATGGAACTGTCAATATACTTTTAGCAGCCCTTTATTTCAGTTATGTGGCCATTAAAACATGTAAGAAATGAACTCTCTTATATAAATCGGTACTAAACTATATATAAAATTGACGATAGAATGTATTAGATTTCATACTTATTTAGAAACCTTCTAGATATACTTCCCCCTCCGCCTACATATATATGTCTGCTCTCACAAATGATTATTTCACATTGCTATTGCATTCTAGAAATATAGAGAGGCTAAAGATGGTTTGACAGCTTTTGACTAATTAATCAATAAACTGGAAATTACACATACGCACGCAACACGCACACACACATAAATACTATTTACTCTTTCATATTTTTCATTTAAGATGCTTGCATTATAAATCATTGTTTAAAACCGCAGTGCTATTTTTTGGACAGTCTTTAGATATTTCTATGAGTTTATACATTATCTACAAATGGTTGAATTATAATCATTTAATTAAATATATTTATTTAAAGTGTTTTTCAAATCACTGCTATTAGTTATTTTCTATAATAAATAGCTCGGATATATTTATGGAAGATAAAATTTAAAGAGAGAACAATAATTTCATTCAATTGATCAAACTAAAATTTTAATTTTACTTTTTTCAGTCAAGAATTGTTTGAAGTATTTTTAATTCTACAATTAATAACTCTTAAGTATTGGGATAACTGTAAATAACCATGGTATATTATAATTACACTTTATTCAGTTTTTTAAAGTTAATTTTAAAATAAAGAGTTAAAAGATTTACCTCAATTTTCATTACTAGACTCTAAAATTTGTTCGTTGGACTGTCTGAAGACACACATACATTTGTATTACTTTGTTAAAAAAATCAAATTGTTATTTCTCAGGAAGTCACATGATTTTTGAGAGCCAGAATTTGACATAGTTAGCTAAGCTGCAATTCACGGACTTTTAGATCTCTAGCGCAATACACCACAACTGCATCATACCATGTATTTAAAGAAACTTTATAACATAAATTTAAGAAACATCTTCTTTGATCGAACAAATCAAGAGTTATTTTCTATTTGTGAATTTACATTTGCTTTGCAAAATTATATTAATATTTAACATAAAATTATTCTGTATTTATTTATTCTGATATACCTGTTTACTAAATACAAATAAATTACGATTTTATTTTTTGTATATATTCACATTTATTTTTAACTAGATTTCTCTCTTTTTTATATAATAAACTAATGTTTAAAAATTGAACTCATGCACGCACACACACACACATAAAAAGAATGAATCTGTATTTTACATAGTGATAATTATTATTTCTTTGACATTAATTTTTGCCTAAAGGTTACTATAAACTAACAAGAATTATGGGATGAAGAATGAAGCAACAAATAATGTTATTCTTGGCTAAGCTTGTGTTACACATTAACTTGCTTATATTCACTTATTATTATGTAAATCTACATTCGTATTTTGCCATGTGCTAATAATCAGCCTTACCTGTGAGGTAAACATATTTTCAAAGATTATGTAAATTTTGTCAAAACATTTAGTGCTTCGTACATAAATTTACTGAATAAAATTTGTTCTATTTAAGTCTTTAAGTCATAAAAATAGGTTTTGTATAATTGAATACATTTTTATTGCAAATTCTAATAATAAAAAACATGAACTTAATTTTAATTAACAATAAAAATAATTATTTTTTTTTTTTTCACTTGTTCCATTTTTTTTCTGAATTAGCCAAATATAAAGTAATAATACTTTTAAATAAAAGCAGATTTAATAACAAATATTAATATTAATAAAATTAAGAATGTACAAGTAAAAAATAAATGCAAAATTATTTATGAATATATGGAAAAAAAACTACATATAAAACAATTTCAAATATATTTATTTAATATTTTATGATAGAGTTTTCCAATCTTTTTTATCTAAATTAGTACATACTTGTGACTAATAAATCTATAAAAGTGATTTTTATTTATAATAGCATAATTATTAGTATTCATTGTTCTAATATTAATTTTCTATAATTATTAATTATTTCTATCCAATCAAGCTTTTTTTTCTATGACATTTTAAGACGTAAAACGTAAAGTGAACAACTTGTTAAAAAAAAAAAAAACAGTTGTTAAAAAAATAATTTTGTTTTCAATAAACAGTTAACAAATTCATATATGAAAAAAAAAGTCAAAATTATTAAATTAAATACATTTGATAGATATTCAATAGCAAAATGTATACTACTAACATAACAAAGAAAATAATAAAATGATATAAATTAAGTTGAAGTTGTTATAATGATGGTTATTAAAAATAATTTAATAATTAAATTTTGAATTGATGATTTTTACTTAAAATATATTTAATAATTATTTTTAAAGCAAAAACAGTAAATTTGCATAAAAACACTTTTTGTACAATAAATACATTTTTAAAATGTATGTAAAAGCACAATAATGACTAAAATGAGACTACTAACTTATTATATTACATTTAAATTGATTAAAAATATTAACATAAATTATTAACTTCTAACTCAAATTCTATTTCAATTTATTTTTAATTATGCTTTCCAAAATTTTCTTGTAATTTTCCTTCTGACCTAAGTTTGGAAACCAATGTTTACAGTTGTATAAAAAATTAATGTAAACATATTAACTCAATCTTTTAACAATTTTCAAAATATCTTAATACTATTGTTATAATCTTTGGGTTTGAGGGTTTTTAAAAGTAAAATGAATACATATATAAAAAATAGAAAATCATATAAAATTACAGTCCTAGCCAGAAAAAAAATTAAAATCTTCCACAACTTTTGTTCCATCTATTAATAAATAGATCTTTTTTAGTGAAATTCCACAATATATATATATATATATACACACACAAAACAAAATAGTCACCCTTCATTCACTTCAAAAAACAACTTCCTTTAACATCAAAGGATATCTTCATGAGGTAGATAGACTCAGCCTCAGATTCAAAAATGTATCATTAGAGTTTCTTTTACTCTTTTTCTATTTCATTTTTTTCATAAACAATAACTTTTATATTGTCAAATATAATTTTATGACTTACATTTAGTTCAGGAATACAGTAAGCTGCATTATGATATCTATTTTAACATTACTCTTATGAATTTTAATTCTTTCATTAAGATTTAATTTACTTTGACCTATATAAATTTTACAACAACTGCAAGGAATCTTATAAACTACACCAGGAATAGATTTTCTATCAATTGTCTGTTTTGAACTATTTAATAATGAATTTAAATCAAAGCCTTTATTCCAAGTCACTTTCATACCAACCAATAAATAACTATTTTTTATAAATCAATTTATAAATTGATGTGTTAAATGATAAAGAAATAAATCCTTTATTGACATTAACAATTAAATCTTCATTGTTAGAAGACTTATAGATATTTTTTATTAAAAATACTATGGTTATAACATAGTTGAAAATTTATCTAGATTATTTCACAGTGAAATCCTGTTATATTTCAATGTTTAGTTTATAAAATCTATGAAATAATATATATATAATTTGATAAATATATCACTATTTTGACTTTTTAAATGCATTTCATTGACTTAGGGGTTGGATTTATTTATCTCTTATTGATATAATTTTATATTCCTTAATGCTACAATGCTTTACATATTATATTTATGGCATTGTTACTTGAATTTCTTAGAGAACTATTCTAGGATCACTGTTCATTAAAAAATATTCTTTAGATATTGACAGTGGAATTTTGGGAGTAATATTACTTATTTCACCAATAATATCAATTTATATGACCTGGATATTTGAGAAACAGTATGGAGAAAGATGCTAACAATTGCACCATTACATTCTCTTTTCAATGAACAATTAACTAGTTGTTTCAATTAGATATTAGACTTAAAAAATATTCTAGGAATGAATTACTCTAAAATTTTAGATATTATTTTTATTAGTAATAAAATATTTATCAACACTAATAATATTTTATTGTAAAAAGCTATAAAATTAAGGTTTAGATAAACACAATGTGTAAAGTGTTTGAGAAAGAACACATATACTTAAACTTATACCCATGCAGTAAAATCCTTGATTTACAAAAAAACATCTTTGAAATCAGGTGAATAATAGATTATAAGAAAAAAACATGAAAGTAGAATAAGCAGTGAATTGTAGTTATTATAAAATCCCTGCATGATTTTCAAATTAATTTTATTATTACTTTACATAATAAAGTATTGTATACAATACTGTATATAGTAATTAAAACAATTCAATTTTGCAAAAAAAAATATTTATTTATTTTCCCATATTTGCTTGTATTTAATATTTATTTTTAAGCATAACCTTTTTATTGTTGAGTAAAACACTCATTTAAGGTATGGACTACATGTTTTACATTTCTATAGCATTCTATGAAATGATACTCTTGGGTAAAATTATGTCTATTTATGTAAAAAAAATGTTGAAAGTCTTTAAATACCTCATTTAAGAGCAAAATCATTTGTTAAAATCTTACAAACAGATGCAATATGGTTAGCATATTATTAATCAGACTTCCAAATGGACAGATGCAATTGGTTTTTTATCTGTGTTTCAGTTGTCAGATAAAAAAATCAGATATTCAATTAATTATTTGTTTGAAATGACATATCTGCAATAGTTATGGGCCATTTTCTTGAAAAAAATAGTCCAAACATTTTAAAAGTTGATATATTTTAATTTACCAACCATGGAATTGAACTGCATATCTTGGATATGACAGAAGAATATATTAGCTACTATTTTATGAGATTTCCACACACACACACACACATATATATATATATATATATATATATATATTTGACAATTATAATTGCAGTTTGTAATATTATAATTGACTATTTATGAGTTTGCATTTGGAGCAGCATATATTTATCTCTTTAAGAAAGTTTATTTAAACTTCTTTGTATCAATAATTTCAATCTCTGTGGTCAATTTGCAATATTAATGGTTATATAAATATATTAGACCATAAATAAAGATGGGATTCCATTTTTATGGTTAAAAGAAGGTTGCCTTGACAACAGGTTGAGATTGTTGATTGCTATTGATATTGTGATTGTCTAAATGCTGACTGATTTTAATGATTATTTATAGACCCATTTAGCCTTGACCATTATTACTCTTATTATGTAAAAAATACTTTGGGTAAAATTTGAAAATTATAATTGCAGTTTGTAGTGTTATAATTGAATACATATTAGTCTGTATTCAGCACAGGTTGTATTTACTTGTATAAGAATGTTTATTTAAATTTCTTTGTGTCAATAATTTCAATTTCTATGGTCAACTTGTAATCTTTACTGTCTATATAAATATATCAGAATATAAATAAATGTGGGATTTCACTTTTATTGTTAAAAGGAGATTGCCTTGACAACAAGTTGGGTATTATTGATATTGAACTTGTCTGGAGACATGGGTATGACAATAATATTTGAATCAATAAAGGCTTTGAGCTTTCCATCCTCAGATTTTTAATGATATGGATGGCTGAGGATTTGGAGGGTGGAGAAGCTTGAAGCTTGTCCATTAAAGTTTGAAGATTTAATATGTTAATATAAACTGAACATTGATTGTATATATCTGTGGGAAATGGTGATCTGAACCCAATGATTTGTGCTGGTTCAGCACAAAATATGTATATTAGATATAATTTATTGTTTTCATGTGTATGGGGTTATGTATGTTGGTTATATAAGATGAAGTGGATAGCTGTAGAGAGCTTGAAAGTCTGACTTCAAGTTCCTTCTAGTTACATTAAGTTTAATATAGATAATATACATATATTTAAATGTGTATATATTCCACCTTTATTGTTAAAAGGAGGTTGCCTTGACTGCAGTTTGAAATTGTTGATTGATATTTATATTGGGATTGTCTACATGTTGACTGTTTTCTAATGGTTGAAACATTATTAGTTACTTTGCAATTTTGTTTCATTTTCTGAACTCATTTTTTTTAAAAAAAAAAAATTGCAAAGTAAATAATAATGTTTCAGCATCAGCTTTTTATGAACATAATAAGTCATGTATTTATGTTTTTAACTTGAATTATAATAATGTAAAAATATTGCAAATTGAAAAAATAACAACAAAAGGAAAATAAAGGAAGTTATGCTAATATACAAATACAAATAAGACTTAATTAACAGACAGGCAGCAAACGTTAAGATCATGGAATTGTGGTAAGGTTAGCTTTTCAAAGTGTTAGTTGACAAAGACTACAAGGTTAGTTCAAAGCGCTCCTAAGTGAATAAAATTTTTAAAGTTATACTTTAAATATATCTAATTACTGTATTTATAAATATTCAATTAGAAGATTATATATATATATATTTGAACTTGGAAAGAACTTTTATCCGGCAGTGGATTGATAATGGTTGACGAAAATGATGATAAATAAATAAAATCACTTAACAAATCACGTGTATAGTTTCCAAACCTCTTTCTTATTACTACAAAAATCTTATGAGATCAGATACTCGGAATTATGAAAACAACAGGTATGAAAATATACAAGCTAGGATGTTAACAATCATAAATGAACAACTTTCTGCCTTACGTTTGTAAAAAAAAGACTAATTAGCAATTCTTTTTAAGTCTTGAAATCTTAATTAGAATTATTGCATTTTTTTTTAAGTGTCATAGCATCGGCCGGGACGCGAACCCACAACCCGGACAACTGCCTGCAAGTGCAAAGCAGTCGCGCTGACCTCTCGGCCACCAATTTCTTACATAATTACGCAAGTTTTGGAAGATTTCAAGGCGTAAAAAAATTATTAATTAATGTTATCTTGTAAAAACAATTGAATGTTGTTCATTTATGAGCTGTTTGTACCTCCTGGATTTCTGATTATTTAAGATCGCAAATGGTGAATGAGAAAGAGGTTGAGTTTTTTTGCTGGACACTTAATCCAAGTTTTGATTTAATATATCTACTTCTGCTATAATAAATAATGTTGGATGAGTTCATATTTTTTCTATATGATTTTCAATATAATGATATGCAATGGTTTATTTTCATATATATATAACGCTAGCTGAATCTCAATGTAAAATTTTTAAAACGCCCATAGCTCTATTATTTCAGCCACAGTCTCCCTTTAATTAAGGAAAGCGCAAATTTTAGCACCACATGGAATATATATAAGGAGCTTAAAATTCAATCTTTTCAACTCGCATTACATTTGTAAAATTTATTATCTTCCTTTATAATTCATAAATAAGTTTTGCATGCACTTTGTTTAATAGCCATAATTGTTATTGCTCTCTTGATAGTAAATGGCTTGTAATTAGTTTTGTTTTTAAAATTTACAGCTGGAAGAATAGATCGTTGGTTAATGCCTTTCTTATAACTAATTCAGAATAGTTTGAAGTTTATATTGCTAATGAACAGAAAACAATACTAAGTCATATTTAGTTGATGAACACAAGGACTAATACCATGAGAATTTATTCACTTTAAAAAAGTTTGTTACCTCTTAAGATGTGTAAAGCTCACTCAATTACTACAAAAATAATAAATTATTTTAAGATATTTATTTGCAAAATAAACTTTAAAATATTTTAATATTGTTTCTATAATTATTAAGTTAAATCTAGCTAGTATGAAATAATAATTTGAAATTTAATTTTTATTACTGGTTTAGTGAAAACAATAATTATTTATTGATAGCTTGTTTTTTTGTTGTTGTTGTTCTTGTGCTTTTCTGAATCTTATTTAGCCAAGGGTTTGTATAATATCAGTCATTGCTATAGATATTTAGGTGTTTGTTTTTTTTTACATTTTCTATAATAATTTTTTTAAATATATTTTTCTTTATCTTTTTTTTTTTTTGCATATGTCATAGCATCAGCCAGGAAGCGAACCCACAACAACCGTCTGCAACTAACTATTTGCTTGCAAGGCAGCTGTGCTGACCTCTCAGCTAACAATGCTTGACTATTGTTTATCTTTACCTTTTAATGTGAATCTTAGCGCAAATAACACTTTATTTATATAATTTACAATGAAAACATTTATATCAACTACTTTGTAAAATTTAATTTTGGCTAAAAAATATTTGGCTGATATGATATTTTTATTATTATCAAACTTTAAAATTGTGGATAAATTATCAAACCCAGGAAAATTAAGTGATGCTACTTTATAGATTAAAGCACTAAGAATTTCATCACTATCGCTGAAGATAAAATAAGTACATATGAAAAGGTTGGGATTAAATGTAAATATGAAAAAGTTTAAAAAATATGTTGATAGAAACAGAAACTGCTTCAAAATTATTCATGAAGGCAATCTATTTCGATCATAAAGAACAAAGCCCTGTGTCACAGGAAAAAATTTAGGAAAATATTTTAGATGTTGGCACATACCTTTAAAACCAAATATCACAATTGTTCTGTCTATAACATTTCTTGTAACTCTTTGTGGATGTGATGGGTGGAAATTGAACAAAAAAATAAATAAAAGGCTGTTGTATTTGAAGGAAAATTTCATAGAATCATAAAAAATAAATCAGTCGATATTTCTCAAATTCAACTTAAATTTTTGTATTGAGAAAAAATAATCATTGGTCATAGAAATGTAAAAATTTAATATTTGATATCAATAAGAGAATAATTACTAAGAATCAGGTGAATAAATTATATCATTGCAATAAAATATGATTTTGGGCAAACTAAAAAATTCATATTGACTAGATAGCACATAATAATAATAATAATAATAATAATAATAATAATAATAATAATAATAATAATAGTAGTAGTAGTAGTAGTAGTAGTAGTAGTAGTAGTAGTAGTAGTAGTCGTAGTAGTAGTAGTAGTAATAATAATAATTTATTATTATTGTTCAATTTATTAAGTATGTGACAGCAAATGAATTAGAATCCAAGTATAATATTGCTTTTATAAAACAAATATTTTTATATTGTCTTTAAAATATTATAAAAATTAACACAGAGAATAATAAACATAAAGTAATTATTAGACAGCTGAAGAAACAATAATTGAAATAAAGTAATTTTTAAAGTAAAATTTGCTAAATTATGTCTTGCATTGGTGGTCGAGAGGTCAGCGCGAATGCCTTACAAGCAGTTGCCCGGGTTGTGGGTTCGCATCCCGGCTGATGCTATGACACTTTAAAAAAAAAAAATTTGCTACATTATCTTATCAAAATAAACTTAATGGACAATTATTAAAAAACGTTATTTTCTATAATGTTGAAAACATATAACAACCAAAATATTGGGATTTTTTTAATCAAAATAAATCCAAGAAACCTACCTCCTGATTTTATTTGTAAAAGACATAATTAATGATAATATTGGTATTAGATCTTTATGTAGATTGAAGAAAAAAACTATGGAACACTTTATTTGTACTGTATTGACATAAACAGATGGGAACTTTATGCACAAGCCTTCTGGCATCCATTGATTACTTTAGCTTGCAGTGTGTGGCAATATGTATAGTGAGTTTTGCCTGTTTTAATAATAGTTATAAGCAAGCATAAGAAATAGTAATCATGTGATGTTTATTGGCTTAAAACCAATCCTGCCTAATAGGATAGTGGTGATATGGTTATTAAAGAACCAAAGACACCAAAATGTGTTGGTGCTGAACTGAGTTCAGACCTATATGACTATATAAGCTAATAAGCTTGGATTGGAAATATTAAGGTGTTTTCAATTTAAGACTCATAGTTTTGTAGTTAAGTGGAGATAAAAGGTGACTGCTAGAGGGTCGCATTAGTTCCTAATATCTAGGTGCAGTCTCAGATCCAAGGCTCTTCACTGACAAAGGCTGCAGCCAGAAACTATTTTGGAGATACTGGATGAGTAGGCATTAGATGGGGATTTTATGCACAAGCCTTCTGGCATCCATTGATTACTCTAAATTGCAGTGTGTGGCAATATGTACAGTGAGTTTTGCCTGTTTTAATAACAACCATAAGAAATAGTGATCATGTGATGTTTATTGGCTTATAAACAGATATTTTTTATCACCTATTCCCAAATATTCTTTCTATATATAGTAATTGATGACATATGTAGCAATAGTTTCCAGAATATAAAAATAACTTCTTTTATACTTTGGTCAATCTCATTTTTACAATATCGTTATTTTTTTTACAATCCAAAATTCAAAAATTTTATTGTTGTTTTAAAATATATTTAATGAAATAAAAATCAGATATCAACCCTTGACACTGGACATAGACTTAACAGACATTTGTAACCTGATCTTATCATCAGTACCTCTGTAATTACAAGATTACATGACACACTTAGAAAATGTGTGTTTTGTTGTTGTTGTTGTTTTATATACATATAATTATTTCTTTAAAATATTTAATTTTCAAATATACAACCTAATTCAAAATACTTAATTCTGTAAAGTTTGATAATGTAATGAAAGGTAAATGTTTCACAATTTAATGACAAGACAGGTTAAAATTATGAAAAGTAAGATTTATAAATGCTAAGTACTTTTGATGCATAATCATAGCAGAATGAAGCAGATTGGGAATTGCATTCCATAAAAAAGGTTGAATTTAAATATTAAAAGGATCAGAATGAATATATGCAGGGGAGATTTGCATGCCAATGAGGGGGGAGGGGTTATGAATGCTATTTTTTAGATTGAGATGTGCTACACACCTTTTTATTAATGTTGTTGGTATGTTTGGTGATTGATAAAGCCTACTTAACCTTTCTCTTTTTTTGATTATGCTCTAAACAGACTGCACCAGCTGTGGAGAGATCAGAACTATGGCCAGATGTTAGATTGTGATCGAGAAAAAGAGAGGAGTAGTCAATGTCTTTCCTAGCACATTTGTATCTGCTCCAATGTTATCTGTTTAAAAGCATAATATGGGAAAACTGTGCCAACTTGAACCACCAGACTTGCTCAGTAAACTTATATGTAAAAACATGCTAGAAAAGACATTGATGACTACTCTCTTTTCCTTGACTAGATCATAGTTACGATCTCTCTATTGTCAATATAGTTAATTCAGAGTGTGATTATAGAAAGAAAAAAGGTTAAGGCAACTTTATCAATTGCCAAGGATACCAACACCCTTAATAAAAAGACGCCTAGCATCCCTTTATCTGAAAAATGGCATTTATAACACCTCCCTCCTCATTGGCATGTAAATATCCCCTGCGTACTAAATTCGACATTATTTATGGAATGCAATTCCCGATTTGCTTCACTTTGCTTTGATTATGATATTTAATTGTATTGAAAGTATTTAGCGTTATTAAATCTTTTTTTTTTTCATAATTTTAACGTGTTTTGTCATTAAATGTCATAACATTTACTTTTCATTAAATATGAAACTTATTATGTATTAATTTTCGTATTTTTTAATTGTATATGTAACTATAACAATAATATTATATTTATCCAATTATAAATGTAATCATTGTACTCAATAAGATATCAATAAAATTTCTTAAATTTTAATACTAAAATTATTTAACGTTTTGATAATATTCCATTTGATAATAAATTTTATTTTCACAGAGGAATAAATAAATATATTTTTATTAACTATACATATATATAAACTTTATATACAAATACCCAATGCAGCTTAAATAAAAAGAATACAAAACTAAAATTATAAGCTTTTTATCTTGGAAATTTTTATATGTTTTCAAATATTAACCTTAGTTTTCTACTTACTCTAATCCTATCTAGTAAAGTTTATCAGGAACTATTGTAAGTTTGCTTAAAGATTATAAAACAATGACTCAGGAAAAAAAAGAACAATTTGAAAAAAAAAGTAATAAATCAAAACTACAAATAAAGACAAAACTTTTCTTTATATATATAAAATTATAAATTATCACAATAAAAAAAAAAAAGAAAGAGAAAAGAGAAAATTGTGTATTATTAGTTGACTCAAGATGACATTTCGCTATTGGTAATCAGAAAATACTGGTTCAATTTCAAAATAAGACAAAAAAACTCAGTTTACATAACTGAAAAGAATCTGCAATGTTATATCAAACATGTGAATTATGTCACTTATAAGTAAAACAGGCAAAACTCTCCATACAATATTGCCACTCAGGGCAAGCCAGAGTAATCAAAGGATGCCAGAAAGTTTGGGCATAAAATCCCCATTTAATACCTACTCATCCAATATCCCCAGTCTAGTTTCTGGCTTGTGACCCTTCATCAGTGAGGAGCCTTGTATCTGAGATCACTGCACCTACATCTTAAGATCTAATGAAACTAGTCTGGGGATATTGGATGAGTAGGCACTAGATGGAGATTTTACGCACAAGCCTTCTGGCATCCATTGATTACTCTGGCTTGCACTGAGTGGCACTATTGTATGGAGAGTTTTGCCTGTTTTAATAACAATTATAAGCAAGCATAAAAAATGATGATCATGTGATGTTTGTTGGCAGTTACAAGTAAATGAATGCATTACAAAGAATCTTTCAAAAGTCCAAAAATTATGATTACCACATATAGACAAAATAACATCACACTTGATAACCTATTAGAGGTACTCAGTAAAGGCTCAATACCAGCAGCTCGTGCAGCAACTTTTTGTTTATATAGTTTCTGGTGCACCAGATGTACTTTCTGCCTTGGAGACAATACCACAAAGCACCCAGCCACATTCTCAAAGAAGCTCGAACACTTAAAGGCCAGAGATGGCAAAAGTGCACACCCAGATATATTTGCTGCTACATGGTCACTATTAAAAACTTGAAACAAAACATAACCTAAAAAACAAATTATGATTTTTCTGTAACAAGAACAACTATTTTGTTGTTGTTTGTTTAACATATCCCTTTCTTTAATTATTCTTTCTGTTTGCTCTAAAGCTATATGGTTTTAAACCATATATTTTCAACAATATAACTTTGGTTAACAATAAATTCATGTAATCTAATTCATACAATAAAGTATATTATTGAAACACAAAAGTCCAAAAAAAAAAAAAAATTCAAATGTTTGTAGCTACTAGCAACATCATTTTAATTAATAATCTGTAATTGCTAATAAATAATGTCATCAATATCTAAAATCGTAAAAAACAGTATCATGAGAAAAAAATATTCGACTGCAATGTAGAAAGAAAAAAAGAAATATTGGGTAAGCTTGGGAATACATCATTTGATAAATATGAACTATAGTAAATTACAAGATCTTTCTATAAGACCAACTATAAATAATGATACAATTTTATTAATTAAAAAGAAATATGATATTTTTATATATCAAAGTGGAGAAGCAAACCCTGCTAGCTGCTTGGAAGGTAAAACAAAAGACTAAGATAAAATTATATAATATATACAGTTTAATAAAAAAAACAGTTAATAGAGATTCATAAAAATTATTAATAAACCCAAGCAATAAAAATATAGTAATAATAATTCTTATGAAATGGTTTAAATAAATGCATAAACAATATTTTATAATTTAGATTAAGTAACTCATTTTAATGAAATTTAAACAAGACTATATTTTCATAAAATACATTGATTTATGTATTTATTTATTTTTTCATATTTATTTTTATCTTCCAATTAATTAAATGAAAACATAATGATTATTGTTTTTAAATAATTTTTAATACATATGAGAATTTTTTAAATTAAAATTAAACTAGACTAAACTTAAAAAGATTTTAATGTAATACTTAGCCAAATTTTTTGCTTTTAAAGATGTTACAGGTTTTGTTTGAGTGTTTATTTATATGTGTGTGTTTGTATTAAATGTATCTAAATGCAAAAGTATGTAACAAAAAATATTAAAATTTTAGTATAATTATTACAAGTTAAATATTGTTCTATTTAAATATTAGTGGCAGATATAAATAAACTTACATTATATTTCTAAATATTATTAAAACAGATTTATATAATGTCCTTTTTACAAAATATATGAAATTGTTTGTTATTTCTGAAACTGCAAATTTTTTTAGTTTAATTTTAATATGGCTTAGTCGTTTGCTAGCATGATTCCATAATTTTCTAATATAAGTAGTTTATAAATCTATAGAATTTATTAATGATGCCTCAAGGGTTTTTGTCTCTTATATAGGTGTATTAATCCATGATAAAAGTATGATCGTGATGAATAGTTATTTTTAGGAATCACAATTAGCCCAAACTTTTAGTTCCTCTTAACCATGCATGGTTTTGGTTTAATTACCTAGTTAGAAGATAAAAAAATTTAGTTTAATATTCTTTCACTCTAACTTTATACTAACTAAAATCTATTATTGATTGAAAATGAAAGCATTAATTCAAAAAATCATCACATTATTTCATTTGTTCTACTTTTTATAAATTCTCTCAAAACATTTTAATCAGCAAACAAAATGTGTTTTTCGCAATTCATTTTCACTGAGCTATTTAGTTGTTTATATTTGTAAATCAGTTCATTTACCTAATCTGCCCAAAGTTATTTATATATTTTTTATTTTAATCAAACTAAGACATTTTATGAATAAATATAAAATCTAATAATGTTTTTGTTTTGTTTTTTACATTCTCTTTACTTAATGAATGTTTTGACGATGAACAAAGTTTATCTTCTTAAATTTTTTACCTAGATGCTCATTTTTCCCATATTAAAAATTTTTAGTATAGGTCTTTTTTAGTACAAGCACTAAAATTGTAAAAGTTTAAGATTCACAGCTTTTATTACATAAATCTATGCAGAACCTTCGTTGAGATAATTTTATTTGCCAGGTTTTGATGAAAAACAAAATGAATTTTTCTCTATATTGTTAAATAAATGAAATAGTTATTTTATAAATTAATTAATAAAACAATAAGGGCAATTCAATATTTTTTATAACAAATTATATTACTTAAAAGATTTCAGATATGAATATTTTATAAAGTTTTGTATTTCTTGCTTTGAAAGCTTTCACATTTTGATTTTCTTAAGGAATTAACTAAAAGCACTTCTGCAAATTGAAAGACTTTATATTATATCTAATTACCATTGTATTGATTATATATATATTGTACCAACATTGTGTTGGCGCATAATAATTTTGTTTAAAAAAAATTATTAAAATAAAAATCTTTCGTAAAAGAAAAATGTAAAATTAAAAGTTTAAGAGTTTTATTGCAGTTTGTTTTAGTAAATGTAAAATTAAAAATCGAAGTGTTGTTGAAATAAAAGTTACAATTAATTAATTAGAAGGAGGAGGGGGGGTTGCTTTAGAAATGTCAAGTTAAAGTTTCATAAAAGAAGTGAAGAGTTTTTTTCTTATTATTATTAATTGAAATATAAGTTAAAAGTTTAAAAACATAAATCTCTTTTATTAAGGTAAAGAAAGAAAAAAAGTTCATCTTGAAACTAAATAGTGAATGGATCTCAAGTTATATATGTGTGTGTGACTGTAAATATAATGTATGCATATTAAATATTAAAAACTAAATGAAAGTTAAAAAATTAAAAAACACTCAGCGGTGGCTACAAATTAAAAATATAAAAACAACATGTTTGCATGGCTACTAATTAAACAATCTTCAAAAAAAACATGTAACTAAAGAATTATCAGAGGATTTTTGACATCTGGAGAGAGCAATTCCTCCCCATACATGTTGGAAGGTGTTTTGGGGCCAATATTTTAGGCATAAGTTGAAGTAGTTCTCCCAATCTCTATCCATTTTTTTTAACCAATTGAATTTCTTATTATCAAATAAAAGTGAACATCTTATTGCCCACAATGATTTCAATGTATGGATCATTACATTCGCATTGTGCGGGTTAGGGTTAGAACTGTTAACAAATTACTATTATTATATTTACATTATTATTAAAGAACAATGTTTGGGAACTATCATATTCTAATTTAAAGAATTGATGTTATTAAAAAAGCATATGGGAAAATAAAATCTATTATCCCCCCTTAATTAATATATTTCAAATTTAAGATGCTTGTAATATTGGTATTGCCAGAATTGATCACTGTCTATATATACATATACACATAATTAAGAATTGTAATTTATACAATGAAAGATTTTAGATATTCTACTTTATAAGTATTATATTACATATTTATTTTTGTTATATTAAAATGAAAGTTACATCAACTACAACATGCTTAAAATTAATTTTGATCGCTCTGATTTAGAAAGTAAATTTATACTTTTGACAGTGATAACAACATAAGTGAAGAAGTTCCGAGTATGAAAAAGACAATTAACGATAATGAGACTAAAAAGGATATTACTAGGTATTGATATCTAATAGCTATCAAAATTTTTCACCACTACTTCCATCATTCTCCTTTAATGAGAGATCATGTGTCTCTGTTAGTATTAAAGTATTAAAAAATGTGTAATTAATTTTTAATTATGCATTACTCAAAAAATTTTGTTATGAATATAAATAATTATACTGATCAGTTTTTGCAAATATGAATAAAGAAAAAAAAGAGATATAGCAGCTTATAAATTAGTTGAGTTTTTTTTTTAAATATAAAAGCTGGTATCCAGTGATTTAATAAACTGTATTATAATATTAGAGTAATTGAAGTTAAATAATTGTTTAATTGCTTAAGAGATAGGGTCATGTGATCTATGAATTGATCTATGATTTTTATTTTGACTATTTTAAATAATTGTTTGTTTCTATTTTCAAATTTAAATTGTAAAAGGAATTATTAAAGCTTACTATATTTATTGTTTTATTCATTTTAAATTTTATCATAAAAGTTTTTTCTCAATCTCTATTTTACATTCTAGTCTATTTATTTTGGAATTAAATTAAAAATATAATAATGATTGTAGAACTTTGTCTTTACTTGTTTCTTTTATGCTTTTATTATTAAAGCATAGAGTTCAGATGACAATCAGATTCCTAAGATTTTCAGGATTATTCAAAAATACCCAACATTCATAATTAATACAAGCAATAAGGGCTTGAAAAATATCATTGTAGAATATTGTAACCATGAAACACAAATGGGAATTTATTAATAAATAACTGAAGATTATTAATTAAATAAAAATAAAAATTATTTCTTACTATTCCTATAAAGAATATTGCTTTTTCTTATCATCATTTTACATTTTTTATTAGGGTAAAACTGTTTGTTGGGTTTTATATCAAATGGTGTAATTTTGTTAATGCAAAATAAAACTTCATTAAATTATTCTTTCATCATAAAAGAATATTTTTCTGATTTTTTGTTTAAATAACATAATTATTTTTTCTTGAGTATGTGCAAATTAATGCTTATATTTAATTTCTTATATCAAGTATTAGACATCAAAATGTAAATTGTTATTTACATGCATGCAATAACTAAATTGCATAGCATTATATAACTGAAACACAGGCTTATTTATACATGTGTCTATATATACCCTAATATAGCATTATATATATATTAATCAAAATAACCAGAATATATACTAAAAAATTCATATTTTTATATAAAATACAAATAAAATCTTTGCTATAGCCAGCTTATGGAATTTTCCACCATCTTAAGTAGCAAGACAGTGGGAAATGCCAAAAGCAAGATGGCAGGAAATGCCGTAAGGTGGCCATAACAAAAATTTTATTTGTAATTTATATAGTATATGGAATTTTTTAGTATTTATTCTAGAATATTTTGATTATTATATTTATTTTCTTTGATACTATATATATATAGAGAGAGAGAGAAAGAGAAATATGAACTCTAATGTATTTATATATTAGTTCACAGAGGGAAGTACTGGATTTCTTAACCATGTGGGGTAATTTAATGCTTAATATATATATAGTATTATTTCTGGAAGCTTTAGTGTAATAAAATATAATAGCTAAATAATACTATAAATTCATTTATCCATGAGAATATATATATGTAATTTAGATGAAATAAAATTATCCTTCCACTTATGCATTATGAATAGATAGCATTCTGAATCAACAAATATTTCAAAACAATGGCAGCATACTCTTTCTTAAAGTTTACTTACAGCCAAACCAGCATTCATTGACAGTACTGGAAATGAAATGAGATCCTATTTATGAGCCTGTTTTAAAATCAACTTATTATTTGTAAAATTTCTACTTATGTATTCCAGAGCAAAGAACACATCTCATTTTAAGTATCTGTGGTAATTAACAACATGAGATTATATACACATAATTATTAAATGGCCATAGCATTTTAAATACATATTGTACCAATATTGTGGTTGGTACATATAATAATTTTGTCTAAAATTATTGAAATAAAAATCTTTCGTTAAAAGAAAATAGTATGTAAAAGTTTAAGAGTTTTTTTTTATTGCAGTTTGTTTTTGAAAAACATAAAATTAAAAGTCAAAGTTTTTTTAAATAAAAGTTACAATTAATTAATGAAGAGGAGGGAGGGGGTTTGCTTTAGAAACGTCAAACTAAAAGTTTTATAAAAGAAGTAAAGAGTTTTTTTATTATTATTAGTTGAAATATAACTTAAAGTTTCAAAATATAAACCTCTTTTTATTTAAGTTAAAGAAAAAAAAAGTCATCTTAAAAACTAAATAGTGAATTGATCTTAAATAAAATTTGTGCATAAAAGACAAATTAATATGAGTTTGTTAGTAAAATATATATGTGCGATTGTAAATATAATAAAGGTATGCATAGTAAATATTAAAAAATGATATAGAAAATTATCATTAAAAACACAGTGATGGCTATTAAGTTAAACAAAAAACAACAACACTACATTTGTGATGGCTGCTAATTAACATCTTCAACAACAGTATTAAAAGCTTATCTCGTGGAATGCAGTTAAAAAAAGGAAGGAATTTCGACAACAGATATTGCTGGCAGACATCAAAATGACAACATGCCTTATGTATAAATAGTCCAGTTTTTCATCGGACAATCAGTTGAGATTATAATTTAGATTGTGCAGTTTAAATTGTTCAGTTGAGATTGAGCAGTTAAGATTAAATCAGTCAATAATGCAGTGTTAAATCCCTCAGAAACATACGACTTTCTCTAGCCTGAGTCCAGTGAACCTCCAGCTTGCCCGGAAAAGGATAATACTTGCATAACAACTTAAAATCTGCCATCAATATTTACCTGTCTCCAAGAATAATACCAATGAGTAATAATAAAACTCCTCAAGAAAATGTCCCAGCTGGCTGGAAATATTCTCACTAGAAGCAGCAACCAAGAAGAAAACAAAGTCCTCTCTAAAAATAAATTCCACAGCAAACAGCAAGAAAAAGTCCACGTTCTAAAATCCTAGGTAATAACATTTTTCTTATTCTCATTTCTAAAGTAGCCATCACATTAATTAAAGCCTCCCTGAGTCAAGTAATATGAACTCTATAGTATACATAGATGAACTATTGATGTGTGTGTTTTTAAATGTCAAATATTATTTAATGCTTTGTTATATGATATTAGAGTGTGTAAATTAAAAATGTGCATGATCATTATACCAGTGTTATGTTAGTTAAATAAGATTTATAAAAGTGTTTAAAAATTAGTATAATAAATGTTAATTAAAATAAATTGTCTTTTAAACTTAAAACTTAATTTTGTCAGTCATTTCTTTTGCCACTAATTAAAACAATAATTTATTATTGATTACAATTAGCTGAGCTAGTTAAGGGATTTTTTTGAGTGCTGGATTATGGGCCTACTGTTCATATATGTTAGTTCTGAAACTAGATGCCCAGGGTTTACTCTGAAACAAATAAAGTGTTTGGATGGTAGGGGTTTGAATCTAGCAGTTGAGGTGGGCCACGATCTGGAAATGGGATCGTGTTATGCATAGCACAGCTCAGTCTGATCATGAATAATGTTGACAGCTCTGCTATCAATAATATTCTCTATTCTGCTCGGATGGGCAGGTTCGTTCACACAATATTTATAATATAAGATTATAAATTTATTATAAATAAGGTTTAAAACCAGCTAAACCTAGCAAGTAGAGTATGTGGAATCTTCTAAGGATGGAACCCGGTACAATATATATGGTTTATCATCATAAGTTGTTTAAAAATCAAATTTATTTGCTGTCCTGGAATATATAATTCAGACATTTACAAGTAATAAGATGATTTAAAAGTATGTTCTTAATTAAAATTATATTTTCTTTCCAGCATTGTTAATGCATGTTAGTTTATTTAAAAGACAGTTTAAGAACAAATGGCTGCTTGCTCTTCTGAAACATTTATTGACAAGGAATGCTATCTATTCATTGCATATGACTAAAAAGATAATTTTCTTTTATTTAAAATATATATATATATATATATATATATATTATTTAATAATCACTTTTATATAAACTAATATGATTCATTATTATAGCTTACTAAAAATGTCGTGCTTTTTTTACCTAGGACCTATAATTCAAATCTTTACCAGTAATAGGCTGATTTTAAAATGTCTTAAATAAAATCATGTTTCATTTTCTTCATTGTCAATAAACATTGGTTTATTTAAAAGTAGACTTTAAGAATGGTGGAGGTACACATTCTTTTGAAGTATTTATTTCATGTGTCAAAGTATCAGCTGGGAAGCGAACCCAGGACAACTACTTATAAGGCAGCTGTGCTAACCATTTGGCCACCAATACTTGAAGTATTTATTTATGCAAAGTGCTATCCATTTTTGTAGCATGTGAATGAACAGTAGTTTACTTTCATCTTTAAATTACTTGTGTTTGTAAGCATATATTACTGTAAATTCTTTCTAAAATTTTTATTTTGAGATAAGAAATACACAAAAAAATTTTAGAATTAAAAAATAAATTAATATATTTTAATAATAAAAGTTCAATATAAATATAAACATTTTCTTTGATACAAAAGTTGTCTAATTTTTCTTTACTTATAAATAAAAAATGTTCAAACTTTTTGACCAAAACAATTAAGAATTTAACTTCCCCTCTATTTTTTTCTATCTACTGTAATCTTGAATCATCAAACATGCAAATTGGCTTGGATACAAAACAGAAAGAAGTTTTGAATTTCAGCCTGATAGCTTGATAATATTGAAAACAGTTAAAATAGATATTGAAAAAAAAGTGCATTACATCCCCAAAAAAAACTAGATTGGATTACCTCTAGGTTTTAGTTTTGTCACTGACTTATACCTTAAGTCAGAAATTAGTCTGGAGATATGGATAATGAAGAAATGGGTAAAGACTTTATAAACACTATAGGTTGCATCTATTAATTACTCAATATTATAGTAAGTAGTAAAGATGGAATGGAATAATTTTAATTCTTAAAAAAAAAAAGCATTGTTTAAGTTGGAATCATGTGATAATAATGTATAAGGCCGAAACCTTTGACAGATGCATCTTAAAAATGTTTATATAATAGCCAATCAGATGTAAAAATGACTGCACAACTCTCAATTCAAAACACAAGGCAGAGATTTTAAGAGAAAAAGATGGTTCCCACCTTCTACTCTCCTTTAATTTATATATAAATAAGCCAGACTCAAGCATTTTGAACTAAGAGTGTGAAGCTTTAAACACCTTCACATTTAATTCACTAAATATTATATATAAATAAACAATGTGAAATCTTTTGATTGACTACAAAGTAATTTTCAAATCTAATAAAATGATCATAACAAATGTAAATATATTAATTTATTAAGCATAAGTCTAGCTTATTTATATATAAATTTAAGTAGAGTAGAAGGTGGGAACCATCTTTTTCTCATAAAATCTCTGCCTTGTGTTTTGAATCAAGAGTTCCCTTGTGCAGGCATTATTACATCTGATTGGCTGTCATATAAGCATTTTTAAGATGCATCTGTCAAAGGTTTCAGCTTTTTACATTATTATTATATCATCTGCTTGCACTTAATAAATCAGGTGATGTATTTTCACTTTTAATTTAACTTTATTAAACATTGGTTCTATATTATAATATATTCTTAGAATTATGAATATACTACCCAATACAGTTTAATACAGTGATAGAATAATAGATTCAACAGGTAAGTATTTCTGAATTGAAGTTTAACCTGCTTTAATTGGTGCTTGTCTGTCACATAGCTTTCTCATAAACTATTTGTTTATTTTACCTTATTCTGTTTGCTATGGCAATGGTAAAGTCATTTAGCAGATAGCTATAAGTTTCCAAATTAAAACTCAACTCTTCAGTTATTGTGTTCGCATGTCATATGATCTCCTGAATAATTACCTATTCATTTTTTTTTACTAGGTAAAAACAGGAAGTCTGGAGTCTTAATACACATTTCTAACAAATATAATATTTGAAAACCAGGCACTCTTCACAAACCTGGAGTTTTAATTGTAAATATAAGGGATTTGAACTCAGACTTTCAAGCAACCACCAACTATCCACACTATCTCATACAAATAATACACATGCCACACACATGTAGAAAAAAACAAATAATCACCAATATACGTATTTCATGATAAACCAGCGTTCATCAGTTGGTCCAGATTATCATCTTCCATACATATATATATAATCAGTGCTCAGTTTATATTAAGACAGAAAATCTTTACACTTTAATGGACACGCTTCAATCTACTCCAACCTCCAACTTTTCAGCCGTATGAGTTCAAATTCCCTATATTAACATATATAATGTAAAATTGATAATGCAACTGTTTAATATTTTTATTATAGAGCCTGTGTTAGTAAATCTTCTTAGCGTTTGGTGGAGCTGATGTAGTAACATGCTATTTATTGAATTTTGCTTAATAATGGTCAACCTATGTATCATAAACTTTAAATCAGCAATATTTATAAGATATTATTTTCTTGCTACTAATCCTTTATTACTCGATAAAAGTTAGAAATAGTTTGGTTTTATGGGGGAAAATAAAATACTTACAAATGCAATATAAATATGCTATTTTATTATTTAATTATTTTAATATATAGGGTATATAAGCACAGACTTTCACATTACCCACCACTCTCCACTCTATCACATAACACTGATACACTTGAACACATATATGTCGAAAAGATAAATAATCACCAATGTACGTATTTTATGCTAAACCAGCAATCATCAGTTGGTCCAGATTATCATCTCCACACATATATTAAGATAGCCAATCTTCATACTTTAATGGGCAGACTTCAATCCACTCCAACCGTCCATCCAATTGAAAATCTGATGATGGAACGCTCAAAAGTCACCCTGAGGCCGAAATTCTCGTCACATCCATGTTGATCTAAAGTCATGAAAAATAATTAAATTATTTTCAAAGATGGTAAATATTCAAAAAGCAAATAAAATTTAGTTTTGTAGAATCTGGTGCTTATTATTATATTTTTAAGTTATAGATTGAATTCGTACTGATTTAGATTATCTTATATATATATTTACCTTAATTTCTTTTTTTTTATTCTTGCTTGCTTTGATCTTATTTCTAAAAAGATACTTTTGATATTAATAATTGTTTAAGAAACACAAGTAAGAAAATCTTTTATTTAAAACTCTCCATGTTCTAAAGAAGGATGAACAAAACATTAGCTAACTTTATATTTTTTGTCCTAATTAGAAGGCTTCAGAGACATACAAAATTGTATTTGCTTTGAATGGATCTCCTTAGCATTTATTTTGTTGGGGATATTAAAACGGAAGCATTCTTTTAACTGAGGTCAATCTTCTAGAACAAAACTGTTTTGCTTCACCATCTTCAGTGTGAAAAAAAGTAAAAGGAAAGCTTATATATTATATTCTGTACAACAATAAAGTTCAAGATTAGATTTTTCACAGCTAAATTAAATAGGACCTTTAAAGAAAAGGAATGAAACTACCAATCACAGAAAGTGTAATTAGAACTAATACAAAATAGTATGACTTTACAAATCTACATTTTTAAGAACTTTATTATTGCTAAATTTAATGGTTATAAAAGTATATGCCTATTTAAAAGTGACAATTTAATAATATGTTTAAATACCCGTATATATATATAAAAGAATGCTATAGTAGTGTTGTCATTAAAAAATTAAAAAATCGCTCTCCTCCACCCCCACGAGATTATGTGACATTCAAATATAATGATGGATTGAGATTCGATTTAGAGTATGTTTTTTTTTTTTCTAACAGTATAATAAACCACCAGGGCAATTTGCTATTTACAAATGTAAATACATATCTAGTAAAATATATGTAATATAAATTTATATCCAGTGATCTCCATAAATAAATAAAAATGTTTCTGCTTTGATTTGAGAGTATTTCATTTACTTAATATCAATGAATGAGAAATGATCTCGCAGTGTTATTATAATTTATCGTAGTGATCGGTTAAAATGAGAATAATGTACTATACAGGTATCTATACTTTGCACACATTAATATACATGTTAATAATATGTGGTAGTAAGCTTAATAAGAGTAAATAAATGATAAGTACATTTACTTCATCTTCTGGATTGAGTGCATGATCATCATCATCATCTCTGAGCAACACTTCACAAATACCATTAGGAATTATGTCAAGTATATATACTATTTCTCTATTAATTGATTTAAAATATTTTCTTCATAATAATTAATAGTTAAACCATCTAAACTATCACTATCTCTTTATAATAATTGATTTGACTTACTCCCGGATACAAAGTGTCATGGATTTGATATTGAGAACTGACATTTTTTATGTAAAATATTTGCAACCTCACTAAAGGGCTAAGCCTACTAATATATGGAGTATCTGAATTAAGTTCAGGCCCATATGATTTTTTCAGTTGGAGAGCTGACTTTAAAGACATGTAGATGTCTAAAAGTTTCAGATCTTCTTCTAACAATTATCTTTTAGATAAATGCTTTGCTTGAGTTGGTTTTTTAGATCTAATGTCCCAACTCCTCACTGAAGAGACCCATAGGTCGAAACCGGTCTGGGGATGGGACAATCCAAGATAAAAATGATTTGAATGCCTTCGTTTGTAGTAGCATTTATCATAAAAAAAAGCTTGTTTAGAACTATTAGCACGCTCTTAATTTTACATATTTGTAAGTGCAAGCTATATATAAGTCATGTGACATCTGACTTGTTATTATTACTATAAATAAGGGTTGAAAATCTTTTTTTTTTTTTTTACAAATTTGTAATAATTAATTTTCAGTACAATTCATTATTCCTAACATCAAACAAATCTATTTCCTAAGTAATTATTTACAAATCATATATCAATTAAAACTACTATTAATAACTTTTAGATTATATTTTCTAATTTAAATGAAATTCTTCTACATAAATAATTAATGTTTTATCTATTTATTTAAACAGCCATCAATGTTATATCTTTAATAGACAAAGCTCTAAATTACCTTTTAATTGATGTTTGACCAGCACATGTGGAAAAACAAATACAAAATAGATAATAATAAATATATAACCTCAAAAATATCTAAGGTTTATTCCTGATCAGCTTTAAAATGTAAAGTTATAATCACAATGTACAATTTAAAGATTAATTATATGTTCCATCATTGCTTGCTATTCCAATAATAAATATCCCATATTTTTCATGCATCAAGAATATTGCTTGATGACTGTTATAAATGGAACTTATTTATTCCATTATCGTTAGCATCATAGCTCTCTTTTACTCTCTCTCTCTCTCTCACACACACACACACACACTCATATATATATATATATTGTAACGAGACAATATAAATGCCATTTTACCCTCATTTGATAATTTATTAGTTTAGGGTAATGTATATGACAAATTGAGCATGTGTATAGATAAACAAAAATAGTTTGATCCTCAAATACTATATGCAATGGGATAATATAAATTATTTCATCAATATAATTAAGAAATTATTATATTTAAACAGTAGGAAATTCATTTTATTTCCTATTTCATGTACTCTCTTATCGGGGCCCCTGTTATTTCACAGTATTCAAACTCAAAAAGAATATACATGAGTTCTAGTTCAGGGGAATGATTATATCCTGCTTGTATACCAATTACATGTTTGTATGGTATGTATAAAATAGATAAATAACTACAAACATAATTATAATAACCAATCTTTAATGAAATCATATAAATAGCAAACTATATTCGTAATTCATTTTAACATAAGTTATAAAAAAGAAAAAAATGTAAAACGAATTTTGTTCTATATGCTATTACAATGAATGAACATTTATTATCTGAATAAAATAATTCAATATTATGAAATAAAGTTGTCTCTTTGTTCAACTAGTGATCTATATTTTATAGTGGACTTTCCTACTTGCAAGATGCCATATCATATGAATATAAGTCATAATCATTATCCTTTATTTTGAAGTCTATTTTTGATGATGTTAACATATGATAGAATAGAACACTTATAACAAAATGTTGATCATTCATTCCAAATAACAAAACAAAAATTTAACTAATATATTAATTATAACAAATGAATTACATTTATGATATTACATAATAATTATCACAGTATGTATATCTAAAATTAGATAGAGTAATAAGTCTTACCCTTTTTGTCTGTAGATAGTCATAATGGTTATTAAATTAGCATGGGATCTTTACCTTTATATTTTATTAATAATCATTAAATATCAATAATTTTAGAATAGTTGAATGAAGCTTGCCCTATTATTAAAAGAAAGAAAATAATAACAAAAAATATATATAAAAGACAATCATATATATATAATATTAATGTGAAGTCAAACCTAGGATTAATTTAGAAACAATTTATATTGATGAATAAAATAAATTTTCATTTTAAGGATTCTTTCTTTCTCATCTTTTCAATATGTTATTCCATGTTTGAATGCTATTCAAATTCCCAAATATTAACTCCATTCTTTCGTTTATGAGAATAATTTTCATCTAAGGATTTCATAAGGTATGTAGTAGTTCATTCTTATCTGAAGTTTATCATTGACAGATAGTAATTATTTTTCTTTAGAATCAGATTTGACATTATAGTAGTATGGTTAACATTCCATCTCTATGATGTTTCTTTCCCTCTAGCTGACCATAGCTATGTAACCATCTTAGAATATTATCTAAAGTTATTAGTTCTATTAAAACTTGATAATGTAGCTTTATTTTATATGATCCTATAAATAATGAAGTGATTGGTTTCTTTTAATATTCAGTTTCAATAGGATTAATACCAAAAGAGATTTTTTTATATACTTATAAAATGTATTTTTATGTAGATTAAGTCTATTTGTAATGATAAGCACATTTTTTTCCGAACTTATTTTCTCCTTTAGAGAATTGATGATTCACTTATTGTTGTCTAATAACTTTGAGCAATGGATTCAGATTTATATTCTACTCAAAACGTATTGACAAATCAGAGTTATATTTACATCTCCCTTTCATTTTCAATAAGAAGGGAGGAAATGTTTCTCATTTTCTGTTAACCATTCTATATATATCTTGTTGATTTGAGTTCATGTTTTTCTTGTTTCAATTATGATGTCATTTTATTATTTGTATATTTAATGAATGGATAATGAACAAAATTAAACTTGAATGGTTACTTTTTTCCTTAAATAACTTTAGGCCTTATATGTATCATTTTACATTGTGATTATCTACATGTCAGTACAGTTAAAAACTCATTAAAGTTATTATTTTTAAATGACCAATTTGTACCCAATTATTAACATATAAAATTAATAATAGAAATTTAATGATTTTTGTTAATAATAATATTCAATATAGATGTGTATGTTGCATTTTTTTAAAATATATATGTGAGGAGTTTGATGTATTCTCACAATATATATATATATATGAAAAACAAAAAAACACAAGTTAAAACTTGCTAACACTTGTATTTATGACAATAGATGGAATTCTACCAAAAACACCATCAAGCATAGTTTGTTTACATAAACATCAGAGCAAGCATTCACTATCTCTAACTTTAATTTCCACCTTCAGATCATGATTTCAAGCTATTTGCTATTGTCAGTGAAGGACAGGAATAAGAAAATAGATCCAAACACATACTCTGAGTGTTTATGAAACAGTTTCTATTCAGCTTGCAAGCGTGAATCTTTTAGACATGTAATGTCTTCAAACACAGCATAGCAATCCAGACAGCTACATGGGTCTGATCTCAGTTCAGCAACACCTCATAGTAGAAGCCTCTGCAATATATATCATTGCAAGAAAGACCTCAAAGGTACATATATGAAAAACAAAAAAACACAAGTTAAAACTTACTAATGCTTGTATTTATGACAATAGATGGCATTCTACCAAAAACACCGCCAAGCGTAGTTTGTTTTCATAAATGTCAGAGCAAGCATTCACTATCTCTAACTTTAATTTCCACCTTCAGATCATGATTTCAAGCTATTTGCTATCATCAGTGAAGGAAGGGAATAAGAAAATAGATCTAAACACAAACTCTGAGCATTTATGAAACAGTTTCTATTCAGCTTGCAAGCGTGAATCTTTTAGACATGTAATGTCTTCAAACTCAGCATAGCAAGCCATATAGCTACATGGGTCTTCTACTATGTGATGATGCTGAACTGAGATCAGACCCATGTAGCTATCTGGCTTGCTATGCTGAGTTTGAAGACATTACGTGTCTAAAAGATTCACGCTTGCAAGCTGAATAGAAACTGTTTCATAAACGCTCAGAGTTTGTGTTTAGATCTATTTTCTTATTCCTGTTCTTCACTGACAATAGCAAATAGCTTGAAATTATGATCTGAAGGTGGAAATTAAAGTTAGAGATAGTGAATGCTTGCTCTGACATTTATGTAAACAAACTACGCTTGACGGTGTTTTTGGTAGAATGCCATCTATTGTCATATATATATATATATATAACTCGTGTATTACATATACATTTTAAAACATAAAAATATATGTATAAGATTATAATAAGTAATTTTTTTTACTAGTACTATTATAATAAAAATCTTAAATTACATGTTTCAATGATGTAAGTTAAATGAGATATTTTATTTTATATAGCATGATGTTTTTGAATTGTAATAAACTAATAATCAGCATTAAGCTAATGCACATGTGCTTTGTGGATTTTAACAATAAATGAATACTCTCATTTCTCAAATACAAGATAAAGACTTTGTGAAAAAATAGAATGTATCACCTATTCATTCAACCCAAACATTTAAGTATGGGCAAGTCTTAAGTGTCTGGAAATGAGAGCATGAAGATATTAAACAATCACTTTAAATTACTTTTACTATGTCTGAATGAATGACGCCTGCAAAATTTACTAGAATTTATGATATGTTATTCTTAAATGAAATTAAACATATGTAAATGAGATATTTTTTTTATATAGTGCGATGTTTTTGAATTGTAATAAACTAATAATCAGCATTAAGCTAATGCACATGTGCTTGGTGGATTTTAACAATAAATGAATACTCTCATTTCTCAAGAAGTAATACAGTTAGCCTATTTAGCTAACAGTTATTTACAAAGTTAACTTAGATTGTTTAATATTTACTTAAAAGAATAAAACTAATATTTTTAAATTAAAGAAGAGTTAATCTAGATCTTAATATGTTTCAAGTAGATATAATAAATAAATTATTTTATGCTGTCTGAAATGGTTAATTAACTTTGTTAGAATTTTTAGTTGCTAATTTTTGAAATAAGTAGTTTTAAAGTTATAGTTATGATTTAATAAATATCTATTTATGTGTGGGTATTTAAATTCAGAGTTTAAAGGTAATAAGTATTAATTTTAAATTAGTTACAAAATATTAGTCAATAACCAATTTATTTTCGTTGTATTAAAATTGTTATATTTAGTGTGTGCGTGTGTGTCTGAATATTTAATGCTTTGCAGATGAAATATTAAAAGTTAGAAGGATTTATTAAAAGTAATAAGTGTATTTTAAAATTGGGTACATCTATTATAATGTTACAAAGTTTTAGTTAGAATAAAATAAAAGAGTTAAATAAATTGAAAATAGTTTATTTAATAAAAAGAATATTGAATTTGATAATCAGTTAATAATTTTATTAAACAATTGATTTAGTAATTATTTAGACTTGATAAAATTCAATAATTAACAAATTCATTCATTGTCTAGACAGTCACATGATAAAATTGTTTGAATTTAAAGGGCATGATCAAAGTCAAATCAATTAAAAAATCAATAATGTGCTATTAATTTAAATATTATAATGTATACCAGTGAATGATTGATTTGATTAAAAGAAAATGCAGTAATGATCTTCACATCCATCCACCAAGATCAATATGCACATTAGTATAAAAATAGATATTCTAAAAATTTAAAGAACTTCAATTTAAAAATTGCACTTAAAGACATCAAATTTCAACTTCAATTTAGTTTTAAATTAAACTATTTGGTTTTCATTTAACTATATTTTTAAAGGTCAATTTAAAAGTTTAAGTTGTATTTTATTATCTTCATAATTCAGTAGAGGACTAGCAAGTTATCCATTCAGTATTTCTCCTGAAAGCATATACTCAACTGATTTATCAAACAATAATTTTAAAAAGAATGCTAAAAAAATTTTAATATAGTTCAAAGAAGCCAAAGAAAAAAAAATTCACATAAGGAAAAGTGTGTTATTTCATTCTTATCTAAACAGTAGTTAAATTCTGAACTTTGCTATAAGATTGTCTCCATCATGTTTTAACAAACTTTCAACTAGTCATTAATACTAATTATTGTTACTAAAAATAGTCAATCTACTTATGTCAAGCTCAGATATAGAATGATGACTTCTATAAAAGTATTAAGACTATAAATAAAAGTGACAATAATTTAAAATTGTCTTATAAAATTATCATAAAAGACAAATTTATCAAAACCAACCTATTAATTGTTGTAACAAAAAAAAACTATATCCAGATTGTTTCATGTTAAAACAAATAATATAACTATTCATCTTGAGTTTAGTTATTCATTTATTTATTTGAATATTTTTTCTACATTTCTGATTTATTCAAACATGTTTTATACTTAGAAAAATAATAAATATTATCTAAATTTGCAGCATTGTAATTAATGGGTTGAAAAAGTTGACTTATTATAATAATAAAACTTCATAAAGAGCAATTGAAAATTAAAATTATTCTTCTGTTCATTACTCATCTGATTCTCATTGCCATTAAAAAAGTATTTTAAAGAAATTACATACTATTTGAATTATTTGCTATTAGCTTCTGTTATTTTTGCATTTGTGAAAATTCACTGCAAACTTTTTTTCAAAATATTTCTGTACTTTAATGAAAGACAATATGTTCATTTATCACTTCAAAAAAAGACAACAGGACTAAAAAAAGATAGTTTTCTTTATAAAAAAAGGAAATAAACTTTTATTTTTTTAAAAATCATATTATAATTATCATGTACATATTTTTTATATATTTAAAATTATTATAGCCATATTTTATATATTATGATTATTATTGATTATGATATTATAAATGTGTTTGTACAAATGGTGTTTCAGAGGTGAAATTGATAAGATATAGAGTAGAAGGTTTTATTTACTGGGTTAATTATATTAATCCAAGAGTTTTCTGAATGATTATTTAAAATTATATAAATATTTGTACCCAGAAGTATAATAGCCTTTTGTATATTATGAAAAGTATTTCATGAATGAAAGTATTATAAATTTCAGTATGTGTGTGAGAATTTTGAATAGTTTGTAAATAAAGTGTGCCATTGTTATGCAATAATAGTCTAATCAGTATACATATAATCTTAAACTGAGTGACTGAATTATATGTCTTTTGTATGTGTGAATGAAATGAATAATTATTCATATATTTGTTATTATTATTATCATCATCATCATCAACATCATTAACATTATTATTATTATTATTATTATTATTATTATTATTATTATTATTATTATTATTATCATCATCATCATTATCATTATCATCATCATTATTATTATTATTAGCAGCTCCATGTTTTTTATTATTAGTAATATCATTTTGAGGCACTTTTAAGTGGATATTATAATGTTTTTATATGTGTTTAGCCCATTCATAAAAGAGTGTGCTCATTTATTCTTCAGTACTGCCTATACATAGTACCAGATGCTGATTTGCATTTTTGCTAGTTCATATTCCCCTTATTTACCATTCCCTAGAATTTCAATATTAGAGTATGTTTTGATGTATATTCATGAGTACGTTCAGCTTTACAATTCATTATTAACTCCAGTATAATTGTTTAACAAAGTATATTATCACTGTTGAGCATAGATTTCCTCACCCCAACATAGGTATTAATGCTACAAATGTCTTATATTGCATATTTGTTGTTATTGCATTAACATTTATTAAACATTATCACACTGATTCTCAGTACTTTTTTGATTAAGAAAAGTATATAATATCTCTTAAAAGCTGAAATTCTTCATTGTTATCTATATTGGGATTGTCTAAGTGTTCATTGGTTTCTAATGGTTATGTATAAACCCATTTAGCCTTGAACATTATTATACTTATTATTTAAGTAATACTTTGGGTACAATTGGAAAATTATAATTGCAATTTGTAATGTGATAATTGATTATTTATTAGTCTGCATTCAGAACAGGTTATATTTACCTGTTTAAGGAGATTTATTTCAACTTCTTCCAATAATTTCAATTTCTGTCATCAAGTTGCAACGTTTAGTGCCTTTATAAATATACGAGATCATTAATGAAGGCGGGAGTCCACTTCTATTGCTTAAAGGAAATGCCTTGACAACAGTTTGAAATTCTTGATTGTTATCTATATTGGGATTGTCTAAAAGTTGACTGGTTTTTAATGGTTATATATATAATTGAATATTTATAAATACAATAATCAGATATATTTTAAAAAATTTTATACACTTAGGAGCGCTTTCCACTATCCTCATAGTCTTTGTCAACTAACACGTTGACAGGCTAATCTTCCCACAATTCTGTGATCTTAAGGTTTGCTACGTACCTGTTGATTAATTCAAGTTTGAATTTATATATTAGCATAGCTTCTTTTATTGTTCTTTTGTTATTTTTTTCAATTTGCAATATTTTAACATTATTGTAAATGAAGTTAAAACTATAAATACATGAATTATTATGATAAACAAAACTCTAGTTATTCTCTTTAAAATGAATAATAATTTAAAGACTTTTTTCTTGACTTACAGAGAAAATCAATTTTGCTGACCCAGTTATTTTGTTGAGCTGTTAATGCCAACAACTATTTGTTTATATTATTAATATTGCATTGTGTTCTAAATCTGATCTACAAGGATAAGTTAAGTGTTCTGATTAATATTAAAATGAACAGTGAACTGTCTTAATTCCCCAAAGTACTTCATAAACCAAAATCTTTTCTTAAAAATAAGCAATTGTAATGAGTTTTTGCAGTAAAGTGGCCATACGCAATTATTTTACCAGTAAATACTGGATTTCTGGCCATTGATCCTGGTTAGTTGTGAAATGTAACCAGTACATTTAGGAAATTATAAATATTTTGGTACCTATTTTTATTAAAACTATTCTAATGCTACATTTCATTCTTTTGTTATATTCTTTCATTTAAAATATTATAATGGACGGAATGATGACCACTACCCCAAAAGTTGATGGTGCCAGATATAATGGAAGGAATGATTACAACTAATCCCAAACATTGCTAACACCAGTATAATGGCAGGACTCTTCATCAACAGTCATAAACCAACCAAGCCCAATGTTGGTGCGCCACATGTAATGGATGGTCAACTAACTTGCAGACTGTACTACTATGCAGATGTAGCAATATGGTGTGGGTATAAGTTAATATGCTCTAATTTATTGCCCCTAATGAAACAATCTGCAGAGACCTACCAGGCTTAGAAGGGAAAAAATTGCATCCAACTATATTCAGACTGTGGGGCATCTGATAGAGTGCTAATGAGAACCCGATGAAATGCTTAACCAATGATTGCATATCCTTTAATTGACTAACTCTATCCCTATTTAATAATATTAAATGCAATTTAGGTTAGTTCATCCACTTTTCCACTTTTTAATTCCATTATGCCCTAATATTCAAACCCAGAGAGAACATTACTTTTAACTCCTTTAGCAGGTATGAACAGATACACACAGCAACACCTGCACCTATACATAGGTTACAACTAGCATTTATTATATTTGTTTTATTTTCAGGCTTTTATATGATAAGAAAAATAGATGTGTGTGCATGCATAATTATTTATAAACTGTGGAATGTCAAGACAACTCAATAAACAAGAGACCGGAATAATACAAACTCTTAAACATTTATTAACAATAATAAATATCATCAAGTATAACAACAATAGTAATGATAAAAAAAAAATTAAAAAAATAATAATCATCATATGTAAATGTGTCACATGTGAACCTCTACCATTTTACTAATTAATGATTATTATAATCCAACCCTTATACCCCATGGTAGAAATCCACCTATGTCACTCATTCTCTACAAATCATAATTATATAGAAAAATAAACTTTAGTTATTTAAGATAATTGAGATGCTGGCTAGCTAAATTATATATTTACAAATGTTAATCTATTTAACAAGTTCCCCCAATTTATATATATGAAAGAGATAGATGCTAGTTGATTAGTCAAACATACTGGAAAATATATGTACAAGGTTAATCACAAAATAAAACATATAATATGTATTCTGTTTAAGTGTTGCAATTTAATCTATGAACATAAATGTAGAGAATCTTACCTTAATCTTTATGTGGATAACCTGATGTGAAGCAGGTGGGTTAACCTAAATTTTATTTACAATGAAAATAGAAAAATATCAAAGTGAATAATCCCCCCCTTTCTTCTTTGCTAATTTTGAAAAATGAGGCTTCAGCATCAGAGTGTGAAAATACAACAGATAACAATACTTAAAAAATAAATAAATAAACAAAAATTTACAATGTTTGATTAAACAAAATGTAATTGGAACAAAGTTCATAAAAGTCATCCTAATAGAAATAGTAGTAGTTGATAGTTAGGCAAGTTGTTCTTCAAAGCAGTTTTACTTAGTAAATCATTTTCTTTAGCAAGGATAGATAGGTACAATGGTGTCTCCTGTAGTTGTGTTTGACAGTAAACACCTTGATCCTCTTTTGATTCATCATTAAGTATCCCAATCCTTGTTTACTTTGAACTGCAGGCATCTTCTTGCGTGTTTACAATAAAGTAAATATATATATATATATATATATATATATATATATATATATAGGTTTAATGCAGCTGGTAGGAAATACCATGACACACAATAGCATGTTTTGCTCTAGCCCATAATCATATTAAAGTACAATTTAATAATTATTTATAATCATATATTTGTATTGAATAATATTGAAGTGCTTTACATATATATTAAAAAAAATATTTCATTTTTTTTTTTCCAATTTTCAGCAGACTTAATTTTCATTATTCTTTTTGAAAAGATTCAAAATATTCAAATTTACTCCAACAACTTTTAAAACACGATTTAATTATTTAAGAATTTATCAATTATTCTTACTTCTTATTTCATTTTCTTTCCTCTGAATTTGGTAAACTTTTAGTTACAGCATTTGACTTTTAAAATGTTTATAATTTAACTAAAAGAAAAAACAGAACTCCATTTTAGCATTCTAAATTTTAGTTTAAATTACTGTCTATTGTTGTAGCTGTTATCTCTCTTGACAAGAAGAACGATTTTGTAAAAATTTTCTATTTTTATATAAAATGCTGAGAACGCTGATATTTTAAACTGCCTATTGTTTAAATTCGTTTAGATTTTTATATGTATTGTTTAAATACATTTCATTTATTACAAATAAAAAAAAATAATAAAATCAGTTTTATTTTCACACACATGCCCACCATCTAACTTAACTTCAGGCTATCCCAAATTCATTTAACTATAAATTAATATTCAATTTTAAATTAAAATATATATATATACATTACAGTTTATTTAATCAAATAGTTTATATATATACAATATTACTTTGTAAAATATTGATCGTATTTTATTTTATAATAAAATAATCTATTGTGCATTATGGGTATATATGTAATAAATAATAAACAAATAATCTTCCCATTATTAATATAAATTCCAAATGGATTGGGTTCAATAACTAGGCTTGATCTTTTTAGGACTGTGTGCATTGTAAGCTACCCTTTACAACCCCCTCTCCTTACAGGGTTAGAATTTTAATCTGTCATGAAAATTTTAACACTTACACAAGGTTCATATTTGAAGTTTGATGGGTTTTTTTTTACACAAATATAAGAAGGGTAGTGACACCTTATTTTACTGTCTTCTACACTCAACTATACCAATTGCTTTCTATTCTTCTCTACTCACTCTCATGAAATACTTTGCAAGGTGGGGTTCAAACATAGGTTGTTTTTTTAAACTAATGATGGTTATGTTTTGAGCACACTAGTAAAAATGTGTTTCTGTTTCAGATAGCACATATTTTTTTCTTTTTATCCTCTATCTTGCTCCTATGGAGTCTTATTGGATTTCCTTTGAGGACTAACAGAAGATTAGAACAACCATCACTTAATGTGGTTTTACTCTTTTAAATAAAGTAGCTCTAAAGTATCCTAATATCTGCTTTGGCATCCATTAGGAAATACTCTAATCATAATTTTTAACCTAACTTCATAATATCTAATTTTTTTTTTTACTTATCAACATTCATTCTTTTTCTTTCCACACATCAGTTGCATATGACAATTCTACAATTACTAAGATTGTCCATAGTATGTTTCATAATTCGGGTATTATATGTGCCCCTAACTTGTCCTTCCATATCCAACCAAAATGCATTAGGACTCGATTGTTTAACTATTGTGTAAGGTCCTTCATATAGATGGTAAAACTTACTGTACTTATTTTCAATTTGCTTACTAACATGAGGGCTTTTTATTAAAACTTGATCTTCTACTTTAAAAGTATATGGAGTTCCAGTCTTATTTTTGTTCCTTTTATTGGCCTTACTTACCAATCAAAGATATGCTTTCTGCACATTTTCCTCCATACTATTCTGTTTATATCTAGTCATAGGTTGATATTTAGTGAACAACATGGGTAGATTGATTAAAATGTAGTTCAATGGGTGTGAATCCAGTGGATTCATTCACACTCCAGTTGATATAATTAACTATCTGGTCTATCTCTCTTACCATATCATTTTCTATACTATCATAAGTTGTATTATATATATATATATATATATATATATATATATATATATATATATATATATATATATATATATATATATATATTATATATATATATATATATATATGTATATATACACCATTTGATTTATTCATTCATTTATTTCATCTCTTAAAAAATATATACATCTCTTGAGCATTCATTCATTGTGAAAAGTCCATTTTATGTGTCCTAAGTTGCATCATTTGAAGTCCTTCTCTTGTTATGTGCTTTTCTTTTAAGCATTGTCACTTATATGCCTCATAAAGGTGAAAATTCCTTCATATGTGTTACATAACTTGTAGTTTTCTGTTTGATGAACTGCAACATGGTCATCTCTATTCTCATCATATAATTTTCTATGTTGATCCATCTTGTCAATTATAGAAAGACTTTAATTTCCATAATGCACAGCTAAAACGATCGCATTCACCAATTTCTTTAATGCTTTCAAAAATGGCATTTGTAATGTGACAGTTTTCTCCTAAGAAAGCTGTTTGAACTTGAAACAACCCATTCTTGTTATTGCTATTTTGCTCACAAATGTCATGTCTGAAAAGCATTTTATCCTTGATTTGATGGTAAACACGAATGTGCTGCAATGATCTCAAATATGAGTCGAAATCATTTATAATTGAACTTTTTTAAAAAACTGTTTGAACTTGAAACAACCCATTCTTGTTATTGCTATTTTGCTCACAAATGTCATGTCTGAAAAGCATTTTATCCTTGATTCAATGGTAAACACGAATGTGCTGCAATGATCTCAAATATGAGTCGAAATCATTTATAATTGAACTTTTTTATATATACTCTATCATGACATCTTCAGAGTATGATGTGTAATAGACTCCTATGGCTTCATCATTTGACTCGGAATCAATCTTGAAATCTTGTGATCTTTGTATCACTTGAATATTGAGAGTATCATTCAATTGCTTTTCTCTCAACTTAAATTCAATATCACATGATCACTATATTCAATATATTGAGTACTTGAATTAGTCTGGGTTTGTTGTGTTTCAACAACTAATGTACCCTTACTCAGTTGGGATTCGGTGATTCCAAACCTCTGGATAATGGTTTTATCTAAGCATTTTAGTTCTTGTCCTAAGGTTTCTATCTCTGTAATTTGTTTGGTAAAATTTTGCACTCTGTATGGATAATTGGTATTTCCATCTGAACTTCATCTTGGTGCCTTCATTGATTTTCACATAATTCTTCCTTAAAAATTTTTTCTTTTATTTTATTTATATCAAATTTGGTTACTATATTCTCCAACTTACTATTTATATCACTTTTCATATTCTCCATCTTGCTATTTATATCACTTTTCATATTCTCCATATTTCTTGCCATATTCCCCATTTTACTATTCATATTATTCATATCACTCTTCATCTCCATGATTACTTGGATTAGTTGTGCCAATGTTGTAGAGTCTTGAATAGCCTGAGTTACTCCAACTTCAGGCACTTGAATAATCTCACTGAGAGGAATCATCTGAATTTGAGAAACTGTTTGACTCCTTCTTGCACTTGTGTGGATTGTTCAACTTCTAGAATAGACTTCCCAGGTATCTGAATCATCATAAATTCCACCTTATTACCGGTAGTATCATCTACCATCTCACTGTCATTACTATCTTTCCCTATCTCCAAATGTTTTGATTCCATATTACTTAATTGCTTACCACTTCTGGTTATCATTAAATATTTATTTATTTGCAAGCTATAAAATATTTATTTATGAAACTATAAATAATCACATGCCACAGGGCATCATGTCACTCTCAACCATTGCATTTATCTTTACCTCTTTTTTTTTTTTAGTTTTTAATAGATCTACTTTTAGCCTATCCTTTTACATGCCTAACTCTACTATTTTATTATCAATTATTAATCGCTTAACTATTTATCATCGGTCTCTGTTTATTGTCCAATCTTTTATTTTTCCCATTTACACTCAATAATTTAGATCTTTTATTGAAAATTGATTCAAGTTTATGTGATCTATTATCCCTATTACTATTATTTTTAGTGAAAGTGCTAGTTATTTGTCATGTGTATAAGTTCATTTGGGTTTATGTTGATAGAAAAATATAAAATGAAATGTGCTTTAACATTTTTTTTTAAAAAAAATTTAAACGCCAGTCCAATGGATGGACTTCCTTTACAATTAGAGTATATTCATACCTAACATACTGGATACCAGATGTAACTATTGGTAAATACATTTGGATACATCTATCAAATGTAATATCTTTATGCCTAACATGTTGTGTCAGATATAACTATTAGTAAATATACTTGGATACCTCTATCAACTGTAATATCTTCATGCCTACCATGTTGCGCACCAGATATAATGGACGGAACGATGACCACTAGCCCCAAAAGTTGATGGCACCAGATATAATTGATGGAATGATTACAACTAATTCCAAACATTGCTAACACCAGTATAATGGGCAGGACTCTTCATCAACAGTCATAAACTAACCAAGCCCAATGATGGTACACCAGATGTAATGGATGGTCAACTAACTTGCAGACTGTACTACTATGCAGATGTAGCAATATGGTGTGGGGATAAGTTAATATGCTCTAATTTATTGCCCCTAATGAAACAATCTGCAGAGACCTACCAGGCTTAGAAGGGAAAAAATTGCATCCAACTATATTCAGACTGTGGGGCATCTGATAGAGTGCTAATGAGAACCTGATGAAATCCTTAACCAATGATTGCATACCCTTTAATTGACTAACTCTATCCCTATTTAATAATATTAAATGCAATTTAGGTTAGTTCATCCACTTTCCCCCTTTTTAATTCTGTTATGCGCTAATATTCAAACCCAGAGAGAATATTGCTTTTAACTCCTTTAGCAGGTATGAACAGATACACACAGCAACACCTGCACCTATACATAGGTTACAACTAGCATTTATTATATTTGTTTTATTTTCAAGCTTTTATATGATAAGAAAAATAGATGTGTGTGCATGCATAATTATTTATAAACTGTGGAATGTCAAGACAACTCAATAAACCAGAGACCAGAATAATACAAACTCTTAAACATTTATTAACAATAATAAATATCAAGTATAACAACAATAATAATGATGAAAAAAAATTAAAATAATAATCATATGTACATGTGTCACATGTGAACCTCTACCATTTTACTAATTAATGATTATTATAATCCAACCCTTATACCCCATGGTAGAAATCCACCTATGTCACTCATTCTCTACAAATCATAATTATATAGAAAAATAAACTGTAGTTATTTAAGATAATTGAGATGCTGGCTAGCTAAATTATATATTTACAAATGTTAATCTATTTAAAAAGTTCCCCCAATTTATATATATATATATATATATATGATAGAGATAGATAATAGTTGATTAGTCAAACATAATGGAAAAAAAATGTACAAGGTTAATCACAAAATAAAACATATAATATGTATTCTATATAAGTGTTGCAATTTAATCTATAAATATAAATGTAGAGAATCTTACCTTAATCTTTATGTGGATAACCTGATATGAAGCAGGTGGGTTAACCTAAATTTTATTTACAATAAAAATGGAAAAATATCAAAGTGAATAATCCCCCTCCCTTTCTTCTTTGCTAATTCCGAAAAATGAGGCTTCAGCATCAGAGTGTAAAAATACAACAGATAACAAGACAAAAAATAAATAAATAAACAAAAATTTACAATGTTTGATTAAACAAAATGTAATTGGAACAAAGTTCATAAAAGTCATCCTAATAGAAATAGTAGTAGTTGATAGTTAGGCAAGTTGTTCTTCAAAGCAGTTTTACTTAGTAAATCATTTTCTTTAGCAAGGATAGATAGGTACAATGGTGTCTCCTGTAGTTGTGTTTAACGGTAAACATCTTGATCCTCATTTGATTCATCATTAAGTATTCCAATCCTTGTTTACTTTGGACTGCAGGCATCTTCTTGTGTGTTTACAATAAGTTAATATATATATATATATATATATATATATATATATATATATATATATATATATATATATATAGAGAGAGAGAGAGAGAGAGAGGGGTTTAATGCAGCTGGTAGGAAATACCATGACACACAATAGCATGTTTTTCTCTAGCCCATAATCATATTAAAGTACAATTTAATAATTATTTATAATCATATATTTGTATTGAATAATATTGAAGCGCTTTACATATATATTAAGAAAATTATTTCATTTTTTTTCTTTTCCAATTTTCAGCAGACTTAATTTTCATTATTCTTTTTGAAAAGATTTAAAATATTCAGATTTACTCCAACAACTTTTAAAACACGATTTAATTATTTAAGAATTTATCAATTATTCTTACTTCTTATTTCACTTTCTTTCCTCTGAATTTGGTAAACTTTTAGTTACAGCATTTGACTTTTAAAATGTTTATAATTTAACTAAAAGAAAAAATAGAACTCCATTTTAGCATTCTAAATTTTAGTTTAAATTACTGTCTATTGTTATAGCTGTTATCTCTCTTGACAAGAAGAACGATTTTGTAAAAAATTTCTATTTTTATATAAAACGCTGAGAACGCTGATATTTTAAACTGCCTATTGTTTAAATTCATTTAGATTTTTATATGTATTGTTTAAATACATTTCATTTATTACAAATAAAAAAAATAATAAAATCAGTTTTATTTTCACACACATGCCCACCATCTAACTTAACTTCAGGCTACCCCAAATTCATTTAACTATAAATTAATATTCAATTTTAAATTAAAATATATATATATACATTACAGTTTATTTAATCAAATAGTTTATATATATACAATATTACTTTGTAAAATATTGATCGTATTTTATTTTATAATAAAATAATCTATTGTGCATTATATGTATATATGTAATAAATAATAAACAAATAATCTTCCTATTATTAATATAATTTCCAAATGGATTGGGTTCAATAACTAGGCTTGATCTTTTTAGGAATGTGTGCATTGTAAGCTACCCTTTACAACATATATAAAAAACATAAACATACACTGTAATATTTTTTCAACTTATATTCTACAGCAGCAACTATTATTCATGTTATTCAAGCTCTTTCAAATGTTTTGATTTTCAATTGGAAAAAATGATAACTTTATCCTGTAAAAATAAAGTAATTTGTTACTTGAAATTCAAAATATAGTTAAATCCAATTAAAAAATAAAGCTCAAATTGGAAAATGTATTAATTAATGAGTAAACATTTTATTAAGAATATTATTATTTAAAAAAGAATCAACCATTGTATAAATAAATATACTGTATTAAAACATTTCAGCAGTGATAACATTAAGTGATGTGGATTTCCCAGCTGAGTAGTAGATTGGCTATTATATAGAGTAGAGATGGGAGTATACCTGGATCTCGTTTTTCGCGATAGATAGGTTCCTCAGAAAACACGTGAAATCGTGCAAAAATAGACATAACTTACATTGAAAAAGGGGGGATGCAGTCTGTGATTTTTCAAAAGTCACATAAAAGCAAATTACCAATGTAAAATTACTTTAAAATTCACACAAAAAAAAAAAAAAAATAAGGAAATAAAATATGACTAATAAAAAAGTTCAAATTTGAAAAAAATTGATACAAGACAAACTTTTTTTAACTATAATATTTAATTTTATTCAAAATAATATATTTTTATGCATAATTTACAGTACAGTAATTAGCATTTTTTATACATGTTTTAATTATTAATGCTATTTGCCAATAAACAGATACATTTACAAACAGGCAAAGATTCTTCACAAGAAGAACTACAACTAGCACCAACTTCACTCTCATGTTGTTGTGTTAATTGTTTTCTAGTGACAATGTAATTAGTAATTAATCTTTGAGACGCTGATTTTATTAATTGTTTATGAAGCTCACGATATCCAGACATACAACCATTTAGCTCTCGTTGGAATTTAAGAGCACGTTCGTGATTAGTGTCATTAGTAACAAAATAATTTGCCAACTGATTAGAAAGTTGAAGACCTTCTCAAATCATTTTTGAAGTGAAAAGAACAGGTTCCACTTCTGTTTCATTATCTTTTTCTACATTTTCTTCTATATCTAAACTTTTATTTTTGTCTTTAATTTTTTAATTTTCAATTCCGTTTAAAAATCAAATTTCGTTTCACTGCTATTACTCACCTTTTAAAAATAAATTTGCGGACACTAAATGATTAATAATTGATTACATTCTTTTTTAAAAAGCAAAAACAGAATGTAATTTAAAATGCAAAATTAACACGCACAATGTTTGAACAAATTTACATTATAATCTTATAAAATTTAATGTGTTTATACATAAGATGTGGAAATCATGATTTTAATTTCATTATTCCATAAAATCTTACTATTATAAAGCACTGAAAATATTGAAATTACTAAGATGAAAGTTGAATTCCAATAATGTGCTATTACTTTTAATAAACGTAAGTGCACGAAATTTATTATTTAAAGTAATAGTGCATTATCGTAGTTCGACTTCCGGTGAAACATGAATCATGTAATTTCAAAATCGTGTTAAATAAGTCTGTGTAGAAAGAGACCCAGGTGTATTGTTGTTTTTTAGCATATATAATAATTTAGAAAGTTGCCTCAATGTCAAATTGTACTCATTTAATAATTGTTGGTACATTAGGGTACCCTGCCCAATGGATGAGTCTTTTTTGGCATATTGAGCTGATGATAAAACAGGGAGTATATGTTGTTCTATTTTCTCTTTTATTATTCTTTCTTTATTCTTAAAGGTCCCATTGAGATTGAGCATAGATTAGATAAAGCTGATATTACTACTGGGTTTTTTTTATTAAATGGAACCATTACAATTGGATATAGACTTGGTATGTTGTAAAGTTTTTGTGTTATGTAATTGGTGAGACTTGGCTGTGAAGTGGCTACGGTACTTAAACACAAATTTGGGAATACCTTGTAATCCTGGGTGATATGTGTTTTCTATTGTTGCAAGTTCAAGAACAATGTTGATAGTAGTTATTGGTATGTCTGTTTTCTGATCACCAAAAATGTCTTCATTTGGTGTGAATGCTTTTTATTTTTGCAATTTTTTTTTAAATGTTGATATGTTGGGTTTATCATGTTATGTCCAGCTATTATAGAACCATATATTTCCAAGTGCCACAGGCACTCTGGCTGTGGAGAGATAACCCAGTGCCCAGTGTATGTACACTGTGGTCCAGGTGTGTTGTTATGTGAGATGTTTTTTTTTTATTGTTACATATTGCTTTAATGTTTTGCATGTGTTGTACATATCTGTAAGTTTTCTAATTTGTGTTTGATTATCTGCAGTTGGTCTGGAGATGGTTATTCTTTTATATAACTCTATCAGGCAAAGCTAATAATCTGCTAGGGGTGTTGAATGGCAGATAAAATGATTAATATTGAAAGAAATTATATTGGTGAATGCTATATACTTTTATACCGAGTCGAGTGACATGTTTTGATATATATGTTTCTGGATATAGGAATTCAATTGTTAGTGCTGGAAGAAGTATTTGCAGTCTTTTGAAGGCCTATTGTTATATTCTGTATTTTTGTTAGGTTGAGAGTGATGAATTGAGCAGGATGATCTGAGATTATAGATGGACAGAGTTGAAGATTAAAATAATGATGTAACATTGGTGATTAGAAACTCAAATCTATAAGCAATTTATATCTATGGTTATTAAATGATATTGAGTTTGATGGAAGAAAACTCTCAGCACTCATAAGTGGAATTGTTATTTGATGGATCCATTTAGTGACAAAAGTTTGATAAGTCATATTGAAATCTCCAAGATTATTATAGGATTAGGTGTTACAGTATACATTGAATTTATTGTTGTTATGATTCTGGAAATGGTGACATGGCCTGGCAGTATATAGACAAATACTAGGTTACGTGTGATATTTTTGTGGTGGAGTATTATTATGATAAGATTAGAGTCAATATATATAATTTTAAAAAAATTGAAAGGGCAGTTGTGGGGTATGATTGTACCTGATGGTGATGATGACTCTTGAGCAGGCCAAAACCCTTGGCTGACTAAACATTTTGATGGATAAATTTGAGAGCTGCTATATATTTTTGTTTCTAAAAGACTCAATATGTGTGGTTGTGTTGTATGTATCCATTTTTTGAGTTGAAAAAGTTTTTTGGTGGAATTTAAGCCTCTAATGTTGAGAGATCTGATTTTTATTTTCATGTTTTTGTACAAGTTTATAACAGGGTGTAGATGTTTATTTATTTTAGACTTCCAAAGATTTTACTTTAAAATGCAATAAATAAATGCTAATGCATTTTTAAGTCTTTGTAGTATTTATTATTGATTTTTCTTTCATTTACTATTGGTTCAAACTCTATGTAGGAAACTGTTGTTGAAATTGAAAGATTGTCTGTTTGTTGTTGACTTAAACCCATTTCTATTACATAATTTTCTAAGTTTTTTGTTTCTGATGTGTTGTACTAATAATCTGGGTTTTTTTTTCTTGCTTTTTTGGATTCATGGTTTTTACATGGTTGACCTGGCTTTCTTTTTTTCTCTGGTGTATTCTCTTGTATGGGTGGCAGGGGGTTCAATTGCATCCATAATATTTGATGCAGTTTTATTTATTATTGCAGTTTTCTTTATTATTGGCATTCTTACATTGTTTAGATTTATGTTTATATTTTCATTATATAGCTGGGTATGTGGATTTTTTGTATGTGGATTTTTACTTGGTTCAGTGACTTTTGTTTTAGTGAGATGCTGATCTTATGATGCAATTGTTGTTTTTGTGTTGTGGTTTTTTGTGAGTTATTTTTATTTGAATCTAGGGTATATATGGTAGTTTTTGAGTTATTATTGTATTTGGTTGATCTGTAAGATAGGCAATTTTGTTGGGTTATCGTTTTTATTTGTGGGTGTTTGAACCTGTTTTTGGCTGGATTCTATTATTGTGTCACCACTGGATGCAGTTTTATTAATAGTATTAAATGTTTTATTTTCATTGTAAATGTGGTGTTCTGGGGAGAGGGACTTGACTTGTTCACAGTGATTGTCTTTTATGTTGTTACACTGAATTTCCAGGTGACCTTGCTGTCCACAGCCAAAACACTGTCACTTTAGGCCCCTTATATAAAGAGACAGGGTTGCCTCTTGATTAGTTATTTGCATTGGTATTGTGGTTGCATCTATGTTTTTATGAAGTTTTATTTTGAATTCAAAACAATTACTGCATATGAGTATTGTGTGTCTTTGAAATATATAGGCTGTAGGGCAATTATTTTTTAAAACAGGTTCATCATTTTTTGAAATTCCTGTATGTTGTATTTTAGATAAGTATTTTTGTGCATTACAGTAATAATATTTTGCCTGTTTTTATCTATAATAACAACTGCAAAATTGTTTAATGCTAAAATAGTGGACTGAAAACATTCTTTTTGCTGCTGGATATAAAATTCAATGGTTATATAGAGCGAGTATGGATGGTCTGCGGTGCAAGAGATAGTTTCCCATAGTGCATTTTATGTAATTGCTTCATAGAGTAAGGTTTCTGGGAAATGATAAAGTGAACATTGATTATCAGTAACTGCAAGCACTAGCGATGTTAGCAAGAAAAACCGGGGAAATGTTTCAAGCAGCATTCATGGAATCGTGTTATTAAAACAGTCTGTAATATTATCAAGGATTTTTTTAGTCCAAATTGTGACTGGGGATTGTTGGTCCTCTTGTATAAATAGATTAAAATTCTTTATGTTGTTTGTAGTTGTTCTTCAAAACGTGGTGTTTGGGTTGGTGCTGAAATATTGCTATTACTTTTAAGAATTTTTGCCTATGAAATAGGTGCTGTTAAACATAGTGACATTGTTAAATTCATTTTGATACTTAACTCATATTCACTAGATTGGGCAGTAGCCATGATTTATTAATCTGATTATAGTCAGTTTATATATATATATATATATGGATGCCGCACAAATATTTTCACAAAAATATTTTAGTAAACTATAAAATGATTTGATTTGTCCTGTATTTAGTTTGTTTTTCAAAAATCAAGTTGAAAAAAGGAAAAATATAACTACTTACATCAGGGAGCTTTTAGATTTGCTTCTTGCCTCAGCCTATTATTATTGTTGTTGTTCTTCTTTTTCTTGTTGTTGTTGTTGTTGTTCTTCTTCTTCTTCTTCTTCTTCTTCTCCTTCTCCTTCTTCTTCTTCTTCTTCTTCTTCTTCTTCTTCTTCTTCTTCTTCTTCTTCTTCTTCTTCTTCTTCTTCTTCTTCTTCTTCTTCTTCTTCTTCTTCTTCTTCTTCTTCTTCTTCTTCTTCTTCTTCTTCTTCTTCTTCTTCTTCTTCTTCTTCTTCTTCTTCTTCTTCTTCTTATTCTTCTTCTTCTTCTTCTTATTCTTCTTCTTCTTCTTCTTATTATTATTATTATTATTATTATTATTATTATTATTATTATTATTATTATTATTATTATTATTATTATTATTATTATTATTATTATTATTATTATTATTATTATTATTATTATTATTATTATTATTATTATTATTATTATTATTATTATTATTATTATTATTATTATTATTATTATTATTATTATGTTTCAATAAAGGCTTTATTGATCTCAATGGTTTACATAAGTTTACATCTAGAAAAATTTGAAATTTAACATACAATGATTAATATTAGGGTAATCACATATAAATGAATTTAGTGGTTACACTTTGTGGCCACAATGGACTATAACAATATAAAAATTAAAAAAGCAAAAATAATCAGAGTTCTAACGTTTGAGAAGCTTATTTAGTTTTGTCCACATGTCACTTTGAATGTTAGTTGTATGATAGTTTTTCTTTGCAGCATTCACAGCATTGATGGTTGTTTTAACAATGACCATGTTGCTGCATATAAGTGGGGGTTGGTTATTATTTTATCTCTATTTCGAATGTGTAGCAGTTTGTTGCTAAATGTAGCTGGGTGTCATCTGGTGTTATTGCCAATTAAGAAAGTACATCGGGTGCACCAATACGCATATAGAACAAATGTGGCTGCCCTAATGCTAGGTATTGATCTTCCCTGAAAAGCAGCTATTATGTGATTAATGATTGTACCCGGTTTTCTGTAGGTGTTACACATCATCTGTCATGTTTGGTTAAGTGCTACACATTGATAAATAAAGTGGTCCAGTGTCTCTTCTGCTCGATGGCAGAGTCCACAGAAGGGGTCAATAGATATATACATTCTTTTATGATAAAGAAAGTGGGTTGTTGGCAAGGCAATGAGATTGATTTTCATGATAAAATCAAAGTATTTGGGCTCTAGAGCCCATTTTTTATATTCCTTGAGTAATCTCTTGTTGTTAATTCCTAGCATAGGTTGTATAACATTAGTATCTGCTTCTCTGTTTATTAAACCATAAATATCCCAGTATGAATACTTATGCAAATACTGTTCTGGAATCTTGTCTGTGGTTTTGCATTGGTATATAATGTTGGTGAAAAAGGAACCTTTTGGAGGTGGTCTATCTGTTGGAGTAACTTCTAGCAAGTGGTTAATTTTGGGGTGTTTGGCAAGTATTGTGATTATTGAGTTCCTTAACTTCTGTATATGAAAAACATTGATGTTGTGCAAGCCAAGTCCATTTTTTATTAGAGGTTGGCTAAGTTTTTTTGTGGAAATTGCTACTGTTTTTCTGGCCCAAAGTAGTTTATTATATATGGTTTTAATTTTTGAAATGAACCCCTTTGAGAATGAAATAACCAGTACATAGTAAGTTATTTTGGTTGTAATAAGCTGGTTAATTAATTGTACTTTGGAATATAGTGAAAGATATGCCTTGGACAAGGAGTTTATAATTTTTGTGGCTTCTTCTTTAAGTTTATTTTGGATATGACATCTCATTCCTGTAATTCCCATATGAAATGGGAACCCAAGGAAAGAGTTTGGTTTTGATTTGTAAATTGATGTACATGGTTTACCAGTGTATAGAGACCAGGCTGTGCGTCTTCTGAATAAAATGAAAATACACGATTTTGTGAATATTCTTGTAATATCTTTTGGAGTTGCGGTATTTGTTTTTTTGATGTTAGGAATATGGTAACATCATCCATATAGGTGATGCATGTAGTGCGCTGTGTTGTGTCTGGTATCTCGATCCCAGTAAATGCATTTTGTATGCTTTTAATAAGGGGATTGATGTAAAATATAAACAATAGTGAACTAAGAGGGGATCCTTGGGATATAGATTTGGTGGGTGTGAAAGATGGTGAGTTTCTTCCATTTAAAGTTATATGGATCTCTCTGTTTAGAAGCAGGTTAGCAATTATATATAGATGTGTTCTAGGAATTTCTGTGTCTTTTAGCATTTTTAGAAGTGTGTATATATTGACTGAGTCAAATGCAGCTTCTATGTCAAGCTGCACAACAACGGGTCCATATTTTTTCCGCTGTTTTACTGTTGCTAGAATTGCTTTGAAGAATAAAGCTGCTTCTGTTGTTGAAGAGTTTTTCTTTGCATATTGTGCTTCAGAAATAAGTGGCATTATATACAGTTCAATTTCATCTTTAATAATTTTCTCCATAATTTTGATCGGCAAAGGTCCCATAGATATTGGTCTGAGGTCTGTAATAGGTGAAATAATTGCTTTCTTTTTATTATAGAGTACTATGGCTATTGGATAGACACCCTCCATGGGTTGAATTTGTTGCACTAGATGGTTTGCTAACTGACACAAATATTCTGTTGTGAATTTACTTAGATGCTTTAATACAAACAATGGAACTCCAGGACTACCTGGATGGCAAGCGTTTTGAATAGTATTTAGTTTTGTTGTGAATAGATCTTTTGTGAATGGGGTTTTTGTCTCTGGTGGGCCAAACAGATTATGTGGTATTTTATATGGTTGTCTTTCTTGTAATTTCTCTTTAAAATATTCAAAAATTGGCATAATCATATTGTGTCCTGCATATGTTCCACTATTTGTATATAGTGCCATTGGCACTTTTACATCTGGTTGGTTCCCCAGTGCCCATCTTATATAATCTCTTGTCCAAGTGTGTGGCCTGGTTAGGCATACCTTGCTTTTCTTTATCTTCAGATAGCTTTTGAGTTCTTCACATGCTTTATTGTATGCATGTTTAAGCTTGAATATATACTGCTGGGTGCAGTGTGATGGGTTAATCATGATTATTCTCTGGTGTAACTGATCTGCCAGAGACAAAAGTCTTGATGGTGGAGGTTGGTTTTTTGTTATATGGTTGATGTTAAAGGACAACATTCCCATAAATGCTAGATATTTCTGGACCGGGTTCAAAGTCATATCTTTGATTTTGTTTAGCATTATGTAGGTCTCAGAGAACAGAAATTCAGGGGTTGTTTCTGGGAGTAAAACTCTTATTGTTCTTGTAAGTGGAAAGGGTGATATTTGAATTTGGGCACAGTCAATTGTGACTATTTGAGCTGAGTGATCGGAAAAAGTTGAGGGAGTTAGTTTTATTTCAATAAGGTGGTGAAGCATTGGAGAATAAAAGCACAGATCAATAAGTGAAGAGAAGCGATTATTGTGGAAAGAGATGGCATCATCTGGCAAAAAACCTTGGCCACTCATTAGTGGTATGTTTATTCTGTGAAGCCAACGTTGGGTAAATTCCTGATATTTTAAATTAAAATCTCCAATTAAGATGGTTGGGTTTGAAGTTGTAGCTAACCTTGAATTAATGTTTGCAATTATGGTATCTATTTTTTTATCCTGTAAAGGCATATATACAAAAACCAGATTTATTGTTATGCTTTTTTGGTTGAAGGTTGCAATTAATAAGTTCATGTCAATGTGAATTATTTTGAACGTTGTGAATGGGCAATTTCTAGCAATTATGAGTCCAGTTCCAGCTGAGGGAGAGGAAGAGTCTCTGGAGCATGCACAGAAACCTTCCATATTTAAATGTTTGGCTGGGTCAGTTTGTGATCCAGCATAAATTTTTGTCTCAAGTATACCAAGCAAGTGTGGTTGTATATCCTTGATCCAATGTTTTAACTTATTAATTTTTGAGGTTGAGTTCAAACCCCTGACATTGATTGCCGCAATTTTTATTTTCATTATATGTTTTTTGGTTGAGATTTAAATATTAGGGTTGATCTGGTGTTTCTTCCCATTCATTCTCATATTCCATTTCCAGATCTTCATCTGTTTCCACTGTAGTTGTATTGTTGTGATCAGAAAGGCTAAGGTTGGATTCTGTTTTGATTTTTTTGGGCCCTCTATTTTTCTTTGGTGGGCGGCCTGGTCTTCTTCTTTGTTCTGTGTCAGCTTTGGTGATTTGAGGCATATTTGGGGTGATAGCTTCCATAATTTCCATTGTTGTATTATTTTTAATATTGGGTGTTTGGTGTGTTATATATATTTTTTCTTGATCACTATTACTGTGTGAGTTTATTTGTTCTTTTATTATCTCTTTTTCATCAGTATTTTTGGTAGGCTGACTTAGATTGTGCGCTATTTTTTCCATTGGAGCCTCTTGAGGTTGTTGACTTTCTGTTTTTTTATCAGTGGGGGTTTGAATTCTATTGGTTGATTTTGTTGATAAATCCAGAATTTCAGGTGCTGGCAATGTGTGTGCAGTTTTTTTATTATTCAATTGCTGTTGATCTGTGGTTTTTTTATTATTTTTTTCTTGTTTATTAGTTGTTTTCGTTATCTGTTTTGTACTGTTTGATTCCGGTTGGTGAGCTTCTGTTGGTTGATCTTCAGAGCTCGGTTGGTTTTTTTGGTTGATTTTGGTGTTGCAATCGATTGCTAAGTGTCCGGTTTCACCGCACGCAAAACATCTCGGCCTTAATCCTTTTATGTGAATAGTCAGTATTGCATTCTGGTCAATTATTTGTGTTGGAATATCCTCCGGGTTTACATTGTCATTCAGCTTTATTTTGAAATGAAAGTTGTTGCTGAAAACCGGTATGGGGGTGTCGGATAAGTAGATTTGTTTTATATAAATAGCTTTGCCAAATGACTGTATTAATTTTTGAAAATCCTGAATGGTATATCCGAAGTAAGTGTTTTTAATTATTCCGTTACAATAGTTTTGCAAGCTTTGATCGACTATTATTAGCGCGTAGCTTCCCAAAGTTTTTACTTTAGTTTGAAATCTTGCACGCTGATGTTCATCGAAAAACTGAATTGCAACGTATCGCGAGTTTGGATGCTCTCCAATACTAGAGACTGTATCCCACAATGCTGTTGCTGTCAGCTCCTCGTAAAGAAGCTCTCTGGGGAATTTATAGAGTGTTAAATTCCTATCAGTGACAGCTAACACTAATGATCTCGGTGAAAAAAATTTTTGGAAAGTTGCGAATAATTTTTTTGGGATGGTGCTGTTGAAATTAACGTTTATTTCTTGCAGTTCATCTTGATTCCATATCGTTGGGGAGGGCTCTTCATTATTGTTTTCCATGAGGTTTAAATTATTTATGTCGGCTTGATTTACCTTCCTAAATCTTGCTGTCTGTGTTAATGCTGGACTTTTTTCGATGCTGTGAAGCTGCTGGTTTATTTTTGTTATGTTTGCGTATGTTTTTGCGATAGTGGCAGTTTTCATTTTATCGCCGTTTGTTTGAGCGCAATTTACGTTGTTTGCTTCTTGATGCGACGCCATGCTTGTTTTATTATTATTATTATTATTATTATTTTGGCAGTGCTCTCAATTTTTATTTAACCCAGCAGTTATCCAATTTTATTTTATTTTACATAAATGCAAACAAAATTAAAAAAAATTACAGTTTATTTTGCCAACACTGTATTTTTTTACATTTATAATAAAAGCATTATTATCTTAAATATGTCAAGGCAAATTAGATTATTGATTTAAAATTGAGAAAATAAATGTTTTAGAAGTAAGTTTGGAAATGTTGACATCATATAAAATTAATTATTATCTGCATAATGCTTGAAATCTTTTTTAATAAAATGACTTGCAATTATAACATCTGTATTTTATAACTGTGGTAATCATATTTTGTCGCAGGAAAACAAATGTAAGAATTTTATTCAACGAAATAGATTGAATAAATATATTTTAGCCAATATCAACATTTTAAAATTTTATAATATTACCCTTCATTATGCCTGAATAAAGCAAGTTTTTTTTTTTTTAAATACTTATTATACTGAATGAAACTGATATTTATTTTGTTTATACTTGTTAATGATGAAAACCTTCTTTACATTGATATCTCCTAAATGAAAGCTCTGATTATCCTGCAATAACACTAGATAAAAATTAGTTAAAGTACATTAATCATATTTTAATTCTATAATCAAAGCAGTATTGTATATTAAGATATGATATGTTGGACTATTTCCATCATTTATGAGTGAATGTTGAATGTATAGAAAATTTTAAACTTTATTTAAACTTTCCAAATACAAACAACTTGTTATAAATATATAGCTTTACTTCTCACTATATGTAAAATATATAATTGTTAATTAGAGAAGATGAATATGAGGCATGGATCCTCGAAAACATTAAGCCGATAAACTTTAATACTAATTAATATCTTCTCTAATAAACAACATGTTAGTAATAACACACAAATAGACAATACAGGTTAGTAATTACACAATGTTTCGACTAGTATTATTCTCCACTCTTCTTCAGGTGTTGCTGGCCTATATGCACAGTGACAATATTCGCTTAGAAGTTGAACTTGCAACTTTGGATTCTTGAATATTGAATTTAAGGCAAATGCTCTACCAACTGAGCTATTCTGTCAAGAATCTAAAGGTGCAAGTTCAACTTCTAAGTGAATATTGTCACTGTGCATATAGGTCAGCAACAACCAGCAACAACTGAAGAAGAGTGGAGAATACTACTACTCGAAATGTTGTGTAATTACGAACCTCTATTGTCTATTTGTGTGTTATTACTAACAAGTTGTTTGTATTTGGAAAGTTTAAATAAAGTTTAAAATTTTCTATACATTCAACATTCACTCATAAATGATGGAAATAATCCAACATATCATATCTTATAATATACCATCATTACAAACCTTCAGACAGGTATTGTATATTCTATAATGAATATATTCAATAATATACTATAGATTTATAATGTGAATGTTGCCATTTTTCAGATAAAATAGTTTTAATGAAGTTTCTATTCTATCATGTTACCAACCTTACATTATAGACATCATTTTGTAAAAAAATGGTACTTGATGTAAAAAAGTTTCAATTATTTAAAAAAATCAGATTAATGAATAACTGGTTGTAAATTCAAACAGTGGTTACAGTCTGATGATCAATGGCAAATACCCTTGCATAAAAATCCATTACTAACCATGGTAAAGATCTATTAAATGACTACCGAAATTGTTTTATGTTATTTAATATTTTATTATTAAGTATTTTGTGTTTATATTTTTTATATGCTTAGAATATTGTTGTATTAAAGAAGTTGTATATGTAAAAATTAAACGACTAAATATCACATGATCACCCTTTTTTATGTTTATGCAAGCTGTCAATACAGAGGCAAAATTCGCCATGCAGTAGAGGCCCATTGATTAATCTGGCATCCATCAATTACTCTGGCTTGCACTGAGTGGCGCTACTGTATGAAAAGTTTTGCCTCTATATATTTAAAAATTATTTAAAAACAATTTCTAACATTAATATTGATAATGGATCTATTACTTAAACATATTGTAATAGTTAAGGCTTTACTTCATTAGCGTTTGAAATCAATTAATATATATATATATATGTGCTCTGCGCACAGATAATGAAACTAAAACTAACATTGCCACCAGAGTAGCTCAACATAGATACTTTTATAACAAAGCTTGAAGGCAATTCGGTTTTCGTTGAGCATGAGAGAGCCACTGGCCATGCTTTTCTACCCACCACAGCCAATGCCATTTGCTCTGAAATGAACGATATTAAACGCAGTCAGGGAAGTTTATTACATTGTAAATGACCCAGCAGCAATCAATAGAAGAGAGGCCTGCTTTTCTCTGTCTCAAAAATGGTCTGTGTAGCATCTTCATATGAATTTGCATAAATTTGCATTAATATTACAGTTCTTAACCAAATACAAGTCGCCATGAATATGGAACTATAAACAATCCCGAAAGCGCTTGGCGGTAACTTTTGATAATTTTAAGTACATTGAATAGCTTCATTATCTATGCACAGAGCACATACATATATATTAAACATATTGTGTATGATTGACCAGTTTCATTCAGTTATGATACAATTAAAAAAATTTTAAGGCGAACATAGTACTTCTTAAAAAATGAATATTGTTATTTAAGATACTAGAGTAAATATTTTAACAATGTTCCAAAGGTTTAATAGAATTACATAAATAACATTATAGATAATTTATTATGAAACATTAATTAGTTTTTAAAGACATCATATATATATATAATTACATTGCTTTGCTAAAAAACTGTCACTGTATCAAAACATATAAATCTTTGTATATTCTATACCATAATATTTATTAACTTTTTTTTAAAAAAGTTGAAAAATAACAATCTTCTCAAGTCAATTATCTAATTCATCTTAGTTCTGATTTACGTAGAAAATTAGAAAAGTATATATATAAAAAAGAAGAAAAATCTTTTTTCCTTTAGAGCATTATTTTGTTTGTAGATAACTCAAGTTTTCGATTAAAAAAAATAATAATAATAAAAAAAAATTCTAGCAAAGAAAGTCAATCTGAGTTTATCATTTTTCTTTCTCAACATTATTTTATAAATATCTTATTTCATGATAGTATGTTTTTTTCCATTTTTTGAAATAACATCTGTATGATTTGGACCTGTAAGAGTAAAATGATAGTTTTGTTTTTCCTTGAAGTTTTGAAAATTAACCTTATATATGTATACAACAATTACACATTACTATATATTTTATATAGAAGCATAGGATAATTGATTTAATAATAAATATAAATAAAACATTATTAACGTAAAATTATTAACATTATTGTATGAAGACCTTCATAGAATAGAGACCAAAACATGCCTAGATTCTGAAATATGAATAAGCCTGTGATTTTATCAATTTCAAATTTCTTTCAAATATCCAACTCAGGCATCAGACCAATTAGAGACTAGTAAAGAGCATATCATCATCATCAACCATTATCAATCCACTGCAGGATGAAGGTCTCTCCAAGTTTAATCCATCTCCGATCTTTAGCTTCTCTTCTCCACATCACCCCTGCACACTTTCTTATTTCATCCATCCATCTCACATGTGGTGTCCTTCTAACTTGAAATTAATATGAGGTTAAAAAAGTATTAAAATACCACCCAAAAATTTTGAAACCTCATTAATGACTTCTCTTTTCCTGTTCATTATAAGAAAGAGGCTGATAAAGAGATCATGAGTTAGAAATGACTATAAAAAGTTTGCTTTTATCGATACACACAAATTAACATCCTATCGTAGTCTAATTGAACAAATAATGGAGACATTTGTAATTATGTAAAATATTAAATGTGCAATATATTTGATTTTATTTCACTTAATCGAATAATCTAATAACTTTAAAAAATAATCGGTCTAATTATGAATTAAGTCTAGAAATGAAGCAAAATAGTTTTTACAAATCTAAGAACAAGCCCTTTTAGTAAATTTGTCGTCCATTGTTAATAAATCATTTAGAACAAGCTAGAACAATTTAATGAGGCTAATTTATAGCTTGTGAAAAGTCATTTATGATAGTCATTTAAAAGCAAACAAACATCTAGATTGTCAAGTCTATAGACGTAGAGTAATAAGTTGATCCTTTTGTAAGTTGCTTTAGTAAAAAAAAAAAAAAAGGGGGGGGGGGTAAAAAATAATAGAAAAAATAAGAATAGAAAAAAATATATATAGTAAAAAAAAAGTAGTAAAGATTAATGCTCACTTCAGTAACATATTCCTTAAATAAAAATGTATATTTGGAATTTTTTTTGTATATTTTTTATCAATAATCATTTTGTGACATGTTAAACGCAAACTACTGACAGAGTTCAAATGTGAAAAATAATAAAATAAACTTCAATTGTGTGCGATAACGGTTAATAACCAATTATTTGCGCCTGATAAGTAAGCCTTCTGCTACCTCATAGAATAAGATATAAATTTATTAATGTCTGAAGTATTGTTTCTAACACAAAATGTTTCCTCTTTCTATATATATTTCTATCTTATTGTCTTTAGTTATCAAAATTAATGTATGCCCTATTCATCAAAATCCTGTCACATTGCTGACTATCTTTCTGAACTACCTGTAACAATCGGATTACCTGTTTGTGTGCATATATTTCCATCCTTTAATTGCGTTACGCTAAGACTGCCTTCAATGTTTTTGTTGTTTTTTATGACCCCAAATAATGGCATTTGAGAAAAAAACAATTGAAGAAAAGTTTAAAAGAATGGAGTCCTTAGTTGTTGCCTTGCATGAGGCAATATCATTAAAAATTAATAACATTGGAACAAGATTTTCAACAAAAGTTACAACTACGCAAATGACTGTATATATGTATGTATAATCTTCTATCATCCTCGCTGTATAGCATGGAAATAGAAGATTCTGATATCGTTAATGTTTAAATGATATGTTTTTCTTTAGTATAATACATCAAATATTGATAGCTAATACATAGTACTGCCAGTTCATCAGTACGAAAATACTGCAACAGTAGTAAATCATACCTATCTGTGTAGTTATATTATAAAATTTGAATTAAATATTTGACAAAGAATTTTTGTAATAATGAAAGCAATTTGATTAATTATCCAATATTAAACTAAGGCTTTAAATAATTAATACAGTACTAAATGATAACCGTTCCTTTATGACTTAGTCCTGATGTAAAATTGTAGACTCTAGAGTATAAATTCCTTGGATTGATTTCAAACCTGGCATGTCTATGCAATCAAACTTTTTATGAACCACTTAAAAAATAAATCCAGTCGATAGTTTTTATTAATGATAAAAAGTTTTAATACTGCAAAATGTATAAATAGTGCATTTATTTAATAGTTTCTATTTTTTTTTCTCATGTGTCATAACATCAGCCGGGAAGCGAACCCGCTAACCCGGGACACTGCTTGTAAAGCTGCTGTCGCTGACCTCTCCCACCAATGCTTGACAATAATAGTTTCTAATTTGTAATTGGAAGTATTTTATAGTTTTACTTTGAAATATTTAGAAATATATATACATGCGTGGAGGTAGGGAGGCGGGGGGGGGGGGATAAAACAACACGATACTTAAATTAAATGATAAAGCAAAATCGTTTTACAAGTTATTATAACTAGAAAGCGCAACTATAACAAAAATACAATCAAAGGAGAGGTTCATACACATTTAAAAAAATCTAATAAAATACATATCAATTATTAAAATGATATAATTTTTCATGACAAAAGCAAAAATATAAAACTTTTCTTCTGTGTATATGAATAAAAAATTAATATATATATATTAAGGTTAAATAGCTATTTGTAGCAAATGCTTTCTTAGAAGTCCCCCCAAAAGAGGAATAAATAAAGTATTATCAGATTTGCCAACTGTTAGATGTTTAGAATTTTAGTTGTTTTTTTTTAAAATCCATATTTTAAATTCTGTAAAAGTAATTAGGCAATCATTAACCAATTTTTAGTGATTATTCAGATGTACCTGTAACAAATCATAATTCTAATTTTCAAAAAACCTCCAAGTTTTGCTCACGCAGGATTTAAACATCGTAAGATATGGGCAAGAAGGTTAAATGTGCTGCCATTCCAGCTTGCAATTCTTCATGCTTTTGTTTATGCATATAACATGAATATTTATATTTAACTAGCTCAAGTTATGGGGGGGGATCAATATTCATTCAATTTAAACATGAATGGATATTGGAATTATAAATTTATTTAAACGCACATTCATTACGTAAATAATATTCATAAGGCTGTAGCCTTAATCACATGCGTATAAAATACGATAGTAGGGACCTCTACAGGTTCCCCTCTTTTCTTTCAAGAGTAAGCATGTGGTTTAAGACCTGTAGAGGTCCCTACTATCGTATTTTATACGCATGTGATTGAGGCTACAGCCTTATGAATATTATGAATGAATATTATTTTTTCCCCCATAACTGAATACTAAAGTTCCTCAATTGTTTAAATAATGAATTATTAAACAACACCTCTTCATATATTGTATTCGAACATTAAGAACATTTTATTGTTAATGGCAAACTGATCATAATCGCAATGCAATGAAAATGCTTAGAAGACAAAAATTAGGACAATCATCAATATACTTTAAATATAAAAACCTAGAAAATAATATTTTGGTTTTAATTAGCTCAAATTAAAAACTCTACATCAAAGTTACAATCATTAGTACTTATGTAATAAAATTGCCAAAAACAAATTTTACAAAAATTGAAACAAAGAGTTAGTAAATGTATCCATTTAATTCAAGTATTTGTTTCAAATTTTTCATATTTTTTACTACCAGTAATAAATCTTTAGTTTATACCAGGCATGTCAAACTCATTCAAACAATGGGCCACTTTATGCTACTGGTAAGATTCTCGCGGGCCACATCACACAAATTTTCTTAAAATTGTATTTTGAAAGTGAAAATGCAGGAATATAGATAGGGTAATTAAAGCATATTATGTAGTTTAGTGAATTCACTTCAATAATATACAATTGATATAGTATTGCTTTTATTTAAACATTTATTTTATCTGATTACATATTTATAAAACTACAATTTATTGTTTTTACTGGAAACTTGCCAGCGTTTTCCTCTTACTAGTTTTTCAATATCTGGATTCAAAGACTGAGAACAAGCAATTTTCATTATGGCAGATAGATGTTTATCAGTTAATCTTGATCTGTAAGCTGTTTTATTTAATTTCATGCATGAAAATAATTTCTCACATAAGTATGTACTTCCAAAAAGCTTAAAATTTGTGCAGCAAATTTTTTAATTTCCGGGTATCTTTCACCTAAATAGGAATAAATTTTCGGAGTTCCTACTTCTCGATATTTGGTTTTTAAAATCGAATCATTCTGGAAATCAATTAATTCAGTTGTATCGAAGTCGGAGCTTTTTCGACTTCAAAGGCAAATGGTCCCATGAAAAGAGAAAAAATTTCTTCGAACTCCTTGAAATCATCAAAACGTTTATCGAATTCGTCTTTTATTTTTTCAATTTTTGCAGAGTGATGTGAAAACGAGCAACTTTGATTTTGTGCTTTTAACTGCTCACATGTAGGAAAATACGTCAAAACGTTCTTTTGCAAATGATTTTTAAACAAATTCAGTTTTTGTACAAAGCTTGCAACTGCATCATACATATTCGTTATCAATTGATCTTTGCCTTGCAATGTAATATTAAGATTATTCAGATGGCCTGTAATATCTATTAAAAATGCTAGGTCTTGTACCCACAATGGATCTTTTATAATTGATATATTTTAGTTGTTTTCATCTTTCATTTCAAAAATAATATTATTTCCTCCAAAATCAGATAGAAGCTCTTTAAGACATTGTGGCAGGACAACCAATGAACTTCTGTGTAATAAGGAAGATCTTCGAATTGGATTCTAAATCTTTAAGGAACGAAGTAAATTGGCGATGGTTAAGTGCTCTTGATCGAATAAAGTTGACTATCTTTGTAACTGTTTTAAGTACTTGATCCATTTTTAATAATTTTAAACAGAGAACTTGTTGGTGAATGAGGCAATGAAAAGCTTTGATTTTCAGTTTATCTGGATATTCGTCTTGTAATTTCCTTGCTAGTCGTGACGCAAAACCTTTAGTTTCACCTGTCATCGATTTAGCACCATCAGTTGTAACAGAAACAAGCTTGTCAACAGGCAAGTTAAGTTTTTCTAAAATGCTCCATACGGCATCAAAAATATCTTCACCAGTTGTTGTTCCGTGAAGAGGGATGAATTCCAACAATTCTTCGGTGATCCTCATGTTATTATCGCAACCAGAAAAAAAACAGCAACTTGTGCAACATCTCTTATATCCATACTTTCATCAATAGCAATTGAAAAGAACTGGATTTTGGTAGATATTTTCTGTAATTGCGAAGTGATGTCATCTGCCATTTCAGTAATTCTATCTGCCACCGTATTTCTTGATAATGAGATGTCTCGAAACGCTTGTACTTTTTCTGGACAGACAAATTCGGCAGCTTTTATTATACATTCCTTGATTAAAGAACCATCGGTGAATGCTTTTGAATGTTTTGCTAATAAATAGTGTATTTCATAACTAGCTCTTGTTACTGATTCATTACTTTTTATAAATTTTGTAAGCACTCCTTGCTGGCTACTTAATGAATTCTTCATTGTTTTTAATTTTTCTTCTCTTATTTTAGCTTCAAAACACGAAAATTGTTTTTCGTGATTAGTGCTAGATCGGAAGAGTGCTCTTCCGATCTCTTTAGCAACACTAATAGTTTCTTTGCAAATTAAGCATGTAATCTTATTGTTCACTTCCACACAAAAATAATTCAGTTCCCACCTTTCTTGAAATTTTCTTCCCTCGTCATCAATCTTTCGTTTTTTATTTAGCGTTGGAAGTGGCATTTTCTGTAATAAAAATAGAGCTTTAGATTTAAATTTTTAAAATTTAAAAAATTGCAACTACGTTTATGCAAAATACGCTAGTAAAAATTTAACGCTACTCTAGTATTTAAATGTAAAGAGAGCGCTGCTATCGATTCTCGCTCCTGGAATTATGCTCGATAAATGGAGGTAGCTATAAAAGGTACGGATTACGTTTTTCTCTCTCTCAGTCCTGACTTCCCAGCACGGAGCAATTAAGATAGAGATGTGACAAAGAAGAAAGATGTGCACAAGGCCGTAGGTTAGAAATGGTCGAAGCCACTAAAGTTTCCCAAGGCCGAACATACACTGGTAAAATTGTAGAACTTTTAGTGTTTTCCAAACTGAAATGTAATCGTTACTAACTTATATGTAAAATATTATTGTTTCTCATGTTTGATTATAATTAAAATATTATATAACAAAATGCATGCTCATTATTTCTTATGCTGTCTGACTAGTTTCAGAAGAGCATAAACTCTTGGATATAGCAGTTTACTTATATTTTTTGAATGAGTTATAAAAGGAAACAACCCGCAAATTTTTAACACACCAATCCGGATAAAGAAACTAGCGCAACTGCCTTTTGTTACAATTCAAAGAAAAAAACAATATCTGCAGATAGGATTGCTACGTTGGTGGCGCGAATAGCTGACTAATGTATTTATGTTCTCGGAAGCACAGCAGCACATTATTAACGTTGCCAGCTTTGGTATTCACATATCTCAAATGCTTCATCATCATAAAGGCATAAGCTATGCGTGTAACCGAGAATTATAAATTAGCTATGTATGTAGACAACAATTACTGTATATATTTTAGTTCATGTAATTAAATATAAGAGCTTTTTAAAAAAAATTAATTTATTGTTTGCAACATATCGTTCTGTTTTCATTTTATTACATAGCATCTTAGACGAGGGCCATGAAAAATCCTTTCGAGGGCCGCCAGTTTGACATGCCTGGTTTATACTATCATATAGAAGCTTAATAAAAAGTTAATAGTAAAAATAAACATTGTAATACAAACAGAAATTTATAAACTGGATCACAAACCTTTTTTGATCAAATGAATGATAGCAATATTTATTTATATCTTCTTTTAATAACATGAAAGGCTAAAACCTTCTGCAGATGACCTTTAAAAATGCTTATGTGACAGCCAATCAGATGCAACAATGACTGAACATGGAACTCTTAATTGTAAAACACAAGCCAGAACTAGCAGAAAAAGATGCTTAAATTTATATATAAATAAGCCAGACTCAAGCATCTGGAACTAAGAGCATGAAGCTTACAACACCACATTTAATTTGCTAAATGTTCTTTATAAATAAACAACGCAAAATCTTTCGATTTACTACGAAGCAATTTTCAAATCTAATGAAATGATAGTAATAAATCTTTTAAAGAAATAAAATAAAGGATAAGGGTAACAAAAGAAAAATAATTGAAATAAATGTAATATTTGAAGGATATAAAATGATAGCATGAGAATACAGTAAAAAAAATACATGGAAAAAATAAAAAATAATAATTATATATATATAATGTATAGGAAAATTTTAAAAAGTTTTAATAAAAGAGAAGGGAAAAGATTAAAGATTAAAATTAAAATGTTTAAGGGATTTACTTTATTTGTAATCATGTATTTAAAAGGATATATAAGTATATGTTTGTGTGTTTTTATGAATATATAGATGTATGGGTTTTTTTTTTACATAATTTATATATTTTATATAATTTGTATATTTATGTAAATATATTTTATAGTTCAGAAGAAGATTGCAGGGGCAATTGAAACTGATGATGTTGAAGGGTGTTATGTAAGCATTGTACAAAAAATAATTTTTGTACAAAAAAAACGGATTAATTAAATAAATAAACACTTATATAATATTAATGTAAAATAGAGAACAGGGAATAAAAAACTAAATAGTAAGAATTAAGTACAGCAACCAATCAAAAACTATTTTTTTCTTAAAAGGATAGTAAACTTTATATTTAATTTTGAATACTTTTTTGCTATCTATATTATTATTTGTTATTGCTATTTTCCTTTTCTTCTGTGTTTTAATAATCGATTATATTTTGATATTCAGCAGATCAATATCTTGAATTGGTATTGGCTATGTTTTAAATCATGATAAATGTGTCCTTCATGTTATAACTAAGTAATCTTGATTCTTCTCAATTATTATAAATCCCTCACTGAAATATCAGTAACGTGATTACAAATTAATACATGCTATTTTTTTCTATAAACATACAGACATGGTGTTGTCATATATAAACATCTAAAACAAATTATTTATTCATACTAAATTATCAAGGACCCAAGAATTTATTGCAGATTGTAAAGAATTTAGTTAGAATTTACTTTATGTAGTCAAGCATTGGTGGTCAAGAGGTTAGCGACGGCTGCTTTACAAGCACTTATCCCGGGTTAGCAGGTTCACTTCCCGGCTGATGCTATGACACATGAGGGAAAAAAAAATACTTTATGTAGAGAATCAAAACAATTGATATAAATTAATCTTTGGGATGATTAATTATTGATGATTTAATTCTCAGAACTTTCATAAAATCTATTGAGACTTAATTAATTATCTGAAAATTAAAACTTATGAAAGTATTATTAAGATTCTTTGCTCCTGTTAGGTTTAAATCTTTAAAAATTGTAATTTATTTTTCAATGTTGGCTCTTCCTTAACTGCAGTTGGAAGAATGTTTTTGTCAGTATTATTTCTTTTCTTTTTTATGTACATAAAGTCAAAAATATTTAAGTAATGAGATGGAAAAAAACTTGTCTAAATCTGATTGTTTTACCAAAAAATAAATAAATAAATTCTGAAATATGGACAAAATTTAAGCAACTATTGAGCTTTATAAAGATATTGGGAATATTTTTTTTCTATTTTGTTAAATGCTTTTCAACAATAACTGTTTTAAAACATTTATTACTGTAATAGTGTGGGATTAGTGTATAATCATTATTTTTCTTTGTTTATTTTATAATTTTTAGAGATCGTTTATTTTTTTAAAAAAACAATCAATATTTTTTTTTTTTACAGTATTTTCTGTTTGATGATTTTTGAAAATATCAGTAATTTCTAAACTGTTGAACATTTTTATTTATAGCTTTAGAATTTCAAAAATTACCTATAGAAAATATTTTTCTAGTTGTAAATAACACCATGTTTAGAATGATTTAATGAATATTTGGTTTTAATTTTAAAAGTAAAATTTAGTTTGAATTGTACACAAGAATTCTTGAACATTGCAAAAGAAATATTTTTTAAGTCAGTTTTTTTTTTATATATAAATTCAAGACAGTTGGATTGTTATGAAAAAATTATTTTCCCAATGAAGTTGTGGAATCACGCTTTTAAAATGACTATAATTTCATGCAATCATAGAAATAAAAGAATTGAGAAAAAATGACAAAGTAAAATTCTCTATTAAATTTAGACTACAATAATCAAGATTAAAAAAAATTTATTTTTGAAACCAATTTTTATAAAATTAGTTACTCAAAATTATGAGATATAAAATAATCTATAAATTACACACCATCATAAGCTCACATTATCCAAAATTCTATATAATTGTATTAAATAAAATAATTTACAGAAATATTAATTGGCATATATCAGGAAATTTATATCCATTATCAAATACACACAATATAAAAGTTTTTAGACTTAAAAACTATCCACACATTTTTACCTAAATAAGAGCATACAAGGACATACCTTACCACTACAAACTCAGCTGACAATATATATTCATCTTTTGTGACTCATAAATAATGTTTTATAAATAAGAAAGTAATCACAGGCCAATCTCAATGGGACTGATCTAATCAATATTAATAAATTCAAATTTACTATGCTGTTATGTCTTGAACAAGTATTTAATTTTTAAAATACTCTATAATTTTTTAAAACAAAACATTACTATTGCTAAAATTGTGTTTCACTTTTGTTAATTCATAATTAATTGCAAATTAAGCATTAACTACTACTAATATTTGTGTGTGTATAAATATATAAATCGATAATTTTTAACAGATGTAAATGTTTAAATATTTCAATGTGGAAATATCTATTGGATTTTCATATTACAAAAACCACCATCAAATGTTGATAGACAATAATTAATGAAAATAGCAATGTGTAAATTATTTCTGCATTGGTAAATGTATGCTTTTAAATACCATCTCTTGGTATATATGTAGACTAAAGTGTGGCAGTATTTATTAATGGTTTAAGGAAAGAAAGTGAATAACATTTCATACTTTTTTATAAATAATAGATTGTTCCACCTATCAATCATCAATCAGATGTTACAAATTGATAATTTTTAACAGATGTAATTGTTTAAATATTCCAATACATGAAAATATCTGTTGAATTCTCATTAATTACTGACTATCGACATCTGGCTGTGATTTTTGTAATATGAAAATTTAATAGATATTTCCACATATTGAAATATTTAAACATTTTCATCTATTAAAAATTGTTACTTTATAACATCTGACTATTATGTGAAACAGCCTATTATTTATAAGGAATTGAGAAAGGTTATTAGTTTTATTTCTGTAAACCATAAATAAATACTACAGTATTTTAATTTCTATATAACATCAAGAGATTGCAGTTAAGAGTGTACACTTCTCAATGCAGAAAGTATCTCAATTTTGCTATTTTCATTAATTACTGTCTATCAACATCTGACAATGATTTTTGTAATAAGAAAATTCACCAGATATTTCCACAATAGATCATTTTGGTTTGCAAAGTTAATTATTGATCATATCACAGCTAAATCTCATCAAATTTATTAACATCTAAATCACTAAGCTTTGGAAGATCTGTTAATTGTTATTGATAACCCTTTACCAAAGAATATAAGATATTTACAAAGTTATGATAATTTGTTTTATCACATATAAAGTAATAATATCTAATCTAAGATCCTAACATAATCTAAAGTAATAAATTGAAGGTGGGTTTATTTTTCATTTAATTAAAGGTAGGTCATATAAAAATTACAAGATAGTTGTGAATTCAATATGTAATGCAAGCATTTAATTGGTATTTTGATTGGTCATATTATGACTGAAGTTTAATTAAAGAAATGACATCATAATTATGAATATTTACACAGGTGGATCTACATATTATTAATAATTAATGATCTAAAATTCAATATCATTAATAATATCAATTTTTAAAGCATTATTTTACAATAAACTTATTAGACAAATATCACAAATATGAATCACTGTGAAGAAAAGAGCAGGTGTTATTTTTTAAACAGGGTCTATTAAAGTGAAAAGATTTTTAAAAATATTGTCTCAAATTAAATAATGATTTTTTAAAAAGGCAATGAAAGACCTCATAGTGTACAGATAGCCTACATTTTACCTATCATATCATTGATTGTCAAGGTATATTTCATAGAACATTAATATTATAAAAAATGAATATTTATTATAAAATAAATTGTGGATATTTGTAATAAATATCATTTTTGTACCATTACAATACCAGTATTATTTATTTATTGGTTATTATTATGTTACCAAGACAATAAAATAACCCACAAAACATTTTATTTTGTTGGATGTGCAAAGTGCAAAGATATATTCAGCTGCAATAAAGTAGAAATATTCTGATATAAAAGATATATAAGATAAATGAATCTTTAAAAAGCTTACTATAGAGTGATAATATTTCCAACAGCCTTCCAAATAGAGTACATTAATCACCAGTCAACTGTGGAAATGTAAGGGTTTATGGATTTTCTTTCTGTTTCACTCTTTAACTAAGAATATCTAACCCTCTATTTACCACACAATAATTGGATAATTACCTAGGCTAGATAATAAGTGTTCATTCAGTAAAGATACTATGAGGAGAATATTGTTCAATGCATAAAAAACGTTTGGATAATTCTGATGAGAATCATATTAATGTATTAATTTTTAAACTCTGATTTCCCAACTGTAATAAAAATTTGAGAATTAAATTTAGTTTAAAAATATGCTTAAGAATAAGTTTTGTCAAATTAAAAACAATGATTATCATATTCATTTAACTCAGAGATATCCATCATAGTTTTGAATCATAACTATTAAAAAGTATACAATAAAGTTTATTTAAATACATTGTTCAACTAATAAATCAAGCTGATTATCAACCAATTCTATTAAACCTAGGGTATACCAATTAATTTTAAAAACTTGATGTTCTAAAATTAATAAATACAATAAAAAACATAGAAATATTTGTTTCAAGTGTTTTTGCATTATTAGATAAATTATAGCAAAAAACAAAAGAATTGTTAAGTGTTGATGGTCGAGAGGTCAGCACAGCTGAGTTGTCCTGGGTTAGCAGGTTCACTTCTCGGCTGATGCTATGACATATGAGAAAAGAAAAAAAAAGAATAAAGGAAAAGCTGTATAAAATAAATACTTAATAAAAAAAATTATATTCCAAGAATTCTATTTCTGTTTAATTAAAAGGAAATATAGGGATTGAAAGGTTGAAATTTGAAGCTAAAAAGAAGGATTAATAAATGAAGTTTAAATATGCAAAGGAGATATTGATATTTGCTAAAATGATCACAAAAATATTTTGAACAGATGGAAGGAATATTTTGATAATGATAAGAAAAGAATTGAGACTATTGGATTTTAACAATATATTCATTCTATCAATTATATTTGGGGAAAGAGATCTAGCTTAGAGAAATTAAAACAGCTTTTTATAATACTAAAAATTAGAAACTTTGGCTCAAGATGAGAGAATTAGAGATGTTTTCAAATATGAAGTATTATATTACTTTCAAAACTATGAGAGTTTTTTTAGGGATTAATGTGACACTTGATTTTAATGATTATTCTATTGTTTTAATTTTTAAGAATAAAAAAAGGTAAATAACATTTTTAAAAAAAAATCAAAATATGAGATAAAAATAATCAAAAAATCCAAAATGAATGATAACTTTAAGTAGTTTTGGATTATTACATACAAAAAAGGTTTGTAATAATATTTATGAGGAACTGATGAGATCTTCGATCTACAGTAAGATTTTTAAAAAAAAAAAATGTTTTATTTTCCATAAGTCATAGCATCGGCCAGGAGGTGAACCCACAACAATTGTCTGCAACCAACTGCATGCTTGCAAGGCAGCTACGCTGACCCCTCAACTAACAATGCTTTGAGAGGAAGAAAGATATTATTTCCAAATCATAAAATTAGACTTTCTTATAACTATATCAGCTTAAAACTTGGTGCAAATTCTATTAAAACTATTATATATAATATGATGAAATTGAAGTTTGATATTGAACTTTATTAAGTTTTAATTTTAACCATTAGCAATTATAATAAAATATAAAACACACAAATAAACATTAACATCACTATAACCAAACTATTATTAATAAATTTACAAACAGGATTTCAATCATACTATGAACACATAAGTTTTTTCAAATATAATACAACAACATGTACATACTTTTAAAAAAATCATGTGCAAATTATTTATATATTTAAAAAGATTAATAGAATTGGATTACACATAGTTTTATTTGAGAGTACATTTACACTTGAAAAGATATTTATTTATGTATAAATAAATCTATGGTTACTTTGTAAGTTATTGATAGTTTGGCCATTGTTGTTAATTTTACTGGTTTTTTTTTAAGTGTCATAGCATCGGCCGGGACGCGAACCCGCAACCCGGGAAACTGCCTGCAAGTGCAAGGCAGTCACACTGACCTCTCGCCCACCAATATATTGTGTAATACATGTGAACACATTTGAAGTTTGTCTTTATTTTTTTTATTCCAAATTTAGAATGGCCAAATTTATTTAAAATGGTTGCTAATGAAGATAATTATATATATATTCAAATTCATTCTTATCTCAGTTCATCTTTCACCTTAGCTCAATCATATCACGAACATCTATCAGTCCAGAAGTCAGACCAATGGCCCTCTGGGTAAATTTTTTAAACATCCAAATTTTACTTTGTATGAATTAAGAGTATAGCAAATAAACAAAAACTTTTATCAATAATGCTCAAGTATTGTCGTTGAACAGAAAATTTGACAATTATACATATATCTTTATCATCATTAGCAGTCAATTATCACTGAGTATGTCCATTTCAACTCAAGAGAAAAATAACAAAAAGGCAAGTCATACCAGACCATTTACATTTTTTTCTCATATGTCATAGCATCAGCCGGGACATGAACCCACAACCATCTGCAACCAACTACTTGCTTGCAGGTGGCTGCGATGATCTCTCGGCTAACAATGCTTCTCATAGACCATTTACATTTACATCCTCAATACTGTCTTTTTCCAACAACTTTAAAGCAAAGCTTTTTATTATATTATCATATGTATTAAAGTCTCCAAGAAAGAAAAAGAAGGTTTTATAATAGCTTTATTGTAATAATATTAGATGGAAATAGAATCTGTTTTTTTCTGAATTTTCTAAACCTAATATTGGACAATATGCATTAATAAAATGAAAATTGGTATTACTTTACAAACAAGGGTTGACACCATTAGCCTTTCAATAAAACATCAAGAAATTTAAAAAATAAAAGATTTTAAATGAAACTTTATAATAAATCAAACACTATTCTTTGTCTCTTTAGTCATTAGTTCTGTCTTTCATTCTGGTCTTGAAAAATTTATATCAAGTAATATTTGGAATTTTTATGTATCTATATTTAAGGACGGGAGAGGGAGTTATAATAATTTTCATTAGTGTTTCCATTGCCTCCTGCTTTATTACTACTACTGAAACTATTATTTTTCTTTAATAAGTATTCCACCAGGCATGATCATATGGCCAGATTGTATGTAGACCACAATTTCTATCTCACATCCACTTCTGGGGTAGGCAAGAGAATTTCCAAATATGGGTGCCTAAATTATTTGTGCAATTGAAATGTATATCTCAAATCTACTTCAAATTTGATTCATTAGCAAGTCTAATGCCTAAAATAAAATCACAATTAAGGACTTCAGATTACTAAACTGGTCCTATCATTATTTTCTTAATTCTGAGGACTTGAAAGCAATTTGAATCAATAATTCATCATCATCATCAACAACAACCATTATCAATCCACTGCAGGATGAAGGTCTCTCCAAGTTCAATACATCTCTGATCTTTAGCTTCTCTTCTCCACGTCACCTCTGCACATTTTCTTATTTCATCCATCCATCTCACATGTGGTCTCTTTCTGGGTCTTTTACAATCTCTTGGAATCCAGTTTAAGATTTTAATTGTCCATCCATTATCATCTCTTCTAGCAATATGGCATAATTAAAAGATGGAAATGATGTTTCAAAAATGCACAATCCTATTGTTACAATTAGACTCACAGACAAGATCTTACATTAGTGTAAATGGCTGAAAAAGAAAAAAAAAGTCAGGAAAGACAATTTGCATCAACCAACACCCTATCCTCCTGGCAGGAGAAGGTCTTTGAAAAGGTATTGATTGTTACTCACAGTCGAGTCTCACAACGTCATGTATACAAATTTTAAAATTATATATATATTATTAAAAAGGGCTTCATGATATTGTATTTTGATTTAAGCTCATGACATATATTTTAATTTTATTGAAAAATAATAACTTGTTGTGCCTTTTTATAATTTGTTATTTTTAACCAGGAGATCATCATAATGGAATCTGGTTTCCCATTGAAGACAATTATCCATACCAAATGCAAGAAAGGTTTAGGAGAGGGGGGGTATTAATTTAAAAAAAAATATAGAATGATTTATTACTTGTTAATTGATTAGAAGTTTTATGTACCATAAGAGGTAGAATTAGAATACATTCTATAGACTAGATCTCTAAAATATGGCATTATGCCACTGTACCAAAACACGTAGGGCCAAAAAAAAAAAAAAGATATTCTTGCAAAACAAAGAAAGTAATTAAGATTAATTGCACCATTTTTTAAAGTAGCTAACGTTCAATTCAGACTAAGTTTATTTTTCTTTTAATCTTTTTTTTTTTTTAATTAATTCGTTCCAAAGAATACATTTTTAATGAAATTTTAACAACTTTTTCCTTGTGTTCATTTTTTAAAACTGATTAACAGAAGTCTTGATAATATAAAGTCTACCTTTAAAAAGCATTTTTTATTCAAAGAAAAGCAACCATTTTCCCAAGTTAGTCATCAAGAGAAGAACAAAGAAGTCTATCCAATTGAAGTTTTTACAAGCTTTTCAAACCTGTTTGCTATCTTTAACAATAGGCATGTATCATTTAAAGTCTGGTATGACCTTTTACTTTCACCCCAAAACTTTGAATAAATTCTCCCACTTAACAAATCCTGCCACTGATACGTTCTTGCTAAGGAAAGGTTAACTTTTAAAAAATAAACTTAAAAAAGTGGAAAAATGAATAATTGTAAAAGTCTCTTTGTCCTTATTATTATTATTTATTGTTGTTTGTATTTTAAAACTTGTTTAAGTTAATTTTTTTTTAAAACTTTTTCTGCCTGGATGCATCTGTAAATATTACAATTCATCTCATAACATAATACAGTCTTAGTTTCATTTCCTTATTTATTTTTCATATATATACTTTTTTTTTTTTCAAAAGAAAAAAAATCCTGTTAAGTTTTGCTATATACGTAGTGCCCTCTTTAGATGAAAACAGACATAAATATAGTTATTCAATATAAATTACCTGAGTTTCTTTTATAAAAAAGCAATCATTTTAATTGACTTTTTTTTTTTAAATCTCATTTCAAATTTAAAACTGTAAAATAAATTTTATATAAATAATTAGCATTTTTAAAAGAATAATTAATTTTCAATATGCATAAAAGTGACTGAGCAGAAAGAAATATTAATTACCTGTATGTATTTAATAGCTTAGATAATTGTTTATTAGATTAAAATTATCACATTTAAAACATATGATTTTTTTTAACAAAGACTTTTTTATTTTATTTTTTTTAATTATTGATTAATTTATGCATATTAATTATAAAATTAATTCACATTGTTTATAATGTAATTTATAACATAATTAATGAACTGTAAAGATATTGAAGCTTATTAAGTAATAAAATTAGCTGAAAGAAGAAAGATTCAAAATCCTGATTCAATTTGTTAATTAACATTATACGCTGCTTTAGACAGCTGAGTTATTTTCATTAAGATTTTTTTTTTCTAATTAAATTTTCGTAATCATCTTACTGGTTTTTGACAGTTTCAAATTAGTTAATAATTTGTATATTTTATCTATTAAATACATTTCAATTAAACTATACTAATTTTGAAATATTACAATATTTTTATTATTTTTATAGTTGTTTTTTTTTTTTTCATATGTCATAGCATCGGCCGAGAGGCGAACCCGCAACAACCGTCTGCAACCAACTATTTGCTTGCAAGGCGGCTGCGCTGACTTCTCGGTTAGTTATTAATAACTATTTAAATGTTTATTTTTTTTTCAATTAATATTGTATTATCATAGTATTTTATTCTGTTTATATTTTTATCACTTATAAAAAAAAAATTAAAACAACAACAAAAAAATGGGTGTTGATATAGTAAAGCATGAATTCTATCTGCAAGAAGGAATTAACATCCACATACCTATAAATCAATGGAAAACTAAGCAATAATAATGTATTTGTGGTACTGAAAATAATATATTTAGAAACAAAGCTGAAAATAAAATATTTAATAATCAAACCAACACAAAGTTAAACGTATTCTATGAAAAATTAAATTATCAAGGAGGCAAAATTCAACATCTTTAGAAATAACGTAAGAAAAGCAACCTGCGGATTGAATATAAGTATAAATTTAACAATCACAGTGCCATGTACTGCATGAGAAAGTAATTGAGAGTAATAAATCCATGAGAAATTAAATTCCAAAAAGTTATTTATGAATGAGGAAAATGATAAATGTGGATGCAATAAAACGTAGTTTTTTTTTTATATGTCAAAGCATCAGTTGGGAAGCGATCCCAGGACAACTGCCTGTAAGGCTGCTGTGCTAACTACTTGGCCACCAACGCTTGACCAATAAAATGTAATTATTGTTGTAAATGTTAATTTTTGTCTTGATATTTACTTCCATTCTTAAACATTATAAGCATAAAGCTCAACTAGTCAATAAAGAATTAAAATTACCCCAAATCCAAAATTCAACCAAACATTCACATTTTTCATTTTCCTCAAACATGGGCGTTTATGGAATTTAATTTTTCACGGTTTTACTGCTGTCAATTACTATCTTATGAATTACATGGATTACTTTCTATATCACTGTCATTGTTAAAATATTAATTATATTTATTTCACAGATTCAGAACTAATTGATAATAGCAATATTTTCATTTTAAAATACTTTAAAACTAAATCTCTATGTAAGAATAATATTTTTATAGAGTATTTTATAAATAATTTGTACAATGATTATCTAAGCACAAGATAAGAAAATATTGAAGTGTTTAAAATATATTGGTCATCTGAAACCTCTGTAAGTTATGAACAATTTTGAAACACTGTGGAAACATTTAGTAAAGAAATTTTAAGATAAAGTGGTTTTTTTTTGTGTGTGTGTGTGTCTTACTTAAGAGTAGGAGAAGAAAAACCTTTCAATATTAAAGTATGTTTTCAGATGATCTCAAAAAAAAAAACATTGATAGTTATGCAGGTTATTAATAACTGTTATTAATGGTGATCATGTGATGTTTATTATGGAGTTTATTGTTATATAAAAAATGAGAAAAAAAATATTCATGAACTGTTTACCTTCTAGAAAGTTTTTTTTTCCTCATGTGTCATAGCATCAGCTGGGAAGCGAACCCGCTAACCCGGGACAACTGCTTGTAAAGCTGCTGTCACTGACCTCTCAACCACCAATGCTTGACTAGAAAGTTTTTTTTTTTTATAGGTTTTATTTATGAAACTATGGCAATTATACTTTTAATGAAAATAATCTATACAAATATATGGATATCATCAACAAAATATTGGTTATGCATGAAAATGATTACTTTCATGGTTATTCAGATAAAACAAAATATTTTAAATTGTTGAGTGATTTGATCAAAAGATTTTAGAAATGTAAACTTCATAAGTAAACAAAAATTAATTAATTTTTACTTAATGCAAAAATATTACTCAGAAAAGATCAAACATTTAAAAATACTTTTGTCTGCAAGATATGTTATAAATACAATGAATTTTCAATACACATTTAAAAGTAAATTTCCATCATTTTTTAATTAGATGAATTTGAACTCAAACTTTTTCAGTCTATTATTCCTCCATTCCATATCAAGAAACCAATATAATCTCCCACTCATATATACAATTAGTACACTGTTTATATTAAGATATCAATTCCTGAAACTTTAATGGACAGGCTTCAATCTTCCTACCCTTCCATCTATTCAATCATCCATTTCATTGAAAAACTGAATGGAATACTCAAAACCCTTATTGGATTTGGTATTGTAGTCTTATCTGTGTAGACATTACATCAATCTAACTCTTCATATTATTGAACTATTATGTATCCATATATATTAACAGGAGAAGGATGGGTTGAACATTTTTCATTTAATCATTTCTTCATAGGTTAAATATAATTATAATAAGACCTAAAATGTTAGTTTTATTTTTGTTCATATGTCGTCTTCATTTTGAATTTAATTTCCAAAAAAAAAAAAAAAACTACATTTTTTTCTCTAATAATTGATAGTTTAAATGTTAATAAATATATTTTAAAAAATAAATAAATTAAAAATTTATTCCAAATTTTTCATGAGAAATTAAAGAAAATCTACATCTGAGCCTTTAGTTTTTGTTAGTTTGCTGTTATGTGGATTGTTTAATTAAAAAAAGAAAACAAACATTAGGACATATTAAAATTGAAATTTTTATTTTTTTTAAATAAAAAATATCATTGAAATAAATATAAACTTGTTCCTAATAGAAAAAGTTAGCTTTCAAATTAAAAATAAATTAAAAGGCTGAAACCTCTCACATGCACTTTTTTTAGAATGCTTGTATGACAGACAATCAGGTGTAATAATAGCTGTCTGGAGGGCTCTCAAATCGCAATACAAGTTAGAGATTTTACAAGAAAAGGATAGTTTCACCATTTTCTTTACTTTCTATATATATACACCTGGATCTCATTTTATGCAGATTATTTTAATGCGATTTTGAAGTTATGTGATTCATGTTTCTTCTTAATATCTTTCATATTTCACTATATTTATTAGATATCAAAAAATTTAAATTATTAATAACTTGTTTTGACTTGAAATACTTTTTTTTTTTCAAAAATATAACGTTATATTAGCAGCTAACATGAATATGGCCTAAAGCTATATTTAGAACTTAGCTTCTATGTAAATAACCTATTTATATTAATGAGTAAATAATAATAATAGATTTATACTTACATATAAAAATATCACAATAAATATTCAAAAAATTTAAACTTTTGAAACATATTCTGTTATATATAACAAAAATAAATAATCTTTTAGATTTTTAAAATAAAAAACAAAGATTTTATAAACTGAAAATAATCTTTCTAATGATAATGTATAATCTTTTTGTTTTGATTGCGGTCTCATTTTTTTATTATAGAAACAGAAAACCATTAACACAGCACAAGACTGAAATCACGAATAAAAATAAAGTGGCTAACAGATTTTTCTGGGCATATTTGCTGAGAGATTCTAGACTTGGTTTAAGGAGAATCTACAATACATCACATCATATTGAGTCTGATTTCTTACCTGTTTACAAATGAACTCTAGCGGTAATGATTAAAATATGTGTGGAAAATGTAAAATTAAATACCGTAGTAATAAAAAAAGTAAAAAAAGTTTGTCTTGTATTAATTTTTTTCAAATATTTGAAATTTTTTATTACTCATACTTTATTTGCTTATTTTTTTTAATGTAAATTTTAAAGTAATTTTTTTTTGTTGCTTTGCTTTTATGTGAATTCTGAAAATTACAGACCCTATCCCTCATTTTTCAAAGTAAATTAAGTCTATTTCTGTGTGATTTTTTTAATGTAGATTTACTGTGGAACCTATCTACCACATAAAATGAGACCCAGGTGTATATATAAGCCAGTCTAAAGCATTTTTACTTGAGAGCTTAAAGTTTTAAATATCTTTACATTTAACTCACCAAGTCTTATTTATAAGCAAACATTGCAAAATCATGATTTACCATGCAATAGTTTTTCAGATGTTATGAATTGACAGTAATGTATGTAAATAATATTTATTTATAAAACGCAAGCAGTTTGAAATTAAATTGAAAGATTGAAATCTCTCGCATGCATTTTTTTTAGAATGCTTGTATGACAGCCAGTCAGATGTAATGGTAGCTGTCTAGAGGGCTCTCAAATTGCAACACAAGACAGAGATTTTACAAGAAAAGAATGGTTCCACTCTTTTCTTTACTTAACTTTTTACATAAGCCAGTCTAAAGCATTTAACTCACTGAGTCTTATTTATAAACAAACAGCGCAAAATCATTTACTATGCAATAGTTTTTTCAGATGTTATGAATTAAATAAAACTTATCTTTCTTTTTGCCAAATGGAATATGAGAAAATATCTTTGCTCCATGAGGAAAGAATAATTGTCAGGATATTGTTTATATCTTGAGTAGTCTGGAATCTATTAAGAATTGAAAACTTATAAATAATTCACTATTTTTTTATACATACACTTTAATCTGTTAAAAAAAAACAGACTAAACAAATGGTTATTAGTAATGTGACAGTAATGCAGATGAATACTAAAGTGAACAAAATAGAACTGGCACCTAAAGTATGATTAGTACCCAGTACCAAAAATGAAAAAGTTAATACTTCAATCCTTTTTGAGCATTTTCAGTACCTTATTTTCCCATTATTATTGAGAGACCTATATGTACTTTGCATAGATATAAATATATATCAATTTAAAATAAAATTGAAACAAACAACTCATTATAAATAAAAATAATAATATATCAATGTTGCTTTCATTCCATATTGGAACTTTATCAACATCTTGATAAGTTCCAATAAGAAATGAAAGCAGCATTGATGTATTAAATAATCTTGTTATTTATAGTGAGTTGACTTTTTCAATTTTGTTTTAAATTGATTGTTTTACATTTTATATGTAGGAAGCATCATTATAAACAATTTTTAATGTTTTCTTTTGTCGTGGTTTTATGTTTTTTGTTCCATTATTTCATCTAGTTTGTAAGAATTTTAGTGGGTTACTTAATATATCAGTTCTTGCATATATTTTTTTTTGATAGGATTACGATTTATATTTATATATGAATTAAAATTTGATTTACAATATAAAACTACATGTGGAAACATGATACACCAACTATCTACTATATATATTGCAAAGTGGATAAAATTTCAGAACAAAAGACCTAAAATGGGTTGTCCTCTTTCAAGCAATGTTTATAATTACTTTATGATTGTCTGCTTTTCTAAAGAAATTTTTTTATTTAAAAATGAAATAAATAATTTACATGAAATATTTCAATTGAGAGTAAATGAAAAGCAATTAAATATTTTTTAGCAATAGTAGTAAAAATTAAGAGAACTTTAGATAGCTTATTACATTTTATAAATTTAATTTTACTATAAGTAAAAAAATAAATAAATAATTGTATCCTTAGGTTCATCACCAATATATATACAATATTTTTATTTTGGTTATAAGTTTATATTTGTAATCAGCATTCAATATTTCAGCGAGTTATTTCTATAAAACATAAGATTTATTTTTTCCTTTATATTTTGAAATGACTATTTACTAATCATTATATAGCTTAAAGTTACACAATATCAGTTTTATATACGTTTACAGTTAACAAAAAGTTCAGGCACTAAAGTTAAATGCAAAAACATGATGTTTTTTTTCTTTTCAGCTATATACAACAATTAAAAGCATTTAAACCAGGGGTGGGCAAATAGCGGCCTGAGGACCACATGTGGCCTGCTAACAGTTTATATGCAGCTCACCAAGACAATCAGAAAAAATCCACCTTGAACTGAGATTTCCCTCTCATGCGTGATCGAAGATTCACTTTGTATGTTCCACTAGGATGACGACATCAATACACATGTGCAGTGTAGATACAATGTGCAGTGCTTTTCCAGTTGATCTGTTTAATTTCAATTTTGTCTTTCCATTAGCAAATATATATATTTCCAACTTTAGTGAAACCATGAACCCTCCGAAAAAATGTAAAATCGGTGATGAATGCCATATGTTTAATGAAAAATGGATAAACAAATATTCCATTGGTAATACAGGGAATAAAGCAGAGTGTTTATTGTGTCATGAAAAAATGGTGTGGCCCTCCACTAACCATCGCTTCCACAACGTGGCCCTCGATGCGGCCCTCTGCCAACCTATGCAGCCACCAAGTCAAAACAATTGACCACTCCTGATTTAAACTATTAAATAATTAATTCACTTCATCTGACTTTGTATGAATAAATACGTTAATTACTAAATGAGAATAGAATTTTAAATTATAGTAATATTGCTATTTATACTATCTTTATAATTTAAAAACATAAAGCTGCAAGATTGTGCTACATATATTGTGCATACAGACTATTTCTTGAATACTCTTGAATGTCATAACACTTCATTATATATATATAAATTAAATTATCTTCAGTGAAAGTAAAAGCACTGATAATATCTAAATTGTTTACTTATTATCTCCACAATAACATGATTTGATACTGTGATTGCTATATTATATGGTTTGTCATAACAGTAGCAATATTAATATAATATTAAATCACAATTTACACATAATTTTACATTTACAAATTGAAATTCAATGTTTTGTTTTTTATTTTTTTTAAGTGTCATAGCATCGGCCGGGACGCGAACCCGCAAGGCAGTTGCGCTGACCTCTCGACTACCAATGCAAGACAATGTTTTTGTTTCAAGATGATGGGCATAATTATGAAATAAGAACAGCTCTAAAGTGGAGGTCCTTGTGTATTCCATGGCAAAAGGCATTTGTAAAATGTTAGTAAAGAAAAGATGAATATTTATATTATATTTCAAGACTATGAGTAAATTGCATTATATATAATTACACATCAATTTTGTAACAATTATATTATTTTTTAAAGTGTATGTATTGTAAATGTGTTTTACTTATATTTAATTGTATTTATGTATCGGACTATTTACACCATCTAATATAAGAAATGAATGACTTTGGAAAAGTTTAACTTTATTTAAATATTCCAAATACATTCAACTATTAATAATAGCAAACAATATATTACTAACAGTTGAATGTATTTGAAATATTAAAAAAAAGTTAATTTTTTTTAAAGACATTCAATATTTATATTAAATGATTAAAATAGTTCAATATATAAGTATAACTAAAATACCATCATCATAAACCTTCAGGAAAACATATCTGTAACATGAGTATTTTATACAGTAACATTGAAAAATATTTAGTGTTTTATTTCTATAAATAATTTTGTTGTTTTTAAATAACTTGTTTCTTTTAGACATTTCTAAAGAGATTTTTAATAAGAAATATATACTTTTTTCTTTTTAAAAGTTTGATTCAAATTTGAACTTGTGTCCTATTATTTGCTATAGCCATCATAGTAATAAAATGGATACTGTCCTGGATTATGCTACTGCGAAAGCAATTCATTCTTTTGGATAAACCCTTTCCACTATCAAATTAATGTAAATTATTTTACACAGGCTTCCAGGTAAACCAAGAAAGAATATTTTTACAAGTTGCTCCCAAATACTTGTCAGACTTTTAATATATTTAGTTGTGACTTATTTCTGTTTAAAGTTAATATTAATTTAATTATCATACATTATCCATTTTATATATTGTTGTTAAATATAGATCTGTAGAAAATTATTTGGAAGAGAAAGACCAAAAGTTTTGATTAATATACTGACAATGATTTCATCTACTTTATAATAGCACTATAAATTTTTATATGCCTTAATTTCTTAAAATCTTTCATTGAACAGTTGTCATTTTATTATCATTCTAGGAGTGTCTATATTTTGAAAGTATTAAATTAGGTTGAATTTAGTTTACATTGTATAAGTTTTATGTCTCTTTAACTTTTGTGGTATGATATACTGCTTGTAGTCTAAATGTAAATAATTTTTTTTAATTTTCTAAATCTATGGCTACATTTTGTTTTACTTTTTTAAATGAATATTATAATATTTATTGTAAATAATGCTTACAATAATAAAAAAAAATTCATTTCATTATAATAACAGATAATACAAAAGCAATCAACTGATTCCAGGCAGAAGTATTTCTAAACAAAAGTAAATTTAGTTCTCCATTGGTTGAAATTTCATGGTTCTATATTTTTTATACAAATATTATAATCTTTATTGTAAATAATGATTATAATTATAAAATCAAATTGGAAATGATAATTATATAAAACAAATATTTCTGTTAGGAGTTGTATTAGATAATATATTACAATACCACATAGTAGTCTTTGTAAGTTAAGTTTACCAATTCTCATTTTCTTTGCTTTATAACATTCATATTTTGGACAAAGAAACATGTTCTCGAAAATTAATTAAGTCAATACTTTGCCCAAGAATTTTACTGTACATGAAAATAAAATCTCATTGAAACTGATTTATATATTCCCAAGTTGTAAAGTAATAGAACATTATATATATATAGATAGATAGATATATAGATATATATGAAAGAGAGAGAGAGTTGAAGAAGAAAATTAAAGATCAGCACTTTGAAAGATATAACTTTTAATATCATAAAAATCCAATCTTTCACAATGTTATTAATAAAGTGACATAAGTAAGATCATTTCAAGATTAACTTCCTATGATTTTTGCTATTTATATGTGAGAGGTAATTTTATTTTCTTTACTTTCATCTTCATCATCATTCTAATATGGAATAAATAAATATGATAATTTTCAAAGCATATAATAGAATATAATATCGCTTTTTATCTTAGGAACAATCTGATAGTAAAAAAATTCTTGAAAATTGTTATATCTATATATATCATTAAAACCAGTCAACACTTAGACAATCCCAATATCAATAACAATCACCAATCTCAAACTGTTGTCAAGGCAACATCTTTTTCACAATAAAATACCAAATGGAACTATTAGTTTCTATAATTGTAAGATAACAGATTTTTTCTCTGAATTAACAATAAAGAAAAGTTTTATAATATAGGATTAAAAATCAACACACTGAAAAATTGACTTTTTAATAAAAAAATATTTAATCTTTCAAAAATTATTAATATGGTTCTGCAAATTAATAATCATAGATCTAATTTTGTATATGAGCAGCTAATACTGATTATTTTTAAACTTTATTCATTTGTATTATCTTATATATAGAGCTTGTAAAATAAGCTCTTAACAAGCTTTGAGAATATCCTCAACCCCAGACCAGTTTCTGCTTCTGGCATCATCAGTAAGGTGCCAGGTCTGGGGTTGAGGATATTCTTAAAGCTTGTTAAGAGCTTATTTTGCAAGCTCTATATATAACATTTGTAAAGACAAGTTTTATTAAATTAGGTCGTGTGACATCTGACATGATTTTTTATCATTTGTATTATCTATTCACTAAGATAATTTGAATTTATTTTTTATACTTATCTGACTTTATTTTAAATAAATAAATAAATACCTCTCATATATGTTAATTTTTTCCCCATTTTATTTGAAACACGGTAATATTTTGTGGTACTTGAGTATTAACTAAGCTATGACATACTATTTTATGAAAGAATAGCACAAAGATATTTATTCTTTTCCAATTTGATATTTAAATGTGTAAATAAATTTAAATTATAACAAATACTATCCACATCTTGCACACTTAATATAATAAAGTAGAAGGGATGTTCTAAAATGCAACCATAATGAAAGAGATTGATCTGAGTTTTGGGTTGATAAATAATTATAATAGAATTGTCTTAATATGAAAGATAGACTGATAAAAACAATCTTGAAAACATATGTTACAATATAATGGATTGTACATTCTTTCTTAAGGTGTTAAATGCAGATAAAAATCAGTCCCTACTTCATGGTGATAATGGTGTAGTGAAAATTGTTGAAATTGTCAATATGGATGTCACAGACATAGTATTTTTTAAGTGATATTTCACTATATATATTCAGACTAAATTTAGATTAATAAAAAAATTAGTAATAATTATTAACATATTTACATAAAATGCTTTGTGGCATAGTTTGACACTTGTAATTTACTACCTATATGAAACTAAATAAATAGATTGTGATTTGGTCCAACTGATATGTATTGGTATCAGCAAGAAATGCTCATCTTGATTATTATTTATCTTTTTCAGATGTCTTTAGTCATAAATTTAAGGAATATACAATGGAATAAAAGTTTGAAATACATTTGAAAATATGTACATGAAGTTAAAGTTATACATATTTAAAATATATGTACATAGTTAAATAATAACGTATGCTATGATATCTGAATCATTTGTAAAAATGAAGTAAATGTTTTAAAATGTATCAGTAATGAGAGTGGTTGGTCTAATTTTGGAATGATGGATAGTTGCAATATGAGATACACTAATAAAAACTAAAAATTATATATATGTATATTTTGTTGAAGCTTTTTATATTTATTAAATAAGGTAATATCTGTTGTTATATATTCTATTTCAGTTTTATTTACTTCATATTAAATAGATTATCTTTTTCAAAATAAACTTTGTTTTGTATTCATAATTTTTTTCTCTCTTTTATTTAAATATTACTTATAACACTGGACACAAAGACTCAACGATATGCCTGCAGTTGACTTATCACTCATAACAGAATAGGAAAATGCAAAAATGAAAAGATCAAGCCAAAGAAGATAAAATATTAATGAAGCCAAATCAAGTAGTTAACAATCTATATCATTATCAGTAGCATGCCTCATGTTGGGCTCCATTTATACTGCAAATCAGAAACACACACAGGTATTACACAAAGATATTATAAACAATAAGCATCGTGTAAATAATAGATACAATAAAACTAAGTATATACTAATGCTATATAAAATGATACAATCATTAAGATGCATAATTTTGCTTAGAACCATATGGTACTAAGAATGTACTGGTCATAAATTATATATATATATATATGAAAATTAAGTTACTGTTAACACTAACTGAAATAATTATAGAAAATATACAAACCATTATACAATTACAAATATCCAGTAACGCCCTCTGTTTAAAGTTCTATATCTCAATAATAGCAAACTGTAAAATGATACCACTTTATGGTTGTATGCTAAACGATGTTAAATATTGAAATACAGACCTACTTAAACCCTCTCAAACACTCTGTGTTTGAGTAGGTCTGTATTTCAATATTTAACATCATTTAGCATACAACCATAAAGTGGTATCATTTTACGGTTTGCTATTATTGAGATATAGAACTTTAAACAGAGGGCGTTACTGGATATTTTGTAATTGTATAATGGTTTGTATATTTTCTATAATTATTTCAGTTAGTGTTAACAGTAACTTAATTTTCATTTATAGTTTGGGAGGAGTTTAAAGATTAAAATCTAATGTTTAGTTTGTCTTTAATAACTTTGTAAACTTGTTAGTTTATTAGCAAAATTTAAGATCGTTTGCTTATTTAAAATTTCATGCTCTGTGTTTGAGTAGGTCTGTATTTCAATATTTAACATCGTTTAGCATACAACCGTAAAGTGGTATCATTTTACGGTTTGCTATTATTGAGATATAGAACTTTAAACAGAGGGCATTACTGGATATTTGTAATTGTATAATGGTTTGTTTATTATATATATATATATCTGTGGGTGTGTGTGTGTGATGTTAATAAAGTGTATGACTCTAAACAAGGCTAAAGAGCCATTTTGTAGTACTCTTATCTCTGAAGCACCAGCCACATCATTTCAAAAAGAATTACATACTTCAAATTCTGTTAATTGCTAGTGGTAGCTACTAGGAAGCAAAAATCTCTGCTGCTCATATATATGCAAATTCATAATAATAAAAGATATTAATGATTGTATTAATTAGTTTGTAGATAGCATGAGATAATTATAAAAAATAAAATTTGAAATCTTATATATAAATGCATTAAAACACTGAAGATTAAACTAAAGTTGTTGTTTTTTTGTGGCTTTGAATTAAATGATTAATTAAAAAATAATTGCATTCTTATATTAATTAAATAAAAATGATTCCTTTGTAGTAAAAAACATAAAAAATGGCATGTATGTTTAGAAATATTATTATGTAACATTCCAAAAAATTTTGAAAGAAAAAATACATAAAGCCTTCATTAGAGTACTAGTTTTAAAAATCCTTTGAAAATTTTAGAAATTGAAATTATTTTAGAAATCTGAAAAATTAAGCTCTGTTTTTTTTAAAGTGAAAGTCTCACAATTTTTTCCTATAATATTAAATCCACCAATATGGTAATTTGAGCATGGCATAACTAGAATTTTTGCTCTCCTATATAAAATTTCAAAAATAGCCCTTTTTAATAATTTAACAAATGCCTTAACATTTTTGTATATACATAATAAATACAGCATTGTCTTTTAAATAAATCTTGTGTTGATTTGTAGAGGTCGCTACTGTCGTTTTTCAGGTGCATGGTCTTATGGTTATAGCCTTAATAAATATTACTTTACATAATGAGTATGCGCTTTACAAATTTAATTACTACAACATTATAATATATATTTATAATGTAAAAAATAATTTTTTTTTCTGTTTCTTTTTTATTTTTACAAGAAGATCATTATAAGTCCAGGGTCTCGTGTGTCGTCTTGCTTTGCTTCATGATAATTATATTAATGAATCTGAAATAATAAGTATGAGAATAACAAAATAATATTTAAAGAAAGAAAATCAAAGAAGTTTACCCCAAATGTTGTCTCTGAGAGAATAATTTGGATAAAATATAGAAATTAGGAAAAAAATTCCTAACAATAATGCATCATTTAAAAAAAGATTCAAGATTAGAACAATTATGTCAAGTTAAGTCAGAGCAATTATAAGAGTAAACATCATTTTTAAAACGCAAAAATTATGTAATATTTGCTTTAAAAAAAGGTAAAATTTTCCTTCAGGCAGAATATGAGATTTTAGAATAAATGATGATGGAGAAAAACCCATGAAAAACTTAGAGAAATAGATAAATAGCTAAAATAATGGTTTTTTTTTTTTAGTGTTTTCTAAAATGTATTTATAAAAAAAGCTATTTACCTTTATTCTTGATTAGTATTCTTACACAGTTTTTGAAAACCTAAAATTATTAGACTAAATATTTATGTAATGAGTGTTTTGTAGTACAATAAAATAAAAACCAATTTAAAAATTTATGTAAATATTTACAATATCAGATCTTGTAATAAAATGGGGAATAAAATCACAAAGAAACAAATTATTTCTATTTGTCGTATTGCCTGGACATAATTTAAAGTATCAATATTTAGACTGAGTATCATTTAATATTTCATTGGAATCTCATGATTTTATTCGAAAGTGAAAAAAAAAAAGCTATATATGCATATATATAATTTTTTTAATGTGTTTGTTTTACCTTTTCCATGCATAAATAGAATCACACTTTTCAGAATTAAATACTATGTCAAAATATTTATGTATTGACAGAGAGATTGTCCTTATTTCCAGGAATACTTGAAGGAATTTTAAGTGAAAATTATATGCATTGATATGGGTGACTATCCATTTTCATAGTTATTTGTGATTTGATTAGACAATTGCATTTATCTAAGAGAGTTCACATATAGACTGGATATATATATATTACAAATATTTGTTGACAAAGACTATGAGGATAGTCGAAAGCGCTCCTAAGTGACATTTATATTTTTTGTTCTTTTTAAAAAAATTTAATTACTGTATTTTCTAATATTTATTTATAAGTTTATATATATATATATATGTATGTATGTCTGACATACTGTTTGCAAGATATATATATATTTATTTATTGCAAAGAAGATTAATAAAACCCTATATAACTATATAACAAATATCAATGCATAGAGAAAATTAACAACAAATTCATTACTATATAGTATGTCATTCTGGAATAGGGATCTGATCAACTCACTCTAGAAATTAATGTCATACTTCCTACACAATACTTTTAACATGTCTATATTCTTTATTACTTTTTACAATACTTTTTTACAACACACTATTGATAGTTTTGATTGCTGCAGCAATCTTCTTCAGAACTATAACAAACACAATACAAATACATGAATATAAATATACATTAACATATAATTTTATATTTATATATTCCATCTTATAATACATAAAATGTAAAATTATATGTTTATGTATATTTGTATTCGTGTATTGTATTTGTTATAGTGCTGAAGAAGATTGCTGGGGCAATAAAAACTGTCAATAGTGACTTGTAAAAAAGCATTGTAAAAAGTAATAAAGGATATAGATGATATCAAATATTATATGGATTTGGCAATGCAATAAGAAATATAAAATTATAATACTTCATAAAGAAGATAAAGAATGCTTTTAATATGTTTAATATTTAAATTACAAATGTGAGATTATATTTAAGAGAGAGAGAGAGAGAGAGGGAGTAAACAAAATTGCAAATGCATGTTTATAAACATATTATAAATTTGCAATATTTTTGTGAATATGCATTTTTCAAAAATTTATATATATATATTCTTGAATAGAATCTAATTAAATCATTGAAAATCATCACATTGATGCATGGGTGTTAAACGTGTTAATTTCTAATGTCACCTGATAAAATTCCTATTCCAAGATGATAAAATATTACAATATTTTAGTGATTAAATGGGTGTTAATTTTTCTAAGTATTGACATAGTAGTTATTATCTATTTATTTATGGGCATGTATGTGGTTTGATTAAGTGGCATTGTTAAATCTGTTTAAATGTATTTTGACATTTGTTTTTAATATATTTATATGTGACTTTTATAATTCCACACATGCACGCACATACATGTATGCATTTGCCAAGGTTTTATTATTTTTTTTCAGACTTGAATATAATCATGCATATATATATACACCTGGGTCTCATTTTACACGATAGATAGGTTCCTCAGAAAACACGTGCAAACAAAATCATGCAAAAATAGATGTAACTTACATTGAAAAGAGGGGGATGCGGTCTGTGATTTTTCAAAATTTGCACAAAAGCAAAGCACCAACGTAAAATTACTTTAAAATTCGCGCAAAAAAAAAAAATAATAAAGATATAAAATATGACTAATAAAAAATTTCAAATTTGAAAAAAATTGATACAAGACAAACTTTTTTTAACCATAATATTTAATTTTATTCAAAATAATATATTTTTATGCATAATTTACAGTACAGTAATTTACATTTTTTTATACACATTTTAATTATTATGATTTTCTGGTGACAACGTAAATAGTAATTAATCTTTGAGATGATGATTTTATTAATTGTTTACGAAATTCGTGATATCCAGACATACAACCATTTAGCTCTCGTTGGAATTTAAGAGCACGTTAATGATTAGTGTCATTAATAAGAAAATAATAATTGATTATGCTCTTTTTTAAAAAGCAAAAACAGAATGTGATTTAAAATGCAAAATTAACATGCACAATGTTTGAACAAATTTACATTATAATCTTGTAAAATTTAATGTGTGTATACATAAAATGTGGAAATCATGATTTTAATTTCATTATTGCCTAAAATCTTACTATTATAAAGCACTGAAAATATTGAAATTACTAAGATGAAAGTTGAATTCCAATAATGTGCTATTACTTTCAATATAACGTAAGTGCGCGAAATTTATTATTTAAAGTAATAGCACATTATCGGAAATCAACTTCTGGTGAAACATGAATCACGTAACTTCAAAATCATGTTAAATAAGTCCACATAAAAAGAGACCCAGGTGTATATCAAATAGCACTGGAATTATTTCCAGAAATACCTGCTTATAAAGAATCAATTTTATTATGAGAAAAAAGTAATGGAAAGCTCTTTCAATGATATTCAAATATTATTGCTTGTTAGTCATTTTGTATATTATATAAACCTGATTTTATTTTTAAAAAGTATTATAATTTCTACAGTCCATTAACTTAGTTAAAAACAACAACTTATTTTAAGATTTTTTAAAAAACATGTTATTTTAAAATAACACTAGAAAATGTGTTTAATTCTCTATCAAGTTCTGTAATTTCTATTATTTTATCTGTGGTGATATCAGAAACATGAAATAAACTAATGATTTCTAATAATATTGAGAGAATTTGAAATTTTTTTTTAAATAAATAAATTTTATCTGAGTAAATTAGGTCATTTCATTAATTTTTGATGCAAATTTCAAATATAAATTTATAGTAATAATAAATAAATATGTAAATCTTATTCAAATAAATACATTTCAATAAATTACCACTAAATTTTCTCTTATGTTTGCATATAATTTCTGAACAGGAAACATCAGGTTTACAGCAGCCATTTAAATTCTCTCAAAAAGACATAAATTATATTTTTTCACTGTGAATTTTGATGATAACTAAAACTTTTCACATCTAATTTAAAGTTGTAATTATAAATTTATTTAAAAGCACATTGATTACATAAGTAATATCTACTAAGGCTTTAACCTCAAGAATATGCATGTAAAAATGCGATATTAGGGACCTCTACAGGTTTTAATCAGAATTAAATATTTAACTACCTGAATTGATAGTTTGAACTTATATGTAAGATTCCCAATCCTTTAATTGGAATGATTGTGTCAAACAACAGAGGCAAATAAAATAGTATTCTTAATGTTTCAGTGTTATTCCAATTCATTTTTTTCAGACCTTATATTTTTCTTAAGTTTTTTTTCCTCATGGGCTGTAGATTAAAATGCATGCAAATAATTTTTTTCTAATGTCTTTTCAAGACATTTCCTTTATGTGTTCACAGTATTCATGCTATTGACTTTTAAAAATATCCAAAATGTCTCTTGGTGACCTCTAGCTATACTAGTAAAGTTTCACAATAAAAATATTTTAGTGTAAATGTCATCACATTTTGTTACTTTAATATGTGCTATATACCATTTTGTATTCATAAATTATATAGAAACATATTTTACTTGAAAAAATATTAGAATAAATATATACATATACACCTGGGTCTCATTTTATGTGGATTTTTTAAATGCGATTTTGAAGATATGCGATTCATGTTTCTTCTTAAAATCTTTTTATGTGGGTTTTCTTTTACATGATAAATAAATTCATATTTCACTATATTTATTAGAAATCAAAAAATGTACATCATTAATAACTTATTTTGACTTGATATACTTTTTTTTTTCAAAAATATAACGTTATATTAGCAGCTAACATGAATATGGCCTGAAGCTATTTAAGAATCTTAGCTGCTACATAAATAACCTACTGATACTTATGAGTAAATAATAATAATAGATTTATACTTATGAGTATAAAAACATCACAATAAATATTCAAAAATTTTAAACCTTTAAAACATATTTTGTTAGATATAACCGACATAAATATTCTTTTAGATTTTTAAAAATAATCAGAAATAAGGAAGACTTTGTAAACTGAAAATAATCTTTCTAATGATAATGCATAATCTTTTTGTTTTGATTGCAATCTCATTTTTTAAATATAGAAACAAAATGTGAACATTTAAAATTTATTTCAATAGTAATTAAAAATATATATCAAATGAAGACAAATTTATTATTTTCTGCTAAGTAATAAACACTTAATCATAGATTTTATGTTAATGTGTGAGACAAAGAAAAATGTCAGAAAATGTAGAAATCTGAGTTTGCTGCAATGAACAACCTCTTAAATTCCAATGAGAGTTAAATAGTTGTATGTCTGGATATTATGAGCTTTATAAACAATTAGTAAAATCCTCATCTCAAAGTTTAATCACTGATAACATTGTCAACAGAAAACCATTAACACAAGACTGAATATGGCGCTAGTTGTATGTAAAATTAAATACTGTAGTTAATAAAAAAAAGTAAAAAAAGTTTGTCTTGTATCAATTTTTTTCAAACATTTGAAATTTTTTATTAGTCTTACTTTATTTCCTTATTTTTTTTATGCAAATTTTAAAGTAAATTTTCCTTGTTGCTTTGCTTTTATGTGATTTCTGAAAATTACAGAATGCATCCCCCATTTTTCAAGGTAAGTTAAATCTATTTTTGTACAATTTTTTTTTAATATGGAGTTTCTGCAGAACCTATCTACCGCATATAACAAGACCCAGGTATATACCTTATTTGCAAAATCAAATACTTTTGTTCACCAACAAATATGATTTAAATTAAATTATGTTCAGTTAATATATGTGTACATCTTAAATAAAACCCATGAATAAATTTGTAATGCAAATACAAATTTTGTATATCATCATCATCAACCATTATCAATCCACTGCAGGATGAAAGTCTCTCCAAGTTTAATCCATCTTCTCCGATATTTAGCTTCTCTTCTCCACAACACCCCTGCACATTTTCTTATTTCATCCATCCATCTCACATGTGGTCTCTTTCTGGGTCTTTTATAATCTCTTGGAATCCACTTTAAATTTCAATTGTCCATCTATTATCATCTCTTCTAGCAATATGTCCATCCCAACTCCATTTCAATTTTTTAATTTTTTCAATAAGGTCAGGAACACCTGTTTGTTGTCTTACTCATACATTGCGTTTTCGATCTCTTCTTGTTACTCCCAACATACTCCTTTGAGTGGTCTGAAGTCTCTGTATTGCTCTTCTATTAAGTGTCCAAGTCTCAGATCCATAAGTTAGAACTAGTAAAACACATTTGTTAAAAACCATCCTTTTCAAACACATAGGCATATTTCCTTTTAGTATCAAGTTATTTCTACCAAAAGCACTCCAACCAAGTTTAATTCTATGATTAATTTCCTCCATTATATTTCCATCTGTATTAATAATCTGACCAAGGTATTTGTAACTGTTAACTTCTTCTAATTCTTCATAATCAATCTTTATTTTCATATTTTGAGCAAATCGATTAAACATTACTTCAGTCTTTTTAACATTTATCTTTAGTCCTACTTTTCTACTTTCATCTGCTAACTCCTGCAACATTTCCTGCAGCTCTGAAGCATTATTTGCAAAAACAACTACATCATCTGTGAAATCTAAATGACTTAAATACTCTCCATTTACTTTCACTCCTTTAGTTTCCCATTTTAATTCACAAAATACTTCTTGCAGCACTGCTGTAAAGAGTTTTGGAGATATGGAGTCACCTTGTCTTACACCTTTCTCAATGTTGATTTTTCCAGTATCATTATGTAATCAAATTGTTGCTGTTGCATTTTTATAAATATTCTTTAAAATATGACAATATCCTGGATCCATACCTTGATGATCCAATGCTTTAATCACTGAAGAAATGTGTATAGAATCGAATGCCTTTTCATAATCTACAAATCCAAAACATAATGACAACTCATATTCATTTGTCCTTTCTATGACTTCTCCCAATACCTGGATATGATCTATTGTACTAAAACCACTTTTAAATCCAGCTTGTTCTCTTGGTTGGTGGAAATCCAAAGTTCTCTGTAGACGAGTTGTAATTATCTTGGTAAAAATTTTATATAAAACTGATAAAAGGCTGATAGGTCTGTAATTTCTAATATCTTCTTTATCACGTTTTTTAAATATTAATATTATTACTGAATTCTTCCAATCTTCCGGTACATCTTTATCATTTAGACATTTGGTATATAACTTTGCTAAAATTGTTTCAATTTCTTCACCTGCTTCTTTTAATATATCAATTATAATTCCATCATTTCCTGGAGCCTTTCCTTTCTTCATACATTTACTTGCATGTCTCACTTCTTCATTTAAAATTCTGGACAATTCCGAAGATGTAATAGATATAGGAGGTACTTGTTCTTTATTACTATATAATTCTTGATAAAAATCTTCTACCAATTTCATGATGTCATCTCTCTTTTTAGTAATAATTCCATCTTTTTTTCTTATTGCAGATATAAATTTCCTACCAATACCAAAATGTTGTTTAACATTTTTGAGACTTTTTATTTTCTTCTACAGCTTTCCTTGCTATTTCACAGTTATACTTTCTTATATCATTTTCAACTCTTTTCCATACCATTTTACAAAATTCGAGATATTCAATTCTTTTTAATACATCATTTTTGTATATCTTCATATTCCTTCTTTTCTTCATAAATTCTCTAGTCTCAGCAAAAATTTTATTAGTCAATTGCTGCTTTTTTCTACCAGCTATGTTTTTTGCAGTTTTTAAAAGTGTAGTTATTTTCATATTAATTTCATTCAAATCTGAATCATGTTCAAAATCTCCTAACACTTGAAACCTATTTGTAAGTTCTAATTTAAATTCATTAGAATGTTTCTGAAGATTAGGAATATCAACTGTAAATATTGTTTTTCTTAATAATTTTTGTTTCTCTAGTTTTACATTAACACGTAACTTACACCTTACTAATCGATGATCACTTCCTGTGTTAAATTTATTAAGAACATTACAATCTTGAAATATGTATTTTCTGTTAGTCAAAATATAATCCAATTCTGCTGTACCTTCATTTGGATGCTTCCATGTCCATTTCCTTTTAATATTTTTCTCAAAAAATGAATTCATAATATAAAGTTTTTCTTTTTCTGCAAACTCCACAAGTCTATGTCCTCTCTCATTTCTATTACCATAACCAAAATTACCTACAGCAATTTCATCTTTCATTTGGCTACTAATTCTAGCATTAAAGTCTCCCATAACAATTTTAAAATGTTGTTTACTCTGATCAAAAGCCTTTTGTACATCCATATAAAAATCTTCTACTACTTCATCACTATGAGAACTTGTTGGGGCATAAACCTGAATTATCTGCATTTGGTATCTGCTATTAAGTTGTATAACTAATCTTGCCACTCTGTCCGATACACCATCAATCTCCACAATATTGTTCTTCCACTTTTTATTTATAATGAATCCTACTCCACTTGTATTTCCAATATGTGTGCCTTTATAATAGAGTATATGTCCATTTTTTAAAACAAGTGTTTCTTCTCCTTTTCTTCTAACTTCACAAAGTCCAATAATGTCCCATTTAATATAAGACAGTTCTTCTTCTAATTCTTGCAATCTTCCTTCACTTGAAAGTGATCTGCAGTTGTAAGTACCTAAATAAAAAGTCGTCATCAAATGGCAGCCTGGGTCCCCAATTCGGGGATTCTTAGCACCCTCCACCTTCGGCCACCAACCGCTGCCTTGGTTGGTGACTTTACAGCTTCCTGGGAATAAGGGCCATGCTTTATTTTTGTCTGTCATAATTGTATATATGTATGGGAAAAATATTTATCATTTACACAAACATTCATTATGCCTTATCAGGCATTGAGAAGAAAGACCATGGTGTTTCTTGATCTTAACCTCAGAGGTAAAAAGCCAATAAACTCACCATGCTGGCTAATGCATGTTGGTGAGCAGCCCATCCATGTTCGTATACTATATGAATAATCACATAGTAATAACAGCTGCAACGACAAGAACGTATGGAATGGACATTAGGAATTTGCCCTGCTCGGTTTCTTTAAGGCCTCCAAGAGGAATCAAAGGGTATCCTTTCAGTTAATAGCAAACTCCTTTCTGCAGCCAAATTTTGTATATATGAAATGAAATTTTAAAGTTTTTAAAAAATCTTTTAGAAAAAAATTCACTCTAAAATTTTTATTCTATTGTTGCATAAAAGTAAATTTAAAAAATCTATTAACAAATATCATGATTTGGTAGTTTATGTAACAGACAAAAACTTAAAAATTATGTAAGTTTGTAGAAAAAAATTGACTAAAGATATTATTATACTCGATTTTCATTCATACTATAAGTGAAACACTATGTAAACAATTGTCTATATTTGCTATGTCTGAAAAGTATTAGTGTTTTATTTTTTCACATTAATATATATATCATTAAAAACCAGTCAACACATAGATAATCTTAATAGCAATAACAATCAATAATTTCAAACAATTGTCAAGCCAAGGAGGTTGCCATGACAATGGTTTGACATTCTTTATTGTTATTTATATTAGGATTGTCTAAGTATTGACTGGTTTCTAATAGTTATATATATATAAGGAAGTAAAATAAATTATACTACTTTAGTACAAACAAACTAATTCATATTATGAGTTTACCTGTGTAATTCTGATACATATAAGAAACAAACAAAAGCAGCATCACTTAGAAACATTCTGTTTATTCAAATATATTTTGTTACATTTTTGTTTAGAAGAGTTGAAAATAAAGAGTGAGGTAAGTTCCTCTGAAATCATATGATCCTGAATATATGTATCTAATACTTTGATATTCTGCCATTAATAGGAATATGACAAACACTATAACAAAGATTAAAACAAATTAAGTAGGCTGAATATACCTTCAATGAAGAAGTGTCATAATCATGGTTATCAGTAAGTTTGACGTTTATTTTTAATGATTTAAAAGATCTCCTTTTTGTTAATCTGAATGACCTTGGTTCTTTGATCATTATATATTCATTTTGTGCAACAAACTAAGCCTCTTTAATTTTTTATTTTCTGTCATTCCTTTCTTTACACATTATATTAACAATGCTAGGGTCAAAACCTTGTTCATTATTCTTTTCATGATTGTGTATGGAACAAGATGTAGCCAGAAAATTGTCCCTACACACCCTATGGTAAAACAACAGCAAGTTTAAGAACAAGAATCATGCAGCATGCAATAAAGTAAGGCTAAGATTGCTTTAGCAAACTTACTAGTCTTTTTACAACCATGAAAGGAATTATAAAGATAATTCTGGATAACTTTAACCTTGGCATTAATTCTGGATAACTTTAACCTTGGCATTGTTAAGATAATGCACAAAAAAAAAGTAATGACAGAAAATGAAAATCAAAGATGCTTAGTTTATTATGAAAAATGAATATGTAATGAATCAAGGAGCCAATAGCATTCCAATTAACAAAAAAAAATGGATTCCTTAAATCATTAACAATAAACTTTACTTATTAACAGCCATGATTATTAAGCTTACGCATCAAAATTATACTCGGTCTATTTAATTTGTTTTTCCCCCTGTTATAATATTTTTTATTATATATATAACTTGGTGATTGAGAGGTCAGCACAGCTGCCTTAAAAGCAGTTGTCCTGGGTTAGCGGGTTCGCTTCCCAGCCGATGCTATGACACATGAAAAAAAAAAAAACATTTTTAAAATAATTTTTTGGTAATTTTTTTTTTTGGTATTTGTGACTTTTAGTAAACCAAGATAGCAACCTGTATTTTTGATAAACGTAACAATGCCCCTCCCCCCAATGTTTATTAAAAAAGTGACTGGTACAAAACATTGCATTTAATATTTACATTTTATTTTTTTTATTAGTTATTTTAAAAATAATAATTATGAAAAAAAATTAATTATAATATATAAACTTCATTTTTTTTGTATTATAAATCAAATATTTATACTTTATTTATGTTATCAGTGTGCAATTCCTAATGTCCTCCAAAATTGTATAGTCTTTTTGAGTCAAATCCATAATTTTTATTCTAATTGTTAACATTATTTTTAAAAAATTAAATTGTCTGAAATGAATGTATACTTCAGAATGTAAACTCATTGTTAAGCTGTTCTTGAATTATTTTCACACTGTCTCTCTATGTAATTTATTTACATTGTAATTCTTTTTATTTTTCAATTCTGGTTTGAATGTAAAGTTTCATATCATGATCATTAATGATACTTTTTGAGAGGGCAGGATGCCGTACTTTTGTAAATATTCTACTGCATCACATTCTATGTCAGGAAGATCCCAAACTTTAATCATGATGACAATTTATCAAAAAAAAATGCTGACAAAAACAACACACTGAATCAAAACAAAATATGACAATGCTAAGAACATTTGTCGCTTCCATTTCCAATATAACATTTAAAAAAAATTAAAATAAAGCTCCTAAATGAAATTTATCAGAATTTAGTATCTTTTTTTAAAATTTAACAATCGGTGTTTTTTTTTTAATTTAAGAACTAACACATCTTTACCAGATAATAGACCCTCAAAACAGTATATTTATCAATATTTACAAAAATATCAAGTCAGATGTCACATGAGCTAATTTAAACAAGCTTGTATTACAAATGTTATATAAAAAGCTCGCAAATAAAAACTTAACAAGCTTTGCAGAATATCCTAACTCCAGACCGGTTTCTGCTACTGGCTTCCTCAGTGAGATGCTAGGATATTCAAGCATTAGATCACTTGAATATTCTAGCATCTCACTGAGGAAGCCAATATCAGAAACAGGACTGGAGTTAGGGATATTCTGCGAAGCTTGTTAAGTTTTTATCTGCGAGCTCTTTATATAACATTATCAATATTTATCAAACATAAGTGCTGCTATCTATGTTTACTCAAAAACTCACAAGTACATTTTTTTTAAAATTATTTGCATCACTTATCTATTACATATTCACTCCATAGAGACAAAGGCTAACACTTTCATAATCTATTTCATTCTCATATTTTTTTAGACAATCAAAATTTATTACACCAAGACTACTTTTGTGCATCACATACATAATTTTACTTTGAAAAATTTTTAGTTTTATTTTAAGAAAATTGTATATATAGATGGAGTAAGGGGTATATTTTATAATTTTAAATTAAACAAAATAATAGAATATGTCAGATATGCTTAAAACTTATATTCCACTATACACATTTCAAATTTGTGAATAAAGATATCTGTTCAAAATAAATGATATTCAAGTTGTATTTATAGCTCAAGTTGCAGCTTCTCATATGACTTCAACATTCATGTTCATTTTGTAAATATAAAATTACTGCAGCTTAAAGTGCCAAGTTTCTTGTCAAGTATATGAATTTGGCAGTCTTATATATGATGACTAATCAATAATAATTTATAGAACAAATGTATAGTATTGTAACTACTTTTGACTATGTTAACTATTAATAATTTATTTATGCTGTATATTAATGAAATCTAATCATTTCTTTTTTCTCCTGTCTCATTTTTTTTAAATAACTTTTTGTTTTATTTCTAATTTTGCTATTAATTCTCATCCCTCTCTCTAAAATTTATCTTTTTTTAATTATAATCTTTTTCTTCATTAAATATATATATATAATAATTGTGTGAGAACTAAACTAAATTGAACTATGGGTATTGTGAAAGGATATTCCATTTTGATTATTCAATGTTATATAATTGACAAAGACTACAAGATGTATAGTCAAAAGTACTTCTAATAAAATAACTATAAGTTATTTCATTCCAATATCAGCCTTTCAAGCTAATTGAGCACGCACCTTTTGAGTGTTAAATAAATGAATACTCTCTTCTTCAATCCAAGATATAGTATTTATGCAGGAATACTATAAGTTATGTAAATTTTACTGTATTTTGATATATATACTGATTTAAATATTACATATGTATATAATAACAATCAATAATTTTAAACTGTTGTCAAGGCAACCACCTTTTAGCAATAAAATTTAACCTTGAGCATTATTATATATATATAATTAGAAGCGATTATTTAGTTCAGTATAGTATAGACAATATACTTTTATTTAAATATATATATATGAATTAAATATTTTCATGGTTTGTTATTATAATAAAGAATAGAATTGAGAAGATAATATCCATGAAAATAGAGATGACCTTTAATCTTTAATGTTGGCAAGAAATTATCAATTACTAGAAATTACCAATGCCTGAGATTTAACCAGTTTTCTCATTAATCTATAATAGTTCTTTTGTTGGAATGTACTGTTAAAATAAGAGATCCTCTTTTATTTTAAATCCAAGTTCCTATATGGATTTAAACCCAGAAAGCTATTTTTATAGGCGTGAGATATGAAAGAATAACATCTTTTATGACTTTCTTTAAATATTTTTAACTTTTTCAAAGAGTTGTATATGTTGAATTAAATATTTCTATGAATTATTATTTTAATAAAGAATAGAAATAAAAAATAATATCCATGTAAATAGGGATGACCTTTAGCCTTTGATGTTACTAAGAAATTATCACCTGCTGAGGATAAACCAGGTTTCTCACTAATCTGTAATAACTCTTCTATTTATACTTCTACTAACATTTTAATATTAAATGTTCACTGTTCTTTACCCATATAAGTAACATGATAAATTTAAATTTTTTTTTTCCATTTCTTAGTATATAACTTTGTCTCTAATGGTTCTGGTCTTATCTTAAATAACTAATCCTCATCTTATTATAAATATTTTTTAGATTTGATATTGATGATAACTACATGTTTTAAATTTCTCTATATTTTGTCCAATGATTTGCTAAATTTTCTATCCATCTATTCCATTTCCATTCCACTATATCCTTAATTGTCTAATTTAAATAGTCATCTCATTCTTTTATAAGTACATTGAAATGTATTTCCAATCAAATTCTTTTACATATTTTAAATTTCTTAATGAATTTATTTGTCATTCCTTTTAATTAATTCAAAATTAAATTGTAATTCTTTAAACAGTTTTATCTTACTTATATAATTTCTTGTACGATATGATGATACATTCACTTCACTTCACCTTAGAAGCTTTATTTTCTACACATGTATTTTGTCCATATATATATATATTGCTACTTCCTTGTTTTAATTTTACACAAAACAGAGGATAATTCATATTTATCATGTATTAAGTCATTTTCATAAATGACATTAGATATAGCTTTATTTTCAGATAAAGTGAGAAATAAAACAATGGATACCCATAAGGTGTGAATTTGTTAAGATTCCTCACATTCATAAGAAATAAGTATCACATATCAAATAATCAATAAAAAAAGAAACCACAAACTTATTTTAAAATTTCTCTATTATGGATGGTCACCTCTCTGATACAATAATAATTAAGATAAAAACTCTAATCTGTACACTCTAGCTATTTCTTTAGTGACAACAAAATTTCAGAACGCAATAGCCTTTAAAAAAGAATTTAACAGAATACTATTGATGATGGTGAATTATTTATTAAATGTCTTTAGAAAAATTCAATTAGTACTAGCATACAGTTTAATGTATAATGTTGCATTATGAATGGTGTTATTCTCTCTTCTTCATGCTTTTCTGGCCTGACCAATTATAGTCTACGTGTGGGAGTTAAATTGTTTTAGAATATTGATTTTAAAAAACTCAGAATTTAATTCAGAGTAAACTTTCACATAGATGTAAAACAAAATTTAGTATTTTATAATTAATACATTGTACAGGCTTAAACCTGTATTTATATATGTAATATATGCAGGATTTGAACTCAGACTTTCACACGACCCACTACTCTCAGTGCCATCTCATATTGCCAACCCACCTGATCACACACATGTTGAAAAGATAAATAATCACCAGTATATGTATTTCATGCTAAACCAGCAATCATCAGTTGGTCTAGATTACTATCCTCACATATATATAATCAATGCTCAGCTTTATATTAAGATAGCCAATCTTCATACTTTAATGGACAGGCTTCAAACTATTTCAACTCACAACTGTTCAGCAATTAATATAAACAAATTGTTAACAGTGAAAATTGTATTTCAATTGTATTTAATGGCAAGAAGAAAGTGCAAATTAAAGAAAAACTTCACATATGATAAAAATTTTCAAAGTAACATTAAAGAAAAATAATAATATGTATTTATTGCTTAGGAGTTCACAAAATAAGTCTGAGCACAGAAGCACCAGAACCGGAAACAGTCCATGAAATTTACACCCCAGAATCTGTCATTCTGCCACTGTATTAAACCACAAAGGTCAAAATTATATATATATAATGCAAATGAGGAAATAACATCCATGTAAATAGAAATAACTTTTAACCTTTTCTAGTATGAAGAAATTTTCAATTATTACTAAATGTCAATTACTGAGGCCAAACCAGTTTTTTCTTTAAACTTATAATAGCTCTTTTGAGTTTTTTGTTGAAATAAAAGGGGTCCTCTTTTACTTCAAACCCAAGTTCTTATATGTATTTAAATCCAGAAAGCTATTTATTCTTTATTATAATAGCAATTCAGGAAAATATTTAATGTAATATATATATACATATAACTTCTATTATTATTATACACAATATAAAATACATTATATGTTTACAGATTATGTATTAAATTATAAATTTTATTGAAAACTGTTGATCCATAATGATATCAGAATAATATATTTGTTTTATTTTTTACTATATATATATAATCAAAATATTCTAGAATAAAGATTAAAAAATACAAAATGCTGATATAAAATTAAAATTAAATCTTTGCTATAGCCAGTTTATGGCATTTTACTCCATCTTGAGTAGTATGTATATAATTTAATACTATCATGCTTCTGGTTAAATTTTAATTTACACTCTAAAAAAAAAAACATCGTAGCTAGGAGAATAAATGTAAAAATTGTATATTCTTGTATGAAATCAGAGAACATTGAAAACAATGTTATCTGAAATGATTAATATTGTTTAGAAATTATTTTATTAATCATATAGTTAGTTACTTGAGAGGTCATATGTTATTTAGGTACCAGAAATGATGCATTGAGTGCTGATCCATAGGAACTTCTAATTATTGGATGCATCACTAAAAACTGCATAAAAATTACTTAGAACAAAGTAATAGAATAGTTATTGTTTAATATGCCATGTTCCAAAATGATAGATGGACTTTTGATTCAGAAACTTTCAGCCCTTCAGTTCATCATTTTAGCCCTGGTTTAAACTATGCAGTACCATTGCTTGTTGTGCCTATTTTATAATCACAAAATTTATGATAATCCCATCATAAATTATTAGGCTCATTCCTATAGAATGTTATTACTGAAAAATATTAATAAATTGTATTAATAAAAGATTTTTTTAAAAAAAATTAAAATACTATTTTACATCTATAGTGTGAGAAAAAAGCCATGCATACTGGTTTTAGAATATACTTTAAAAAGGAGAGTTAAAATTTTTATATAGTTAAAAAAAAAATCATAATTATTAAATATATATGGAAATTTTCAAACTGTCATTATAAGTTAGCAAACTTGGTTTAATATATTGGGATAAATATGTAAATCGAAAAGAATTATTGTAATAAATAGCATTTTTTTAAATAAATCAAAAAAGCACTTTAGGAGAACAGAAATACATGTTTATCCTGTTGGCTTAAAGTGTTTCTATTTTTTTTAAGAACATGAGAATTATTAAATTTAATTTTTAATTTATATATTAAAATATTTAATTGAATTCGTGTCTTTTGTATATATTATTTATTTTAAATGGTGCATAATTTGATATTAAAAATATTTGGAAAGAAATGAAATAAATATTTTTTTTTTATTTTAAAAAAATAATATGTTAAATACATAACTAAGGAAATAATAGTAAATATATTTAAGATATTAAATTATTTTTCATATTTATGACTAATATATGATTTTATTAAAAATATTACTTATTTAAATGTATTTGAATGTCCAAAATAAATCATTACTATAAAGCATACCCCCCCCCCCCTTCTTTTTTAAATGTGAATTCTGATTTCTGTATCGGGATGCTGCTTTTTGAAGACATCAAAATAATTTAACAGTTATATTTTCTCCTACCATATTTTATAATAATTCATTAAATCTTTGAAGCAGATATTTTAAAAAATTAAAACCATCAAAATACGCAATAGTGTTATGGTTAATCCATTATTACCTAATAAAACATTCAAATACATCCTTTTTAGTTAAAAATATTGAGATTTTATTCAAATTTGTTCTAATTCACTTGGGTAGCCCACATTAGCACACTATATCCTGAATCACATTATTTTAAAAAAAAAAAAAAATTATCAACATCCAACATGGCTACCTTGCTTACTCTCCTTTATTATACAATAAAAGCATTAATATTATCAAAATAATAATTTTAAAAAAATATGAAAAAAAAAAATAAGTTAATTAACTATAAGCATTAAACTACTGTATATTAAGAAATGACAATTCCAAGCAAAAAATAAGAAAAGGGAATAAAATATATCTATAATATTTTTTTCATCTAATTAACATAAAACAGTAATGACACTTGGCTTCATTATAATAATGAGTGTATTATATTTAATATCAAAATGTAACATATTTTAGTCAAATTTTCAAAAAAGCATTTTTAAAAGGAAAAAAAAAATGTGAACAAATGATTTAGTTTATTTATCTGATTGTAAGAATCTGACATTTGCAGATGATATTTATTATAGCCAAAGCCTGGCTTAAGATGATTATTTAAAGTCAAACAGTAGCCATGATGGTTAATCTTGGCAGGATATTACATATATAAATAATGGCTGGCACCAGCTTCAATTTTTTTTATTATTGTTATTATTATTTATTTAAGATAACAGAGAGTAAAAACATTCAAAGAAAGAATTCAAATAAAAATGACTGCTGTTAAGGATAACAGGCGCTTCGTGCTCTCCGTGAACTTACTGGGAAGTCAAACACGTTTGTTATTATCAGTAAAACCCAGCTACCCACTCTCTAAAGATCAACCATGGGTGCAATTGGTTATCCGGGCCGATGACATCATTCATACCGCCATTATACCTGGGGAGTTAGAAATGTCTAAAACACCCAACTGAAAAATATGCAAATCTCTATGACTCAAAATCACAGCTAATATTTCAAATAATGAATTATTAATTATTTTTAAGCCATGAATAAAAAAAAAAAAAAGAAGAATCTTTTTTCTTTAAAAAAAAAACAACGCATACGTGTGCATATATATATAAGTAGAATAATTTACATAAATGTATGTGTCTGCATAAATATATAAATGTATATGTGTATAAGCAAGTACGTGTATTATATGAAAGTATAAAGTTATATTTAACAAACACACACACACACACACGTACATAGTTTGAATTATTATATATATATATATTAAAAACAAAACTGGATTTAATTTTATAAAATTTAATACGCAAATATATATAATGACATTAAAAAATATATATTACTGTTATATATAGTTATTTTAGCCAGATTACTTTAATTTTTATAAAAATATATATATTTCTTTATTTCAGTAAGTTTTCTTTTACAAAAACTAAGAATCTACATAAAAATAATGATATAAATATAGGCTAGAAATTGACAGCCTTAAAATTGGTTACTTCTGATTTCTTTTTTAAATCGAGCTTAAGGCTTTGAATTAGAAAAAAATAACATCATTTTAATTAGCGCTTTTAAAAGTCTCAATGCTTAAACGGGCAGATGCATATCTTACAATGGGTAAAAAAAAAAAAAAAAGAATTTTTTGACCTCTAATCATTAACCTTTGACCTCATCATTGTTATTTATAATGAGATATTTAATAAGCAATCAGTAATAGCAAAAAAGATTTCTAAATATTTTTTTATTTTCAGATTATAATGTCTTTGATTTTTTAGATATGATCAAATCCAATCTTAGTGCACCTATTGATATCTTGGATTTTTATTTTTATTATCTTTAATCTGATATCAAGTGATAGTTGAGTCCTGTATTAAATGACACGGTACTAACATTATTAATAAATTCCCCATTGGTTTTTCGTGTGTCATTTTGCTTATACGCACTGACAAAAAAAAAAATGCATATGTTTTTACGGTATTCTATTTGTTTGTTGTATTTTTTAGAGGGGCAAATTTAAATACGGCCCACTATCAAAACTATACACAATATTTAAAAATAAAATTACTTGCAAAGCTTTTATTTATCTTTTGTTAATAAATGCGGCTTAATTTCTTTTTTCTTTTCTTTTTTAGAAAATAATAAAATATTTTTAAGTAATATATAAAATATATATTAATAAAAATTATTTATTATAGTAAGTATAAACATTAATAAACTAATTCTTATAGAATCATAATATTTTAATACATTAATACAAAAGTTTATATCTATTAATAATGATTTATAATTATTATTTTTTTATACATGCAATTTAACAAACATACATACATTTTAATTGTATAAATAGTTAGTTGTATTAGTATGACTATAAACTATACTACTGACTTAATTACGAGATAAATTATCGTATCATTATATATACTGCATTATAAACACTATATTGTTAATTTTTGTGTTATGTTATTAAATTTTATTACGAATGTTTTCATTTCAAAAATAATTATCACCGTTAATATAATTATACTATAATAAACCTTTTAAAAATATATCTTATCAAATTAAAATAAATAATATACATAATTATATAAAGTGTTAATATACTTTAATCTTAATTTTCAAAAGTTATTTTGTTTATATTACACATATGCAAACATTTTCACTAAGTTTCTCTGTCGTGTGCACGTTCACACACACATTATATGTATATATCTTGAACTATTACTAGATAAAATTGAGTTTCTCACAAATCGGTGGACATAAAGATGTACTGATGCAGGTTTTTTTTTTTATTGGAGAGAATTAATTATCCAAATTTAAGCTAATGTATATATAATATACATTTAAAAGAGAAGTATAGTATACCCACACTGAATTTAATTATCAAGAGAAAATAGAAATGTACATATATAACGAAAAATATTAAGAAATTTAAAATGAACTTAATTAATTATTGAAGTTAATAATGTTTTTTAAGTCGAACTAATTATATTTATTAATATTAAGAAGTAGAATTAATTTTATTTATTAATATTAAGAAGTAGAATTAATTTTATTTATTAATATTATTATTAAGCTCGTATTTTTAAAATTAAATATAGGCATTCCCAAGAGCGGTTTTTTTAATGATTATAATATAAATTATTAATTTTTGTTTTTTATATATAATAATTTTATTGCGGTATTACTTTTTTTGTTTTGTTTTATAACTAAATTTTGTTTAATTATTATGAATCCACTTGATGCATAACTTCCCATCCCAATCTTTTCTTAATAATTTAATTATTGTACTGCAATATATATATATATATTGCTAAAATCAAAGACATATATAAACAGCGAGGATTGCCAATTCCTCTACAGGCTTTGTGATAAATGCTTAGCCAGAGCCAGCACTTAAAATATCTCTGTCAGGAACCCTTCCCCAAATCCCTAAGCATGGTTTCGTGTGTTGGCACTCCTCAGAGAGGTGTCAGGGTAGGTTCAGACATTAGATCTAAAAATACCAACCCAAAGCCAAGTGCTGGCTCTGGCTAAGCATTTATCACAAAGCTTGTAGAGGAATTGGTAATCCTCATTACAAGCTTAAGAGATAGGGTCATGTGATCTATGACTCTTATTTTGACTATTTATAGTCTCTGCAAATACATATGTGTATGCATATTATTACTATTATTATTATTAATTATCATTGTTTTGACTACTAAAATCATGAATTATATTTAGACCAATCTAAAGCTATATTATTCATATTTCATTAAAACAAGTAAATAAACACAATATTTATATGTTATATATGTAAATTAATATTTGCTTTATAAGAAAAATTGCATATAATCCTAAAACTATTAGCAATATATTTTTTACTTCTAAAAAATCTATGGTAGATGATAAAATTTTTGAGAATAATGATGGTATTGATAATAGTAACAATGAATCAAGTAAGAAATGGATTAAACTTTCATATTATCCTAAGATTTATAATACTTTAAGATATAAGAAAAATTATATTGATGAGAATATAAATATTGGCTGGTCAAATAGTAAAAAGCTTGATCAATTAATAGGTAATTATAGGTTACGGGATGATTTACAGTTCAAAAAAGGAATTGCATATAAAATTATATGCAATATTTGTAAAATTATTTACTTTGGGCATACTGGAAAACAATTAGAGGTAAGAGCCAAAGAACATAACAATGCTATTAAAAGAGATAATAGGTCTGCATTATATATTCACTACTTGAAATATGGCCATAGAATAGATGCTATAAAAAGTGTTAAATATTTAAATTTTAATGAAGATCCAAAGAGACGGCAAATATATGAAACATATTAGATTAAAAATGATTTGACTAATTGTATGAGTATTTATAAGACTTTTACAAATTTGTTTAAAAATGAATGGAAAATTATAAAATAATTGCATAAAAATGCATGTAATATTGTTTAACATAATGTTATGATATAATTAATTCTTTTGTAATTATTGAATTTATATATGAGGGTTTTGATTTGTTTTAATTATTTATATTATTATTGTTTGTTTTAATTCCATTATTGGATACTGGATAGTTTTAAAATATCAGGCGATTCATTAACTCTTTGCCCGCCTCTTATGAGGCTCCTCGTCGACATCTGACATCACTCTAACTCAGCCAGTTTTTATATGAAAATATTCGTTAAACACGTATTGAATTCGTTTTTAAAAGTTCTGTACGATGGTGACATCTTCCGATTTATTTTACAAGTAAAAAATAGAAAAAAAACGCATTTAAACCTAAACAAAGAAGGAACATTATTTGTGATTGGTTCTTAGCATGCTCTCAGCCGAAAAAGACATTCTGATTGGCTGGAAAGAACAAAGAAACTGCCTGATCAAAGAAAATAAAGAAAAACGCTGAGATTTTCATTTCGAATACGATTTAATTATTATAAAAGAATATTTTGAGAAATTAAAATTATTTTCAGAGAGAATAATAAAAAAACAAAATTATTTTCGAAAAATATTGAAGATTTAAGTAAAAATATTGAAGATGTAGTAAAAAGAAATATTTACTTGTCTATAACGTAAAAGTCGATCTTTTTGTTTACATTATAACTTTTATGTTGCCGATATTGAATATTTTAGAATAAATAAATAGCAATTTATTTTTGAAAGAACTTTCGTTCTCTTCATAACCTGAAAAATTAATAATATACTTTTTATAAACGTATCTGAGTTGAATTTAATATTATAGGCGAATATGTTTTAACAATAGGCTTTGTCTTCAGTTTGTGAGTTGGCCAATTAAAAGATTTGATTTTTATCTGATACAACCAATGATAAAATTAGCGGTTAAAAGGTTAATGTTAAATAGATTAGACACATTTAAAAAGGGCACCAAAGCAAGTGCTGAAAAAAAAAGCTTTTTAACCCATTCAGTTGCACTTTGTTTTATTGGCCAAGTGAGGTAAAACTCTAAACTTTTGATTGGTCAATTACAGAATCAGAAGAAAAATATATATTCATCTTTTAATATTATATTCATTTTAGTTTCGTTTGGAAAAAGTATATTAATAATTTGTCAGATTATGAAAGTGAACAAGTTTTTTCAAAAATAAATTATTTATAATTATAAAAATATTCGATAGCGGTGAATATGAAAAAACAAAATGTTTGTAACAAATCAAAAAGTGTTGCCGACATCACTGATTTCTTTCTCAATATTACAATGTGTAAAAATAAATAATTTTTGCTAAAATCTTAACTATTTTTCTAAAATAATTTTATTTTTAGCATATTTTATCAAAATAATTTATAATATGTCAAAAAATACTTTTAAAATGGTCTAAAACATTTGTTTATCATTTTCAAAATGAAACAAAGAAGTTGGAGTAGTAAAAATTATTGATAAGCAGTCTTCTTTGTCCAATATGGTCAATAACCATGTTTTCTTTCATTGTTAAAACTAAAATTTGAATATTATTGTTTTTTTACTTGTAAAATAATTCAAGAGAGGGCAGCATCTTACGGTACTTTTTTTAAGCTTTAAAATAACCGTAAATTCTTTATCGTAGCATTAAAAATGACAGAATTCGAGCGACTTGAAGCCATGATCATTTTAACCGGACAAGGAAGTTAAAGAGTTAATGTATAAAATTATTATTTGATTATATAGCTGTTGTAAATAATTATTATTATTTTTTGATTAATATTTATTTATAAGAAATGATTTTTTAAAAAATATATATTATTAATTTGAAAAAAAAACTTGATGGAAAGAGAAATAAATTAGATTAAATAAATATTTTTAAAATGATGATCCAGACCAACTGATGAGTGCTGGTTCAGCATGAAATACATATATTGGAAATCGTTTGTCTTTTTCATATGAATGTGATCGTGTGTATAGATTGATGGCTGAAAGGAGTTTTACAGTCTGGGTTCAAATCCCCTCTAATTTTTCTAGATATATAAATCAAATGAAATTAAACTAGATATAAATCATTGTCATTATTGTACATTTAACTTTAGATTTATCAATCTGTTGATATTCATTTAAAAAAAAAATAATAAAACATTTTTTTTCTTTTCCTACAAAGTCTGTTGTCACAATTCTCTTTATTCATCACATATTCTTAAACATATGAATAACAACATCTGAAAAAACAAATGTGTGATGAAGTGGAGGAGTTTAATTATATCTTAAAAGATATCAAGAAAAAGAAAAGATAAAGTTGAAATATTCCACATGTTTGTATAAAGCCAAATATATCAATCTTTAATCAAGATTTAAAGCTTATGTTTAGAATAATAATAGTCTCTAGTGTAATTAATGATTAATAATAATCATTATTCTCTTTACATGAGGTGGTTGGATCTAAGTTGTGGATGCAGAAAATTTGACACTTGTAAATCAAACTATTATATTTTGTATTAAAGTTATCATCATCATCGCCAACTTCTAATGACAATCAATATTTTGACATTGGAGTCACATAGTTCTATTTGCAGCAATTAACTTCACACACATGAAAAACACTGATCATATTTCTTAAATAGGATATTCTTGGTCTGCCTCCTGGACATCTTCTAATTTTGTCTTCTAAAATATTTTGTAAAAACCTATAATGTCTTAGAATATGACCTAAAATTAATCTTTCTCATTTTTATCATATTCAGTAGTTCTCTTTTTATTCCAAGTTCTTTTTTTCCATCCAACTCATTCTAGTAAATTTTTCCCATTCTTTTTCTTTCACATTTTCCCAAGAACCATGTCTCATAACCATAAGTCAATATACTCTAAATAAAGATTTTAATAAATTTTACTCTATTTTTTATATCAATATATTTATTTATCTATAAAGTTTATTTTTATATTTATTTTGAAAACATATTTCACTAACATTCTTCTTCTTTAATTTCAACAAGACAACCATTATTATCACAAATCATCCTTCTTATATTGTCATCATAAATCATCCTTCTTATATTGTCATCACAAATCATCCTTCTCAGATAAAAAAATTCCTTAACTTGATCTATACATATCTTATTTATCTTCACATCAGTCAGACTTATTATCTTCTTTTTGTTTATCATCATAATCCCAATCTTATTAGCATTTATCATTACTTTAAAAGATTTTATAAGAATATTCAATTTCTTAAGCATTTTATTCATTTTTTTTTTTTTTGATTCTGCAAATAATGTTATATCAGCTACATAACAAATACAGTGAATATGCTGAATATTAATTTTAATTCTTTTAATTTTCTTTTTTTATATAAGTGATATTATGGTCTCAACAAATAAATTAAATAGAGTAATAATGACAGGCTTGCCTCACACCTTCTGGTATTAATATTAGTTTTGCATCTATTTCTGTACTTTGGCATTTATATATATTTAAAATTGTCTACCTTTTTAATAATGGTCTTTATTCTACAAATTTTAAACAAGAACTTTTAATTCACTTTATCAAAAACGTTTTTTATATCAATAAAAGCCATATAAAACTTCCTATACACTTTCAGTCTTCTTTGCAAAATCATTTTTAATGGCATTATTGGTTTCTCTAATTTCTTTCCTAGCTCTAAAACCATACTGATCTTTACTCGAATTCTCAACTATTTTCTTTTATGGTATAAGATAATAGAGCTGTTTTTCTTTAATTTGTCAATCACTTGCATTATCTTTTTTTCAATAGTTTTTATAATCATAGAATCAAATGGTATTTATATCTTTTTCATAACATCCTATATCCTATCAAAAAATTTAATTTTAATGACATCATTATGATTTTTTAAAAAGTTCAATTGGAATATTACCAATACCAGTTGCCTTATTACTTTTTACCTTAGTAATTACAAAATTAAATTCTCTTATTATTCAGGTCCTTTCTCATTCTCAACAACTATATTTTCATTTCCTATATAATCTCTCATATACGCTTTACAATTGTCACATATTTTCTTATCTCCAAAGAGTATCTTTTCTTCCTTATTCTAACAACATTTGTAAATATTCTTTCTTTATAATTCAGCATTTTGATTTTTTCTACACCCATTTAATCTTTCCAACATTTCTATGGTTTTCAATTTTTTCACTTGTTATGTTCATCCATTTTTCTTTCTCAACTCTGCAATTTGTTATTAAATTTTTAACCAACTTATATTGATCATAGTCTTTATATCTATATTTCATTTCTTTTTTTAATTAAACCCATTATTTCTTGAGTCATCCTTGATTTCTTAGGTACTAACATCATTTTCCCCAATACTTTTATTGCAGCTGTCTTTATATATATTTTAATATTTTTCTATAACTTATTATTAATATCTATCATATTTGTTTTAAAGTCAGCACATTAAATTTTTTCTGACCAATATAGGGGTTAATAATTGAATATCTGGATTGGCTATTGTAGATCTAATCTGAAAGAAGATATATTAAAAGATGTGATATGTTCGACTATTATCATCATTTATGAGTGAATGTTGAATGTATAGAAAATTTTAAACTTTATTTAAACTTTCCAAATACAAACATCTTGTTAGTAATAATACACAAATAGACAATACAGGTTAGTAATTACACAACATGACAGAATAGCTCAGTTGGTAGAGTGTTTGCCTTAAAATTTGATATTCAAGAATCTAAAGGTACGAGTTCAACTTCTAAGCAAATATTGTCACTGTGCATATAGGCCAGCAACACCTGAAGAAGAGTGGAGAATACTATTACTTGAAACGTTGTGTAATTACTAACCTGTATTGTCTATTTGTGTGTTATTACTAACAAGTTGTTTGTATTGGAAAGTTTAAATAAAGTTTAAAATTTTCTATACATTCAACATTCACTCATAAATGAGGAAATAGTCCAACATATTCACATCTTGTAATATACCATCATTACAAACCTTCAGACAAATACTAAGATATACTAAAACTGATAAATCAAAATTTTAGTCTGAATCAGGGATATAATAATCCTGAAAGCTATATCATTACAGACTGAGAATACATTTTAATAATTTTTAATTTAGACATTTCTTCTTTTTACTTGTTAAGAAAATGGCAAAGATTTTTAAAAATTATTAACATTATTATCTTTAGAATGGTAGTGTCCAATTACTTTTTATAATTAAAATTAAGAAGAGCAATAAATTTTAAAAAATATATTTAGCTATACTTCATTTCACAATTTGATTTGCCATTGTTTATTTTTCTGTGTAAAACATTTTATAACTGTCTTGCATTGGTGGTCGAGAGGTCAGCGTGACTGCCTTACAAGCAGTTGCCCGGTTGCGGGTTTGCGTCCCGGACGAAGCTATGACACTTGAAAAAAAAAAAATTATAACTGTAAACAAATTTCTAGTTTCTTTTCAAATATATTTACTTTAAACTGAACCAGTTTAGAAAATGTTTTTTCCTAAATATTTGGATGAGCAGAAAGTTAATCAATAATTTATCCCACAATAAATATTATATATATTATAAGAGACTTGAACTGAGACTTTCAAACTCCTCAAAGCAATCCAATCAATCTTATACAAGTGATACACATGACCACATATATGTGAAAAAGATAAATGATCTCCAATATATGTATTTCATGCTGAACCAGAACTCATCAGTTGGTTCAGATCATAATCTCCCAAACATATATATAATCAACGCTCAGTTTATATTAAGATATCAATTTTCAAACTTTAATGGACAGATTTCTATTGTCTCCATCCTCCAACTCTTCAGTCATCCATGTCATTGAAAATCTGATGATTGAATACACCAAGCCCTGTTGATGCTCATTCCTCTTCTATGTATTTGAATGGATATATTAAGGTCCTATATATGAAGCGTCAGAGTGACTTAAAAGTCAACATGGGTATGACAATATGATTGGCATCTACAAAGGCTTTGGGCATTCCATCATCAGATTTTCAATGACATGGATGGATGAATGGTTGGAGAGTGGAGAAGATTGATGCTTGTCCATTAAAGTCTGAAGATTTGCTATCTTAATATAAATTGAGCACTGATTATATATGCGTATGGAAAATTATGATATTGATCAACTGATGAGTGCTTGTTCAGCAAGAAATATATATATTGGAGATTTTTTTCTCACATGTATGTAGTCATGTGTATTAGTCATATGGATTGGAGAGGATAGCTGTAGAAAGCTTGAAAGCCTGACTTCAAATCTCTACTATATGCATACATATATATATATATACACACACACACAGAGAGAGAGAGAGAGAGAAAGAGAGAGAGAGAGAGAGAAAGAGAGAAAGAGAAAAAAAAACATAATGGAAAGGAAATTTAGGGATATGTGTACAATCTAAATAAAATAAGTAGATAAAAAATTGTGTAATATAAGCACATAATTGCTACAAATACTTAGTTACTTATGTAATCTATGCCATGTGTAGTGTATTAAATATGCGTTAAGGCTCTCACACACGCCTATGGTATATTAAAATTATAATTTTATTAAAATAATAAGTATTACCAAAATGCAAATATGTATTTCAAATCAATATTTTTTATATATGTTTATAGAATTATATAATTGTCCCCTAGTGGTTTTGTATTATTATAAAATGATGTAACATTTTTGTTAAGATTATCAATAGAAGTATGGGATACGTTTTTTCATTATAAATATGTAGTGATAAGGAGATATTTTATAAAGTTAAGCGTTATTTTTAAGTTATAAAATATGTTTAAGAGTAATTTATTATTTATCTAAACAATATTATTCAAACGACACATATGCTTAGATACATATATGCAATTTTGATTATCTAATATTTTTTTGTTTTAAAATTAATTGTTACATAGTTTGTGACATTCTAACAGAAAACTATTAACCATTTCTAAAAAGTTAATTTTGCGATTTTTTTTTTCCTTTGCTGAAGATTGGATAAGTTTTTATTTAGACTTATTTTAAATAAAACAAGCAAATTAGTTGCAATTGTCTAAAAAGTAATTGATTTTTAAAAAAATATCAATAGTCCATTTTAAATATATATATTTTTTGTTAAATTAAGACATCAATAAGTATCCTTTTTTTCCTTTCAAAAATAGCCCATTAATTCCAATATATATATAATAGAAAATCGTATAACATTCCAATACTAGCCAAAAATTACTAAAATTTTCCCACAACCATGATTTGATCTATTAACAAGTATATCTGATGAAACCAAGGTTGTAAAACAATTTTGGTACTTTTTTGGTCTAGTATTGTAATGTTATATGATTTTGTACATTATTTATACTTAATAGTATAGCGATAGATCCATTTGTTTACAACCAAGTCAGCATGCTCTAGTTTTTCATGTTCCAAAAGTACTCAAAGTTTATATCTGGCAGGGTAAAAACCTTATCCTGATATACCTTTTTCAATTTCTAATGAGCTGGTAATTTTGTGTTGCATTTTTCATTCAAAAATTCAATTAAAATCAAGTTACCCAACAATAATTTTAGAAAACAATATGGCTACAAAGTAATCACATGACCAGGTGCTTCCCACCAACATTGCAAAATCCAAAGTTCGGTCAAATGTAAGCGAATTTTTAATTTTATTATCGCAAAGTCCGACCTTTGTTTGGGAAAAAAAAAAAAATTCAGTTACAAATTTTCCAGCAAGCAATTCACTTGCTAACTAAGCAAGTTAAGGTAAAACTGACTTATAGTGTCTGAACACTGTGCCCTCTATTTTTAAAAAACTTTAACTACTTTTTCCCTTCTAATAACTGTATCCAAAATTATATAAGTGTATGTAACTATATGTAAGTGTAAATGTTAATAATAAAAAAAAGGAAAAAAAAACTTACATTTAGGATCCGTGTGTCGAACTACGTCATTCTCACTATGTAATTGCAAAGTATGTCTAGCTATAAATGTATTTTTTACATGAAGATTAATAAATAAAATGGATGTAAGAAAACTGTCGTTTTTAGGCTCTATTTAGTCTCACCCAAAAAGTCCCTGCTGTAAAAATTATGAACTACTGTATTTTGTTCATGTGTCATTTTTGACATGTGTAAAATTCTGAACTAATTTTGCTTTACCGCGTGGAATTTTGTCTTATAAAAAATGGCAGCTAGAGTGCCTATCACAACAATAGTGCCTCCAAATAAGATTATGGATGTTTCAGTATGTTCTGTCAGAAACATGGAACACTCGTCGTCTGATAGAACAATTGCAAACTGTGGAATTGACCATGAAGTGGCTGGCCAGGAGGCGTCTGTTAAAGAACAGCATGCTATATCTGCATTGCAACATTCAATGTTCGCTGGTAAAATATTCGGCCAGCATAGATGGTGTTAGATGGCAATGCAGAATGTGTGAACAATGTACAGCAGTAAGAAGTGGCTCATTTTTTTCTGTAGCCATCTGTCTTTGAACACCATTGTTCATATAGCATTTTACTGGTCGTACAATTTGCCTATTCACATGATCATTCACGAGATGGAGGTGAGCGAACGAGTGATCATACTGGTGTAATTTTTGCCGGGAAGAATGTGCTACATATTTGGACAGAAATCCAGCACTTCTCAGCGGATTTGATGCCAACGGCGAACCACAGATAGTTGAAATTGACGAGTCCTATTTCTTCCACCAAAAATACAACAGAGGAGCATTCAGAGAAGGCCGTTGGGTGTTCGGTGGGATAGAAAGAGGCTCGAAAAAATGTTTCCTATCTGAAATCGCAGACTGATCAGCTGACACTTTAGAAGCACTCATCCAGCAACACATTTTGCCTGGAACCCATATTATCAGTGACGGCTGGTGTGCATACAATAATATTAGCGGTCTTTCAAATGGTGTCTATCTCCACTCTGTCGTCGTCCATCAACACAACTTTGTTGACCCGGACGACGAGCTTATATGCACCAATAATGTGTAAAATTTGTGGATGAGAGCAAAGCGTAAGCTAAAATACCAATTTGGGATGAGCAGACCTTTGTTCTCATCCTACCTGCAGGAATTTTCTTTCAGAAATCTGCATGAACGCAATGACATTTTCATGCATTTCCTCGCTTGTGTAGCTTCAAACTACTCCTAAAAATGTAAGTTTGTTTTTTGGTTATTTATTCTTCTTTATGTAAAAACATTTACAGTTAATATAAGTCATTTAATTACAGTTATATATACAGCAAAGACCGCTATAAGTGAAAAATACGCATGTAAATGTAAGTTTTTTTTCCCTTTTTTTTTTTTTATTAACATTTACACTTACATATAGTTTACATACACTTATATAAATTTGGATACAGTTATTAGGGTGGAAAAAGTAGTTAAGTTTTTTAAAAATAGAGGGCCCAGTGTTCAGACGCTATAAGTCGGTTTTACCCAAGTTAACTATCTCTGTTTTTCTGTTTTAAAAGAATTCAAAATCTCAGTCTAACCGCAAGATAATAATATACCTTTAATTAGTTGATTACTTACTTCCAATTTTGGGTTACATTTTTTATTCAAACTTCCATTTGAAATCAAGTTACCTAACGATAATTTTAAAAAAAGCTATAGCATGACCAGTATTAGCCCCCAATAATACTAGCACAGAGTTTCAAGGTCCAAAGGTCAGTCAAGCATATGCTTATTTTTAACGTTATTTTAGCAATCTCTGATCTTTGTTTAGTAATGAAAAATCGATTTCAAGTTCCCAGTAATTAGTTCATTTACTCACAACCAAGTTAAGAAACTCTAGCTGCTTGTGCTTATAAAGTAGTCAAAACGTTAGGCTAACAAAACTAACTTTATATATCTTTTTCAATTTCCAGTCAGTTAATAACTGTTTTCCAATTTTGTGTTAATTTTTTTATTCAAATCTTCAACTATCATCAAATTACTAGATATTTTCAAAAAACATAAGTCACTTCTAATAGCAATGCGGAGCCTAACTATCTACCTAGATTTTACTTTGTTTTCCTATGTCTGGACACTGTAGCCATGAATCTCACACTTAAATCACATGAAAAGCCTCATTTGGCTAACACCCCTAACACAGCCAGACCCAGAGTCTGACCAACCGATCGCAAACTCCAACTCAACAATTGCAACCAGTTTGAACATAGCTGTACCACCAACACTCTGGATATCAGGACACTCTATGCATGGATCTCAAACTTCATCAAAAACCTTACTCAGCTGCAACTTTTAGCACACAGCTAGATCCAGAGTCTGACCAACTTACCACAAATCCAACTTAACAATTGCAACCAATTCTAACAGCTATACTATCACCCATCTACAACACTCATCCATTCAAATGCATCAGAAAATCCCACAAGGTCTAACACCCACACCAACTCCCTCCCCAACTCACATTGCCAATGAAACCAAGAGAAAACCTGGTCACTCAAAGAAGATCCAGAACTCTAAAAAATAAAAATAAAAACATTGGTCTCACACCAGTGTAGACTTCACAGACAATTGCCACACTACCATGGAAATTTCTAGTTCTCACCTATGTTACCAAGGCAACTCAACTGCATATAAAACTAAATGTGGATTGCATCTGTTGATACAGCAGTCTAGACCATGTAAAATTTATGTAACTTTGTGTAAATCAACAAAACAACTTTTACATATGTAAAACTACAACTACAGATTACCCATATATCCACAGCAATCCAAGCTATGTAAAACCCTTGTAACTAATCCACAGCATAAATAAATAAATCAACTTTTACATATATAAACCTACAACTATGGATTACCTATGAAACCACAGCAATCCAAGGTATGTAAAACTTTTATAACTAATCCACAGCATGAAATTTTTTTTTGTAATCTCATGTAAATCAATAAATCAACATTTATATATGTAAACTTATATCTATGGATTGCGCATGTAACCACAGCAATCCAAGGTATGTAACTAATCCATAGCATGTAAAAATTCCTGCAATCCTGTGTAAAACAATAAATCAACTCTTATATATGTAAACCTATAACTATTGTTATATATAGAGCTTGCAAAATAAGCTCTTAACAAGCTTTGAGAATATCCTCAACCCCAGACCAGTTTCTGCTTCTGGTGTCATCAGTGAGGTGTCAGGATATTCAGCATTAGATTAAAAATACTAGGACAAGCCCAGCATGTTATCTAATGTATAACTATTGAGTAGAAAATCTGAAATTGTCAGACATCCATATGTCTTCCAATCCAGCTATCTAACTCAAATAGCCATATGGCACTGAACTAAGTTCAGATACACCATATTGTAACGATCCGGAGAAAGTTAAGATCGAATCTAACCGCAATCGGGCGCCATCTAGGCATTTGAACCTAGAAAAATTTCTAATGTAGGCAGATACGTAAGTCAAAAAAAAAATTTTTTTTTTTAATTTTGATTCTGGCCATTAGCCCAAGTCACTAGCTCAAGGAGTAGCAGAGATTAAATAATATAATATAAATTCTTATCTAAGAATATATAAAAAAGGAATAAAGTAAGCCACTGCCAGTAATTAACATACAAAAATTTATTTACGCACATATATATATATAAGATTTAACATTATTATTTTAATATGTTTATTTTAACATTTAACATTATTTTTATTTTTATTTTAGATTTTTAATTTACATTTTAAATTTTATACTATTATTAGTTCACACAGATTTGTTTAAAAATGTTGAGTATAGATCGGTTACATAGATTCCCCGGTCAAAAACATTTCAAAATAAACATGAACGATCAAAATACAAAATCATTGATACCGTCAATTGCAGAGGGAAATTTATAAGTAGCCCAATAGCATTCACCATAAGATACTTGCATTAACACCTATAACTTAAAAGATATCCGAATAAATACATTTTAGATACTCACCGTAAGGTATCAGTATTTACCGAATGTCTATATATATTTTGATCGAATATGAAAACCAAAAACATAATCAACCGGGCACGAACCCATGCAAGCGTCTATACCCAACTTAAATTTAATGCATCTTTATTTAGAGTGTCGAGTATGAATAGACTACATAGATTTGCATTTGAAAAGAAAATATTCAATCCTTGTTTAACCTTAGGCCAAAGGTTCGCAGTCAAACCAAACTTCAATCCATCTGATATATCGATGTGTTCAATGTAATATGAATATGGCAGCACAATTAGGTTAAGAGAAGAAACTGCTTCTCATCAGATAGGAATATTACATCTATCAGACAAGAAGAGCGATAAATAATAAAAAAAACTCCATCGAAAGGAACAGCGTTCTACATCTTATAATCCCTTCCATAGGCAAAATGGAAGTGTGCGGCATATAATAGCGATTTTGCCCATAGCTAATCTCGTATTACATCTACTAATTACACCAATATATCCAATCCATTGACCTAATTCAACTACGAAACGAATAACCTAAGATTACTCTCCCCTAATATAACTTTACAAATCTATATAGCCATTCACGCCTGACTTAAGTTTAATATTTATATAACTAGTTTAATGAAAAACAGAAATCATAATAAAACTTAAAGAACAAATAAATAAATAAATGGAAATGATTTTACAAAAGAAATACATTAAATAAAATTATAACTAATTAATAAATAATGTTGGTCAGATAGGATTTTATTTCTTAATTATTTTAAATACGTATAAAGTTTTTAAGTTAATGTTCATAGTATTTCAAAATGTTTTTAAAGTTCTTACGATTTTTTTTCCAACGTTCCTCTTTATTCATTGCATGCTGTTTGGAATCCACATTAAATTCCCCGACGATCCTGTAGTCCTCAGTATAAGAAAAGCGATGTTTCATTTTTCCATTTTTATAACAACTGAAGAAATTGAAAGTGCGTCTTTCAATCCCTTCACCTCCAACTCTCCGACTTAACACATCTCAGTCCTCTCTTCATAATCCCTTCACCTCCAACTCTCTGACTTATTAATCTTAAGGATTGACTCAACATTACATCATCAATGATGGTGGTCTTTTCGCTGAGGTCTGATTCCATAGGGATTTCTTTTTATTTGCTAAAAGTTTCTATTGTTTTCCTATCTGACCGTTGTTTATACATTTAAATGCCCAAGGGCTTGTTCACTTGGACTAATTAAAATAATCATTTCCATAATATTAATTAATCTGTTTTCCAAATCCAAAGATATATTTAAAGATAAATTTAAAGATATAATTTTATCTCCAAATCTTTTTAAAATTTAGTTTTAAAATACTTTTTCTTTAATAAAGTTTTATTTTAATATTTTTTCTCATCTGTGCGATTTATATATATACGAATTTAAGGTAGAATTTATTTTCAATTTTTCTGTCTTAAAAAAAAAATTTTTAATGCAAACTTTTTATTTTAATGTTTAATAATAATAATAAAAAAAAATGTAACGTCGTCTGTGCTTGTTACAATATATTCATAGCTTTAGCAATATAAAATCGCCAAAGCCTTAATAGCAAAAAAATAAAATGATAAAATATCAAGTCAGATGTCACATGACCTAATTTAATAAAGCTTGTATTTACAAATGTTATATATAGAGCTTGCAAAATAAGCTCTTAGCAAGCATTGAGAATATACTCAACCCCAAACTGGTTTCTGTTTCTGGATTCATCAGTGAGATGCCAGGATATTCAGCATTGCACTTTATCTAATGTATAACTATTGAGTAGAAAATCTGAAATTGTCAGACATCCATATGTCTTTCAATCCAGCTATCTAACTCAAATAGCCATATGGGACTGAACTAAGTTCAGATACACCATATACTATGGATTTCCCATGTAAACACAACAATCCAAGCTATGTACCTTGTAACCCTCTAAGATAAATAAAGCTTATCATTGAAACATAGTATAGTGATAGACAGTACTTAATATATATATACAATAATTCTCTACATAATTTTTCTTTCAAATCTATATATTCCAGTAATTTTTTCACATCCCTGTTTCTACAATCTCATATTCCATTTTCATGTCTTATTCCTTTTTCCATTTATCTCCACTTCATTTTAAATAATACTCTTTGTAAAGCAAATTGCAATAAAGGTATTAAAATAATATAAAGGAAAGACAATTAATTGGTCGATGTAAGTAACCTTAAAAATAACCATAATTGATTGTCATAACATAGAGATGTATAATAATATTTTTATATGGTCATTAAAAAGAAAACTAGTTCATAAATTAAACAAGATATATATAAAGTAATGTATGATAATTGTTTTCTTAATTGCAATTATGTTCATCATAGCTGGTTAATGTAAAGCAAAAACGTATCTTTATTTGTAAAGATATATATACACACACACTTATATAATTATCTTAGTAAAAATAATAACAGTTATCATTGACACTAATCAAATATTGTAAATATAGTATTATATAGAGTTGCTCGATATCTTATTGTCCTGTGAAAAAACATTTAACTGGAATAGAGAACCTTGATTCTCTACATATTTAAAATTTATGTTTGGCTGAAGTCTATTTTAATAAAATTATAAATTATATTTTTTCCACATGCTGGTATATTTTTCAACTTTATCATTTCCAACTATATATGGTGAACTTTTACTTTTAAATTCAAATTATCTTTTAAAAGTTATTCATTTGTTTAAAAAACAAAGATATTTGTTGTAAAATGGGTTTGTTTATGAATTGGTTTACTATTTTTTTTTTGCAAAAACTGTCTGGAAGCAAATTAATTTGCAGAAAACATTTAAAAATGAAAAAAATAATATAAATTTATTTTATTTATAAACAGTACTTAAATATAATATAGTGAATTTATTATTTTCATGGATTGTTATTATAATAAAGAATAGAAATAAGAAGACTATATCCATATAAACAGAGATAACTTTTTACTTTTATTATTGCCAGAGAGCTATAATTTTACTACTAATTGACAATTTCCCTAAAGCTAAACAAATTTCTCCATTAATTTATAATCTTTTTTGTTTTGTTTTGTTTTTGTTGTTGTTGTTGCTGTTATTATTGTTGTAGTAAAAGTGCTTACCAATAATAAAGTTTACATGTATAGAACATTTTCATAAAAACAAAAAGGTAATAATATTACACAATATGAAGATTTTTTAGTGGAACTGAAAAAAAAATGTTTTATTACTTATTTAATTCTAAGCATAGAACCACAAAAATTAATGAAATTTTTATTTACTCTCATTTATTATTATTATTATTATTATTATTATTATTATTATTATTATTATTATTATTATTATTATTATTATTATTATTATTATTATTATTATTATTATTATTATTATTATTATTATTATTATTATTATTATTATTATTATTATTATTATTATTATTATTATTATTATTATTATTATTATTATTATTATTATTATTATTATTATTATTATTATTATTATTATTATTATTATTATTATTATTATTATTATTATTATTATTATTTTTTGAAAAATGCAATAAAATTTAAATGGTAACATGTTCATTCTTGAACCATGACAAATTATATTACTATTTCTTGTAGTCTTAATACATTTTATTTGTTCTTCCAAATTGCAGTGGGCTAAATTTATAGTTATAATTTCAAACCATTTTAAAGATACCCAAAAGTGGAGATACTCTTGATGAATATCATTGCTTATTAATAAAAACGCATATTTGCACAATAGCCTAAAGAAACATAAATAGAAATTGATAAATTGGGAAGTACATTTCTGTAACATATGACAGGATGTTATTTCTCATATGAACATGCCATGTTGCTATAGAAATATATGTGACTAAATCAGTGATAATATATAAAATCCATTATATACAATGCTTAATTTAATAATAAATTCAACCATAAATAACACACAAAAAGTAACTTCTATTAATTATGTATATATATTATACTTGTTTTATATGTCATTTTCTATAAAATTTGATGATCAATTTAACAGGGTGCAACACATTTAAAGTATGAAAAATTGGGATTAATAGATGTGAGATTTATTGGTCAATAAATTAACAAAATAGACTACAATAATAAACATACAGACTTTTTCAAATTTCTTAATTTTAGTAAACTATATTCTTACAGCATTTGAAAATGGCATTAATTTAATTTTTATTGTAAATTTTCTGTAAGAATAATATAATTTAAACACTATATTCAAAAAGTATGGTATTTTAATTAATTTAATGCTAAAGAAGTTACAGTCTGGCTAAATAATAAGTACTAAGAATGGGACCGCCTTTTGGAATTAAACTCAATATACATACAAATTGTTTAAGCAAACAGTTTACACTTTGTGGTTAATTGTTCTAAATCAAAATATATAAAATGCGCTAACACGCACAAACACACAAAGCTAAAAACAAATAAAGAAAAGTATATATAATTTTATTTTAATATATATATATTTAATCAAATGGCTAACGGCTATGAATATGAGGGCTTTGACCCTTGAAAGCGCTTAGCCATTTGATTAAATATATATATATTAAAATAAAATAATATATACTTTTCTTTATTTGTTTTTAGCTTTGTGTGTTTGTGCGTGTTAGCGCATTTTATATATTTTGATTTATACAAATTGTTTATATAATTAAAAATTTATAAATATTGTCAAATTTTTGTTGGTTTTAGAAACAATCACTTTTAATCATTAAATAGTTAATATTTTAATTTCAATAACAGCCTATGTGTACTAAGTTGTGGTAATAATATATAATTATTCTATTAACATCTTCCATTAAGTTCTTTTTTATTCTGAAGATGGATAAAAATAGCCAGTCTAAAAGTTAATTATTTTGCACAGATTTAGGATTTTTTTTTACTGTTCATATTTACCAAGATAATATTGTATAATGTTTTAAGTCATCTTTTGAAACTAGGTTACTAAAAATAAAACATCCATGTACTTGACAATTATGGCAAAGTCAATTTTAATCTATTTTAATTAGAAAAATTGTATTTTCTTATATGTTTTATATGTAAAAATGTTATTCATTAATTTACACATTAATAAATATTCCAGCTTAGTAAAACAATTGAGTAGTTTTTGATTTCGTTCATAAAGTATTTGCTAGTGTTCTTCATAAACAGAATTATGAAATTTAAGATTATAAAATATTCCATAGTCAAAAAGACATCACCAATAAAATAATGTATTTTTAAAATAAATTTGTAAACATATAAATTATGTTCTTTAATAATATAGTAGTAACTTATTTTCTTCAGTATGTAAAATGAACTAAGATTTAATTAATTTAATTTTTAGCTAACATTATATAACAAATAAAATAAAAATATAAACAGAAATGCAACAGCTCTAATAAAAGATGGATGGCATATTGTTGCCTTACACAGCCATTTTATTATTGGCATAGAATAAATGACATGGTATGTTATTTTAAATAAAACTAAATGTTAAAATATAAAACTGCAGCAAAAAAAAAAAACATTATTGCTTTGTTTAAAGGTGGGAAAATGGAAGTTTGATAGTTAAGTTTTAGGAAATGACATCCTAAAGAAGAATATTTAGTAATTCTAATTTCATTTATCCTTGAAATTCTAAAATCTAGAATAAAAATTACATAATTTTACTATTGATTGTTTATTTTTCTAAATATAAAATATTAAATGATAGTATTTACAATAAATTATAGATTTGCTTTCAGATGGAATGAAATTTTATGATATAGTACCATATAAAAGATATTAATTTTTTTATATAATATTCTTTTAAATATAATGTTTCATGAAAAATTCAATCACAATATTTTATGCAAATTTAAGTTTACTGTATTTTATGATTATGTAATCAGACATGATATTAATTATACGTTAGTATTATTATTATATTTTTGCTATTAAACCACTAAACATCACATGATCACCATCCTTTATGGTTACACAAGCTGTTTATCTAGTGGCTAAACTCTTCATATAGTGAACCACTCAGTACAAACCAGAGTAATCAATGGATGCAGGAAATTTTGTGTATAAAATTCCTATCTAGTGCCTACTCATCCAATATCCTGACTAATTTCTAACTTTAGCATTCATCATTCAAAAGCCTTGCATCTGAGGGTGTGGCACCTAGATCTTAGGATCTATTGCAACCCTTCAGCAGCCACCATTTACCTTATTACCTAACTATAAAACTTTGAGTCCAAAATGAAAATACAATAATGTTTCAATTCAAGCTCATTAGCTTGTATTGTCATACTAATGCGAACTCAGTTCAGCATCCATACTTTTTTGGCATCTTTGGTCTTTTAATAACCACAGCCACCATAATTCTATTGGGCAAGATTGGTATTAAACAACTAAACATTGCATTATGACCATTCTTTATGCTTACACAAATTGTTTAAATAGAGTTCAGATCTATATGATTATACAAGCTAATGAGCTTGAATTGAAAACATTATTCAGTTTTCATTGTAGACTTAAAGTTTTATAGTTAGGTAATAAGGAAAAGGTGGTTGCTGAAGGTTTGCATTAGATCCTAAGATCTAGGTGTGGTTCTCTCAGAATTAAGGGTCTCACTGATGAAAGCCAAAAGATAGAAACTAGTCTGAGGATATGAATGAGTAAGCACTAGATAGGGGTTTTATGCACAAACCTTCTTCATACACCCATTGACTATTCTCGTGTACACTTCATGGTACGACTGTATGGAGAATTTAGTGTCTGTAAATTTATTACTATTGTTAGCATAATATAAGTAATTAAATAAAAGATAAGTGGAAGAAATCATTAGCTTAATTTCATAATTTATTATTCTACTTTGCAATGAATGTATTGATAATATGTTAAAAACTCAACACATAATCATCTGTGCCATTATTTATCTATGCCTTTTATTTATCAATTCTCTATGTTTCAATTGTCTACTACTCTTCTGCAAGGCTATAAATAAAACTATATGACTGTAAAATAATGTATTAGAATTAATATCACTGAAGAAGATTGCTACAGAATCAAAGCAGTGATAAAAGATATTGTAAGTTCATAAATTTAGCATATTTCTCTAATCTTAGAATATAAAGAAGTAATTATTAATACTTAAATCAAATCATCATTTTATTTTCATTTTTTTAACAAATATGAATTACATCAAAACAGTAGCAGTTATTTCCATACAGTAGTGTTATCAATGCAAGTTTAATAATCAGTGAATGCTGGAAGATTTATACATCATAATTACTATCTAGAGCTACTCATTGAATATCCTCAGACTAGTTTCTAGATTTTGGTTTTCATCAATGGAGACCTTTGAATCTGAGAGCTCTGCACCTAGATCTTTGGATCTAATACAACTCTCCAGTAGCCACCTTTTAAATAATGGTCATGGGATGAATTAGATTAGAGATATGATAAATTTAAATGAATCATAGTAAGGTATGTGACATTAGAGATATGATAAATTTAATTCAATCATAGCAAGGTATGTGACATTAAAGTTTGGGTTGTAATCTTATTTTAAAACAAGTACTTATACAAGCTCATATACATTTTAAGGAATTATATATGCATGTATGTGTACTTTACTGTAAAGAGACAAATATTGGAAACACAAGGGAATTATATTTTTATAAATAAAAAGTTGACGAACAATTTTGTGAAGGTTAATGATCTATCAGACAGAGTCGCAAGATTAATTATTCAACATAATGAAAGATATGAAATGAAGATGATTCAGGTTTCTATTTCAACAATTTCTTATTGTAATGAAAAAATAAATATGATTTTTATATAAATAATAAACAATGCTTTTGATCACATCAAGCAACATTTTAAAATTATCTTAAGATACTTGAATGCCATAATTGTAAGACATCTGAAATATGAATATGTTGTGGGTACATTTGATTATGGTGATAAAAATTAAATATGTCACATACATGTGGAATTTTCAGGAAGAAAATGGATCATGATTATTTTTGAGAAAAATGGTAGCAACATTTTAAAATTATCTTAAGATACTTGAATGCCATAATTGTAAGACATCTGAAATATGAATATGTTGTGGGTACATTTGATTATGGTGATAAAAATTAAATATGTCACATACATGTGGAATTTTCAGGAAGAAAATGGATCATGATTATTTTTGAGAAAAATGGTATATGAAATAAATAAGAACACATCCACATAAGATAGAGCAGAATTGGAATATATTTTGACTAACAAAAACATGTGTTTAAAATTGAAATGTTCTAAAAAAAATGCAACATCGGAAGTAATCATTAAATGGGGAGATGTGAAATACATGTTAATGCAAAACTAGGCAGACAAAAGCTAATAAGTGAGAAGTATTGATTGTTGATATTACTAACTTACAGATATATTCTAATTAATTTATATTAGAATTTGCTAATCATTTAAAAATATTGACAGATTTAGAATATTTAATTGAAATCAGTAAGATCATAAACGATTCTCTACTAAAAACTACAAAGATAGTTGGTACAAAAAACAAGCAATGTGTCAGTAAATTTTAACTGAGTATCAAAACAGTATATGAAATAAAAAATAAGAAAATACTAAAAAATGATACAATAAGAAGAATCAAATATCTGGTATTCTGTAAAGTAGTACAAAAAAGAGTAAATACTGATATAAGCAAAATTATGTCAATTTGCAAAAGAAAGTTGTAAAATAAAAGTTTCAAAGTATACAGCTACATCTTGCTAAAAATGTTATTTTGCTAATAAGAAAATATGGAACTATCATTAAAAATAAGTACCATCATAAATATAATAATAAAGAACAACAAAACATTAATGATTACAGTTACTACATCTTATGAATTGTCAATTATTTAAATAAAGAGGTAATATATGAATTAAAAGTATAAAGAAATAAAAGTTCTAAAAATGAAGATAAAAAAATCAAGTGAAGAAATAGAAAGTTGTTGACCAAACTAAATAATAAAAATAAGTCACATGAATGGAAGAATGCAATAATAATATTGATAAAGATGATAGTACTATATATACATTTATCAGTCTTCTATTGGTGTATAGGAATCTTTACTAAGATAATTACAACTCATATATAGCAAACACAGGATTCAAATCAATAAAAAGAACATGCTGAATTTAAAGTGGTTTAACAATAGATTCCATCTAAGTATTGAGAGAAATTATAGAAGGAATCAACTAACCTGAGTTTCTATTATGCTTTGGATTTATACATTATGAAAAAGCATCTGATTCTATAAACATTTTTATAGTGATTAATTTTTTAGATCATCGAGATACAGACTTGTGATAACATATAATAAAGAATATACATCAAAATGAAATCCAGCATATATAATGATACTAATAAGATTATCTTTTGATAAAGATGTATGTTAGGGTGACTCCACATATCAAAAACTTTTTACAGCAAGTTTATAAAAAGTTTGTATATTAAAATGGGAAGTTATGGGAATATAAATATGTGAAGATTATTAAAATCATCTAGATTTTGCAGATGTTTTTAAAAATAAGGTTTCAAAGCTTCTGAAAATTTTGTGATTTGTCTGATGAACAAATGAAGATATGATTAAAAAATAATTAAAAAGATTTAATTAATTATTTATGAATTTTCTCAGAAAAAAAATTGAAAATCATAAATTAGAAGAAGTTAACAACTACAAATATTGTAGCCAGATTATTAATACAGTTGGAAACATAATGAATAAAATTAAGCTTAGAATTAAACTTGAATAAAATAATTCTGTAGGTGTGACAATTGTTAAAAGAAATATGCCTGTATGGTTGAAAATAAAGGGTTTTTAATGGAAGTACTTTTAATGGTTTTATGGATCTGAAATCTTTCAACTAAAAGAATTTGAGATATATTGAGACTGAAATATAGCTGAACAGAACATGATAATAAATGAGCAGTTAAAGTCTTTAATTGGATCCCAATTTGTCATAAAAAAATCCAAAAGAAAACCTTATATCAGATAAATGGATGATTTAAGGTAGATTGTTGGTGTGATATGTAAAAACTTATCTATTATTTTGAACAATTGGATTAAATTCTGAAGAGGACCATTAATGATTAAAAATGATGATAATGATATGTGTGTATATGCTTCAAAGTTCCATTCTACCACACATTCTTGAAATATATCATCTGAAAAAGATAAATTATTTCCAAGATACATTTTATATTAAACCAGGACTTTTCACTTGACCCATGTCACAATCTTTTACACATAATTTTATTATTGGTTCAGTATTTAACATCAAATTTTAAATATTTTGAAAACAGATATGTTTATTTTATATAAATCTTAAAAGATAGAAACTAAAATATTATGTCTAATTAAATGACTGATAGATTATTATTGTATAACAAAAAAAAAAGAGATACCAGAAATAATGTTTTAAGCCAATAAACATCACATGACCACCATCTATTATGCCTGTGTATAATTGTTGTTAAAACAGGCAAAACTCACTATACGTATGCCACACACAGCAAGCTAGAGTAATCAATGGATGTCAGAAGGCTTGTGCATAAAATCCCCATCTAATGCCTACTCATCTAAATCCTAAGATCTAGATTCAGTGCTCTCAGATCCAAGGCTCCTCACTGACGAAGGCCACAAGCCAGAAACTAGTCTGGGGATATTGGATGAGTAGGCACTAGATGGGGATTTTATGCACAAGCCTTCTGGCATCCATTGATTACTCTAGCTTGATGTGTGTGGCATACATATAGTGAGTTTTGCCTGTTTTAAAAATAATGTTTTAAAGAATCTGTTTCATATAAACTTATTTACAGGAAGAATATTGACAATTAATATTAGTTACATTAATATTTTACAAATTTATGTATATTTTATCAAATAAAAAATATAGTCGATCATTTAACTGAAAAAGTCCATTTCAGAAATTTAATCTAGAGAAAATTCTCAGCAGTTCAGATTTGATATAATATTTATAGATAGATAGTGTGTGCTGTAATCATATAGTTTTTTTATTGATGTCTAAACATATATATTTATAACATTAAATTGCATTATAAATATGATAAAACAGGCAAAACTCACTATATGTATTGCCACACACTGCAAGCTAGAGTAATCAATAGATGCCAGAAGGTTTGTGCATAAAATCTCAGTCTAGTGCCTACTCATCCAATATCCCCAGACTAGTTTCTGGCTTGTGGCCTTAATCAGTGAGGAGCCTTGGATCTGAGAACACTGCATCTACATCTTAGGATCTAATGCAACTCTCCAGCAGCCACCTTTTATCTCTACTTAACTACAAGACTATGAGTCTTAAATTGAAAACACCTTAATATTTTTAATCCAAGCTCATCAGCTTATATAGTCATAGATCTGAACTCAGTTCAGTACCTATACATTTTGATGTCTTTGGTTTTTTAATAATCATAGCGACCACTATCCTATTAGGCAGGATTGGTTTTAAGCCAATAAACATCACATGATCATCATTTTTTATGTTTGCTTATAATTTATTAAAATAGGCAAAACTCACTATATGTATTGCCACACACTGCAAGTTAGAGTAATCAATGGATACTAGAAGGTTTGTGCATAAAATCCCCATCTAGTGCCTACTCATCCAATATCCCTGACTAGTTTCTGATTTGTGGTCTTTGTCAGTGAGGAGCCTTGGATCTGAGAGCACTGCACCTAGATCTTAGGATCTAATGCAACCCTCTGGCAAACACCTTTTACCTCTACTTAACTGCAAGACTATGAGTCGTAAATTGAAAACACCTTAATATGTTCAATCCAAGCTCATCAGCTTATATAGTCATATAGATCTGAACTCAGTTCAGTACCTATACATTTTGGTGTCTTTGGTTCTTAATAACCATAGTCACCACTATTCTATTAGGCGGCAGGATCGCACAAGCCTTATGGCATCCATTGATTACTCTAGCTTGCAATGTGTGGCAATACGTATAGTGAGTTTTGCCTGTTTTAATAAAAGTTATAAGCAAGCATAAGAAATGGTGATCATGTGATGTTTATTGGCTTAAATATGATAAACATATACATTATATAATTCATAGCATCAAGTATCCTCATGGAGACTTAAAACCAAGTTGATATGAAAAAGAGATGACTATTGTAAATTTGAAAAGGAGACCTTATAAAAATTCTAGCAATTCATAATTTAAGATTATAAAAATAAAATCAGTTTTCTTTTAGATATTTTGAAAGAATTTTTTAAAATAATATAAAAAGTTGCTACATTTAGAAATAGGCATATTATTATGAAATTTATAGTAATTTAGATTAGTAATATGTTGATTAATCTGTTAGAAAGAATATATATTTGTCACTTGACCAATCTTAAAACAAATTTTACTGTTGTTAACAGTTATCATACTAAGGCTTACTTTTATTGTTATTGTTATTATTATTATTGTTATTATTACTACTACTACTACTATTACTACTAGTACTGCTGCTGCTACTACTACTACTACTACTACTACTACTACTACTACTACTACTACTACTACTACTACTATTATTATTATTATTAGTATTATTATGTTTCAAAGGTTTAACTTTATCTAGACTCAAAAAGGGTTACACAAGTTACATTTGAAAACATGAGGTCTTAAATACAAATTGATTCATGATACTACATGTTATAAAGGTTAAGAATCTTGTTAGGAAAGAAAACATGATTTACAGTAAATGAAAGAAAAAAAATTACATAATAAGATACATATCAAATTCGATTTACATAGCATTTGTTTTAAATGTGTTATTGAGAAAAATACATGGAAACACATGATAGTATGAATGAGAAAATATGGAGAGATTGAAGTTGGTATTAGATTGACACATGGTTTCATAAGAATTGATCTCATTTGCTGCTGAGAGTATTATAGTTTTCATAGTTTGCTACATAATTTCCATGTAAAAAAAAAATTGAAAAATAGTAGTCAGTATGAATTGGATAATGGAAAAACATTCATTTAGCATGAATTGCATCTTGGGATAATGGAAAAATACTAATCAGCATGAATTGCATCTTTGAAAAATGGAAAAATACAAGTTAGCATGAATTGCATCTTGTGAAAATGGAAAAATTCTAGTTCAGCATGAATTCCATATTGGAAAAATGAAAAAATAGTAATCAGCCAGAACTGAATCTTGAGAAAATGGAAAAATACTAGTCAGTATGAATTGCGTCTTGGGAAAATGGAAAGATTGTAGTCAGTATGAGGTGCATCTTGAAAAAATAGTAATCATCCAGAACTAAATCTTGAGGGAATGAGAAATACTAGTCAGTATGAATTGCATCTTGGAAAAATGGAAAAATACTAGTTCAGCAAGATTTGGATCTTGGGAAAATGGAAGAATTGAATCTTGGGAAAATAAAAAAATACTAGTTAGCATGAAATACCTGAAACACAGGCTTAATATATACCATGTGTCTATATATGTAATATAGGGTATATGAGCACAGACTTTCACATGACTTACCACTCTCACCTCTATCTAATAACACTGATACCCTCAAGCACATATATGCTGAAAAGATAAATAATCACCAATATACATATTTCATGCTAAACCAGCAATCATCAGTTGGTCCAGATTATCATCTTCCACACATATATACTATAAGTGCTCAGATATATATTAAGATAGACAATCTTCATACTTTAATAGACTGGCTCCAATCTACTACACACTCCAACTCTTCAACCGTCCATCCAATTGAAAATCTGATGATGGAATGCTCGAAGGCCACCCTGAGGCTGAGATTCTTGTCACACCCATGTTGACCCAAGGTCAATATGAACCCCACATGTACAGGAAATAATCGAGCATTCCATCGTCAGATTTTCAATTGGATGGATGGTTGAAGAGTTGGAGTATGTAGTAGATTGGAGCCAGTCCATTAAAGTATGAAGATTATCTATCTTAATATATATCTGAGCACTTATAGTATATATGTGTGGGAGATGATAATCTGGACCAATTGATGATTGCTGGTTTAGCATGAAATACGTATATTGGTGATTATTTATTTTTTCAGCATATATGTGCTTGAGTGTATCAGTGTTATTAGATAGAGTGGAGAGTAGTAGTTAGCATGAAATAAATCTTAGAAAAATGAAAAATGAATGGCATCTTGGGAAAATGAAAAAATACTAGTTAGCATGAATTGCATTTTGGGAAAATAGAAAAATACTAATTTAGCATGAATTGCATCTTGGGAAAATGGAAAAAATACTAGTCTGCATAAACTGCATCTTGGGAAAGTGGAAATATATTAGTTATTATAAATTGCACCTTGGGAAAATGGAAAAATACTAATTAGCATGAATTGCATCTTGGGAAATTGGAAAAATACTAGTCAGCATGAATTGCATCTTGGGAAAATAGACAAATGTAGTTTAGTATGAATTGGAATTTGGGAAATGAAAAAATAATAGTTAACATGAATAACATCTTGATAAAATAAAAAAAATACTATTCAGAATGAACTGCATCTTGTCAAATTTAAGTTTTTAATACTTTTAAAGCAAAACATTAAAGCTTGTTACCTTGACTGTGAACAAGTGAATTGCTTGCTGCAGGACTACTATGGAGAGATCTGGTCATGTGATATCTCTGTCGCCATATTGGTTTTTAAAATTATCATCATTATTATTATTATTGAAATTATATCCTGGGTAGTTTATTGTCATTGTTAATGTGTCCAATTTGGGATCAGGAGATGCTGAATCCATTCTGGTGCTCGGACAGGTGCTCAAACTTTTTATAAACATACACTATACACCTGGGTCTCTTTTTATGCGGACTTATTTAACACGATTTTGAAGTTACGCGATTCGTGTTTCACCGGAAATCAAACACCGATATTGCGCTATTACTTTAAATAATAAATTTCATGCACTCAGTTATATTGAAAGTAATAGGACATTATTGAAATTCGACTTTCAACTTAGTAATTTCAATATTTTCAGTGCTTTATAATAGTAAGATTTTATGCAATAATGAAATTAAAATCATGATTTCCACATTTTATGCATACACACATTAAATTTTACAAGATTATAATGTAAATTTGTTCAAACATTGTGCGTGTTAATTTTGCATTTTAAATCACATTCTGTTTTTGCTTTTTAAAAAAGAACGTTTAATCAATTATTAATCATTTAGTGTCCGCAAGTTTATTTTTAAAAGATGAGTAATAGCAGTGGGCACAATTAAAATTGAAAATTAAAGACAAAAATAAGAATTTAATTTTTAGTTGTTAGATTAATTACTAATTACGTTGTCACCAGAAAACCATTAATTAACACAACATGAGAGTGACATTGGCGCTAGTTGTATTTCATCTTGTGAAGAATCTGATTTTTTTATCAGTTTGCAAATGAACCTTTTTACCAGCAAATAGTGATAATAATTAAAACATGTATAAAAAAATATAAATTACTGTAAATTATACATAAAAATATATTGTTTTGAATAAAATTAAATATTATAGTTAAAAAAAGTTTGTCTTGTATCAATTTTTTTCAAATTTAAAATTTTTTATTAGTCATATTTTATTTCCCTATTTTTTTTTTGCACGAATTTTAAAGTAAATTTTACGTCGGTGCTTTGCTTTTACGCGAGTTTTGAAAAATCACAGTCCATATCCCCCCTTTTCACGGTAAGTTATGTCTATTTTTGCACGATTTTGTTTGCGCGTGTTTTCTGAGGAATCTATCTATCGTGTAAAACGAGACCCAGGTGTATATCTTTTTTAAATACCAATTATTATTGTAATGTCAATGTATAATTTTTCATTTATTTTTTTATATATAGTAATGATTATTGCAATTCCGTTGTTATGATTAATTAATTTTTGTAAAATAAATAATATTATTTCCATTTTTGATTCTTAACTCTTATTTATAAAGGTACTAGGGAGATCAGTTCTTTTACAAATATCATAGTTATGTTATATATTTTCACAATTTGTAAATAATATAAATTATTTTCTGTATTACATTTATCAGATTACCATATTCTTCTTCTAATATTTACCTTTTAAAGAGGGAGGTGCTTTGGATTTAATTAATTATTTTGAATTTTTTATTCCATGCTAGAAACATTTATTTAATATATAAATTATTAAACTTGTATATAGTAAGTAAACTTTAATTCTATAACTTTTTAAATAACTTTATTTTTCCTTGAAAAATATTCCTGACATTTATTTTTATTAAAAAATATTTGACATCAAACAATTTTATAGATTTTTTTTTTCATTTAAGAAAAATATTACAAGGTATCAAACAGAACTTAATAATTTTCAGAGGTATTCTCTTTCATTAAAATTTCTAGAAGTTATTAAATCAACATAAGAAAACTTCAATGAATGTGGCAATTGTTGGAAGTATCCAGAAATTTATTTTTATAAATATTTGAAGTCAGTCATCTTGGATTAAAATTGGATATTTTGCTTAGTAAGATAGTATGAAACATATAAGCTGACAATTCATAATTACTCATGAAATAATGTCAATAACAAAAAAGGTTTAATCTTGAATTTTTATCTTAATTAAATAGAAATTTAATTAACATCAAAGTGATACATTGGCAATAATTCTGTTTTGTTTTCTAATTTTAAAATGATAAAGAATGCTGTTTCATTATTTTTTTTAAATAAAATTTCTTTTTTTCCATTAGTAAATAACTTTTCGTTTTGGTAATTTTGCAATTTCATTTCTGGAATAGTCTGTTATTTTGTTTTCTTTTTTGTAGTTTTTGTCAGTTAATTATTGAAATTTTTTAATGTTTCTTTTTTTGTTTAAACTTTCTTAATTAGGTAAACTACGCCAGCAAAACGTGAAAATATAAAATGTCAATAAACTTTGAATGTTTGTCTTTGAATACAAGTATATATTTCATAGTTCTTATTATAATCAGGATAATTATAAATGTTAGATATAAAGTAATAAGAAAAATAATAAATTACAAAATAAAATAAATGTATTATCTCTTGAATAATGGTACAAATTGATAGCAAATAGCATCATTCACATATTTGACTGCCATGTCACCAATCTATTAAAGACAGTTTAATAAAATAATATAAACTAGCTTAAACAATAAATTGACTCGTAAATTCTATAGATTTGGCACACATATCTGCATAACATATTTAAAAAAATGTTTTATGGATTTGATAAGTCTACAAAATATTTCCATGTACTAATACATATTGTATTGTATGAGGTCATACACTGTATATTGAAATAAAACAGTACTAATTCAAATGTTTAATTCAGATCTACATGCATACATGAGAGTATTCTTCTTTTATATGTATATTACATAAATTTAAAATGATAAAATTGTAACATTTGTAATGAAGAGGAAGAAAGAAAAAATAGTTAATTTTCTTCTTGCTTTGCAAGGCAGCTGCACTGACCTCTTGGCTACCAATGCTTGACAGGTTAAATTTACTTTTTATTATATAAATACATGTGTATTTTAATTAAAAGTGTATTGTATTGTTTGCCTTTGTGAAGAGGTTTAACAAAATAAATTGTCTTTATTTTATGATAAATTTGATGGTAAATCCAGATTTTTTTATTATTGAAAATTATATAGAATTAACTTTAGATAGGCTAAAGAATGGATTTTGAAAAGTGGTTATGATTTTTTATTTTCTCTTTCTTTCCAATCTCCATAAATTAATGGTTATTTTATAATTATTTGAAAATAAACAATAAAATATGAAGGGAAACCAAATATATTATGTATAATTAAGATATTGTACTCATATTTGAGATAAAGATGTTTGAAAAAATATTCTAATGTAAATTAATCCAGAGATAATTAATTTTTGCAATTTCTTAAATGTATTTTATTATTATCACTAAGAAAAAAAAAGGAATTCAGTATCATGAACTGTTGTTTAAAAAAATACCACTTAGGATAATGGCATAAGATGTTCTTACTATAGAGAAAAAGTATAAATAATTATATTAAATAACAATAGTGGGGAGTTTTGAATTGAAAAAGACATCAGTACAGACTAATTCCAGGGAGTGTATTCTGGAAGAGGAGTGTTTGTCACCAGCATGAAATCAGAAAATATGAAGGTCTATATATAGGCCAAATAATAAGTCTGATTTGGCAGTTGTGAACACCACTAGTTAAAATACTTTATCTATAGATTTATATAGATAATAGCTTTATATTTCTGACTAATATCTGACTGTATAAAAGTACTTTTTAATATTAATTTTATCGTAGTGATTATAAGTATACTTTCTATTGGGGAATTGTTTACCATATGTGGCTAAGAAACTGGAGATATACCAGATGAATCTGAAACTATACAGTTCTACCTAGATATAAGAGTTGATTGTGCATAAGATATAACTTTACCTGATTAAGAAGAAAACCATGTAAGAAAATGTACTTGCCTATAATGAAAATAATTTCCATTGTCTACTGTCATTTGGTACTCAAGAATGTTAATTGGAACTAAAGAAAGTCTTGATAGAATCCTAATAGGTCTGTAATTTCTATATATATTTTTATTACCTTCTTCAAATCATCTGGTACACCTTTTTTTTTTACACATTTGTTTTATTGCTTTGCTAAGAAATCTTGCTGTTTTAATAATTCCATTATTTTCTGGAGCCTTTCCTTTATCCATAGATTTAATTGCATGTCTCACTTCTTTATTTAAAATTTTGGGCAATTCAGAAAATATAATAAATAACTGACCTTTGCTTTCTTATTGCATATTATTATATAATTACCTATGGAAATCCTTCACACATTTCATGATAGCAACTCTCTTTTTAAAAATAGTTACATCTTGTCTTTTTATTGCACAAATAATTTCCATTATAATATCAATATGTTTTTTTTAATTTTATTTTACAGCTTTGAGACTTTTTCCCTCTTCTACAGCTTACATTGCTATTTCAAAAATGTATTTTCTTATATATTTATTAACTTTTTTGATAGTATTTTTTATAAAATTTTAGAAATTCAGTTTTTCTTAATATATTATTTTTAAAAATTGTCATATCCTTTCTTTATATATACTCATGCCTCAGTTTAAAATATTATTGATAAATTATTTCTTTTTTATATAAGATATCTTTGTTGTAGTTTTTAATAAACTGTTAGTTATCTTCCTAATGATTTCTGTCAAATGTAAATCAACTTCAAAGTCTTTTAATATTAATTAATGATTTACTAATTTTGATTTAAATTATTCAAAGTATTTCTGAAGACTAAAAATATCTGACTTTCTTAATAGTTTTCATTTCCTAGTTACATATTAATACATATGTATATTATATCTCAATAACAGATGGTCACTTTCTGTGTTGAATCTATTAAGAATGTTACAATCTAGAAATACATACTTTTTTGTTAATTAAAATACAATCCAATTCTTTTGCACCTTTATTTTAAATGCATCCATGTTCTTTTTGTGCAAATTTCATCAAGTTAGTGGACTCTCATTTCTATCATCATACTCAAATTTAGCGACTGTACTTTGATTATTTAATCATTTACCAAATTTTAGCATTGAAATTTCCCATTTTAAAATGTTATTTCGTCTAACTACAAGCATTTTGTATATCCATATAAAAGTCATATACTTCCTCGTCACAATGAAAATTTGTTATTACATAAATGTGAGTTATCTACATTTGGTTTCTTCCATTAAATTGAATAACTAATATTACGAATATGTCTAATATATCATCTATTTCCACAATGTTACTCTTCCATTTTTTATTTAATAAAAATCTTATTCAACTTGTGTTTTTAATATGTGTACCTTTATAGTAAAGTAAATATTTACTTTTTAAATCAATTGTCTCTTAACCTTCTCTTCTGACTTCAGAAAGTCCATCAATGTCCATTTAATATTAGACATATGTTTCTCCACTTTATAAAATCTTCTTTCACTTGAAAGTCATCTGAAGGTATAGGTACTTAAATAAAAATAACACTAAATGGAAGCCTAGATTCATATTCAGAGAAATATTCACACCACACACATTAACAATCAACTACTGCTTTAGCTTGGGACCTTACAGCCTACTGGAAATTAAGAGTCCTAATTTAGTTTTGTCATGATCATAAATATTTATTTTAAAAGGTGATTTTTTTTATACGTTCATTTATCTTTACAAAAATTCAACTGATGTTTTAGTTAAAAACTATCACAAAATAAAAAGCATGTCCTCAGTATTTTGAGATTTAAAAGTCAGAGACAAAAAGACAATAGACTAACTATGTTTGTGACATATATTGATAAACATTACAGCACAAAGTGACCATGAGGAATTTGTTCCTCTCAAATTCTTTAAAATCTCAGAAAAGAACAGTAAACAGCAAATTCCTTTCTGTATCTTGTGGTACAATACATTATATAAATACTGCCCAATGAAGATGAAAAAGGTTAGTTCACCTTAAGTGCATCTTGGACAATTTGTCTTTTATCTAATATCTTTATTCATTTTATCTGAAGTAAAATAATATTAGCAAGCTACTTAATACATGTATGAAATGGACATGTATTCTTTTATCTATGAACATGCACAAATAAATTTAAATTTATTGAAGATAGACTTTCTAATCCATACACACAAAACATTAAAATTTCGTACAAAATTACATATCTAGCTGTCCATCAAACAAAATAGGTCTCAATGAGTCTCATTTTGTCTGAGATTATGTGGAAGATAAGTTTAGACAACTCTAAATATGAAAATGAACTTTTCATAATTATAGTTACAAATAAAGCATTATTGAGAGTAGTTTCAACTTAATATTCTTATAACACAATCATTAACTATTCATTTTTTATAATCTCATGAATGTTCAAAGTCTTTGTAAATTTATATATATTTATAAATACAGTAATTAGATATATGTAAAGTATAACTTTAAAAATTTTATCCACTTAGGAGTGCTTTCGACTATCCTCATAGTCTTTGTCAACTAACACTTTGAAAGGCTAACCTTCCCACAATTCCATGATCTTAATGTTTGCTGTCTGTCTGTTAATTAAGTCTTGCTTATATTTGTATATTAGTATAGCTTCCTTTATTTTCCTTTTGTTGTCATTTTTTTCAATTTGCAATATTTTTACATTATTAATAATTATTATTATAATAATTATTATTATTTTTAATTTGTTTACATTGAAGTATATATGAAAGAAGTGTTATAAGCAATATACATATGAATATATGAAGATATGCAAAGAAAGTGAAAGAGAAGAATAAGAGAATATATATTAAATGCTTTTACTGGCATATGATCTTATGCCCTTATTAAATGTTAACCTATTATTGGATACAGAGGATATAAATCATGTTCTGAAAATTTTTTTCAATGTATAATATTAATATATATTTTCTATAATCTATAATAGGTGTTATATATAATATATTTATCATTTTTTATAGTTCTTTTTCATATTATTTAATTGAAATTCACATATTCAATTCTTTTAAATGGTTCACTTTCTATTAATGCTACATTACTTCTTTTTTTTTTTTATGTGTCAAAGCATCGCCCGGGAAGCTAACCTGCAAACTTAGGAAAACTGCTTGTAAGGCAGCTGTGCTGACCATTCGACCATCAATGCTTTTTTGAATACATTGTCTTATCTCCGTGTAAAATATACTGTCAAATTACTCCTTTTTCTGATGCTACTACTTATTTGTTTTTAATGAACTAATTATTATCTTCTAGTAATCTCTTAATTAATTGACCTCTAATTATTATTTGAATCCTTTAACAAATTAAAGCCAATTGTATACTTTAGATTCAATTCAATAAAATATGTTTGAATGCTACAAATACCAGTTATTATTGTTGTTTTTCCCGAATAGCTTTAGTTCCTCTAATTTTGTTTTAACACTTATCTTTCACCACTGTAATATTTGTTTTGGTACTATTAAATGCAAAGCTATTACTATTGCAATACCATTACCACACACTATGTTGTGTTTATATTTGGGTGTTTCTTGAGAACATTTTTCTTTCTTGGAAAATTCCTAATTTAATGTTATCTTCATTTCTGATTTCTTATCAAAGTTAACACATTGCATTTTCTTCTTCAAATATAAACTGTGTTATTAGATTTACATACGATAATTTTAAAATGTTTGTGCTATTCGTAAGCATGATTGACATTTAATTAAAAGTTTTCCCCTTCATTATATTGTGGAATCATTGATACATGAACTTGAATTATCTGCCTTAAGTATATTTTTTAGTATGTTGAATGACAAGTTGTACAACTATTCTTGATTTTTATCTAACATGCCAGTCATTTGTCCAATGTCTTTCATTCATCTTTTTTTTTACTTCATATATCATAGCATCGGCTGGGAGGTGAACCCGCAACAACCGTCTGCAACCAACTGCTTGCTTGCAAGGCAGCTGCGCTGATCTCTCATCTAACAACGCTTGACTGTCTTTCGTTAATCTTTTATATATAGTAAATTCTATCTTATGTGTATTATCAGTATTTGTGTTTTTATATTAAAGTATATGTCCACTCATTAGATCAATGATTTTATTTCTAAGTGTGCATGATTTTTTATTATCTTCTGTCTACTTCTAGGACTTTATTTCATAAACTAATTATATTCATCTACTTATACCTATAATGTTATGGTTATTGAATAAACCTTTATTGACTGGGTTTTATATACAATGTTTTATTTGAAAATCACCACATCAATAGATGGTCAAATATAAGTGCATCCAATTATAACTAAAGTCTGTAACCTGATTATTTTTTTATTATTTTCTGCATTTTGTTACTTAGTGATATTTTTACAATAACTTTGTATCTTGAAATGATGAAAATATTAGTATAGTGGACATGATCTAGAGTATAAATTTAGTTTTAAAAAATTATTTTAGTTTCGCCAAGCTTATTGTTTATCATTAAAAAAAAAACAGCCTTCAGTAAATTTATATCAAGATATTTTAAATTAGAAGAATTCCTGATGTTCATTTTGTAGGTTTTTATTGTTACAGCTGTTCTTAGATATGAACATTCACAAATTTATTTATAAACATGCACAAATTGATGGCGTGAATCTGCTAGATTTCACACATGGTCTAAAAATTATTCATGAATTTTCTTGAAGGAGTAATGAATAAAATTGTTTCCTTTATATAATCTTATAACATTCAACAAAAATATACCCTTATAATTTATTGAGTAATATTAATATCATTTATGCTCTTTATTACTTTTTACAATGCTTTTTTACAACTCACTATTGATGGTTTTGATTGCCCCAGCAATCTTCTTCAGAAATAAGATTTGGAAATTTAAATAGAAGTTCTGAAGAAGATTTCTGAGGCAATCAAAACTGCCAATAGTGGGTTGTAAAAAAGCTCTGTAAAAAGTAATAAAGAACATAAATGATATTAATATTATATGGATTTGGAAATGCAATAAGAAAGATAAAGATATCATTTGTAGAGACTACAATGTTGCCATCTAAGATAGCACTTAGTAATAAAAAAACAATGAATGCTTAGAATCACTAGTGTTCAGATTTTGGCTACAATTGGTTGTTAACTTTATATTTGATCATCTACATCTGTGGAAAAATTTAATTAGAATATAAATCTTGGTGATGAGAATATTAAATGGCCATAATATTATAATTATAAAAAGATGGATATGAATGGTTTAATAAAATCTACGGATGAAAACTTTACATATTGTCAGTGCTTTCAAAGTTAAAAGAAATTATGTGAACTGAAATTATACTTTATTATAAATAAAAGAAGAAAGAGCAACATTGTTTAAGTTGAAGAGATATTAGTTAGAATAAAAATGCTAGTTGAGCAACTAGCCATTAACTTTGATAAAGATTCCGTAATAAAAGAGACACAGAAGTTTGAAAATTTCAGAGAATGAAAAACTATATGATACCAAGTGTAATAGAGAAATGTTAGATTATATTTTATATGCTGGATTTAATGTAATCAGAACAAGATATCACAAATTTGAAATATAAGTATTAATGCAAAAGTAAAGAGACAAAAGCTATTGGAGAAATTCAATACTAACAATTGATACCCAAAATGTATAAAAATACTTTATTGACTTTAAATTATAAGGTACAAATTGTTTCAAATTATTAAAAGCTTTGCACATGATTTAGAGTTAATAAACCCATTCAGAAATGATCAAAAATTAAGAATTTGTTTAATAAAATAAAGAGCAGTGAGATAAGACAATGTATTCAGAAAGGAAATAATATGAAATAAAATGAAAGTCATTTAGTAGAATTGAATGTGTGAATATCTCTTAAATGATATTAGAAAGAATTAATGATGACCATAAATTATTGTTGTAAAATGATAAAGAAAGCTATAAAATAAGAACCAAAATTTCACTCATATAAATGTCTATCTTATTAGGATGAAAATTATTTTAGCAATAAAAAGAAATAATAAGATAATATACATAAAAGAATTCTGCAAAGATGTCTATAATAATAAATACCAATAAAACAAAATAATGCATGTGATGTTATAAAATGCAAATGAAAACACCATTCTGAAAAGGTAAATCAAGCAACTAAATACATAAAAAATAAATCAAAATCCATAAAATGTAAACATTAGAAATTATTTAAAAGAAGCAAGTGAAAAAATTGAGAAATTTTTGGCAAAGTTATGCCCAAATAATGTTAGAAATATACAAATAATATTGACATTTAAGAAAGATGTAATGAAGATATTAATAACTCAAATGTATAAAGTCATATAATAGCCACCTTCCACGTTTTTTACACTTTAAAGCAAAATATTTATTAATATTACAGTTTCGACTATTCCTAGCAGTCTTCATCAGATCTACAAAAATTTAAACATTATATCAATACAACCATATTTCATACATATATCTATTAAATTTTTACAATTTTACCAACTTAATTATTAACATCATTTTATATGTAAAACTTACTATTATGTAACCTTAAAATCTACTTTACCCTTTATTTCTATTCTTAATTATTATCATATTTATATTTGTAAAAATTTAATAGATATGTATGAAATATGGTTGTATTGATATAATGTTTAAATTTTTGTAGATCTGATGAAGACTGTTAGAAATAGTCGAAACTGTAATATTAATAAATATTTTGCTTTAAAGTGTAAAAAGAGTGGAATGTGGTTATTATATGTTATATATTAGAAAAGCAAAAATAAAGAAGGAAAGAGGAAGATAAACTATTGAAGATTATATATATAAAATCATTATAACCATCTCATTCTACAAAGTACTTTAGATTAAAACATATGTTACTGACAAGTTATAGCACAGATGACTACATTCAACTATTATATAATAATAATAATAAATATAATTTGCTATTTAAATTGTAACACTGCAACAACTCATACGATTAATATTTATCAAAAATATACTATTAATGGATAGACAATATTTGTAACTTAAAATATGATAAGAATATACTAAAATATGTATTCATCTGTTTAGCTTCCAACAATTTTTGTAATAGACTTATAGAAAACAATTTGTAATTTATGAGATTAACAATAAATAGAGAATACTTAAACCACCTTCATTTGCCAGATTTTTTGCAAATCATGCTTCAGAATACATAAGGAATATTACAAGATATATAATAATCCATGAAGTTTGTATAAAAAAAGATTGATAGTATTAAATTAGTAAAAAATAATCTTAATTAAATTATTAATATTTATGGAAATATAACCAATAATGCTAATCACTATAGTAATTATAAATGTTTAGAATACTTCTGATAAAGTTAATATTAAAAAAAGCATTGGGGTTAAAAAAACCCTCTTTTTTAATGAGGATGTTCTTATACTAGATAATAAATTCATGGAAAACAAATACTTAACAACTTCAAATCACATTAAAATAAATAATAAATTAGCAGTTGATAAGAGTTTGTTATATGTGAATTTAAACAAGGCAAAACTCTCCATACAGTAGTGCCACCCTGTGCCAATCAGAGTAATCAATGGATGCCAGAAGGCTTGTGCATAAAATCCCTATCTAGTGCCTACTCATCTAATATCCCCAGACTAGTTTCTGGCTTGTGGCCTTCGTCAGTGAGGAGCCTTGGATCTGAGAGCATTGCAGCTAGATCTTAGGATCCAACATTTCAGCAATTTTAAATAGTAAGATTTCATTTAATTAGGATCAACAAGTTAATTCTTTTTGTTTTAGATAAGTCAATCTTTTCTCCATCTTATAAAAATTATGGCAATATATAATCATAATTTCTTATCAGAAACACAGGATCGTTATTATATATATATAATGTTATATATTTTCTTTACGTCTAAAATAAAGATAATTAAATAAAATTGCTTGTTATTTTGTTTGCATACACAGTGAAATAATTAATATAGAAGTATTTTATAACAGAAAACAATTATAAAAATAATTAAAATAAAGTTTTAGTAGGATCATAGTATAGTTACCCCCCCCCCGAATAATATATTTATATATTAAAAAATTTATAATAGTGATCTCATTTCCTAAGATAATTTCCTTTTTACTATACAATTTTGAAATTATGAACTATTCTTTAAATGATACATCAAGTATTCTTTTTCAGATGCTTATTTATCAACAAGATTCTAAAATAGATCAAGAGAGTCGTTATCAATGGTGTAGTATTAGCTGTGATTAAGTGTTATCACTTGATCTTAGTATTTTACTGTGTATGTTATTCACTTATGACAAAAAATGTAATAAATACTTTATGAAACTTCATATTCTTAATATTTTAAGTTACATAATATTTGTTTATGATAAAGCGTTCGATTTGGAATCGCGTAGTCCCAGGATCGATTCTGGCATTTGCAGATCTGAAGTTCGAACTGACATACAATAAAGCCAAATGTGTATCCGTGTTTATATGTGGTTTAAATAATCCAGGACTGGAAGCAGAATGCATAATAGTTTTATTGTTTTGTTTTTATAAAAAAATTAAAACACTAGTGAATTCTTGTTTTTTTGTTTGATTATAAGGTTAAATGATTTTCAAACAAAAATGTGGTTAAATATATATATGTGTTTATATAGAAATTAGAAAACTTTTACATAAGGAAACCTGATTTATTGCTCTGACACGTAATAGTCAGAGTGCAAATTGACAAACATTATTAATAGTACAGAAAAAAAAAACAGAATTGCATTTTAAATACATATTGAAACAATCTGAATTGTATTTTAATCACTAGCAAACAAATTATTTTGTTTTACTTTTCAAAAAAAAAAATGTTTAGTGTAATATTTTTTAAAGAGAACTTAATAAAACATCTGAATTATTTAAAATTTAATGAAACTTTTCTATATCAAAATATCAATGATCATGGAATTTCAACTAAAAAAGGTGTGTGTGTGTGTGTGTTTTTAGATAACTCGTATATGACATCATTTGTGCTGAATTTTTTCTCCAAATATGTATGTAAAACCTCTATCTTTCTTCACAAAGTTATTCCTTTGGTCAAAGAGCATGAAGAGAGATGAGTTTTAAAAAATATATATTTGTATAAGACATTATATATATGAGATAAAAGAGAAGTAATTATTCCATGTGTTTATATTTAGTAAAAGTAGATGTTATATATAGAGCTCGCAAAATAAGCTCTTAACAAGCTTTGTGAAATATCCCCAACCTCAGACCGGTTTCTGCTACTGGCTTCCTCAGTGAGGTGCTAGGATATTCAAGCATTAGATTAAAAATACCAAGACAAGCCCAGCACTTTATCTGATGTATAACTATTAAGTAAAAAATCTGAAATTTTCAGACATCCGTATGTCTTCCAATCCAGCTATCTAATTTAAATAGCTATATAGGACTGAACTTAGTTCAGACACACCATATATTAAAAGCTTTAGCAATATAAAATCGTCAAAACCTTAATAGCAAAAAATAAAATTATAAAAAAATCAAGTTAGATGTCACATGACCTAATTTAATAAGCTTGTATTTACAAATGTCATATATATCTGACTTGATTTTTTTGTAAGTAAAAGTAGATGTTTCAATAATAATTATTTCATTATATTTTTTATAAATAGTGTCGTTAGTATATTGTAAAATTACTAAAACAAAAAATTCTTTAACACACTTCTTTTCGATTTTTTCATTTTTAGGAAACATTTTTGCATACTTAGTTTTACAGTTGCCAACTCAAAAAAAATAAATAAATAAAAGTATATAAAAACAAACAAAAAAGTCTAAAAATAGCTAAAACAAATTCAAAATTCACAATAAAATTAGCTAAACAAATAATAAAACAAACCTTTATTATTTTTTTTAAGCTTATTCAAAAAGTCCATTCGCCAAATTCCATTACTTCTTCAATTTCTGCCAATTCTTCATTGTGTTCAAAGGAAGATCCAGGCTCAGATTCTACATTTTGGTATGATTTCATGGTGCCTATTTTTCCAATGACATTTTCTGGAAATTTATAATCATAGTTCTAGTCTCTTTAAACCAGATCTAATCATTAATATGCTACTGTGTGAAATAATATTCAACCTATTCCACAATTTACTCTTATCAATATTTATCTGACTAAATAAACGATTTACTTCTGCATTTGATTGGGGTAATAAAAGAATTTTTTAAATGAAATTGACCAAGTCTTGAAAGGAATTGTCTCCAGCAGTATCTTAATATTGAGTTACTTTCAACCACAAATTTAATGTACTGGAAGTTTGCTCCCATTGGATGGTATGGATTTACTTCCATTAAAAATCAATATAACTCAATATGGCATCATCGATGAAAAACATTTCCATAAGATTAATTATATCTCTTTTAATTGATTGTGGCAGTAGTCAATACTTAGTGATGTCATCATTTTCAGAACTGATATATTACCAGTTAACCTTTGGTGAAGTTGTTTTATAAAAACAAAAGGAAAGCAATGTGAGTATTCTTCTTCCCCATGTTATTTTTATTCCTGGAATAACAATTTTTAGAACAGGATTCTATTTAATTTAGAAAGTCCTGCAGCAACTTCATATGATCATTATTCTCAGATTCAAATATTTTATTCAATCTCTGAACTTCATCAAGTACAGGTTTAAAAAATTCTTTGGCATAAAACATTGATTACAAAATTTCTGCTGTGTAGCCTCTGTTTGTTTTGGCTAAATTAAAATTTTCCTTTAGTTCATTCCATTATTAATGGTCTGAATTGTCATCCAACATGTATCACTACATTATATTAATTTCCATCATTCATCGAAGAATACAGTTTGTTGTATTTGGATTGTCTAATCACCAGATGGGAAAACCAATTAAATGCTTCTTTACTAAAAAAAACTATATTTCTGGGAAGGTCTCTTTTGTCATATGGGAAATATCTAATTATAATAAATGTCAGAGATAACATACCAGAATCAAACAAGGTACATCTGCTTTGAGTTTAGTATATACACATTTATGGATTAATTACAGAAGTAAGATCTGTTCCAATTGCAATGAGTTTATGTAAATCTAAATCATTTTTCTCAAGGAGAATTTAGTTGCATAAGAATTCCATCAACTTTAAACTCTCTAAATGGTGTTAAATCTATAAACATCACATGAATTTTTATATCTTGAGAGTAATATCTAATTAGTATATCTAAAAGCTTGGAAACTGGAATGCCATTACTTTCATCAATTAGTAAACTATAGTTAGTATTACCTATATCAATTATTAAATGTTTTTTAAAATGTGGTGCTAAAACCTTTTAAATTATGGTTGAACGTTTTGATCATCCAAGAGTCAGATTATTACAACTTTCGCTAAAAAATTTGCTGTACAGAACCTAGTTAATTTGTTTGCGTGACTTATAAAACAAATTTCTGCTACAAAAAGCACCACATTTTCTTCTATGAACATTTGAGATTTTCACAGATAAAAGCATATTTGAACTCCATTGAACACTACTATATGATGACTTGGCTTTTGTATGCCTTTGAGTTTTTCTTTGCTTTTTTATATTATTTAGATTTGCCAACAAAATGCAGTTATAATATTTTCAGTGACGCTTTGTATTTTCTCCTTCTTGTCACATCATTTATTAAGAAATTTTGATGGTATTTTCTTTCATTTGGAATTTTCACTGATATAACAAAATAATAAATTGTTACAACATCTCAAAATGATGTTTGGTTTATCACAATGCATGATAGGTAACTTATTAGGATTCACAAATTCACAATGAGAAAGTAATCACTATCAAACTTTAAGGACATTGACAAACTGCTTGAATAACCTTCATGGCTGCAGTCTGCCTTGCCCTGACAGAGTTTCTAAATTGGCAGCTCTCTACCACTAACCTCCATCCTTTTACAAACATCAAATGTTTACCATATTTGGTCGTACATAATTATTGCACATTAAAGCTAATACAAATTAAAGAATTTATTAAGTTTTAATGTTTTTATGAAATTTTTTGATTTTACAGAAAATCTCTAAAATGTAGCTGAATTAAATAAAAAATCTCTATAAAAAATCTGTATCTAAATGTAAAAAAAAAAAAAAGATGCCAGGAAAAGCAAAACCAGCCAAATTTCGTGACTTTTTCATTAAATCATCAATTCTAACTTGTTTTCCAATGTTTTCACCATATTATATATCATTATCAAGGAATGCTTCATAAAATTTAAAAACACAAGATTTGAAAAGAAAAAAGTGTGTTAAAGAATTTCTACTTTAATAAAATATATATTTATTATTAGTTAAGTTTCAAGTTTATATCTAAGATAAAATACAATAATCTTTTATCCAATAAATTATTACTGATAAGATAAAGACATAGTTGTCCAGTGCATGAGAACAAAACATTTATTAAAAAAATTTTTTTTTAAATATAACTCATTTTATTCTTGTTAATTTAGATTTGTGCTTATTCGGTAATTTACTTACCTATGATAATAAATACACAAAATTAGTTTTTGTTTAGTGAACAACATCACATTACTTTATTATTATTATTCCAGATTTACACAAAATCATTTATTGTGAAAAATTGTATGTTTAATTTTATATAAAATTTTATTAAAAGATGGAATTCAGAATTTTGTGTGCACACATGTATGTGTATATATAGTCAGGAGAAGGACTCTTAAATTTTGCAGATTGCTTTATCAATTTGCCCAGTGAAGACTTTTTTTATTATCCCACTTTATATAAGAAAGATATATGAATAGTAGAGTAATTTAAGTAGAACTAATTTAACAACTATAATCTGATGCATATGTGTTTGAGAAACAATATTTTTAATCAATGTGCTCCACCTCTATTTACACTATTAGAAAGGCAATGCTAAAAACATTCAATAAGGCAAGATGTATGTTCGAAATAACAAAGTGATCAAAAGCAAGAGATGCTGACATCACTAATGCCAATTTTTAAGTATGATATTACATATCTTTGATTTTATTGAAATAAAACCTGCAATAGTCTTAAACTTCACAGAGACAAAACTCTCCACACAGTAGTGTCACTCAATGTCAAGATAATCAATGGGTGCAGGAAGGTTTGTGCATACAATCCCTATTTAGTGCATACTCCTCCAATATCCCCAGACTAATTTCTAGCTTGTGGCTTCCATCAATGAGGAGCCTTGGATCTAAGAGCACTACACCTAGATCTTAGGATCTTCTTAAGATTTAGGTGCAGTGCTCTCAGATATCCTAAGATCTAGGTGCAGTGTTCTCAGATTCAAGGCTCCTCACTGATAAAAGCCACAAGCTAGATACTAGTCTGGGGATATTAGATAAGTAGGCACTACATATGGATTTCACGAACAAACCTTCCTGCATCCATTGATTATTCTGACACTGAATGGCACTAAAGTATGGATAGTTTTACCTCTGTGAAAAACAGTTTGTGTAAGCATAAAGAATAGGGATCATGTGAAATCTTAAACTTGCTAAGAAGAAATGATAGTAACTAAAGAACTGAAATACTCCACTGCATTCCAACATATTGCAAAAAATAAAAAGCTGATTCTTGAAAAATCTAATAATTTTGTAAATTTCTTCAACTTGCAATAAATTAATAATAAATAAAAGTGATACTGTAAATAGATAACAGCAGAGGAAATGCATCTGCAACAGCCCTAAGAAAAACTATGGATATTGTGCTTGTTCGACTTACCCATTACCATAAATGTTTTTTTATCCTGAGTTTGCTCTCTAGTTTAAAAAAAAAAAAACAACAAATATTTATGTATCAATTTTCAATGATTAATTACAGTGGCTATGAGTTGAATAACTATAAGAATTTTTTTTTTCAGTTGAAAATAACTGCTGAATAATAATAATTACCCCAAGAGCCTTTTATATCTTTCCATATATTATTCTTTTGGGGGCACATTAGATTTCTCCTATCTATGTATTCTCTTATGATCATTTTCTATGTAGCTCAACTACTTCATCTATAGTTCTTCCTCAAGAGTTTACTTTGATATCACTATCAGCATTGCAGAAATTCTAAATTTCACTTTACAATATTCTTTGATTTAGGTGACTCATCTATTAGCATCTATGATATTTAATTTTTAGATCAACACATTTTTGAATGTTATTTCTTTATCTTATCTTTATCCATTACCTATTCAAAATACCATAAAGACATCAGTTGATAAATATTTCCCAATGAGTAATTTTCTAAATTTAATACCAAGTTTTATTAATTTCCAGTTTTGCAGAACACCATCAGTTAACACAAACAAATATTGTATAGCTATTTTGTTTTCAATGTGTTTATATTCATTTCAACTATGTTTAAACTGCATATCATTTTTACTTTTTTGGTAACCCAGTTTATCATCCCACATGTATTAAACAATTTGTATTCTAATATCTTCAAAAACTCAAGAAGTAGATAAAGATCTTCTATATAATGCAAATTATTTAAAACCGTTATCAGTTGAACAAGCATCCCTAATATCCATTGTTAAATTTGAATGCATTTTAAACACTAAAATAACTTATTTACTCTTCACTATATTTCAAAGAGTTTATACAGTTATCTCTATCTCTCTGATATGTACAATCATTAGACCTGAGTTCATTTTAGACTGTCAAATTCGTTTTAAAAAATAAAATATTTTTTTATGTTAATTTTTTTTCCAGTACAATCTTTACATCAATTCTATCATGTTACCACTATTCATTAGTGCAGGAATTTCTCACATTAATGGATTTAATCATTGTAATAAATATCAAATCAACTATTGATATTTATATTTTCACATTTAAATTTTTAAATGAAATTAATGACATATATGACTAACAGAATGAGATAAATAGTGGTCAGTGATACTGGAATTCTTATTTAGTTCATATAGAAGAATCATTGTTTTACATCCCTTAAACAACATTTAATAGGAAAAAATAATAAATAATTTAATTACAAATATAATGAGCAATCAATTAAACAATTTGAAGAAAAACTAATCTATGCGGTCATTTTATTTTCAATTTAATCTTTAAAGATATTTTGATTATCAGCTTTCTGTTACTATTTGTCATAAAAATTGGACTTTGAAAGTTTTATTTATTTTAGACCAGCATTAATGTAAATGTACATATAATGGCAATATTTAAATCTCAAACCAAAAGAACAATAATCAATAATTCACCATTTATATATATTTTTTTAAAATGCTAAAAACATAATTAAGATTCATATTTACTTAATATATGATTTGTTTTTATTTGAAAATAATTTAATGATTTATTTCATTTAAAGGTTTAAATTAATAGTTGATTTGATGTTTACTCTACTGAATGAATCCACGATTATGATAAATGTTTGTGCTGGTGGATAATTGGCGGTATCAGGATTTAACATAAGAGATGTGCTAAAAAAAATAAAAAAAGCTAATAAAACAAAAACTTTAAAATATTTGTGCAAAGCAAGATTATTCATCCTTTCACAAGATAGTAGAAGTAGATAGAAGCCTGTCTCTACTCTGAAAAAGAGTAGAATATAAGAATATAAAGTTATTAACATGGCATGAATATTCATATTTTTGATATCTATAGTTCACCTACTAAGTGCAGAAATTATGCATAATAAGAGGGGGGTATTTAGGTTTTACACTGATGGATGGTTGCATTATGGGAAAGTTGAAATGCATAAACAAAAATAAGATGTTACACAAAAACTAATATGACTTGCACAGGATTAATATAATCAGTTGTTGAAAAATTGTATGACTGTAAGTAAATAGCTATTGTAATCCTTTTAAAGATTAATGACATAAAACTTTACTTGCCATATTTTTTTAAATTTTGTCCAGTATATTCTGCTTCTCTGAAATCATTTTTTCATCTTTATAGATATTAATCAATACACAAAATTGGCAAGACAAGTACAACAAATAAAAACAAAAATAATAAGTAGATAAACAAGACATGATGCTTTTTTTTTTAAAAAAATGTTGAATTTATTTATTTTAGATATTCCGATTTATAATTATGTAACTAATAACAGATTAACCTCAAAAACCCTTCATCTGTTTGTTCTTAAGTCAGACAAGATAAGATTATTAAGCTAATTAGGTAATTAAAATAAAAATAAAACTATAAAGGCAAACACTAATAGATATTTGGATAATGAATGTAGTATTTTTATTCCTTTATTTAAATATCAAATTTTTAATTTTACTCACCTCTCAGTAGAAGTTTGATTTATTTTATAAAGTTAATTAAGCTACACATGTTTACTATTAATTTTGATTTTAAAAAAATATGAAAATATTTTTTTATTAACTATGATAAAAGGTTTGTTGACATTTTATGTTTGACTGCTGAAAGTTTGTAAAACAATTAGGCAATAGAACCAAACGATAATACTTGATCGTTGTCAATACGTTTGCCTCTTCTTTCCAAGTTTAAAATAATTTCTTCTAACATCTCAATTTAAGAATTAAATAATACACTTTAAAAAGCCCTTCTTCATTAAAATATATTATTGGCATTAGTTATAAAATAGTTTCTCTATGGACACATACGAAAGCTTTTCTTTTTTTTAGTCACAATATTGACAAAATACTGCCACCTATAAATCATAAAATATTATTCATCAATTTATGTGACTGAAAAAAAAATTCCGTATCTTCAAATAGTTTATAAAATTTTTGGGTCTGCGGTTATTTTCAACAAAGATTTCAAAATATCCATTTAATGTTCAGCGTACAAATTATTTTATTGTATAACGTAATTTTATTAATATGCTCGTAGAATTATTTTTTTTTACAAATAATGGCCATTTATTTTGAAGATAAATCATTTTTATTATTGTTGATAACAAAGACTTAAAAATGTATGTATAATGTTTTAATTCTTAATTATATAGTAAATATATTAAATTCGTTGAAATTATTTTTAAAATAACGGCTATTTATTTTATTTGCTATAATGAAGGAAAAAATAATTTTTTCAACGTAGTTTCCTTGAAGCTCTGTACAATTTTTAATATCGATCTACAAATTTCTTGATTCCATCTGAGAAAAAACAGTTTCAGTTGCTCCTTAAGCCACATTTGCACCGTTTCTTTTTTTCTCTCATCATTGATAAATTTCTGATGGAAACAGCTTGGGGCGAGGTCAGGACTATATAGTGGGGGTGAAAAAATGTCAAGATTTTGAATACTCTCCATTATTATAGAGGCAGAGAGGCCGTACATTATAGTGGTGCTTAGGCACACTTTATGATAACAATTCTCTTTTTATTTTCCCACGAATTATATATTTCAATTTATATGTAAACAAACCTGAATGCAATTCTTCTTTACGACACTTCCGTGTTTTTTTTACAGTGTTCCAAAACAGACATATGCATATCCCATAATGAGACTAAGTTGCTATTTCTGACTGAAGATATATTTTTAAAATTCTTTGTAGTTAGAGATGAAAGTTCTCCCGCAATATGTTTTGTCTACTATTTTCGAGATCAAAATAATGGACAGATATGTCATCTCCTGTAACAATCCTTTCTAAAGCATTTTGATTTTTATAACGTGGCAAAAGCTTTTGTTGTCTGTCAGCTAGTTTGGAACCGACTTAGAATAGCCTAAATTTTCAAGAATTATTGCACAAACAGAATCATGACTGATATCTAACATATCAACAATAGCAGACACAGTAAGTCGTCAGCTTTCTTATAGAATGAGATCGTTTATACGATTGATTTTCTTAGGATACACGACGTTGAAAACTACCCTGATCAAGCGTTGATCACTTGTTATGCTAGATTTAAACATTTTTACCCATTTGTGAATATTTCTTTGGTTCACAGTTATCACTGTACTGTGCTACCTTCCTCCCATGATTTTCTGCGGGTTTGATGTCTTCTGCCTCACAAATATCTGATTATGCTACGTTGGTTAACAATGAAGCAATTTAAAATAGAAGCTTCCATGTTTAAGCAATCACAGTCGAAGGAAGACTGACAGAGGTGTGTTGCGCATGCAAGTTTAAAGTTATCCAATTCTTGTTAAAGCATGTTATCGACGGTTCGCTACTGCCGCTGTAGTTTCAATTTTATCAACGAATTGCCTTTACTCTTTGTTTTTGCACGTATATTGTTATGTAACTATTAGCTTATTAGAGTTTTTTTTAAAAAAAAAAAAAAAAAGAAAAGAAAAATATTAATAAACTTTTTTTTTAATTATGTAATTTTAGTGACATTTATCAAATTTATTTTTAAAATCAATATTTTTATTTGACATTTAAAATACAATTATAAAAATCTAAAAATATGTTTGATTATTTTAAAATGATATATCAAAATAATTGCTAATAGATCTAAAAAAATATATATTTCTAAATTTATTTACTAGTATTTAAATTTAATCAAATACTTATATAATAATGTTCAAGTCATTTTTTTAAAGTTAAATTTCATAAAGAATATTAATAACATATCTGTTAATGCTTTTTAAATTTATTTATTTCTTATGGTTACATACTCGGGAGAATCGTTGACAGGTTTTGCGTAACGGACCCATTCAATTGATCAAATTGAGTTTTCTTTTTTCCTAGTTTTCTCTGTTGGGAATCGATCCAAGAACCTTTAGTTTTTTTTAGTTTGTCTTTCTCGCAACTGCCTTCTTAAACCGCGCGGGGCCATTGATCATTATGGACTTAATTAAACATTACCATACATAAGTTAACTATTTTTTAATCAATTACAGATATCAAACAAACTTAAAATTTAGTCGGATTGCATTTAGTAAAAGTGAAGCATATTTTACAATTTTAATAAAGGAAAAAATAAATAAATTGAGTAATAAAACGGAAAATAAAAATAATGAAAATTTCAGTTATTTATTTAAACTTTTCTGGAAGTGTATGTGCGTTTATTTTAAATTAGTGTACTTTTTGTGTGTACATTTAGACATTTACACATTGTTTTAAGGATTATTAAATATCAAGAGTGAAAGCACAATTCTATAGAAAACATTAAAAAACTGCACAAATAAAATTTTAGTTACCTAAGATATATTATTACTCAATATTAACAATGTATTTCTTTAAACTGTATAAGTCAGATGTCTAATTATTTTATTTTGACTCTAGATAACAAAAGTCTTTCTTCATATGTTTTAAAAATATGAAATAGAAATTTTCATTTCAACAAAAACTGATACTTTTTGGCAGAGTAAAAATATAACCATTCCATTGAAACGTATCCATATATTTTAGCACACCCATTTCATTGTTAACATTTCGTTAAATAAACATTGTGTTCCACTTCGTAGGATACTGAAGCTTAAAATTTTAAAACTGTAAAAGTAGCAAGGACTTTTTCTATTTTTGTTCAAAGATGTGAGATTCAAAAGTTAAATTTTAAAGTAGAATGTTTTGTAATCACATGTCTATTGTATACATCAATAACAACATTCAATAACATTTAATATTTTTTAAAAAAAAAAATTGCCAATTGCTTAACTGAATCTTGAAATGTAATAAATGCTTTTAAAATAATGAGAGTAAAATAAAACCAAAAGTCAAGCGTTATTAGCCGAGAGGTCAGCGCAGCGGCCTTGCAAGCAAGCAGTTGGTTGCAGACGGTGGTTGCAGGTTCGCCTCCTGGACGATGCTATGACATATGGAAAAAAAACCCAAGTCCAACATAGAATATAAAGTAAGACTAAAATTTATCAGACAAATTGATGCTATCAAATGGCTTATTCATGTTCAAAGTAGTATATAAGTTAAACAGTTGGGGAGTTGTAACAATCATTATGAAAATAATCGCTATAATGTGCATTGCAAATGAACATGAGAATTAGGGAGTAATAACATATGTTAATGCACTTTTAATAGATAACTATTATTAGGCTACCAATTAAAAGCATAATACATGCTCAATATATGAAAGATCTGAAGATCAAATGATGAAACTGTTATAAAGTACAACCACAAATTACCCTTATGATAAATAAATACATTTTATGGTCTATTTTTTATTTTTTCCAAATGATAAACTTGGGAACATTTTGCAATAGTCATGTAAATATACATACCACATGCACAGGTTCACAAATATACACAATGCATATATCCCAATGTGTATTTCATATAGACATACGCATAATTTTTAATGAATAATATAAGATTTGGATTCAAGATGGAAAAGACTATTTACACTCAAAATGTTTGCTAGGTTTCAATAAGTCTAAAAATGATATTTTTAAATATTTAAGTCATTCTAAATACTCATTCATTAATTTATGAAATCATTTTAAAAATAATTTTATATTGAATTGCTGCAAAAGATTATCTAAAATTCTAAGACCAGATTATCTAAAATTCTAAGACCAACGCAGTAAAATATAATTGATTTAATCTAAACATGGTAGAACAGTGTAACAATTTAATAGTATTGAAGATGATTCATTAACTTCCCAAAAAAAAAGTTTAAACACTGACCAAAAAATTACAGTAAATGTGTATAATTAAAATTTCCTGAAGGATTGAATATCATGTGTAAATTAACATTGTATGATAGGTGCAGAATTTATCAGCTTTTTAAAAAAATAATAATAATATAGTCTCTTATTAAAAAATAAACATGTTTCTTATGTAGAGGAATACTTTTCTCATATATATTCAAAATCAGTATTTGCAATAATCAGTCTTAAGCAAAATTGAAATAGACAACTAAAAATAAATGAAAAAAATGTCAATAATATATCTAACCAGGCCTTCATTCATTATTGAAATTTTACCAAGATGTTGCATCTTTTATAATCCACATAACCAACCAACTACTCCACAGCAACTCCATCCAATGGACATTATTTATTTTATAAATAAACATAATTAGTAAAATACATATATATATAAATAAAATAAAATAAACTTTTAAGCTTATTACATTTCTTATTTTTTTATATATTTACAAAACAATCTACAAAAGTAATATTTATTTATAATTCCAGTTTCCAATAAACCAATTCAACTTTCATTGTATGGGGACTATACCCATGTTTACATGTTTGAATTTTCTTGAATAAAATTAGGGCCATATATATATTTGGATACTCTTTATAAAACAAATTTGAGGGAAAAACTATTAAGGTAATAAAATATATTAAAAATTACAAGGAAAAAATGTTATGAAATTTTATATATTCCAAGAAAATTTAAACAAATATGCTAACATAGTTAAAAACCCTATACAATTAAAGTGGAAATGGGAAATGTTGGATTACTGCAGACTTTAAAATTATAATTAAATATTATTTTTATAGATTGTTTTGTAAATATTAACAAAAACAATGATTGTAATAAATTTAAAAGTTTATTCATGATTGATGTATATATACAAAATGGCAAATCACTGTCTCAAAGGTTAAGTGTTTTCAGTTATGCTCCCTGTGGATAAATAAAAAACTTTGAATTATCATCAGAAAGTCCAAAAGATATCTCTTGAATTCTATGCTGCAATGATGTTAAATATTGCAATACGGACTTTCTGAAATAAAGCGCATGAAATTTAAATTACCATGAACTTAAATTGGCCATTAAAAAAATGTTTAATATATGTATATAACGAGAGACTAAACATTAGTCATTTTTAATCTTTGCAATCTCCTAACATAAATATATAAAAAATAATCCCAGTGTATATCACTAGCTGAAAATTCAAATATTTTACACTATTTGTTTGAATAAATCCATATTGTAATATTTAACATCCTTGCAGTTTACAGTTAAAAAGCTATCATTTGGACTGGCTGTTTGAGATCCTGGCTTTTATATTTATTCACAAGGGCCTAGTTGAAAAAACTTAATATCTGGAAGAGTGGTATTGACATTTTGTATTTGAATTTTCAGGTAACAGTATGCATTGGATTCATTCTATCTTTTCACAAAGACTTTATCTTGTATTTGGAAGTGAGAGTATTCATTTATAGTTAAAAATCCACAAAGCATATTTGCATTAGCTTAATGGCTGATTATTACTATTACAGTTTATAAAACATAGCACTATATAAAATAAATATATCATTTACATATGTTTAATTTCAAATAATGACATCGTAAATTCTAGAAAATTTTGCAAGCGTCATTTATTCGGGCATAGTAAAAGTAATTTAAAGTGATCGCTTAACATCCTCATGCTCTCATTCCCAAATGCTTAAGATTTGACCATACATAAACATTTGGGTTGAAAAGATAGATGAATTCATTCTATCTTTTCATAAAGACCTTATCTTGTATTTGGAAGTGAGAGTATTCATTTATAGTTAAAAATCCACAAAGCACATGTGCATTAGTTTAATGGCTGATTATTACTATTACAGTTTATAAGTCATAGCGCTATATAAAATAAATATCTCATTTACATAAGTATGCATTAAGATTATTTCTTACATATTTATGTTGGGAGATTATAAAGGTTAATAATTATTAAAATTTAGTTATTCTTTGTATACATATATTAAATATTTGTTTACGAGAAATTTAAGATCATTGCTAATTTAAATTTTATGCATTTTATTTGAATAAGTTCATACTTCAATATTTCAACATACAGTTCAAAATATATCTTTTGAATTGGCAACTTGAGAGTCAGATTTTTAGATTTATTTACAAGGGGTGCAGCTGAAAAACTTAATATTAAGGAGAGTGATTTGACATTTTATATTTGAATTTCAGCTAAAAATATTTACTTGATTTATTTCTTATATATATCAATGACAAAGTGTGACTTGAAGGAATGGAAAGACACTTCTTTTTTACAATGTTTTTATTTCACTTGCCACAACAATTTTTACATAATAGTGCCTAATATATTATATATCTTACACACATCTAGAAAAATCTGAAACTCTTATCTGTAAAACAGAGAAGATATTAATACATTTTATCTTCCAAATCCTTTTAACATTCTTAAAAGTTTTAACTATAAATTAGATCTTAGTATTGTTTGAATTTCTTATCTTTGCCAATATAAGAACAATTCAACTGTTGGTAAAAAAATTGAAAGTCAACAGTAATTCCATACAAAAAATAATGAATTTGAATTGCTCATTCTAATCAGACTGTGATTGGTTTAAATATAGATAATACATTATCAATATATTTTTATCTTCCAAATTCTTTTAACATTTTTAAAAGTTTTAACTGTAAATTAGATTTTAGAATTGTTTGTACTTATAATCAATGAGAATGCATTAGTCAAATTCATTATTTGTGTATATAAAAACAATTCAACTGTTGGTAAAAAAAAATAGAAAGTGAATTTTTTAAATTGAATTTTAATCAAAGCTTTTGAAAGTTTTAGTGAATCTTTCTATGGAAGCACTCATTTTGTTCAATACATGGATGCTTTGTCTGTGATATATATATATAGTTAAGTTTATTGTAATATAATGTCCATAATGTTGATTGGGTGGAGTTGCTGTGATTATGAGAGGAAACATTGTGATAAGTTTCCAATAAAGAATAAAAGCCTATTTAGATGTATTAAATACATTTTGTATTTATTTTTAATTGTTTATTTCAATTTTTCTTAAGATTTATTATTTTAAAATTCATAAAAGAGATAACATTATTGACAAGTTTTTTAGATTGAAATTTCTTATTTGAAGTATTCAAAATTACTATTTATTTAAAAATAGTAATCTAAACTTATTATTGTAATAAACTAACCACACAAATTTCCAATCAAATCCCTAAACAAAATTAATTTACAAATCCAATGCCATTTCTTGGCCAAAATAGACTTTTCAAGGATGAAAAAAAAAAACACAAAATAAATATATAACATCCTTCCTTCATATAATTCCAACACATATTCCAATTACTTTTAATGACAAAAAGACTTTTAAATGGATTCTATTATTTTACCTTTAATTTCTTCAGTTATTTTAATTATTTGACAAAATATATAAATTAATTTTTAATATATTATTGTTGAAATATTTTAAATATATGGAAATATTTGTTATAATTTTTATTTTAGAAAAATAAGTCATGTGATAATAGATAGTGACTAATAATAGTAAACCATAAACACTTTTTACATTCAAAAAGGGAATCTCTTCTAAATACAATTTCTTTTTCTAATATAAATAAGTAATGTGCTACAGCAAATATAGATGTATTTTAATGAACCAAACTAATAGCTTTTGCTACTATTTTTGACATTACAATTTAAATTGTATTTGAGAAATAAAATAGGCAATTTAATTGATACTTTTTATCATTGAAATTTTATAATAAAATAAAGTTATGAGCTTTGCTTTCTTAAAACGTAAATATTTACTGTAGGACTTTAGTCTCTATATAAGAACAAGAGATTGCATTGTTAAGAGATGCCTCTTTGGAATAGAAAAAGCATTTATAGTTTCCTATTTTCATTGATCAATATTTGTTATCATCAGATTATGATTAATTTTAAAATGAAAAATATAACGGGTATTTTGCATCTTTAACATATATATGTGTAATTAAAAATAAATCATATATATAATAAAATATCTTTACTAACAACAAAATGATATATAACAATAGCTGTAATATAGTCATATAATCATCACAAATAAAAATTGAATCTTTGTAAATACAGTAACTAAATAATTAACATTTTTATCCATGTAGGAGTGCTTTCAATTATCCCAGTAATCTTTGTCAACTAAAGCTTTGAAAGGCTAACTTTCCCACAATTCCATGATCTTAATGTTTGTTGCTTGCCTGTTAATTAAGTCATGTTTATATTTGTATATTAGCATAGCTTCCTTTATTTTTCTTTTACTGTTATTTTTTTCAATTTGCAATATTTTTACATTATTAAAATTGAAGTCAAAATCATAAATACATGATTTATTATGGCCGTAAAAAACAGATGCCGAGATATTATTATCTACAACCATAATAAATCATGTATTTATGGTTTTGACTTCAATTTTAATAATGTAAAAATATTGCAAATTGAAAAAAATAACAATAAAAGAAAAATAAAGGAAGCTATGCTAATATACAAATATAAACATGACTTAATTAACAGGCAAACAGCAAACATTAAGATCATGAAATTGTGGGAAAGTTAGCTTTCAAAGTTTAGTTGACAAGGATTACTGGGATAATCGAAAGTGCTCCTAAGTGGATAAATTTTTTTAATTATTTAATTACTGTATTTACAAATATTCAATTATATAATTATGTATATTGCTTTAAAAATACAGACATCGAATAATAATATTATATATTTATTATAACGGTCCGATGGAATTGAGTCTTATTGTATCTACACTACAGAGCACCACTAGGCTACTTGAAGCTATAAAATTTATAGAGTAAGCAGATACATAAGTTAAGATTCACATTTCACATGTTTTATTCAGACCATCAGCCCATTGCCACTAGCTCAGTGAGATGCAGAGATTTATAAAACATGAATTCTTATCCAAAAATATTTTCAATATTAAAAAAAAAAAGAAGCCACTGCCAGAAATAACACACACAAACATTTATTTATATACATATAAATTTTGAATCATTTTAGAATCACTTTTACTTTAAAATTTAACTTACATTTTAACTTTGATTTTTAGAATTTAATTTACGTTTAAACTTTTATTTTTTTACAAAACATTATAACTTATTTTACTTTTTATTTTAATTTACAATTTAACTTTTTATTTTATTTTAAAAGTTCACACAGATGAGTTTAATATTTATTAGAGTGTCGAGTATGAATAGACTACATAGATTGCATTTGAAAAGAAAATATTCTATCCCTGACTTAACCTTAGGCCAAAGGTTCGCAGCCAAACCAATGTCAATCCATCTGATATATCGATGTATTCAATGCAGTATGAATACAACAGCACAAAATACCATACTGTCAGAAATGTACATCTGAACAGCATGGTTAGAAGACATTGACTCATCTAGACAGGAATGCTACATCTGTCTGGCAAGAAGAACAATAAAAAAACTCCATAGGAAGGTACTGCGTTTTCCGTCTTACTATCCCCTTCCATAGGCAAAAAAGGGGTGTGCAGCATATAATACAATCCTGCACATAGCGAACCTCATACTACTTCTACTAACTACACCAATATAGTCAATCCATTGACCCAATTTAACTACGAAACAAATAACCTAAGATTTACTCTCCCTTAATTAAACTAATATAACTTTATGAATCTATGCAGCCATTTATGCCTGACTTAAATTTAACATTTATATAATTTATTTAAAAGAAAAAAAAAATCATAATAAAAACTTAAAAGCACAGAAAAAATAAATTAATGGAAATAATTTACAAACAAATAATACATTCAATAAAATAATTAATAAAAAATTTAGTCAGATAGGAAATTCTACTTCTATTTAAATATTGAGAAGGTTTTGGAATCAAAGTTCTTACTGTTTTGAAAATGTTCATTAATTATATAGTCTTACTGTTTTTAGAAAAAGTCCATAGTTTCTAATTGCTTGTAATTTGGAAGTTGTTAATTCCCATGAAGTCATGAGGAGATCGGTGTGCAGTTAGCCATTGGTCCTTTATTGTAGCTGGTATTTAATTGCCGGGCCCAGATGTCCTATAGTCTGCAATATGGGAAAACGATGTTTCATTTTTTTAGAACAACTGAAGGAATTGAAAGTGTGTCTTTCAATCCCTTCTCCAACTCTCTCCGACTTAACACATATCACTATCCTCTCTAATTCACATCTCTTTTCTTTTATAATAAACTTTCGGATCCAGTGGACATTATGTCATGACAATGATCTTTTCATTCTGGTCCATTTCCTAAGGGATTTCTTTTATTGGCTATTAGTTTCTATTGTTTTTTTCTCCTATCTGACCTTTTCTTATATATTTTGAAATGCCCAAGGGCTAGTTCACTTGGACTAATTAAAATAATCATTTCCATTTTACAATAACATTAATTAATTTATTGTACAAACTTAGATATATTTTTATCTTTAAATCTTTGCTGAAAATTTAGCTTTAAAATACTTTTTTTCTTCTTAATAAAGTTTTCGTTTAATAATTTTTCATCTGTGCGATTTTATATATTAGAGTTTAGATGATTTTTAATTTTAAAAAAAAAAAAGTTTTTATTTGCGAACTTTTATTTTTCATGTTTAATTTTTAAAAAAAATAATGTAACGGCATATGTGCTCGTTACAATATATATATATAACTTACAAATTCAATTAGCCTTGAGCATTATTGCATTTATTATTTGAGTAATACTTTGGGTGCAATTTGAAATTTATAATTGCAGTTTGTAATGTTATAATTGACTATTTATTACTCTGCATTCAGAATAGGTTATATTTACCTGTTTAAAGAGATTTATTTAAACTTCTTTCTATGAATAATTTCAATATCTGCAATCAAATTCAATCTTTAGTATATTAGACCAAGGAGGTTGCCTTAACAACAGTTTGAAATTGTTGATTTGTATTGATATTGGAATTGTCTAAATGTTGACTGGCTTTTAATAATATATATAATTTATGAATGTGTAATGGAAAACAATCAATTGAAAGAATTATTAAATTAATAGCTTTGATTTGTCTATAAGATGTATTTTAGAAAGAGGCATGGTTGGATTTTATTCATTGAAAGTTTTTAGAGTTTATTAATGGTAACAACTTTAAAAATAATTATTTGATATGCAATCTTTAAGTTAAAAGTAAGGATTTAGGACTTATTAGGCATGATAGCTACCAACTTTTTTTTTCATGTGTCAAAGCATCATCCGAAAGCGAACCCGGGACAACTGCTTGTATGGCAGCTATGCTAACCACTCGGCCACCAACACTTGCCTAGCTACCAACTTGCCACTCATAAAATAGCAAATTTAAAACATTTTGCTATACAAATAAGAAATTGAATAATTCTATAAATATATCTTTTCTACAAAAAAAAGTAAATTGTGTAACATTTACATTATCATAAACTATCATGATAAACTGATTAAAATTATTTCACTTAATAAAAATTATAATAGTAATAATAATAATTTTCAAAATGTTAATCTAAAATTTAAAAGGAGTTGAATTCTTTTCATCTTAAATTGCCTTCTTATAAGGTTTGAGGAGGAATCACATGATGTTCAGTAATAAATATAAGATGGAAGTATGTTACTCTAAATAATTTACTGAATAATACAAAAGAGGAAATTGATAGGAATACAATTCATGAGATTGTTTATATTAGTTCTTGTTTTTGTAAGAAATTATATATAGATGTAAGTAGTTTGAGTTTAAACCAAAGAGTGAAAGTTCATAAATGTAAAATAAAAAACATATTTTCATTCTGTAAATAGTCCAAATAAGAGTCATAGATCACATTACCCTATTCTCTTAAGCTTAATATAATAGGGCCATGTGATTTATGACTCTTATTTTGACTATTTATAGTCTCTGCCTTAAGTCTTATGCAATATTATATTGCTAAGACTACTAATATATGGTATGGCTGAAGATCTATCAGCCCCATATAGCTATTTGAGTTGGATAGTTGGGTTTGAAGACATGTAGGTGTCTAAAAATTTCAGATTTTCCACTCAATAGATAACTTTTAGTTAAATGCTGGCTTTGTGTTGGTATTTTTAGATCTAGTGTCTGAACCTACCCTGACACCTCTCTGAGGAGTGCCAAAGCATGAAACCATGGCCAGTGGTTTGCGGGGGGGGGGATTCCTGACAGAGTTATTTTAAATGCTTTCTCTGGCTAAGCATTTATCACAAAGCTTGTTGAAGAATTGGCAATCCTCATTGTTTATATTTTAATTCTGTATTATGTATTCATGAAAGATTATCTTCTTTGAATAGAATGAAAAGAAGAAAAAACATCAAAGAATCTCTTTTAATAAATATTTATGATTCTGAAGCTATTAACTAATTTAAAAATTATTTTGATATTAAAAGAAATTGGAATATCAGCTGGATTCATTGGAAATTAAGCCAAGTATGTACTTCTATTGTGTTATGTTCTTTGCATTTGAAAATTCTGACTTAGTAGAAAAACCATTGACAGTAGATTAGTAATTTAGTGATTTAATTGTAAAGTGGTAAATTAAGTTTAAATATTACAAAAAAATCAAGTCAGATGTCACGAGCTTGTTTGCGAGCTTTTTATATAACATAAGTTTATATATATATAATTTTTCACAAAGCTAGATGGTTTAATATATATATATTATACTGGTTCATCCCTACCCTGATAAGGTGAGCATGCGCACATATCGAACATGAAACAAATATGGCAGCATGCCAGGATAGGAAGTAATTTCAAATCTTTTTTATGATTGGTTTGATACAGTCATTGGACGTTTATAAAGTATTGACTCTTACATACCTTTGTAAGATTAATTTAAATCCTTCGCGCCACTCACAGAAAGAAAAAGATTAATTCCCCCTCCTGAAAGGATATGTAAGGCCAATAATAACGTGAAATAAAATGAATCAAACTAAATCTAATAGAAATAAACATCTGATGACCAAAGATTTAAATCCCGATAAGGGAGTATCCCATATGCTAGCTCATCGTTCTCTTTATCTCGGGTAAAGAAATGGGAAACTAAAAGCTCGCACAATTATCTAAGTGTCTTATTTTAGAAAAAGAAATATGAATAAATTCTTAAAGCAGTAAGATAGTTTTATAAATATTAAATAAATGTTTATTGAATCCCTTCACCAATTCCCAAGATAAATATAATAATAACAAACCCCAATGCATAATAAATAATATTAAAAAATGTATATGAGAATATTATAGTTATTTTGCTTAAGAAATATAGTATTAAAGCATAAAAAAGAAAAGAATCAATTAGTGAGAAAGTGGTCTGAGGTTCATAAACTTGCACACGAATAAGTTTTACAAATACTAATTATTATATTTCATAAACCCTGAATGGTAAGTAAAATATTATCTTACAGAGAGAAATACATTAATAAAAAAATTCATTACATTGATATTTGTATGAAATTACTAGCATAAAAAATAATAACATTAATAAGAGTACTACATAAAGTCTCTCGTATATCTAGGGGTTCTGAGTAGGCCAAGTATCTGTTCATCCAGGACGGCAGGGACTTCTCTTTAACACGGCATCATTCAGCTGCTTTCATCATTTGATGGCTGGATTCAGGAGACCTTGCTGATGGCAGAAGCGGAGCTGGGCGGGCTAAATGGGAGTTCCTACCCCATGATCATTTCACTGATGCGAGTACTTCTGTGCCTGAGATCTAATTATAAATTTCTTATTTGGTTAACAATTATTTAGTTCTCCACAGCACTAGTAACAATTCCTTTACTTTTGGTTTTCAAACGCAAACACAGTTCTCCACCGCACTAATATGAATTGTCTAATTGAAAAACATCTTGAAGCTTATATCAGCATGACTTAAGAAAAATAATTAGAACAGAGAAAAAGCAAGTTCAGATAAATCCAAAAAGATAGCATCAGTGAGTGAGTGATTGACTTAGTGACTGATTAACTTAGTGACTGCTTGTGTCTGATTGAATGCCTGTGTCCAACTGAATTCCACTAACCTGGAGAACAGCATATTGCCCTCCTCATTAGAATCTCAATCTAGTTACCCCTCTGAAACACATTTAATTAATTAATTTTGACTTTTGTTAGTGGATTCATACTATGCACGTGAAGCATTCTTATCAAATCCTCTAATTAATCTCAATAATTTATTAATTCAATTGATTATCTATTCTAATTCAACATACACACACACAAAAGTTTGATTATATCAGTTATTTTCTGATAATCAGATTTCATTTAAAAACATATTTTTAATTAAATTAGATATATCTTTCCCCACCTGCATTAACAGAAATTTTAACCAACTCTTTTGTTGAGTTGAAATCTTTGATAATTAAAAAAAAAAAAGAAACAAAATTACTTATCTATTAAAATGTACTTGTCTTTAGGCTTTTCTTAACTTTAAAACAATGGATTTGTAGAGAAAGATATCTAGTACAATTTTTGATTTAAAATTACCTATATGTTAGATTTTTAAATATTACAATTTTCCTTTCTTTTCACGAGTATTTAACAAACAAAAAAAAATTATACATACAAATTAAGCATACAAATCTTTGCGTTTATATAAAAAAAATTGAACATAAAATAATAATAAAAATAAATTGTAAGCATATAGCTAATATGCTAATACTTCACATTATAAGCCTTAACTATTGGCTTTTCTTGTGTGTGCGAGTATATGACATATCCACAGACATCTCACTTATTTTATAATTTGACTCGATTAAAATTTATATAGACGGCATACACACACATTTAATGGATTTATTACGTATCTTAGGCCATTTTATTACGTAATAGCATCTTATGCATGGCCATACAAAGTGTACCTGTCATAGTATATATATATCATATGATGACAACTCAATTTATCTAAATCTTAAATTAACAATCTTTTGTCAAGACAACTTGTAAAAAAAGTATGGGTTCCATGTTTCACTCTGGTCTATGATCTTAGTATAGTCTAAGTAAACATATACACGTCTTTAACTGATTTTAAAATATCAGTCGGTTTCTTGTGTATGCTTTTTTTGTTTATATTAAGATTTTAGACCAGAGTGAAAAGTGGAACCCAACTATTTCATAAAGAGAGGAGTTTTGGCTGCTGGATAGTTGCATTAGATCCTAAGATCTAGGTGCAGTGCTCTCAGATCCAAAGCTCCTCACTGACAAAGGCCACAAGCCAGAAACTAGTCTGGGGATATTGGATGATTAGGCACTAGATAGGGATTTTATGCACAATCCTTCTGGCATCAATTAATTACTCTGGTTGGCACTGAGTGGCATACTATATGAAGAGCATTTTGCCTGTTTTACAAAAATGTGTGAATTCTTATTTAGATGAACCAGTTTATAAAATTTTAGAACTGTACAAAAACACCCAACTTCCTCATTTATTAGTTGAGCAGTGATAAAGAAGGAAATACATGCATGCAACAACTTGGTAATCAGAGGGAGACTTCTAGACTTCATCATTTGGTGGATGAATGACAACTAAGAATTGAGTTGCAAGTAGATAGATTCCATAAGCTTGCAGAAAAAGTATGCCCATTTTCTCTGTACAACAAAGGCAATCATGTTGTCTGGATAAAATCTGCCAGCATGTTTTTGTTTGTTACATAAAACTATTTTAGTCTGTCATTTTTTATATTTTATTTATTAATTATAACATCAAAATTGTGTTTATTTGACAAGATTGGCTACCGAAAAACATTGCTGACATCTCAGTAAACAAATTTTCAACACAAGTGGCTCAGTTGATATCATTAATATTCAAGCAACACATGATCAGTTGGGTTATGTTTTTCAGGCATGTTTTATTTCATGCATTTATATTTTTCACTTTGTATTTTTTTTAGTATAGGGAATTTTACTGAAAGTGTGCTCAACTTTATGTTATAGAGATAAATAAATATAAAACCACTTCGTTACACAAATGAACAGACATATGCATATTTGAAAGACAAATATAAGGGAAGGAAAAAAGATCAATATTACAAAGTTACATTGATTGTAATTGTATGGAGTAAAATTTTTGATTTAGCAACCCCCTAATTTATCCTCCCAAAATGGTATCCTTATATATCAAAATATCAAAGACACTGGTCAGGAAATCTTCTTTTGTTTGTTTTCTATTTAGCATTGGTACATTGTTGGCTAACCTATGTTGCATAATAGTATATTTAAAGCAGGATTGTGATCAGCTATGATCTAGTGTTAGATCTTACAACTAACATAATTTCAAAGTATGGATACCCATAACAATTTTTCCAAGATGTAAAACAACGGTATTGTGATATAAAATGAAAACTATTGTTATTTATTGCATACCTTCAGAAATAAAGGTAATGGCAGATATCAGTTAGACATCAGAGAAATTAAAAGAATAATAAGTTGATTTTTTTTAAAATTCATGTTCAATGACCCCCAATGCAGCTATCACTCTCTGAATATAGCTCTCTGGATTAGTAATTAGTATATCACTCTTATCCTAGACATAAAGGTATTTTTGATATCCTTTCTTATTAAATACAAGCACATGGAGTCATTAATTTAATTCCACTCTTTCTTTTCTCTTGTAAGTGATACCTTTGATAAACCCCTGGGTTATTATTCACACTAAAACATATGAATAACCACAACTAAAAGGATAAAAATGAAAAAAAGGATTTCCATATAAAACTGCACACTTCAATTAGGCCAAGTTTAATTTCTCACATATCAATTTTTTCATTACATATTCATATTAAATTACTCCAATTTACAAGTGCCATGATTTTTGCAAATTCATGTTCAATAGGTACACATTTATACATATATAATCATAATATATATATATATATGTAATCTTATAATTGAATATTTATAAATACAGTAATTAGATATATGTAAAGTATAACTTTAAAATTTTCATCCACATAGGAGCGCTTTTGATTATTCTCCTAGTCTTTGTCAACTAATACTTTAAAAGGCTAACTTTCCCACAATTCCATGATCTTAATGTTTGCTGCCTGTCTAATTAAGTCTTGTTTGTATTTGCATGAGGAAAATAAAGGAATCTGTTAATATACAAATACAAACAAGATTTAATTAACAGATTGGCAGCAAACATTAAGATCATGGAATTGTGGGAAGGTTAGTTGTTCAAAGTGTTAGTTGACAAAGACTACAAGGATAGTATATTTTTTGAATGCATTTTTTGGGGTAATCATACCAGTTCAATTATTAAAAAAAGAGGAATATGTAAATAGCTTTAGTGAGGCAGATGAATGAACTGACCAAAAAGTTTGAACAATATAAAAATATTATGTAAAAATATTTATAAAAAGAAAAGATATTTATCAAAACCAATGTACAAAAAGATCAGGAGTTGAAGTTAAAATGCAGAAAGAGATAGAGTTAGCACCAGAGTTGGTATTAAAGCACAGCTAAGTTAAAACACTCTACAGTTTGAATAGACTATTATGTCAAAGCCATAAATCAGTTAAAAAATTAAAAAGACTTAAAGCAGTTGTTTGTTCATGTCTGAAAGAGTAAATATCCTCATAATCACACTTTTACTAGAAAGTAATCTGCTTTCTTTGGAAATTAAATATTTAAACTTCATTTCTTAATCATCAAAGTCATTCCTTGTGCTGGAAAATTATTAGCATCATGCCAGATTAATAAGTATTGAAGTATTAGGTATGGAATGTTAAACAAATTTACCATATTTCATATGAGATGGCATGGAGAGTTGAGGGTTGTGTGAAAGTCTGAGTTAAAATTCCTTATATTACATTATATATGTGCAGGTGTGTGTAAGCCTGTACAGTGTATTAATTTACATATTTGATAAACTAAATTGTTAGGATATTTGAATATAATTGATTTAGGTATTTTTTTGTTAATTCCATTTGTTATTATAAGTTCATTTAAAATCTGCCAAATAAAATATTTAAATAATTCGTTGCAAATTTTTTTTTGTGAGTCTTTATATCCAAGGTATCTCCATGGAACTCAGTAGATACACACAAAGGAACTTATTGACAATTTCTTGGCAACACAAAAGACAAAGTTTTCTATGCTTACACAGATATATATTTTAATATATAGTTAAAACAGATTATAATTCACTAGACTGCAAGCCTCTTCCAATAGCTCATTATAAAAAAATAGTGAAGAAAATATCGTTATTCATCAGCATAATAAGTCTTACATACCAAACTTATTAACTATTAGAGATAGTATTTCCATCTTTGTTTTAGTCTCAAGATAAAAATAATTAGATACTTATTTATTATATAGTTAGCTAGGTTTGTCATGAAATAACTACCTGAAAATTTTTTTTTTCCAGTTTCAAATTTTTTAGATTGTAACTCAGACATAAGCTAGGGAGCATATGCACTGAGGCTTATATACATATATTTCTTGACCACAATGCTCATGGATATCTTTAATACCTATCTGAAAAATCTATATAGATGTACAGAATACACACCTATATATTTATGTTTTACCTATAAATTACAACTTGTAATAAAATTTCACAAAGTTAGTAAATTAAAAATATTTTTTTATTGAACATAACATAGTTACTAGCTATGTAAATAAAATTATAAAAAAAAAGAATTTATTATTTATAATTTGAAAACTAAATTAAACCACTGTATTCATAAATACGTATTTCAATAAATTGAAAGTTAATGTTTGTTGCGTATTGTCTATTTTTATTCAAAAGTGACAGATAAGCATTTAGAGAAACAGTTATAATAAATATTTTATTATTTAAAATTACTATTAAATGGTTTTAATCATTCATCTAATGTTAAATATTAAACATTACTGGGTAGCACATGGCAACCCTTATTCACCTCTACCGCGTAATGAAATCTGCCTGACAATATTAGCATCTAGTTTATTTATAAATTTGATTCATAATTGTTTATATATTTCTGTGTTCAGGAGCATAAACATTTTTTTTTTTTTGATTTACATTAGAAGAACAGGGTGTTCCATATGCTAAGCATCCTAGTTAAAAATAAAACAAAAGCTTTTTATATATATAACTTGTTCAATATGTTTGCCATTATTTTCAATATCAAAATTTACATAGTTTATTTTGTCAACAAACACATCGTTAATGACGTCACAAATAAAGCCTTAGAAAATAACTCTGTTTTAGTTAAGCAACAGTTTTATTTATTTTTTCCATATGTCATAGCATCGGCCAGGAGGCGAACCCGCAACAACCGTCCGCAACCAACTGCTTGCTTGCAAGGCAGCTGCGCTGACCTCTCGGCTAACAACGCTTGACAGTTTTATTTTTTCTGATGTCTGTGCTTTCAAGTTCAGTTTATTAAGTTTTCAAAAAAATTAACTAGGAGCAGTGTTATATGGATTGCTTTAGTAATATTATTGCCTATAAAAAAAATATAAAACTTTATGGCACTCTTTACTGCTTTAAATCTCAAGATAATCTAATTGTTTTACATAATCTTTATACATGTAAATGCATATGTGCAAAAAAGGAAATCATGGTATAATAGCAATGAACCTACTTGTCATGTCTATACTCTAAATCCCGACTACTTAAACTTGGAATTTTGTTTTTACAGATATATATATATTTTTAGGTAATTATGCAATCCCCAAAACAAATAATTATTTGATATTGACTAGCTATATTTAGCTAGAGAATAAAGTAAGGATGAAAAAATTCTCACAACCAGAAATGAGCAGGCCAAGTAATTATTGCCTTTTATCGCTATTCATATTGTTGGAGAAATCTTCATTTGAAAGTGGACTATTTAAAGAGTGTCTTACTACTACATGCATTCATGTATAATGGTTAAGTGTAAACTTTAAATTAAACATAACCCAATGTATAAGTAAACAAAGGGGGTAAATCACTCTAATTCATAGCCTGGAGGGATAAATATGTACCTGTGAGTCTTATGATCTAAAGTTTGAATTTAAAAAATGTTCAGATTGTACTAAACTTGGGATTTTTCATTGAAATAACAAGCCCAAAGAGACCCAGATACCGATCAGTAATTAAGTACATAATGATTTTAGTCAGTGAATAAATAAGGAAGGATTTGACAAGGTTATTTTTCTGAACTTTGTTGTCTTATATTTTTACTGTTGATGACTTTTGTAAAATGTTTTTAAAATTTTGGTAAATTTAGTAAATGATAAAAAATAGTCAAGTTATAAAGTAATATTTACTGAGGCTATAACCTCGATAATATGCGTGTAAAATGCGATAGTAGGGACCTCTACAGGTGTTTTAACCAGGTTATAGCCTCAGTAAATATTACTTATGTAATCAATGTGCGTTTAATAAATTTATAATTACAAATTATAAAGTAGTAGTTAAAAGCAACTATTGGAAAGAACACGTTTCTAGAAACACTAATGCAGTTTGATTAAGATATTAAAGAATAATTATGATGGTTCTAATCAAAAACTATGCAATTCAATATGAAAACAAACATTTAAAAAAAATGTAATCATTGATGAAGATGATAAACTTTACAGACAACAGAACTAACACTTGTAATGACTTCACTGAAAATTTTAAATATTATGAACTACATGGTCCTAATGTGAATAAGAAAGTAATTAGATATTTCTTTATTATCATTACTATGAGTTCTGAGATTTGTTTACTTTTTTATCATCTATCTCTCCTCAGTTTTTTTCATCTGCTTACATTTTTGTTTTAGCTTGGATTACTATCAATCCAATTTTTGTTTGCTACTTTATTGTTCACTAGTACTTGCTTTAGTGTAATACTAGTTCATTGTCCTTCCTAATTAGATATTACTTTACTAGCTAGCCTTGCCTATCTTAGCTTATTCTCTATTTTTTTATTTTTTTTTATTCTCTCATTGTACTAATTTATTTTCATAATCATTTTACTTCACAAAAACGATGCTAAATTTGTCTAAAACGTGGATGATTTCTACAGCTCCAATTTTTACAAAACATTAGTAATTCTAAATCTAAAAATTATAAACTCATTTAGTGTCATTAGAAGGCTTAACTTTTGTCATGACAAGAATGAAATAGGTTTATGGGAAGAGAACAAGAATATCAATAAAGAATGGATATCTAAATAATAGCAAACCAAATATAGACATCTTTAAATACTTAACTTGTACATGATTAGATGTTAATGTGGCATTTGTAGCACTATGGAAGAATAAAGACAATTGAATGATAATATAATAAAATTTATAGCTACATGTGTTGCATAGATACTGACCATATTTTCAATGAAATATATCATCAACATATATCCTTGTTTGTGATGCTTATCAGTTGTTTGAACTTCAATAATTTGCAGTTGCTTTTATAAAACCTGATTATAATTCCTGATCACTTATTCTCTTCAAAAGAAATAAAACAGTTAGTTTTCGCAAGCTATTCTTGATTCATAATTTTGAAAATAGACATTAAATAGTTTTTTTTATTTTAGTTTACTTTAATGATCTTGAAATTAAACTTTTTATAACAACTTTAGTTCTTTAACAAGTTTGATAACATTCTAGAAAGCAGGCGAATAACTTACGAGTTAGGTCCATATATATATATGTATATTTAATGATGTCAGACAATAAGTAGAATACTATCCACTTTATGCTATAACTGGATCAGGCAACCTCTTTCTTCTGAGTGTTACCTTAATAGATAATGATAAATCAGATGACCTTTATGGTGCCATGGTCTGGCATATAGACCAAGCTAGAGCCTCAAGCTTTATTGTTCATTGCTTTAATTGGATATGTTTAAAAGTACTGTCCACAATGATGACTAGTCAAACTAATTTAATACCCTTGGTTGGATTCACTGTATCAAGTAATCAATGGTCAACATGGGAAACATACTTTTTTACCCAATTTCTTGGAATATCTTGAGACTCCACTGCTATACTTTTTCTGCTTGAATTTACTGTGATGATATATTCTAAACATTATGTTATGTAAAACCCACTATTTAAAAATATTTTCCAAAATATGTTTACCTTAACTCAGATATTAATATGAACTTGAATATTTTTCAAAACATATTGAAAGTTTTTAACTTATTATAACTTCAAGTATTATTTGTTTATTCAAAAGACAATTTTTAATTCCTTCTAGTTTACACTAAAAACAATTTGAACATTTAAATATTATACATAATATAATTGTAAAATATATGTTCATGAATTTAGAATAAACTTGGTTCACAAAATTTTGAATAGTGTTATTAATAATTATATTGCGCTTTAATGCAAATTGGTGACGTTATTAAACTAATCAATAATAATAATATTTGGCTTAGTCCTTTTAGGGTATGTTTACTCCCATATTCATAACCCTTGTCATTAGTGATCCAGTGCAGTTGTTTTATATGCAAATCATTTAATTCGAACATTTTTTTGAAATTGTGAAACATGTATCTTGTCTATTGATGGCATTCGGATCATTCATGATGAGATATGCTTCTTTTATTTTTCTTTTAGTATCACTTCTCTCAGAGGACACATTCTTGACATTGTTAGGTATGAACCTGTGACTAGACTCCTTTTGGTGATTGTAAATTAAAATATGCTACCACAATTAGTCCAAAACATTTGATTGTATATATTTGATATTTTGAGTTTGCACTGATCAAAATTAAATCCACAAATTCATGCTATTTGAAAGTGCAATAACTCTTTCTCTTTACTCTGTATCAGAAAACTTAATTATTCAATTGCCTTGCAAAAGTACATTTATAATAACCAATTTTCACAACTTACTAGTTAATTCATATTATTAAAATAAATGTCAGTTTATACTCTAAAATATATACGTTTGGTTACATATAATTAATTAAGCAACTATCTATTTCTTTACTCCCCTATTTTTTGAAAATTGGCTACGTAAAAAATATTGACTTTTATATAAAGATGCATTAGTATATTACTTTCTTATTGTTTTTTAACACGATTTGTATTTAACTATTTGCTTTCTGACCTGATTCGTGCTCTTCACAAAATACGTAATTAAGTAAAAAGTTACAGAACACAAAATATAAAAATTATTTTTAATACCTGAGTAATTAAAACAAACAAGGTTTATACTAGATTCCAGAGCCAATTTGGCAGGCAAATAGCAATCATGTGTGAAGTTTTTTTTCCCCCTATGTGTCACAGCATCAACCGGGAAGCGAACCCGCTATCCCAGGACAACTGCTTGTAAAGCAGCTGTCGCTGACCTCTCGTCCACCAATGCTTATCATGTGTGAAGTTCTTGAGAAATATTAGCAAATAATTAAATATAAATATTTAATCAAACTCTTTTTTGTTTATCACAGTCAGACTTGTTAAGTTAAATAAAACAAACATTTGTTACAGTGATAAAGAAAAGTGAATTTGTTTAAATATTTATAATTTTATTAATGCATACAGCATGATATACAGTGAAAAGAATAAAAATGCATAAAATTATTAAATATATTGTTGAATGTGTATTTCTAAAATTATTACATTCAAGTAACTTTTTGAATAGTTTTTAATCTCTCAGAAACAAAAAAAAAATCCTATAGATTGGAAAACACAAATATATTAATAAGAAGATGCAGCTATTAAAAAATTAGGATTTTTTTTTCTCATGTGTCACAGCATCAGCTGGGAAGCGAACCCGCTAACCCAGGACAACTGCTTGTAAAGCAGCTGTCGCTGACCTCTCAACCATCAATGCTTGACAAAAATTAGGATTTAGACATAGCCATAATATAATTTGAACTTGAAATCTGTAAAAAAATGCATGTTTAAAACAATTTGATAAATATATTTAGTCCAGAAAACACAATGTTATATATTTCTTTTAAGCACTTGAAATTATAAAAGTCATGAGACGAAAATGCTTTTGAAATAATTTTTTAAGTTTGATATGTATACGTCTGCACAAATTATCCAATAGAAAATCAAATGTTCATACAAAAGGCAATGTAACCTTCATTTTATAGATTTACTAATTTAAGTGTAATAATCTTTCAAAAAGATAATTAACTATACACAACCATTTTACAGGAATGTATAAAAATTCCCCCCAGAAGATAAATTTAATCATTACCATAATAAGTCTTCAATTTAGAAACTCAGTACATAAATTGAGCATCATTGCCTATGTAATTCATGTTTGTCCTTGATTACAGATACATAAATTAGAACCTGCAATATTCCATTTCCACAGGCAAAAATCTCCATAGAGTAGTGCCACTCAGTGCAAGCCATAATAATCAATGGGTGCCAGAAGGCTTGTGCACAGAATCCCTCTCTAGTGCCTAATCATCCAATATCCCCAGACTAGTTTCTAGATTGCGGCTTTCATCAGTGAGGAGCCTTGGATCTGAGAACACTGCACCTAGATTCAAGGCTCCTCACTGATGAAAGCCACAAGCTGGAAACTAGCCTGGGGATATTGGATGAGTAGGCACTAGATAAAGATTTTATGCACAAGCCTTCTGGAATCCATTGATTACGCTGACTTGCACTGAGTGGCACTACTGTATGGAGAGTTTTTTGCCTATTTTATTTGTGGGGAAATATTGCTGTATTGAAGGAACAAATGACTTTTGTTTTGAACATCCAAGAAATATAATTAAGCTGTATGTTTAGTTGGAGTGTGTTGATCTATTTAGTAGCTTTTCATACATTTTTGTGAAGTAATTTATCTTGAAATACCTAAATAAATATAGAAGATTAATAGCTATTGGAAAGAGAAAGACTAAAATGAGTTAATATTACATCTTGTAAAAACATTTAAATGTATTTTTCACAAGTATAATGTAATTATTTAATCTCCAAATAGAATTACAACATCTATTTGTAGAATGTGTCAATTGCTAAGAAAGATGTTTTATAAATCAAGTTGCTTTTTCTAATTATTCTATCTTTTTACAGATAATGAAAATAAGTTAAGATTGAATCTAATATCATATTAAATAATGTGAGATAGAATTTTATTTCAATCTACTGTTGCAGAAGTACAAATTCTTTTTTAATTAAGTGTTTTGCTTTTGTATAGATGGAAAATTGACTGCATAATCTACATAAATTATGGTAAGCCAGCTTTTCTGTGAAAAAGATATATCACTGATGTATTTTCTTCCATGACATTTTTTTCTTTTGTGGGAGAATTTTTTACCAATTAAATTAATGTATATCGTGTCTTTAGGAATTTATAAACCTTTTGCAAAAGAAAAATATCTATACAGTGTTTAAAATCAATAAAACTAGAAACATCTTTCTATATTTGAATCATATTTTCATTATACAAAGGTACAAGTTCAGAGCTCATTCACAGCAGAATACTTTTGTATCTTGGCTGCAGCCTATTCTAGAAGGGTGGTGCTGTATTATTTTAATTTTTATTGATATTACTTTTTTAAAACATTGAAGGCATGTAATAATATAATGAAAATGGACAATAATTTTTTGGATTCTAATTAAATTTATTAAATTTGAGACTGCCGCATTTTTTATTTTTAGACATGAATTTAAGCATTTGAAAATTAAATAAAATAATAGAAATATAACTTAAAATCCATAAAAAGTTTAAATTCATAATAGACATTTTTTTTACAAAATTATTAAATGCTTAAGTATCCTCCAGAAATTATAAAAAAAGAATTATAAATTATTCTATGTAATAGTTATGCTTTAGTTCTTGTTATAAAATTAGAATACATTGGACTTTTGGTTAATAATATTAAGATATTCTTGTATATCTATATTTCCTTTTATCATACTTTGAAATATATATATTGTAATGGAACATATGTAATCTAAATGATCTCAAACAAAAATACACATATGAAGAAAGAAGGCCCCAAACGTTGGTGCCAAAATGTAATGGAATGCCTATCACCAATTGAAATGACCCCAATCATTGGGAAAAACAAATGTAATAGAATCACAATTGCTCTATCCTCATAAACAAATCATAATGAATCAAACCTCACATTTTAGGCATCAAATATAATGGAACGACTATCAACAGTCCTTAATTAATCATGTCCACATGTTGATGGTGACAAATGTAATAGAACGTATTTATCATCCAATTTAAATAATATAAACATAGCACATCATACACATATACTGAGAAAAGAATGCCCAAAACATTGAATGACAAATATAATAGATTGGAATATACATATAAAGAAAGATCTTAACAATCTAAATGAATCCAATTGTTGAGAAAGCCAAATATAATAGATTGTATAATTTAAATGAAGAAAGATAAAATTATCCCAATTATATTTAAATAAATTGTTTATATGCCCTTCCAACTAGCTATACATGAAATAAATCCAAAATCATACAGAGCAATAATAAGACCTATCATTATAATTTATTCTCAGGGTTAATATGATTAACTAACAAAATATATACTAGAAACAAAGGGAATTTTATTGAATCTAATATACACATCAAATAAGTAAACTTATGTATATCTAAACATATCAATGAACATTGACTTGTGTAAGTGACCTAAAAACTAAATAATAATTGAAATACGAAATTATTCTCCATTAAGTTGTGAATTTAATAAACTTCATAATGACTCTGGCACTAAAAAAAAAATAAGAATAAAATATTAATACTCTTCCAAATAAAATACAAAGGCATTACTTATAAAACAAATAGTACATCCTTTATTTCTATATTATGGTTTGATTTTTAAGTAGTATCAGTGTTTTAAATAGTTTTTAAATACAAACCCAAATACAAAAAAAAAATACATATATACTTGCAATAAGTATATATATTAAATAGACAAAGACATATTTGTGCTCAACAAGTATACATTAATATAAACACAAATCAATATTTATATTTTCCAAATATTCAAATTTAAAAATAAATAAATAAATAAAAGTATATTATATACAGCAAATATATGAATTGTTGTTTATGTTTGCATAAGAGTTATTATATGAAGTTAAAATAAAAATAGATAAATAAATAAGTGAATAATTGACTGGTAAAATATTGTAAATTAATAAAATAGATAATGGATATGCTCTCAAAGCTAGGTTAATCGATTAAGTATCATTACATCAAAAGAAATCATCAAAATTTACTCCACTACATTATAAAAGGTTTATAGATTATATCCACTTTTGGACTATACTTATTTCTGTAAGCATTGAATACTTTTTTTATTATCTACAATGAGGTTCACTCAGGCCTATAAATAAATATAACAAATCTTTGACTACTTAGTCATTTAGTGCTAACTTATAACTTAATATGAATATGGAACTTATTTTACCTCATTTTGTTATTTGTTATCTTATATACGTACACACACACAAAAATATATAAATATAATGATGATTTCTAATTGATAAGTAACCCTCCATAAATTAACTCAATCTAAGATCCATCCCTAAGAACACATCCAATTATCTAATAAATAATATTAAAAAAAAAAAATTAAGTTATATAAATAATAAAACTTTTGATGATAAAAATTGCAAATATAAATTTCACTTATTAATATATATATATAATAACCCATATGCAACCTAAACTTAGGGCTTTACTTACAAATTTCTAATACTTAAGTGTTAATTTTGACATTTATTAAACTTTTTTTTTTTAAAAAAAAAAAAAACAAGATGCTTAAACCAAATAGAATTATACTTATAAAAATGTTTCATTTTTCTAATTAAAAATAAAAGTAAAAAAAAAATAAAATGAATATCGATCTCAAAAATATATATAAACATATCATTTACATTAATAAAGTTATTTACTACCTTTTCAAAGTTCAACTTGTTCCATTGTTTTATTCCTTTATATTTCTTTAATATTCGAATGCATTCTAGTCAAGGTTAAATTTTGATGAAAATATCACATTAGAGAAAATTATCGGTTTCCAAACGCATATATATATTTCATTTTTCTAAAGATTTCTCTCCTTGAAAAAAAAAAATAATTGACATGTTGAATCCAATATATTATTGAATTTACCATTAATATATTATTGAATTTACCATTATAGATTCTTTTTTTTTAGATAGCTATCTTACATTTCAACACGATGGAATTTATATGTTGAGCCATTGCTTAATTTCTTTTAATTGCTAGGATAAAGACAAGAAGATCGCATCTCTTGAACTGCGATAATATTATTATTCACCTTTTCATTATTAAGGTGTTTACATCCAATAGATTATTCAATTATTCTCAAAAATGGCAATTCCGAAGAAACAAAGTACAACTAATTTTCTCCTTCAGTTTCTTTTTTTAATAACTATCTTAATAATGGCTTCTTTTTTGTTGTTGCTGTTGTTCTCATGTGCACCAGAAAATGCAGTTTTGAAAACCATTGTTACATATGTTTTCTTTTAAACAATTAACATTCAAAAAAATAAAAATATCAATCATATAAAAAATATTAAATCGAAAATTTATTTGATAGCTTTAAATATATATATACATAAATAATAATATTGCATTTTTTTTAATAATCACTACAAATAAAATAATCTTTTTTTATAATCAACAATTTATATGTCTCTATTTATTTATAATAATTAAAACATGTCACTATTACTATTAAAAATCTCACCATTAAGAATAATAATAATAATAATAATAACAATTAAATATTCACAGTGATGTACCATCAACAAAAAAATAAAATAATAAATCCAAACAACAATAACTATAACTAATAACCATAAACAATAACAATACTCATATATAAACATCAAATCAAAGAGTTTTTTTTAATAACAACAAGTGATTTTTTAAAATATAGGTAGATTTATTGATCTTTTACAATATATATATAAAATGCAAAACCATAAAACAATACAATACTAGATAAAATCCATAATTTTTGGCAAAATCCTTACACGACCATGGTTTCATCTAATACAAATAAACCTTTTAAAGTGAAAATCAAACTAAAGGAGCAAACATATATATACAAACAAACAAACCAATTCATTTCAAACACCACCTTCCCTTAATATCAAAAGAAGTCTTCATAAAATTGGTATAGCCTCAGATTCAAGAAGTTTTAGCATCAAGGTCTCCTTTATTCTTTTTAATTTATTCTTTTCATAAAAAAATAAATAAAGCATTGTTAAACATATTCTATGACCTGTATTCAATTCACAAAAAAGCTGAGTTAAGATACCTATGTTTAACTCTATTTATATGAACATTAACCCTTTCATTAAGGTTAAACTTACTCTAACCTATACAAAACTTACCACAACTATACTGAATCTTATAAACAATACCAGGAATAGACCTAACAATAGACTGCTTTAAACCATTAAGTGATGAATTCAAATCAGAAACTTTCTTCCATGCTACATTCGTTCCTCCTAAAAAATGGCTATTCTTATAAACCAAATTATATATTGAAGACTTAAATGGTAAACACACATACTCATTATCCTTACCAACAAAATTTGTACCATTAAAATCATGACTATAAATATTATCATTAAATACAACATTTCTAATAAAATCATGATTATAACCCAATTCTACATAATCAGCAGCAAATTGACCTTCTTAAATATCAGCATTATCATTAAAATTATTAAGCATTCTATTCCTACAGCAAAAACTCAGCAAAGATAATTTTATGCATAAAAGGCTGATAACTATCAGGACTAATCATATTTCTCAAATTCTTAGATTTTATAAAATGACTACAAAACAAAACATTATTAACCTTATCAACACTTAAATCCAAAAACTTTAATTTTACAAAATCAAAACTACCACCCTCAATAGTAAACTTAATACTAGAATCAAAAGCATTCAATCCACATAAAAATTCCTCTAGTTTTTCTTTCTAAATAACAAAGAAACAATCATCAACATATCTGACAAATAATTTTATAGAACATGAAAATTGATTAATAACACTATACTCCAAATAATCAATATAGACAGCACACATCAATGAAGAAATAATATAATCAATAACCCAACTTTCTCTAATCTTACATATAAAATACATTGAATCCTCTAACAGCAAAAGCAAAGCATAAAAAACCTTAATCTTATCTGCAGAATAACATTCCAATTTTTTTAAAATTGAAAGAAAAACATCAATATTTTTAATCTATTAACTGATTGATACATATTTTCATTATCTAAACTACCAAAAACACATTCATCATCCAAAACAAAAACATTTATTTTCTTAAAAGTTTCAAAAGAAGAGGAAACACAAAACTGATCCAAGTCTATAGAGTCCTTAAAAAAAAATCTTATAATTTTTTTTGATATTTTATCAACAATTCCTCCTGTGAAATCAAAAATACATCTCAAATAAAAATTATCTTTGTGAGACTTCAAATTAAAGAAAACCTTTGGAACCACATAATCACTAGGATAACAACTTAAGTAAGTAGCTCTATCAAAAATCTTTATTTTCCATAACTTTCATAATTTTAATCAATTTAAATTTTATTTTTTTACGAGCATCAGAATCTAAAATGGCATACTTTCCATTATTTAATTGCAAAGAAACTTTACTTTCAAAATCAATATTATTTAACAATACAAACAGGCCGCCTTTATTTTCTTTCAACAAGATAACATCATTGACTTTTAATCTTTTTTTAAAAAGTCTAATTTCTTAGAGGCAAAAACAAATTTTTCTCTTTCAAGTAATTGGCTATTTTTTGATATTATTTATTTTGTATTATTTATTATTAATTATTTGTTTGTATTTGTATGGTTATATTATTAAATTTCTTTCAGTATGTGGCAGATTTTATATGATAATTTTTCTGGTGTAGAAATTTTTGAACTGAAAAAGGCTCAGGTAAATTTTCTTAAGTCTTGTAGGCTTTGTAATGTTTTTCCTAATTCATATAACATTAGATTGGATAGGAAATTGGCATTACTTTCTAATTGTGATTTGATTTAAATTTTAAAAGATGCATTCTTAAACAATTTATTGTGCAGATTATGGGCAGTTTATCTAATTTAATTGATAGGTTTAAAATTATTAGAAGAGAGTTGGATTTTAGAATTAATTTTAATTATTCAGTTTTGAATTTTTTTTTAAAGTGGTTTAGGAGTAAATGTGAAATTACTTATACTAATAAGTATTGCCAAAAAAAATAATTGGTTGGTTGGAAAGTCTGGAAATAAAAGTTTTGTTAAACAAAAAGAGTTTAGATTTGGGTGTTATAAAAATAGGTTTGATGCTTCATCTGTTTTGAATTTGTCAAATTATGTTTTGAATTTATCTGATTTGGCTATTTTAGCTAAGGGTCCTGGTTTTGTTCCTTTTGTTAATAAAAGTTGTTTTTAGTTTCAATAATAATTTATTACTTCTAATGTATACAGTGATGTGTAACCATACAATTGAGGTTTACATTGTTGTTCTAACTATCTTGTTATTTCCATTTGGGTTCTGATGAGTCTATGTTGTGCAATATGGTGTGAACATTAAATCTTTCACATATTTGTTATCTGATTGTTAGCCCCCCCCCTGTTTGCCTTGTTTTTTTTTTTTATATGTTATAGCATCGGCTGGGATGCAAATCCACAACCATCTGCAACCAACTACTTGCTTGCATGGTGGCTGCGATACCTCTCGGCTAACAACGCAAGACTAAGCCTTGTTGTTAGTTTGGCATATTGTATAATGTCCAAGTGTCCTCAAATGTTTTTGACAATGCCAGGAGTTGGTCTCTCTTCTGGATTTTAATCATTGTTTTGGAAAAAAATCTGTTTTATAGTAGGTTGTGAGTGTTCCATGATTAGTTTACAACGTGTAACCCATATGGCATAGTTCAAAAATATTGAGACGTATTATTGGATAGGCTTTAGTATTGATACTATCCTTCAGAGACGAGATCAGTTGGAAATCTATCTTGGTGTTGGAGAGTATGATTTCTCGGATCACTCTGAATCCCGTACATTGTGATAAGAGGTGTTGCGATGTCTCATCGCCATTCATGAAAATGCTGCAAGTAGGGTCTATGTTATGATCTCATTTTTAAAAGAGGAAGTGATTAGTAAGTAGTCCATTAATGTTATATTTAATGAGGAAGACTAGGTATTTGGCCTCTAGACTCCATCTTTTAAAGTTGGATACCAGTTTCTGATTATTGTAATAAAATGTGTTGATTATAGGATGTAAGATTGGATGGAGGATTGTGTATGCTTGCCATAATAATATTTTAGAATTGAATGTGGAGTTGGTTATTGGGCAGTGCTGTTTGATAAGACTTGTGTTTCTATTGATCCATGTTTGTCTGTCTGGTAGGGGTCGGTCAGTGGGTGTAACCTTTGGAAGCAAAGCTTTTTAGAGAATTGTGTAAAAACCATATGATGCTACCAAGTTGTGTATGACGTTGTGGGTTTTTTTGGTAAATCAATGCCTGAATGGAGTGGAGAGCAAGACTATTTAGCTTTCTTGGTCGCTGAGTGCCTTTGAGGCTGATCGCGACCGTTTTACCTCTCCAGAAAAGCCTTGAGCACAAGCCATTTATTTTATTTATGAAGCTTTTGTTGCCTTTGATAAATGGAAGAAAGTATGATATTTTTGGCATCACATTCATGTTAATTAGTGCTACCTTGCCAGGGAAGGAAAGGTAGACTTGCGACAACGAAGTGATGAATTTCCTTGTTGTTTCCATGATGTTATCCTGAATCTCTTTGGTCATTGCTGTGGTAGATTTGAAGATGGAAAACCCAAGATATCTCTGTGGCTTGGCAGAGAAGAGGGTGTTGATTTTCCTTCCTGAAACAATTTGCCAGGAGGCAGACTTGCTGGGGTTGAATTGCAACCTGTATTTCTCAGTATAGTGGCTTAATATTGTTTGTAGCAAAGGAATATGTTTTCTTGATGGTAGGATGATCATTACATCATCCATGTAGGCAAACATGTTGAATTCTCTATTTAAATTGGGTATAAAGAGACCTGGTAGATTTTTTTCCAAATCCATCAGGAGAGGATTTATATGTGCGATGAAGCATAGGGCACTGAGGGGTGAACCCTGAGGGAGAGCTTGTGTCGGTTTAAATCTGGAGGTGATGTTACCATCCATAGTGATAAAAATTTCCCTGTTGTATAGTAAATTGCTTATGATCTGGACAGCATCTGCAGGAACATCATACTCGGCCAAAATATTTGAGTATGTCTATATGTACTGAGTCAAAGGCTGCAGCAATGTCCAGTTGAATAGCTATTGGCCCTGACTTCCAGTGGATTCTGACATAATCAGTGATGGAGATTATGTTGCCCATTGCATGTGCAGTAGAGGATCCCTTCTTGGTGTATTGGTTGTTAGATATGTGCTTTAAGACATTTGGTTGGATGAGGTCTTTGATCACGGACTCTACAATTTTAATTAGAAGGGGTGTCATGGAAATAGGTCTGATGTTTGAGAGATCCATAACCTGATTTTTTTTTATAAATGGAACCAGCGCCACTGAGTAAAGGTTAGGTATCACTCTATTACCAGTAATCCATCATCTTTATCATTATGGGAATTGCAAATTGATTGAGGTGTAGGATTAGGAATCTGGGAATCCCATGTAATCCAGGATGTACACCATCTGGAAGGGAAGATATTTTCTGTTGGAGTAGGTTTTCTGTGATCCCATGTGGTGCCTGTGGAACAACTTCAGACCAGGATTGTGTGCCATTGAAGATTGCAGTTTGCATTTTTTGTTGGAAGTGTTCTTTTATTGTGTTCATCATAGGTATTCCCAGCAAGGTTTTGCCATCTGCAATGATGGAAGTGGGAGTGGGTTTTATTATTTTTCCCTCCAAGTGCCCATCTCAAGTAGCCTTTTGTCCAGTGGTGTTGTTGAGATAAATAGCATTTGGCTCTCCTAGTAATATTTCTGATAAAAGTAAAGTGTCTTTACGGGTTATTTTGAATAGTCAATGACTTAAAAGAGAAAATTTTGTTTTTACCCCTAAGAAATTAGTCTTATTAAAAAAAGATTGATAAGTCTATGATGTTATCTTGTTGAAAGAAGATAAAGGTAACTGGTTTGTATTGTTAAATAATATTGATTTTAAAAGTAAAGTTTCTTTAGAATTAAATAATGGAAAGTATGCTATTTTAGATTCTGATCCTGGTAAAAAAATAAAATGTAAATTGAATAAAATTATGAAAGTTATGGAAAATAAAAGATTTTTGGTAGAGGTACTTATTTAAGTTGTTATCCTAATGATTATGTGGCTCCAACGGTTTTCTTTAATTTAAAGTATCATAAAGATAAATTACCTTTGAGATGTATTTTTGATTTGATAGGAGAAATTGTTGATAAAATATCAAAAAATTTTATAAGATTTTTTAAGGACTATATAGAATTGGGTCAATTTTGTGTTTCTTCTTCTTTTGAAGCTTTTAAGAAAATAAATGTTTTTGTTTTGAATATCAATCAGTTGATAGATTAAAAAATATTGATGTTTTTCTTTCAATTTTTAAAAAATTGGAATGTTTTTCTGCAGATAAATTAAGGATTTTCATGATTTGCTTTTGCTGTCAGAGAATTCAATGTATTTTATGTGTAATGATATGTTTTATAAGATTAGAGAGGATTGGGTTATTGGTTATATTATTTCTCCATTGATGTGTGCTGTCTATATTGATTATTTGAGTGTAGTGTTATTAATTAGTTTACATGTTCTTTGAATGTTAATGAATGTTTGTTATTCAGAAAGAAAAATTAGAGGAGTTTTTATGTGGATTGAATGCTTTTAATTCTAGTATTAAGTTTACTATTGAGGTGGTAGTTTTGATTTTGTAAAATTAAAGTTTTTGGATTTAAGTGTTGATAAGGTTAATGATGTTTTGTTTTGGAATCATTTTATAAAACCTAAGAATTTGAGAAATATGATTAGTCCTGATAGTTATCAGCCTTTTATGGATAAAAATATCTTTGCTGAGTTTTTGCTGTAGGAATAGAAGGCTTAATAATTTTAATGATAATGCTGATATTTAAGAAGGTCAATTTGCTGATGATTATGTATAATTGGGTTAAAATCATGATTTATTAGAAATGTTGTAATTAATGATGTTTATAATCATGATTTTAATGGTAAGAATTTTGTTGGTAAGAATAATGAGTATATGTCTTTATCATTTAAGTCTTCAATATATAATTTGGTTTATAAGAGTAGTCATTTGTTAGGAGGAATGAAGGTTGCATGGAAGAATGGTTCTGATTTGAATGTTATTTAATAGTTCAAAGTAGTCTATTGATAGTAGGTCTATTCCTGGCATTGTTTATAAGATTCTGTATAGTTGTGATAAGTTTTATGTAAGTCAGAATAAGTTTGGCCTTAATGAAAGGTTTAAGGTTCATATAAATAGAGTTAAACCTAGGTATCATAACTCAGCATTATATATTCATGAATTGAATACAGGTCATAGAATATTGTTTAACAATGCATTGGTTATTTTTTATGAAAAGGATGAATTAAAAAGAAGTATAAAGAAGACTTTGATGATTAAACTGAGGCTATCAATCTTATGAAGACATCTTTTGATATTAAGAGAAGGTGGTGTTTGAAATAAATTATGAGAAGGTTTGTTTGTTTGTATATATGTGATTGTTCCTTTGGTTTGATTTTTACTTGAGAAGGTCTATTTGTAGTAAATGAAACCATGGTCATGTAAGGATTTGGGCAAAAATTTTGGATTTTATCTAGTATTATATTGTTTTATGGTGATCTATGACTCTTATTTTGACTATTTATAGTCTCTGCCTTAAGTCTTATATGATGTTATATTGCTATGACTACTAATATATGGTATGGCTGAAGATCTCTCAGCCCCATATAGCTATTTGAGTTGGATAGCTGGGTTTGAAGATGTAGGTGTCTGAAAATTTCAGATTTTCTAGTCAATAGATAACTTTTAGATAAATGCTTGCTTTGGGTTGGTATTTTTAGATCTAGGGTCTGAAGCTATCCTAGCACTTCTCTGAGAAGTGCCAAAGCACAAAACCATGGTCAGAGGTTAGGGGGGGGGTTTCTGACAGATATTTTAAATGCTTTCTCTGGCTAAGAATTTATCACAAAGCTTGTAGAACAATTGGCAATGCTCATTGTTTATATATATATTATAATTCGATGTCTGTATTTCTTCAAATCCATATACTGTTATAATTGAGTATTTATAAATACAGTAATCAGTTATATGTAAAATATAACTTTAAAAATTTTCACTATCCTCGTAGTCTTTTTTGTTGACAAAGACTATGAAGATAGTCTAAAGTTCTCCTAAGTAAATAAAAATTTTAAAGTTATAAACCCATATTTATTTACTAAGATAAAAACTCGTAAAGAGAATAATCCATTGAGATTATTATTTAATTTTACTCGTTTTATTCTACAAAGATTTTGTAAGTATTTAAATAAGTGGATAGTAAACATTATTGGTTATGGGGAGTTTTGCATTAAAAATACAGAGACTATTATAAATAAGTTAAATATGATAAAATTGAATAGAAACCAAAGTATATTTGTAATGGATATTGGGAAGATGTATCCTAGCATTCCAAGAACAAAAATTATAGAAACATTAATACAGAAATTATATATGCATATTAATGATGTAGAGGTAATTAATATTATAGAAGGTTTAATTTTAATACATAATAGTTTGTATTTTAAATATAATAGTGAATATTGGAGTATACCTAAGGGAAGGTAATGGGGTGTGCAATTAGCGGATTAATGTCATCAATATTCATCAATGAAATGGAAATGAAAATTGTTAATGGTAGAATAGAAAATGAAGATATAATATATTACTTTAGATATGTTGATGATATATTAATAATTGGTAATAAAAGAGTTGTAAGGAAAACTTATAATTAACTTAATAATAACATTCATTACATAAAATTTACAATTATAGAAATTGATGTTAAAATAAAGTATTTAGATATAGAGATGGAGATAGATGATAATAATATAATTACATTAAACCACTTCATTAAAGACGATAAATTAAGGAAATCATTTTTACAGATTCGCAACAGGCATGGATACAAATAGTGGCAGTTATTAAAAAATTTTAAAAAAATGATAAATATAACATGGATAGGGAAGATAGCTACTTTGCAAAAAGAGAAATTTATAAAATCATATACTAGTTATGGATATAACCCTAGCATTAGAAATATATTCTTTAATTATTAACAAAATAATTTGGATAATAATAGTGACCCAGAAAATATAAAATGGGTAAAACTTTCATATGTTCCTAAAATTTATAATACATTATTAAAAAATAAAAATTATATAGATAAAAATATTAAAATATAATGGTCAAACAGAAAAAATCTTGATATATTAGTAGGAAATTACAAAATAAAAGATGATATAAAATATAAAAAGGATATAATATATAAAATTACTTGTCAGGTTTGCAGTATGGTTTATTATGGACATGCAGCAAAATAATTAGAAGAAAGGGCTACAGAACATAATAATGATATTAATAGGAGAGATGACAGATCTGCATTATATATTCACTACTTAAAATATGGATATAGAATAGATTGTATTAAGAATATAAGTCCATTAAATTATATTAAAGAAATTAATAGAAGGAAGATACATGAAACCAATGACATTAATTATAACAGAAATAATTGTATGAACATTTATAAAATGTCAATTAATTTAACTAATAATTGGATAATGAAAAATGAATGGAGGGTTGTATAATATGTGTTATTATAAAGATATTGAAGTGTAAATTATAGGCTTGTGGAATTATAATTTTTATTGAGTTTAATCAATTTTTTTTTCTCATATGCCATAGCATCTGCCAGGATGCGAACCCACACCCGTCTACAATCAACTACTTACTTGCAAGGTGAGTGTGATGACCTCTCGGTTAACAATGCTTGACTAATCAATTTTGTTTGTTTGAGATAATAATCATGAGAATTCTCATCTTTCTTTTAGAAATGATTTCAAAATAATTCATATGCATAGTAGAATAGTTGAACTATCTTTTTCTGTATTCTTAATTTGGAATGGAAATAAATTAATGTTGATGGCTATTTTCCAGGTTTTCAGGTGTTTGGCTTTTTGGGGGGTTTTGTTTTCTTTAGATTATTTTGTTATTATTGGTGGATATAGATTAAGATTTCTTGAATGTAAAGGACTTGGATAAGAACTTGTCTTTGAGAATTTATTCAACTATAAAACAGGATTCTTTGACATTTTTTTTATTAATAAGCTTATTTGTTATACAGAAAATATGTTGGTTGCAGCATGGAAAAACATGATTTACCCTTTCTTTGCAGAATATCTATTACTGAATGACAACTTTTATCATTTTTTGTTTTTATAATGTCATTCTGCTTGTCTAATTATATCTTTTGTTTATATCAAACTTCAAGAAAAACTTTAATTATAGTATTTTCTTAAAATATCCCACATAGACTTTATTAACTAGTAAACAATATAGACTATCGTCTTTTTTCATATGAATTACGATTAGACAAAAAATTTGAAAATAATATATATTTATAAATATTTTTGTAACTAATTATTTAATTATAAGAAAACAAATGATATAAGTAATGAAAATTCTCTTTTAGCTTTAAATAATTTTGTTTTGCCTATATACTTTTTAGATTTTGTATTTTTTAAAAGACGTGCATCTCTTTCAATATTAAATATAATTTAAATTTAACAGTACACACATTAAAACAAATAAATTCTAAGATCTAGATGCAGTGCTCTCAGATCCAAGGCTCTTCGCTGATGAAGGCCACAAGCCAGAAACTAGTCTGGGGATATTGAATGAGTAGGCACTAGATGGGGGTTTTATACGCAAAGCCTTCTGGCATCCATTGATTATTCTGGCTTGCACTAAGTGGCAATATGTATAGAGAGTTTTGCCTGTTTTAATAATTATAACATTTTTTATCACATCTAATAAACTAATAAACACATTAATTAATTTTAGAATAATGCCAAACTCTCCATAAAGTAAATCTATATAATTATACAAGTGAATGAACTTGGATTGAAAACATCTATTTTCATTTGGACTCCTAGATTTATAGTTAACTAAAAGAGTAAAATGTGGCTGCTGGGTGTTGCATTACATCCTAAGATCTAGGTGCAGTGATTTCAGATCCAAGCCTCCTCACTGATGAAGGCCACATGCCAAAAACTAGTCTGGGGATATTGGATGAGTAGGCACTAGATGGGGATTTTATGCACAAGCCTTCTGGCATCTATTGATTACCCTGGCTGGCACTGAGTGGCAATATGTATAGAGAGTTTTGCCTGGTTTAATTATTTGTTTTTGGAGTGACAATTTCATGGCTGCAAATAACATGACTGTGATCAAAGAGTGTTGTTAATATGATACATCTAAAAAAAAACAAAAAAACATTGCATCCATATAAGGCAAATGAAAATTATTAATGGGTATATTTTATTTATTTAATATTTATTCCACCTAGAGTTATTACAACTGTGAATGGTAAATCTATAAACAAATAAAATTATCTTAGTATTATTAAAAATAATTAAAATATTTCTTAAAATACTGAATTGCAAGATTGATATTTTGCTTAGCAAATCTACTAGCAGATCTTAAAATGAAATTCCTGATAGTTTGATTTATTTTCAGTTATCACTAATTAATAATAACAAGATTTTTATATAAATGATTGTATTGGCTATTGAGATATATATAATGATAATATTTTTATAAAAGAAAAAGGATATTGAAATGTCATAAAGATTTTTAATAGGCGACCATTGATTTATGGTTATATCTATCTATCTATCTATCTATCTATCTATCTATCTATCTATCTATCTATCTATCTATCTATCTATCTATCTATCTATCTATCTATCTATCTATCTATCTATCTATCTGTCTGTCTGTCTGTCTATCTATCTATCTAATTATCTGTCTGTCTGTCTATCTATCTATCTATCTATCTATCTATCTATCTATCTATCTATCTATCTATCTATTTATCTATCTATCTGTATGTCTGTCTATCTATCTATCTATTTATCTATCTATCTATTTATCTGTCTGTCTGTTTGTCTATCTATCTATCCATATATCTATTTATCTATTCATCTATCTATCTATCTATCCATCTTTCCATCTATCCGTTCATCCGTCTATCTATCTGTCTGTCCATCTATCTGTCTATCCATCTGTCTATCTGTCCACCTGTCTGTCTGTCTGTCCGTCTGTCCATCTATCTATCTATCTATCTATCTATCTATCTATCTATCTATCTATCTATCTATCTATCTATCTATCTATCTATCTATCTATCTATCTATCTATCTATCTATCTATCTATCTATCTATCTATCTATCTATCTATCTATCTATCTATCTATCTATCTATCTATCTATCTATCTATCTATCTAACAATCTCAAACTATTTTCAAAGCAACCTCCTTTTAACAATATTATATATAATACAAATAAAATGTCCATTAATTAACAACTATTGTAATGACAATATATATATATTGGAATAAATATTTTGATGGATTTTTAGATTAATAAAGAACAGAAATATATATTATACATATTAGTGAATGTAAGTCAACATGTTTAAATTTATGGATTGATAAATATAAAAAAGTTATACATGTGTACTATCAATATAATGAAAGTTTAAAATTAATCTAATGATACTGTTGTACCCAATTCTAAAGAGGTCCATAATTTGGTTTGGAAATAGATTAAGGAAAAGCAAGTTTTCCATATTAGGAAAACCATTTGTCAACATAGTTACATAAATGAGAGGACTACGTCTAAAAGTCATTTGTCAACATAGTTATATAACTCTTAATGTTATATAAAATAATAATGTCTAACAATGAAAAGCTTGCATACATTCAAATCAATGTCTCATCATCATTTACTGAAACTCAATAAACTTAAAATATTAAATAAACAAAAAATTATTTATATATTGTAACAAAAAAAAATATTATTTTCTTTCTAAAAATTAGCTCTTATCAAATAGTTTAAAGAAATAATAGTAAAATTTCACGACTTATTGAATTTATAATCATTACAGCAGGAACTATATGTATTTGTAGATATCATAATCTAAAATTTTACCTGATATGATTACAATTTAATCAAACAGTTCTGCAAGAAAAAAGTATTGGCTAAAAAAATATAATAAATAGTTATTTAAATATTGTTTTAATACTATAACTATGGAAATCTCTTTTAAATAAAATGTTCTAGAGTAGAGATGGCCAACTTTTGTATTCATAATATCTACTTTTTATTTTTAAAATGTGTTGCGATCGACTTGTTGTCATGTAGTCTAAGTGGAGGGAGGTGTGAAATACATATTATTTTTATATATCTACCTACATAAAAAATAACATAATTATTTAACCGGCCAAAAAACTCATGTCCGAGGGAATTAAAGCAACATGATTAATTATTAACAATATTCATTAATTCAAATTAGCTACATATAAAGACAGATTTAGAATTTAATTTATTACCTTAACAGTAATGGGAAGACAGTGTTTGCATGTCTCTAATCAAAGAATCATAATTAGTTGTATGTCCTGACAAAGATAATAATAAGGAATCCTCAGTATGGGAATCAGTCAGGACAGAATGTTGTTTAGTCTTCATTAACTTTTAAGTATGAAAATGCCGATTCACACAGGAATGTAGATCCAAAAGAAGAATAAATATATTCGCTACATTTGGTGATATTGGGACATTTTTCTCAGTTGACGAATTTCCAAAAATCTTCTTCAAATTTTCTTGCTTTGTAAAGTTATAATTTCATTTTCTAATGCTTTTTGCTTCATATGAAATATGTCTGAAATTTTTTGGCTAATGTGTTTCACACTTAAATCTTTTTTAAAAAAAAAACATATACATTTCACAATTTCTTTAATTTTTTCAACATCTTGGAATCTTACGTTAAAACAGAAGTCCCCAACCTTTTTGCACTTAAGAGCACATTCTATAATACCAGCCAGGTGACGGGCACCATTTATTTTTTCAATGTAAATTTATAGTTGGATATTGTTAATAATACACATAATGTACAAAAAAATATTTATTTCAAAAATAAAATTTTAACTTATAAACTCTTTTACGCTGTAAAAGTATAGTATGCCCTACAATTTAATTATAATATAATACAATAATTTATAAGAAATTTTAAAAATTAAATTTATTTGTATCAGATAAATAATTTTTTATCATGTTCAATATAGTGGTGGGCACACATAAAATGGTCTCCGGGCACCATGGTGCCCGTGGGCATACGGTTGCGGATCCCTGCCTTAAAATCTTCAATTATTTTTTGGATTTCTGCAATATATTTGTCAATATTATAAATAATATTTTTATGTTTTTGTAGGTGATCCGCCATATTTGGAAAATGAGACATTATTTTGTTGCAGATCTTCTATTAGCAAAATAAATTTTGTTTTATATGCATCTATGCCATTGATCATATCAATGACTGTTTTATTTTTACCTTGTAATTCTAAATTTAAATTACATTGAAATAAAATCACTTTTTTTCTAAGTCACTAAGCCAAGTTTCATCATTTAAATTTTCACATTTTCCATTTTACTTGTGGAGAAAATCTATTATTTCAGACAATAAATCACAAAATCGTTACAGAAATTTACCTCTGCTTAGCTATCTTACATCGGTATGTATAAATAATTCAGGTTGGCTTACATCGAGCTGCAGTTAGAAGAGACATCATTTGAGGGAACATCCTGGAATTGAATTAACAATTTTAAATGCTATGTCCATTACTTCTTTTATGTTTAGGCTTGCTGGCTAACACTGACTGATGAATTATGCAGTCGTAGCTAAAAAAAAATTGGGAATTCATCTTCATTTTGACATAGGGCTATAAATCCATTTATGTAATCTATCATTGCAGCTGTGCCATCCATTATTATTAAACCTAATTTAAAAAGTGGTACTTTCAAATCATTGAGCAAGATTTTAAAGGTGTTGAATATATCTACACCTCTAGTCCTTTCTTTCAAAGAACTCATACCCAACAAATCTTCTTTAGATGTAAAATCTTTAAAAACTATATGAATGAAAACAAGTAATTGTGCTGTATTACTTATATCTGTCAATTCATCATGTTGAAGGGAAAAACAAAAACATCTATTAATATCATTATATAACTGCTCTTTTACATTTTCACTCATCTTTTCAATTCATTGCACCACAGTGTTTCAAGACAGTTGTAGACTTTGAATTGCAGCAATAACCTCACTCTTAATATGAAAATTGTTAAAAAGTGAAACTGACATTTCCAAAAAAGTTTTCTTTACAAATTCACCCTCGGAAAATGGTTTACATTTTTTTTGCTTAGAGATAGCTTACTTTGAATGATGCAGTAGTTACTGCTTGTGACTTCTTCAACATTGGCTTTTAAAAACATTTCGTTGATTGTTTAATTGAGTTTTAAGATCACCAACTTTATGTTTTCTGAATTTGGTATTTTGTGGATAATCTGTTTGATACTTGTTATGTAAAGCTAAAAAATCTCCAGATTACACTTTTTAGCAATGGCTATCGAGGTAAAGGATATTCATTTATCATTCACCATTGTAAAAAAGTAATCAAGTTCCCATTCTTCATTGAAATGATAAGTTTTCGATTTTTTGTTTTACTACTCATGTTCATGAGTATATTAAAATGAAAAAGGAAATCTTATGACAATTTTATTTTCCCAAACATAACTGATAAGAATTAAATATTCAAAATAAATAATAAATATTGAATTAAATATTTTCCAAGAAAATTAAAAACTCATGAACTGCAGTCGTTAACTCTGTTAACGACTTCAGCTTAGATGTCGATTGCCAAGAACACTCACTAATCAAGTAAGTAGATAGGTAAAAAAAGCAACAATTTAAATTAAAACATAAAAAAGGTACTTAAATTTTAAACAAAAAAAAAATTAAAACTCAATGTGGTCACCATGGCTAGATAATATTGATTGATAATAATAATATTGTTAATACTAAAGAGAAGAAGCTACCTTACGACACTACCAAATATTCAAGCTAAATGTCTGGGTTTTTCTATGAGTCATAACTGTATGCATACTGTTGCATTTGCACATTACATTCCTGTGTTGCATTCAGTTACAAGTGAAACACATTAAGTCAATATTAAAAATATTATTTTCAATAATTATATAAATTAGTGGACTTCACCTATCTAGAATTGGAAAAAAAATTTAAAACAATAACAAAAATAACAAAAAAACTTGAAACTCTTGACTTAATTTGTTTCAATCATAATCTGATGGCTCTTTCCAGATTGGCCTTACGATCGACCTGTTGACCATGATCGACCTGTTGACCATGATCAACCTGTCAACCATGATCGACTTTTTGGCCACTCCTGTTCTAGAGATATAAATAGATTAACACATTATTACTGTATATTATCAATTACTTTTGCATGTAACCTTTAGCTTTTCAATTTTTTTCTTTTTTTAAAAAAAAAAACCCACTAATGGCCACTTCAATTAAATTTCCAGCTTTTTATTTCATTAAATTTACCATTTATTTGTTATATTTTGAAAATTTTTGAATTATTTGTTAGAAATATATGTTTATAAATGAAAATTATTTTAAAAAATATTGTTTCAAATTTATAGAAAAAATATTAGACTAAAATAGATAATCAGACCACTCAAAGAAGTATGGAGAGATGCATGTTGGGAATAACAAGAAGATATTGAAAATGCAATATGTGGGTAAGATTACAAACAGGTATTACTGACTTCATTGAAAAAATTAAAGGACTGAAGGGGAGTTGGGATAGATATATTTCTAGATGAGATGATAATAGATGGACAATTAAAATCTTAAACTGGATTCCAAGAGATTGTAAAAGACCCAGAAAGAGACCACGTGTGAGATGGATGGATGATATAAAAAAGTGTGCAGGGGTGATATGGATAAAAGAAGCTAAAGATTGGAGAAGACAGATTAAACTTGATGAGACCTTCATCCTGCAATGGATTGGTAATGGTTGATGATGATGAATAAAAATAGTAAAATATTATTGAATAATTACCACATTGTAAAACCTAAATGAATTAAACTATATATAAAGTTAACCAAATTCTATTTAAAAATTTAAATTCTAGTATATTTTAAATTGGACAAAAAGCATTGAAGTTAATATGAAAGAATCCTTTTTCAGCCAATTATGTTATTGATTTTTCTTGACTTACCCTTATTTTAAAAATAGATATTTTCAAATAAAATCTGAATCTAATCACATTATTCTTTTAAAATAATAAATAATATACAAATATTTTGTGATAAATTATATACAAACTATGTGAAAAAAGTAAACATAATTTATTTTCAAAATTGAAACAAAAAAATAAATGCGCTCAAATGCTCCACAAATGATCTCATGTGAATAACAAGAAACCTGTTTGTAATAAATTTATTTCTTCAATATGATTTTTTAAAATTAAGAAATCATTATTATCTTAGTTCCATATTTGCCATCAAGTGACCATAAAACTAACAAATGATTGCTAAAGACAGACAAAAGAGAGTAAATTAAGGCTAAAGGAACAGCAGTGCCAAAAATAATTTTGCAATATTATATTTAATACTCAGAAAGGTTTTAATATCAATATTCTATAGAAGGCGTGATTTCAATGAAGCTAGTTTTGTTAAGGACTTAATTGACTACCTCTTATTTACTAATACATAAATACAGATATAGAGATAGAAGTAAATGTTAATATTTTGTAAAAACATCTATAATACTTCAAAATTAAATAAACAACTGTGCAAACTATCTTCAGGAAGATCTCATGAATTTAATTATCCATTAAGAAATAGTGATTCAATAATATCTTAGCATAAAGAATCTATAATTTAAATTTGTATACATAATATAATGCACTGCTGAACCCAGCACATTGTGTGGCCGGCCTGAACCTCTCTGCAATAACAGCAGCAGTCAGTTCAAGGAAGAAACCATGTCTGTGTAAAACTGGAAAGCATCAGAGCATCTGTGTTAAAATCAGCAATCCCAACCAGTTGGAATCAGGAGAACCAGCAGAAGCTACATTGCTTATTTCTGTGTTCAAATCTTAGGTAAACATTCATTTTGTCTTCAAATATTAAACATTTCAAGAACTATAATATAAATTTAACTAAATATAGAACTATTAATGATCTACCTACATGCATTAGCTTAGCTTTCATAATAAGACTTTTAAGTCAAAGAACTCGTTAGTATGTGTGTGCATTATATAATTAAATGTGTGTTTTATTTTATTATTATATGTGTGTAATTTGAACATATTAAATGTATACCTTAATATAATGTGTATATGCATTTATTATAAGGCAAGAATGAGCATTTAAGGAAAGCTGGAAATAAATATTTTAATTATTGTTAAGTAAGGTTAAAAGTAAGGGAGGGATTCATATCACAGAGTTAATCACATAGATGCATTCTATTGGTCAAATATTTGTGAAATAAATATTTTTAATTGTTGTTAAGTAAGGTTGAATGTAGTGGAGGGATTCATGTCATAGAGTTAATAACGTATGTGTGGTCTATTGGTCAAATATTTGTGACATAAATATTGGTAATAGATATTCATAGTATAGGCAGAGAATTGAGAATGGCTAAAGTCCAATGAGCTAGCTGGGAGGTCAGGTACTAAATTCATAGCTGGTTGAGCAAGCATGTTAGTTATTCCTGTAATTAATTGGTGCCTAAAGGTTTTTCCCTTAATAAAGTGCTTGGATGCCCAGTGTTATAATTTAGTAGCAGAGAAATAATATTATTGGTAGCTTGCTACCAGTGATGTTATTATCTACCTGAAAGATTGGCAGCCTTCAAAGATAGTACATAGAAACTAAATGAAAAATATCAAATGAATAAATCTAAAAGTAAATAGATGTTTCCGTCCCCTCATTGACATAAAAAAGAGGGCGGGCGATACAATATATACAATAATATATCGCAATATATTAATGTTATTACAATAGTTTTTTTTATTAATGGACATTTTATTTGTATATATGTATTACCTATAATATATCTAGACCTCAGGTATATATATATACCTGAAGTCTAGGTGTAATATAGGTAATATTGGGAATTTAAACACAGATTTTTAAGCTCCCTTTGGCCATCCTCTCTATCTCATACAATTGATACACATGACCACATACAAGTGAAAAAGATAAATTAACTCAAATATACATATTTCATGCTAAACCAGTACTCATCAGTTAGTCCAGATCATCATCTCCCCCACAATATATATATATATGTAATATACAAATCAATATATATATATATCAAAATACAGTAAAATTTAAATAAATTATATTATTTTACTTTTGACTAAATATTTTGTAGTCTTCATCAACTATATAACATTGAGTAATCAAAATGAGACAACCTTCAACAATACCCATAGTTCAATTCAGATTTCACATACTTCTGTTATCTTAACATTTGATGATGGCGATTCATTAACATTTGACGATTTTTTGAAATCAACATAGCCTCTTTTATTTTATGTTTATTATGACAACATTCAATTTGAATAATTTTCATATTTTTATAATCAAATTTAAATCCATATTGACAAGATTTATTATGATCAAATATAACAGATGATGAAGGTTTATTCACATCTATTCCAGATTGTTTCTCTTTTTGAATTCTATTATATAAAAGCATATGCTCTTTTATTCTCTTCTAAAATGTACACTTAGATTCACCGATATATTGTAAGCCACATCCACATATCAATTTATATATAATAGAATTTTGAATTTTAGAGTTATTAAGTAATCTATTTATATTATTTGTTGAGAAAAAAGCAATATGACACAAAACATTATAAATACTCCTAATAAACTTGACCTGCTCATCCGATATAAATGGCATTGAAATCCATTTCATTTTGATATTATTTTTATTTTTAATTTTATTATATTGTTGATTCCTTTTAAATTTTTTAATAATATTAGTAATAGCATTTTTATAATAACCAATTTTCAATAAGTCATTAACAAATAAATGTACATTTTTTATTTTATCACTAGAATATTGCATAATTTTTCATTTCGAAATAAGAATGATTTCAATCCAGACAACTTATGACATATAGGTACATGTGATTCATATGGAATAAAACCTCTAGTTTCAATTGGTTAAATTAACATAAGATAATCCAAACTGTAATCATTATGTGTAACTTGAATATCCAAGAATTTTATGGAATTGTATTTCTCTTAAGTTATAATTCACTTTATATCTTTAATCTGATTTAATTCATTAAATACATTGATTACTAAATCTTGTTTTTGCCAGTCATCAAATGTTAAGATAACAGAATTGTGGGAAATCTGAATTAAACTATGGGTATTGTTGAAGTTTGTCTCATTTTGATTATTCAATGTTATATAGTTGATAAAGACTACAAAATGTTTAGTCGAAAGTACTTCTAAAAATAATATAATTTATTTAAATTTTACTGTATTTTGATATATATATTGATTTGTATATTACGTACATTGAGGAATGAATACAGATATCAAATTTAATTTATTATATATATATAATCAATGCTTGGTTTATATTAAGATAGCAAATATCTACACTTTAAAGACAGCTTTCAATCTACTCCCAACTCTTCATCCATCCATACCATTAAAAATTTGATGATGAAATCCTGAATCCCTTATTAATGCCATTATTATTGTCATGCACATGTTGACTAGTATAGGGTCTTGTCCACTTAAATACACAGAAGAGGAATTCACTGGATACAGGCTGAATTTGTTATATTTTAAATATAAGAATATTTTATATATCTGTAGTCTAGATTAATATAGGGGATTTGAACACAGATTTTCAAGCTCCCTTTGGTTAACAATTTTATCTCACAAACTGATACACATACATGTGAAAAAAAAGATTTCCAATAAACATATTTTATTCTGAACCAGCACTCATCATTGGTCCAGATTTATCACCCACACACACATATATAATCACTGCTCAGTTTATATTGATAGTATGTCTTCACACTTTAATGAATGGGTGAAGAATTGGGGAGTGGAATATATTGAAGCCTGTCCATTAAAGTGTGAAGATTTTCTATTTTAATATAAACTGAGCAGTGATTATAAATATATATATGGGTGTGTATGTGTAGATGGGTGATCCTGATCTTGAGATCATTTATCTTTTTCACCTGTATGTGATCACGCATATTAGTTATATGAGATAAAATGGATGGTCAAAGAGAGCTTGAAAGTCTGTGTTCAAATCCCCTATATTATATCTATACTCTGAGTATATATAATATACTTGTATTTAAAATATTACAAATTCAGCAAGTATATTGCCCATCCCTTTTCTGTATATTTAAATGGACAAGATCGTATACATGAGGGGTCAGAAGTTATTGGTCAACATGGGCATGACAATAATATTGACATTAACAAGAGATTTGGAATATGATCATCAGATTTTCAATGGTATGGATGCTTGAAAAGTTGGAGGGTGAAGTAAATTCAAGCCTGTCCTTTAAAGTGTGAAAATTTGCTATCTTAATATAAACCAAGCAGCGATTATATATATGTGGGAGATGATAATCTGGACCAACTGATAAGGGCTGGTTCAGCATGAAATACATATATTGGAAATCATTTATTCTTTTCACATGTATGTGGTCATGTGTATCAGTTGAATCATATATAGTGGTCCATGAAGTTGATCCTGTAAAAATAAGTTATGCCACTGTTAGTAGATATCAGTCTTGCTTGTTGAATAATCATTTTTGTTGTACTGAAAATATATTCAAGTTTTTAACTCTCATTCTAGTTCTGTCCATCTTGCATTTCTATAACACAGATTGTGTTTACTACACATAGATTTTTATAGTATTTTCCTTGACTTCTCCAACTTCTTGTCATTTTTTCCATTGTTGGGGACCTGAACTTCCTCTGCTGACCTGATCCATATTAGCATACATAACCAGTAGTAAACAATGAGGATTACCAATTCCTCTACAAGCTTTATGATAAATGCTTAGCCAGAGCCAGCACTTAAAATATCTCTGTCAGAAACCCCTCCCCAAACCCCTGACGTTGGTTTCGTGCTTTGGCACTCCTCAGAGAGGTGTCAAGGTAGGTTCAGACACTAGATCTAAAAATACCAACCCAAAGCCAAAAAGTTATCTATTGAGTGGAATATCTGAAATTTTCAGACACTTCTCTGAGGAATGCCAAAGCATGGAACCATGGTCAGGGGTTTGGGAACGGGTTCCTGACAGAGATATTTTAAGTGCTGGCTCTGGCTAAGCATTTATCATAAAGCTTGTAGAGGAATTGGCAATCCTCATTGTTTATAACTTACAAGCTTAAGAGATAGGGTCATGTGATATATGACTCTTATTTTGACTATAACCAGTAGTAGTTTGAATGCAATATTATAGCAGAATCTGCATAGTTTTTGAGCCATATTTTGCCAAGAATTCTTAACAAAAAATATCACAGAACATCAATAATGTTCTTGACAAATCTACCAAGTTTAAAGTTTAATGGTTACAGGACATTGTTGAAGTGTGAACATGCATGCACACATTGGATGCCACCTTGAGATGTCAGTGGATCTGAACTCTATTTTATTGGAATTCTCCCTCTCTCAGTAATGAAGCATAAATATATCTTGCAACTTACCTTTACAGAACAGAAAAAAAAATGGAAACGATTTATTTGAAATCACTGCTTTGCAAAAAGTCAAAATGCAATGTATGTCTATTAATATAAACCAATAGTTTTAGACCGAATGAAATTTCAATTTATAATTTTGATTATTGATGCATGAGTCACACTCCATATTTTAGGTACATTTTGAGGGGAAATGTGTGTTCTATATGCCAGAAAATACAGTATATATATATTAATCAAAACTTTTGATTATGTTGTAAGCATTATCAAATTAAATAACATACACACACAAATAGATAATTTCTATAAACCAATTTAAAGATTGTGTAAAATATAGAATTTGCTACTATCGATATACTCAGTTCTTGGAAATTGCATGATGTATTTGAAATTTACATATGTTATGTATGTGAGTGTATAGGACATACATATATTGCCAAATCAAAAAAGTTAATTACTCCTCAACAAAATTTAAACCTCATAAGTCAGTCAACTTTTCCAGAGCAATTATTTAATGGCTTACAACACTATTTTTCAACTATTTACAGGGCACATGACACTTTCCTACAATAATATTAATTTAATATAGGATAAAACATCTTTCACTGTAAATACCAAACATAAGACTAATTAAATTTTAAAAATTGAAATAATCATTATGCAATCTTTTTAAATATTAAGCATTAAAACCTTACGGTGAATAAAATTAAGTCAGAATTGTTTTCAGCTAAAAATTATCACCTTAAATATTAACTAATAATCACTGTATAATAGTAAGTGAAGTGTGCATATTTCTAAAGTGGTAACAATAGTATAATTACTATTATACAAAGTTTAAACCACAACAGCTATTCAATTTACAAGTAGTAAACACCAACTTCGACATCATAATAAAATTTTCAGCCAATCGACTTTTCAAGGTCAAGTGTGGCACACCTTACAGACATCCATGAAATAGTGTTGTAAATCATGAAGCAATTGTCCTGAAGAATTATTTTAGTGTGATGTTAAAATTGGTATTTGTTACTGGGGAATTGATTTGCTAAGAGTGTGGTTTAAACTTTATTACTTATTAATTTACATATGTTTAATTAAATAGTTTACAGCCGTTACATATTACACATATTTGTAATACGATTTTTTTCTTTTTCAGAATATTTATAAAATAGATAACAAAATATATTCTTTTAGTGTGGTATGTGGTTTAATAGTAACTGATGATTATTGTGAATAATGTCTCTTCTTTACTATTCACTCCTATTTAAATAGCTGTAGGAAAAACTTTTGCCCTGTATTTGTCTGTTTGAGGATTGTTTTAACTTTTGCCTATATATACATCTATATTAAATATCAATTATTATTATTATTATTATTATTATTAATCAGCACATCTTAATATTGTCTCGTTAATAATTTATCAGTAAACTCTATTCGCCCACTTCCTTCGCGTACATATGTTGAACACAACTTAAAAGTAAAAATTGACACTTTTTTTTTCTGGATAATTTATACATACTGTATATTTGTATGTTTGTATTTATTATTAATGCAATTTGTATTTTTTTTTAATTTCTATATGGTTTTACATTTTTTTACTCTCATAAAATTGTAATGAATAGATACAAATATAAATAACACTAAGTGCAGTTCTTTTTAGCTATTTCTATTATATATTAAATAAAGTCAAAATCCCAGCCTGATAGAAGAAAGTGTTATATTTCAAAAAGCTTCTTATAACAACTAGAAAAATCTAATTGAATTTCATATTTCACACATATATTTCAATGAAAAGAATTAGAGTAAATAATCACAAAAAAAAAAGGTGTAATATAATTCTTTTATAGCAATTTTTGGAGTGGAATATAAAGTACATTAGACTTCTGTGTTTATTAAAAGGGGCTTTTTGAAATATAAAACTTCTCTCTTGTCAATTTTAGCAATTTACCAAATTCTTTTGTAACAAACTTAGTTATTCACAATTTCACTTCTTTTTAATATCATAATAAAACCGTATATATATATTGCAGAGTAGAAAATTTGGTAGCAGATATAATGGTATAATGACATTTTATTTATATATTATGATATTTCTACATGATCATTTTTTTAATTATATCTATCTATATGTTTGTGTATATATGTAATACGCTTGGAATCGGATTTAGTGATTTTAAATTATATTAATGTTTAGAGCACACACACACACAAATCTATTGCAATTTATGTTACTCATAAGTACATATGTATATAATAATAATATTTATTAAAATATCAATTTAGTTTTTTATAAATAATTTTATAATTCTTTTTTTTTTTTTCATATGTCATAGCATCGGCCGGGAGGCGAACCCGCAACAACCGTCTGCAACCAATTGCTTGCTTGCAAGGCGACTGCGCTGACCTCTCGGCTAACAACGCTTGACTAATTTTATAATTCTTAAATTTAAAAAACTCTAGAAATAATTTTTAATATTTTAAAATATACAACAGCTTTTAATAGCCACAGCTTGACAAAGGTTTTTCTCCATAGACAAATGGTGAAAGAAAGAAATTTCACCGCCTTGTTCAATTGCATGTTATAGAAATTTTTATAATTTTCATTTTTTTACAAAGAAACTAACAATATATAGATATCATTTAACAAATAATAATTGAATGTTTAGTTAAATGGGTTATGGAATCGCTCAGCCATTTAAAATAAATTTCTAAAGCAGTAGCTCTACTGCCACCCAGTGGAAGTTATAGTAATCAATCGATTCTAGAGGATGCATACATCAAAATTCCTATCTAGTGCTACTTGTCCAATACTCCTCAGACTAGTTTCTAGTTTGTGGCTATCATCAGTAAGGAACCTTGTATCTGAGAGCACTACATCTATATATTTGAATCTGATTAACTAATCTGGGATATTGGATGAATAGGTATTAGGTAGGAATTTTGATGCACAAAAATTCTGGCATCAATTTAATACTATGTTTTTCACTGGATGGCACTACTGTATGGAGAGAGTTCCTACTGTTTCAACAGATTAAATATGTATAAAACGTGATGCTTTAGAAGTTTAAAATAAATTTGTAAATTATATCATCATAAAACACTTTAAAATGTATTTAAACATTTATAAAATGTTGAAAATTTACAAAATCAGACACCATAATAGTATTTGGAGAAAATATAGATTAGAGTCAGACCAATGCTATCATGGACTGATTAACCAAATGGTATATAGAATTATATAAGAGATGAATAAAATAAAGTGTTATAGTGCTAATATTAGAAACAATATTTGTAAAAGATAAAAAATGCATTGAAAAATGAAATTATTCTAAATAGAAAGCAGCTTTAAAAACTGACAAAACATTAGCATGCCAAAAAGATTGTTGGAAAAGATACTCCTAATATTGATACATTTTTGAACTCTAAAATTCTTAAAAGTTTCTAAGTTTTACAAGTTAAGAAAAAAAATTTAGACCTCAGTTTAACTTTGTTCAATTTTGGTAATTAATCAATGTATCATTAATTCCTTAAAATATTTTGGCTAGAAGATATATTATTATCATAAAAACATTTATTATGGCAAGATGTGTATTTTTAAAGAAAATATATGATAATCCTTTATATAACTAATTAATAAAACTGTACAGAAACATACTTTCAAAAACTCTAATACATGGAAACCAAATTTGTAAATGGGCCATTATACTGAATAAACAATAAGGAGCAAATGACAATAGTATAACTGAAATATGATAAATAGTTTCAAGATAGGTAGCACATTTTCATTTTCTTATCATATTAAGTATCCTATTACAAGGCAAAACTCTCCATACAGTAGTGCCACCCTGTGCCAACCAGAGTAATCAATGGATGCCAGAAGGCTTGTTGGCTTGTGCATAAAATCCCTATCTAGATAGGGATTTTATTCACAAGTCTTCTGGCATCCATTGATTACTCTGGTTTGGCACAGAGTGGCACTACTGTATGGAGAGTTTTGCCTTGTTTATTAACAATTATGTGATATTATAAGAGATAGTGATCATATGATGTTTAGTAGTTTATCCTATTACATATGTAAGTTATATTAGCTTGTATGAGCTCTATCATGATTTATTAAGGTTTTTCTAAATCAAATGCATCAAAAAATGTATTTCAGTAAAAAGTTTCTGTGTAAGTAATTGATTTAAAATAATGCTTTACTTCTATAACTCATGATTCTTCAGCTTATTAAAGAATGATATATTTACATAAGATATTATGATTTGGACATAAGTCTACTAAATCTGATCAGCGATTTCGAGCATCTTTGTACTGCTCTTTATACAATCAGCATTGATTCTGGTACCTAGAGAAATTAATTACACATCTTCATTATCCAAGTATGTAATTTGTTTCATAAAAATTTAAAATAATAGTTATCCACTTTTATAGAATATATAGATAATAGTAGAAAAAACATGCATTAAAAATCAGAAATAAAAAAATTATTTTAAAACATTTTTTCAGCGATAACATCATGAACTTAATTTAAAAATATACATAAAGTTGTGGAATTATCTAACAAAACGTAAAACAATTACAAGACATGATGATACTTGGGTGAAAGTTTTATTTTCCTTTTAATCTTATTAAGATACCCTTTCCTCTGCATTGATTTTTTCAAGTTTCATTCTGAATGCTATGTAAATTTTTATAAAGTTTGACTGTATATTACTATGTTATTATGTTTAATAAATATATTTTAAAACAATTACAAAACATGTTATGTTCCAAATGTCTATTATAATGAGCTTGAATGTGTATTAATAATTGAATGTAGCAAACTTTTCTATTGGTAAAGACGCCATATTTTTAAGGATCCAATTGCAATTTTTGGGGAAACCAAGTAACAGAAGAGTATTTAAATTTTTTTTATCTAAAAGTCCATTCAGTATATATGAATCTGAACAGAAATTGCAAGAGATAGGAAACCAACAGGGAGTGGTTTGTACAAACTGAAAGAATGATCATATCATTGACAATCCAAGATGCCACAGTCTTGTAAGTTTTGAAAATTTTGACTATTTTTATAATATTACCAATCATATTAAATTATTTTTAATATGAAAATGTAAATTTATAAATGCTATTTGTTGCTCTTTTAAATGCAGTATCTATCTGATATTAACAAAAATTGATATAAGTGTTAGCCACATCATGGTTTTAGTTACAGTTTCATGTCTGACTCTTAAAAAATGTCAACTTTACCTGACAAGTTTAGCACCCACATCATAGAAACAGTTCATGGATAGTCAAAATAAGAGTCATAGGTCACATGATCCTATCTCTTAAGCTTGTCCATTATAAACAATGAGGATTGCCAATTCCTCTACAAGCTTTGTGATAAATGCTTAGCCAGAGCCAGCACTTAAAATATCTCTATCAGCAACCACTTCCCAAACCCCTGACCATGGTTTCATGCTTTGGCACTCCTCAGAGAGGTGTCAGCATAATCTAGTGTCTGAACCTACTCTGACACCTCTCTGAGGAGTGCCAAAGCACGAAACCATGGTCAAGGGTTTGGGGAGGGATTCCTGACAGAGATATTTTAAGTGCTGGCTCTGGCTAAGCATTTATCACAAAGCTTGTAGAGGAATTGGCAATCCTCATTGTTTAGTTCATGGATAGGTTTTGTAAATAAACTGGATTATTGAAATTATTTAATCAAGGGAAAGATGATCAATGACAAATTTTTCTGCTTTCTTATAAGATGAATATTCATTGCATATTTCTAAATGCTTAACCTTTATCACTTTCATGTAACTGTATTTGATTTTAAAATGTACCTTGATCAGTTATAAAATCATTTTTATAAGATTTAATAAATCTTAAATTTACAGTAGGCATATAGATATTGCTTATTTACTATAGCCTGTATAACCTGATATCTAGACAAACAAGATACCATTTATTGTTTTTATCAAATCAATTAACTGTTGTATTTTCACCATCATTGTGCATCTGAAAGTTTAACAAAAAAAGAAAGTGGAATAGAATGTATTTTTATATTGTAGAAGATTCCTTGTTCCTCACACTTGAGAAAAATATGAAAAGATAGTTTGTATTATCAAATTCACATGATTCAATTACTTTTTTAAATAATTTAACAAAATTCACTATTTCAAACTATATAACCAGTTGCATTACTTTTGGTGGACCACTTCATAACAGTTAAACATTTTAAAGAAAAAAAAATACTTGTTTATCTCTTCTGTATTATTAATTCCCTTGATATTTAGTATTATACATTTTGAATGGTGACAAATAATGTTATGAAATAAAAACCTTACTATCTGTTAATAATGCCAAATCTTAAAAGAACATTTATTTTTGGGGGCAAACCAAGTTGGAAATATTAATAGATCAGATTTACCAGCTTTCAGATATTTATTATAACATTTGTTTTTTTATTATTTATATTTAATAGAGTAGTTCTGTTACTGTTGACTATCATAATTATATGGTTAAAAATGTATTCAAAGAGGTTACATTATTATCTGAAGAGGAATTAGTCAAGCCACTTTTTGTTAATTGTACATAAATTAGAATAGTTGATGCTCAAATTTCTATTAAGAATTGTAATGTTGGATTAAAAACTAAGGGTATAAATATCTTTAACTTAATCAGCTATTGATAATGTGACTGATGATGATGTATTCTATTTTACTTGATATTAAAGTGGATGTTATTTCTTTCTCTGATAATAATTGTCTCTAGGTTATTGTCTTTATTTTACATCTGACACAGATGCTCAATGAATTTTTCTATTTGCAGTTTCAAAATTACTGTCAAATAACTGGAAGGAATTTTAACAAATACTTTATTGAGGCTTTTATCAACATGATGACAACATTCATAAATTGCAATGTTAAAATTTGTGGATTGTCTAGAAATTTTCATTACTTTATGGATAGATTCTTGATATTTTGATAAATTTTGTAAATTGGAAAAATAATCAGCATGGAATACTTTTAATTACAGTCTATGTTTTGCAGCAAATTATGTGAATAATAAACATTTATTTAAAAAGATGTTGCATTTGACATGTTGATTATGAATAAAAAATTCTAATTTGATTACGTTGACAGTATATATTTATTGAGTTCTTTATAAACTCATTCAAACAGACATACATTCATTTAATATTTTTTGAATCATATAATTTATGAAGGTATAATTTAAAGCCTTTTAAGATTGACATTCTTGATAAAGTTATTATTTAAATTTATGGCAGTAACATAAGCTCATGTTAGATATATTAGAGTTTCATAAGCCCTTTGTTTTATTGCCTTTGAAAACATTTTGATGTCCAAATTAATTTTATTTTTAGGAGAGAGACATTGTTATTAATTTTACTAATAATTTTTTGTGCTTGTGGCAATTAATTTTTTTTTCTCATGTGTCATAGCATCAGCTGGGAAGCGAACCCGCTAACCCGGGACAACTGCTTGTAAAGTAGCTGTCACTGACCTCTCGACCACCAATGCTTGACAGTTTGACTATAAAGTTATTTTCCTTAATAGTCAAAGAGTAAATGTGAGATGGTTGATACAATGTGACATCTTTTTTTATTAGTATTACTAAAACAGCTACTATTTTTTATGTAACTGAGACTTTTGTTATTTGATTTTTTTTCATTGACTTTTCTTTTTGTTTGAATTATAAGTCATATATAATAATCATATATATACATGCGTGTGTGCGTGTGCATTATTATAATTCAAGTGATTAATTGGTTATATTAATAACAATCAGCTAATATTAATAATATATCCAAATGAAAAAGTCAAGGTGGATAATTTAAAAAAATTTATCACATGAATTGGTGATTATTAATTATTCACAGCTATCAATAGTAAATGTAATAATTTTCAGTACATTTAGTTTGAGGCTTGCTAAGACCAGAAAAATACCATGACCTTAGCTAGAAATATTTGTCAAAAAAACAACAACAACATGTCAACCTACTCTTTGAAGAATAAATTAACTAAAGGTAAATATATAATTGTCATAAATAGGAATTTAATTTTCATGGTAACTTTGATTATAATTTTCTAAGGAATTGTCATGTGAATAAAGATAACTGTTAGGGCTTAATTGGATCCATGATATAACAAGTCTAAAATGACAGACTGTCAGTGCTTTACATATTGATAGTTTAGATACTATGTGACACCAATTTGAGACTACTTTTGTTTATTTATATCTGTTGCTAATATGTGCATATATTGTTTTACATTTCCATTCATTTATATTACTCATAAGCATAATGGGGATTTAGATGTAAGGAAGATATGATTTAATGATTGTGTTACATACTAAATAAAATAAAAAGGGGGAAATGGTCAGTTATTTATAAGCAAATAATATTATTCATTTTTAGAAAAAGTTAAAGAAAACAAAGAGAAGATTTCTGGCAAATCACTAGAATATCCAGATATATTATAAAAATTGAAAGTGTTGAAAAACTCATGGCTTCTGTTGAAAATGAACAAAAACATGATTATATATTACAATACTATGGAGAATTTTTATCTAATTTATGAGACCCACATTGCAATCAGCTATGTTAAGGGCTTAGGGTAATGTATAAGAATATTACAGTAGAAATTGATATGATATATTTCAATTTTTGTGAGATTGAACATTCAAAAAAAGGACTTACTGCTAAATCAATTAAAAACTGAATTTTATTTGAGATACCAGATGATCTCATTAACCTGCAATCATAAGCTGATGAAGATAATACATTTATAATGGTATATCAAGACCTTCTAATAAAATATACTCAACTAGGTTCTTTAAAAAGAAAATGGGCTGAGGAAGGTATTAACCATGTATTGGATATGTTTACAATATTTGTTGCAGCTTGCCTTTTGTAAAGTGGCAATGGTCAAAATTCATAACAAAATTATTGAAGAAATTTGCAGAATGTAGGACAAACTCAAAATTGTTAATAAAAAACAGAGATATGGTCATTAACATGACTCACTTAAAAGAAAAAAACAAGATATCAAAAATATGTTATCTACCTAGCTTGAAATAAATAATACGACAAAAGAGGCAGAAGGAATAAAATGCATTCAATTTATGACAAATAGAGCACATTGTTCAGGAATAGCTGGCACTCTCCATGACTATATTTGGTTGTAAACCAAAAACAAATTTAAAAACATATTTGCCAGTTGATACTATGTCAGAAATTATTAGTGAAGTAGATCTTGAGATGAAATTAATACATCATTCTGATAATGATGTCCAACTTTTGATAATAATCTCAAAGAAGAATGGTAATATTAATACAGTGAATGATAACATATGTATGTAGAAGTGGAAATAGATTATTCAAGTGAAGACTAGTAGTTAATAGCTGTTGAAGAGATAAAATTAAAATAATAGTGTTAGCCAAATTAAAGATGAATGATATGTTTTTGAAATAGAAATGATTGATAACGAAGACAATAAAATATTTTTTTTTACCAATGTTTAATTGAAAAAAAAAAATACTTCCTTTGCACTCAATGAAATCTCTGAAAAAATTCAAGAAGCTCAAAGCTCTGCCAAGAAGACACTCAATAAGTGAGTTGAAAAAATGGTACAAATTTTGTAGACTATATTTCCAATTGCGAATGTAGTAGAGAGTTTTTGTGTAAGGATTTCAGAAGTAGATAAGGTTAAAGCCAATAACCAGAATACTATAGCTGTCATAATTTCTATTAAAGAAGGAAACTTCTATAAACTAGATACAAAATATGGTATTTTAAAGCAACTCTAAACAAAGAATGAATTTACCATCTGCAAGGAAACTTTTACTACAGTTTAATGAAGTCCTAGATATTGAAATATATATATAATATGCTTGCAATAACTTTATTTTACTTCATGTGTCATAACATCAGCCAAGAAGCGAACCCGCTAACCCGGGACAACTGCTTGTAAAGCAGCAGCTGACCTCTTGACCACCAATGATTGACAATAACTTTATTTTAGTTGGTCAAAGATTCCAATATTGCAATTTAAAAGCCATTGTAACTCAAATTGATATAGTAAACACTTTGTAATTTCAAATGCCACAGAATCTATTCCTACAAAAATACTTTGTTTATAACTATATAATAAGGTATGCACACAGGAACTTGTTTGTGTACTAACTAATGTATATAGGTTTTAATAGTAAATAATAAAATAAAAAATATTATAAAACATATTTTTCATTAAATTTTACAAGCTTCACTGCTGATTATCAATACTTACCTGTAAATGTAATTAGACAGGTCATTAATCACATTGATCAAAAGAGATAGTTGTTGTTAATATTAGCAGGTAAATATTCATACTAACCAGATTTATTACATGAACCATGACATCATATATAGTAAATGAAGCCAGATGCAATCACTAGCTGAAATTTAAATTTAAAATATCTATATTGCCAATGTTATTTTTTTGTCCATCATTATTACCTGTGAGACAAACCTAGAGAGTCAATACTGTAGCACAGTTAAAAGTCAATCTCTTATCTATAAGATGCAAAGTTATTATATATATATATTGAAATTCAGATCTGTATAAACAAAAAGCATGAAAATAAATCAGCAAAAATTTTAATAGCTAATAAACTAACATAATTGTATATTACATATCAAAGCAAGATTAGTACAAAAAAATAATTTTTAACTTTGAAAAACTTCGATATATAATTATATAATAAAAAATAATTGGAAATTTCTAATTGAAATTCAAATTTAAAATATCAACATTACCTATATATACTTTAAAAATTCAATTCCTTATTTTTTCATAAAACCCTCACGCATATTATTTATAAAACCATCAAACATCACATGATCGCTATTTCTTATGCTTGCTCATAACTGTTATTAACAGGCAAAACTCTCCATACAGTAGTGGCCCAAGCCAGAAACTAGTTTGGAGATATTTGATGAGTAGGCACTGGATAGTGATTTTATGTACAAGCATTCTGGCATCCGTTGATTACTCTGGCTTGCACTGAGTGACACTACTATATGGAGAGTTTTGCCTGTTTTAATAACATTATATATTTATATTTGTATTTTTCAAAGTTTTTATATTTTTTTTCATTCTTTATTATAATCACATATTCCTAATTTAAATAACATGCAATTAAATAACTATATATTGTATGGAACTAATGATTCAAGAAGATTCCAATTGTGAAATAAAATATGTATAATGTCATAATAATTGTCAGTGACTTTTCTTTGCATTGTTATGGATGACTATTTAATTTATGATTTGATTAGCCATTTTAATTCACACATATATCAATATTATAACAGCATATAATCAATTTGAATATCTAAACAGACTATTGGGTTTGGTCTATCGATCCTTTTTATAAATATTATCACTCGCTATATTTTATTTTATAGTACAGGAATAAGATAATTTGTTTTATTAGTCACTATAAGACTGATTGATAAAATTAGGGAGATAGTCTTCTATGCACATTATCATAGCAATTAACAGGATGTTTTGCAAAAACATCTTAAGATTGCAGTCTTATAATTTTCTGCCAAAATTTCCTTTCACATAATTTTTAATGTATATTTAGATTTCTTTACATAATATTGTTCAACTATACATATTATGTACAGAATAGCATATGTTTGTGGAAAGTATTATGTGGAATCTTTAAATAAATAAACATGAAATATTACATAAAAAAATATGGGGGGGGGGGGGATATAGTTAAATTACTTTTTACTGAATCTACTGCTGGTTGAATAAGGAATTGTAGTTTTGAAAATATGTTTATTTTGTAAATTAAAAATAATTTGAGAAAGTGAAAATTCAAGAAGCATATTTTATAAATATTCTAGATAATGTGAAGAATTAAGAATTAAAATGTGTAAACATACACAAGTAGAATGCGTTTGTTACTGGAAATGGAATGCATGGCATGAATTAGCTATAACTAATATTTATTTGGTGTTTTCTGAAGGTTTGTGATGATGGTGTTTTAATTGTATTTTTATATTGGACTATTTCCATAATATAATATATGTATGTCTTTAGAAAAATTTAACTTTATTTGGAATATTCCAAATACATTCAACTGTTAGTAATAGCACATCAAACAGGTTAGTATATGCCAGGTGTTGCTGGTCTGACCAGTGACAGTACTAGCATGGAATTAGAACCTGGGTCCTTAGATTCTTGGGTTTCGAATTTTTTAAGGTAACGCTCTAACCAACTGAGCCATCCTGCTAAAGGCAACAGTCAGTAGAAATTTCATATATTTATCTATGAGGTTCCTCCTGATTTCTCCACTTTTGCTAAGAGCAAAGTTGGTTAGTGGTTTCCATACATTAGGTATAGTACTGTCACTGGTCAAGCTAGCAACACCTGAAGAAGAGGTGAAAATAATACCTCTTGAAACTTTGTGCATATACTAACCTGTTTGACGTGTTATTATTAACAGATGAATGTATTTGGAATATTTAAATAAAGTTAAATTTTTTCTAAAGACATTCAATACATATATTAGATGATGGAAATAGTCCAATATAAAAATACAACTAATATTTATTTGCATATTTTAATATTATATATATATATATAATTATGCAGAAAAATTTTAAATTACTATAATTTACTGACCTCATTGAAAAAATGAAAAGAGTGAAGTGGAGTTGAGCTGGACATATTGCTAGAAGAGATGATAGTAGATGGACAATTGAAATCTTGAACTGGATTCCAACAGATTGTAAAAGACCCAGAAAGAGACCACATGTGAGATGGATGGATGAAATAAGAAAGTGTTCAGGGGTGATGTGGAGAAGAGAAGCTAAAGATCGGAGAAGATGGACTGAATTTGGAGAGACCTTCATATTGCAGTGGATTGATAATGGTTGATGATGATGATGAAACAAAAAATAGCTGGCTTGTCTATACAGCTTATAATAGTAACTTGATTTATGAGTTTTTTGCTTATTATTCATTATATATTTTTAGAGTTCAATGTATATTTAACTATATAAAGACTAAATGATGGAATCTAAATAATTAGTTGGTTAATTACAGCGGTTTATTGCTGATAACAATTTTTAGAATTAGCTTTCAAAAAGTCAGACATTTATTTTATTTGTTAAATTGGCTATTTTTGAAAGAAAATATATGCATTGTTTATGTATAGTTCCACAATATACAACACAGTCGTTTTATTTTTGGTCATTTGTAGACTTTATAATAAAAAAAACAACTACTTGGATGTATTGATTCAAAATGTTTTGAGACAAACATTTATTATAAACAATGAGGATTGCCAATTCCTCAACAAGCTTTGTGATAAATGCTTAGCTAGAGAAAGCATTTAAAATATCTGTCAGGACTCCCCCCCCCCCAACCTCTGACCATGGTCTCGTGCTCTAGCAGTCCACAGAGAGGTGCTAGGATAGGTTCAGACACTAGATCTAAAAAAAACCATGGTCAGAGATTGGGGGGGGGTCCTGACAACGATATTTTAAATGCTTTCCTCTAGCTAAGCATTTATCACAAAGCTTGTTGAGGAATTGGAAATCCTCACTGTTTATCACTTACAAGCTTAAGAGAATAGGGTCATGTGATCTATGACTCTTATTTTGACAAAATATTTATTATATTTAGTTTTTATTTAAATATATTCATCTTATCTTTTTTTAATGTGCAAATGTAAATAAATAATTTTAAAAGTTTTATAAAAAAATAATTTCTTTATAACTTCATTTGTAAATGCAATTTATTTCTATTTATAAATTATTTTGCTTGGTATTTTGTCTATTGAATTTATATGCTTCATTAGTCACATTTATTAGTTTAGAGTTGATTCGTGGGCATTTATTAATAATGGCTTAGGAATATAAGCAAAAGTGAGTAGTAAATGAAAAATTTATTTAAAAAGGTAAATATAAAAAAATACATTAATTTATTAAAAATAGGGGACTTGAACACAGACTTTCAAGCACCCTTTAACTATCCACACTATTTCGTACCACTGATACACATGACCACACATATGTTGGAAAGATAAATAATCACCAATATATGTATTTCGTGCAGAACCAGCACTCATCAATTAGTCTAAATTATATTAAGATAGCAAATCTTTATACTTTAATTTATTAAATCTAAATTTTTAGATGACACTTTTGTATGGGAAAATGAGTTACAGATTTAACAGCTTGTGCAAGCATATGAAATAGTGGCCATGTAAAGTTTTATTGGTTTAATACCAATTCTAACCAAAAAGATAATGATGACATGACTATAGGTATTAAAAAAAAACAAAAAAAATATCAAAATATATAGATAAAACACTGGACTCAGATCTGTATGTACATGCAAATTAGTTTAGATTAAAAATATTATTTTCATTTGGGCTGATAGATTTATAGTTAAACAAAAAAATAAAAATAGAATGCTAGATAGGTATATTAGATCCAATGATCCAGGTACTGCTGATTCCAAGGGTTCTCACTAATGAAATCTATAAGCTAGAAACTAATATGAAAATATTAGATGAGAAGTCACTGGATGGGGATTAAAATGTACAACATTTTAACATCTATTGGTTATTAAAGCTTGCACTAGATGGCATTGGCATAGTTGTAAAAAAAAATTTCTACTGTAATAATACAGATATATAATAAGCCTGTATTTCAATTATTACATAGTAGAGATGTCTGCCATGCCTCATATATGTATTAAATGGATTATGTCCTGCACATGAGGGGTCATATTGACTTTATGTCAACATGGGTGTGACAAGGATCTCATCCTCAGGGTGGCCTTTGAGCATTCCATCATCAGATTTCCAATTGGATGGACGGTTGAGGAGTTGGAGTATGAGTGAATTGAACCCTGTTCATTAAAGTTTGAGGATTGGCTATCTTAATATATATCTGAGCACTTATTGCATATATGTGGAGAGATAATAATCTGGACCAACTGATAATATGTGTTCAAGTGTATCAGTGTTATGAGATAGAGTGGAGAGTGGTGGGTCGTGTGAAAGTCTGTGCTCATATACCCTACATATGTAATAATAATAGTAAATGAATAATTTATTTTTAGAGAGTTCATAAAATGAGTGAGAACTAAAAATGATAAAGAAGGTTTGTGATTCATGGCATTGGGTTGCTGAATCTGATCTTCTGCTACAATAATAAGCCATACAGGATACTAAGTATTTGTTAATGAAGTATGAAAAGAAAGCTGATTGAAATACAAAAGCTACTAAAAATTGAATGATAGTCAGTCAATATAATCATACTTAAAAAGAATTCATTTTTAAGTTATGGATTTAAAATACATAAAAATAAAAAAGTATAATTTCTGGAAAAAAAATTGAATTGGATTTATATAATTAAAAGTAAATATATTTTGAAAAATATTCTCAAAATTACTATAATATACAAAAGAAATATATATATAGTCTAATTTTAAACAGAGATATAATTATGCTTATTACAGAGCTAGTGACTGAGAGAAATAAAAAGATAGTCTTTAAAAATACAGTAGATGGCATGTAGTGAAACAAATCATGAAATTTTGGACTTTTTTTTACAACATAAAAAAACAGGACTTTGTTTTCTAAATACGCATGTGAAAAAAAACACAAATAGATATAAATGCATCAGCATTTTCTTTATATTTATTTCTTTTGCTTTTTTTTCTTTAATTTTATATGATGTATGTCCTGCACATGTCTCTCAGTAAAACTGAAGAATTTGCTTGCTAATTATCTTTTTTTTCCATCTGCTCTTGGGAAATTATTCCAATCTATCAGAAACTGCCATATCTTTTAAAAATCTTTTTTGACCTTTGATCTTCATCAGTAGCTTTAAAATATGGCAGTCACTAAATGAGGACCACATTTGGCAATCATAAATGATAACAGTAGCGGGTCAAAAATTTACTCAGTTATCCTGTTTATGTGCTTCTGGCTCACTGTATTTTTCCTTCACACATTTCTCCCTAGTGCTTACATATGGAAACAAAGAATAAAAAATTCCAAACTATTTCTAACTTTATCGCTTTCACCTCCTCTTCCTTTTCTATTGAATAATTTTTTTTTCTACTCAGGAAAAACTTATAAATCATTACTATATAAAGCTGAAGTTAAATTAAGTAGATGTCTCAGCATGACAACACCCAATTTCGCTAATTAAGACCTGTTTGTTTATGATTTGTAGGCACTTTAATTTTGATCTTTTAACTTTTATGACAAAATGACATGGGGGGAAAACAAATGATAAAAATTTGCGGAATATTCTAATCATAAAATTTCTCTTTAATATTAGATTAAAAAGATTTTATTATTAAAAAAATAATTTCGGAAAATTACATAAAAATTATGGAAATCTGTGAACTAATAAATATCCTAATTATTTTAACACTAATTTGTTTTTATTATAAAAATTTCAAATGTTTTAATAGCTTATAATTAAAACAAATATTTGCATTGATTAAAAAGTAAATAAACTACAGACTGTGGAATTGAAATTGTAACTCTCTAACATTATTTTTTTAAAATATATTAACCCATTAATTAATTAATTTTAAATATTATTTAATTGTTAATCAAACTGGTGATAGATATATTTTCCTTGAGACGTTTGTCTTTCTTCAAACTGATTATTGTTATTATTAAAATCTCAATCTTGTAATATAATTAATATTTATTTACATACATATCGATCATAAGAGCCATAAGACGTCATATCAATATAAACACTGAATTACCGCAAAACATTAAAATGACTGTGTACTAATAATCTAGAAACTGCATCAAAGTTAGACTTATATTTATATACACACAATGTTGTTATAAACTGATTGTAAAGATATCAAAAGTTTTGCATGTCTGTATGCATTAGACATATACATTTGTACTATTGGTTGTGACTCATGGGTGATCCCAAAATATTTAGTGAGAAGAATATTAGCATATAAATGAAAATTATTGATAAATAGGTGATGCAAAAAGTCTTAAAAAATGAATTTTACACAAAAACGAAATCAAAGATATTTCTTTGAAGAAACCTATAGAGAGGAATTAACGATAGTTTGACCAATGGATGTTGAATGAATGAAGATTGGAAATTAAAAACTCTAATTTTATTACAAAAAGAAAGATAAATAAAAATATAAAATAATTGCATTAATAATTATTATAGATAAAGTTATAAGGAACATCTTAAATGAAAAGTGTAATATTTAAATAAGAGAACTGCATTTAAGAAGTATTAGATTAATAACATATATGATCTCTATACTAACTTTCAGATAAATGTGTGTATATTATTGACTTTCAATAATATACTGACATCATTTATCAAATTGTGATATGAGCATTATATGAATCGTATAAAGTAAAATACGTTTACTAATTTAAAAGCTAGCATAAGAATTTGAGAAAATAATTTAAAAAAAAAAAGAAATAAAGAGCAGATAAATTACCTTTTATCTCTTATTTTTCCAAAAAACCTTTCTGAGTTTTTTCCCATCAGATTTATCATATATCTGGAAAAAGAAAAACACGCGCGCACGCACACACACACACAAGTGTGTAATAAAAATCACTATATGTAGAGAAAGTAGAAATCATTGAAAATGATGAAGAAATGTTGCAAATAATAAATAAAAGAAATATAAAATGCATCTAAATATGGATAAAATTAAAATAATATTTGATAAAAAAAAAAAAGTTAATGATTATTATTCAAATAAATGGTGTAGACAAAATCATATAGTTTGTAAGTTAGCTAATTATTAATGATTTGTATATAAGCTAATATAATGACGAAATATATTTTAAAAGACTATTTTGATCAGTTTTTGTATTACGAGGCAGTTCCTTAAAATATCCAGAATTTTGTAAAAAATTATTTTTAGGTATTATAAACTAAAACTCCTGAAACTCTTTAAAAGGACAGTCCATTTAAAGCAATGTATCAGTCTAAACATATTCCTCACTTTTTGAAGTGGTTTAAAAAGTCTTATGATATTTTTTAATTTCTGAGTCATTTTTTTTCTTCACCACTTCTAAACCTACAAAAAAAAAAAGAATTAAGGCTTTGTTTTATTCAGGAGAATAAAAAGAAGACACACAAAGTGAGCTTGAATGATATAACTGATATATAAAGTTGGGTCATGCTCCTTTTAATTAAAACTTGTACCACATTCATTCCTTTGTGTGCTGGCATGTTGCCATGATAATGTGTGCATTCTCTTTAAGCCAAAAGTCAGGACATTTTCATTTTTCCACATCATGCAAGCTATTTAGAACTCACATGAAAAACATCTGATCATATGAATGATCCAAGAGAACATTATCATTTTCATAAAAAAAAGTGAACTGGCTTGACATTGAACTTTATTTGCCATGCTTTTTTTGGAAACATTGTGAAATTTGACACCTTAAACAACTCATAAACATGTATTTTCCCCAGAACAGCTTTCTTGTAAGCTGTTTAATACATTACAGCTACTTGCCATTTTTCTTAATAGAATTCAGGATTTCATATTGTTCCAACTTTTAAACCATTACAAAAATCAAGAAATATATAAAACACATTTAACAAAATCATTTACTATGCCACAACATGATGTTTCTCAATGATAACAATTGGGAAGTTGGTACAAGGGTCACTGCAAGAGGCGTCTAGTGGTAGAAGCATATATTACAATGCACTGACCCTCCAGAAAATGATTTTGGTTACTTTTGAATACCACCTTATATTCTCTTAATGTCATTAAGAAGTATTAATGTAATGATCTGATAAGTGTCGCAGGAGTGCATTGTGAGATAAAATATAATTCGTGACTAAAATAAATTGATAAGGAATAATGTATAATATAAAAGTGAAATAAAAACAACAGCAAAAAATTTTAGTCAGAAGAGTCATGGCATCTTAGAAATCATTCACATTAAATTATTAAAAATTATTACGAAGAACACTTTTCTAAAGAAGAATCTTACAAAAAGTATCAGATCGTAATTTTATTAAATATCAAAAAAAAAAAATAAAGGCAATAACTGGTTTTAATATTGATAAACTGAAACTGCAAATCCTACTTTTTGATAGTCAAGTTGTCAAGAGGTCAGCAACAGCTGCTTTACAAGCAATTGTCCTGGGTTAGTGGGTTCGTTTCCCGGCTGATGCTATAACACATGAGAAAATCCTAATTTTTGATATTAAAAGTACAATCAAATAACTAAAACTAAATCAGGAGGTATTGGTAACATTAAAACATGAATAGACTACTATTTATTCACATAATGATAATTTTTTTTATTTCTTTGGTATATAATTACTTCTCTAAGTAAAAGAAATGCAGAATCAAATTAATCAGTGGATAAATAGTCTTTCATTGAAATGGTTAACATTCTTAGCAAGTATTCACAGTTACTCATTTTTATCTCTAATATTCTGTATTTTTGGAAAAAATGAAAATGTTCAAAATACTATTATCAAATTATCCTATATTAGTCTTACATTGGTGGTTGAGAGGTCAGCGTGACTGCCTTGCACTTGCAGGCAGTTGCCCGGGTTGCGGGTTCGCATCCCGGCCAATGCTATCACACTTAAAAAAAATTATCCCATATTAATTAAATCTAAAAATTTAAATCTTATTGTTATTCATAAAATAATCAAATCTGATTTCTCTGTACAATGTAATATGATAGAATTGAATTGTAATGATTAGTTATTTTTGCCTCAAAACATTGACAAAATGCAATAATTCTTGTCAAACAAGCAAATTTTTATTTATATTATGATTTTAGCTTTAATAGTAAATATAGTTTATTTAATGTTTAAAAAAATGTAGAAAATATCTTTTAAGTAAATTGATGTTATTACCATATCATTTAGTGTGATTGCCTATGTAGGTGAATTAAATAAGCAACTTGTATAATGCTATATTAATTACTGAATATTTGTGGAATTTAGTAAATGCACTTTCCTTTAAAATATCAAATTTGCTGTGTTGTTTGGCTACAAATCATTTATAATTGTTTAATATTATATGAACCATTATTGAAGTAAATTAAGATACTGCAAAATCTCTAGCGCTCATTATAACACTTATCTGCTAACCAATCAGATGCGATAATAGCTGTCCAAACGAAACCTAAACACACAACATAGATTTTACGAGAAAAGGGTGGACACCCTTTTCTCTACTTTTCTTTTTATATATCTAACCCAGTTGTAAGTATTTAGGTTTGAAAGCTTGAAGCTTTAAATATCTTCACAATTAACTCACTGAGTCTAAATTGTAAACATACAATGCAAAATGCTATGATTTACCACGTAGTAGTTTTTAGAATACATAACAAGCAGTAAAGTATGTAAATAATATTTTAAATTGTGAAACACAAATAGTTGAAAACTGAAATAAAGTGAGATACTGCAAAATCTCTAGTGCTCGTTATAACACTTATCTGACAGCCAATCAGAAGCCATAATAGCTGTCCAAACAAAATCCAAACCTAAACACACAACAAAGATTTTACGAGAAAAGGGTGGCCACCCTTTTCTCTACTTTTCTTTCTATATACCTAAGCCAGTCATAAGTATTTAGGTTTGAAAGCTTGAAGCTTTAAATATCTTCACAATTAACTCACTGAGTCTAAATCATAAACGTACAACGCGAAATCCTATGATTTACTATGTAATAGTTTTCAACTATCTGCGCTTTTCAAATTAAAATATTATTTACAAATATTATTAAAAAACTGAGGGAAAAAATTAACATATATCAGATAGAAGCTTTATTTTGTCTCAAATATATCAATCCAATAGTGAGTAGCCTACTATTCATACTTCAGTTGATATTTCTGCTGAAACGTTGCATCACAATATTAAATTTATTGTAATAATATCTTATTTTACTGAAGAAATAATATCCAATATTTTTTAAAAGATTCCAACTGGCATTTGGAAAATCACATTTAAAATGAAGTTATTGTAATAAGCTACCATGTTGCTTTTCTATATGTTCACTTCTCATTATTGTTACTATTCTTAATGGTTAAAAAGTTAAGTCATTCATATGTTAAATCACATTGTACTGTTTGTGCATATTTAAAATGTTTTAAAATGACTACTTCATATTATTTTTGTTATTTTTTTAAAAAAAAGTAATTAAAAATGTTTTGTATAAAATTTTAACTGCATTTAAGTCATCATGTTGACTTCGTCTTTTTTACATCAACACTACAACATTTTTCCAGTTTCCACAAATTGATCAATCTTATTACCATCAACTGAATTGATTATTTTTCAAATGTTCTTCATAGTAATGCTGACATTTTACGTTTTGCAATACACTATTTTTTATTTTGTAAGTAGACAATGATATCACACAATAACATGTTAAACACTTCTCTTTCTTGCAATTCAACATTTTTCAACTCTTTCAATAATATTTACAGCATTGTTTATGCAATTATGTTCTTAATGTATAAACTTTGTAGTATTGTCTAAATATAATGATTTTATTCACAAATCTAATCTTTGCCTGTAATTTAACTTCATATCAATTATTTGCGTATATTCATTAGTCTAAATAGCCACAAAGCCATAAAGAAAAGTCACAAGAGATTATCATTTTACTAAGAACACACTTTTTTATTATTTTTTTATATATGAAATAAGATGGCTATTGTGATTTCTTTTTCAGATTTCTTCTTTACTTGAAAAGATGGGATATTTTAGCATCAATTATTGTTTAATTCTTTTGTATGTGCTAGCTCATATGTGAAATGAAGTGCTTTCTTTCTTCTCTTTATATCATGCAGCTGAGGGCAATTTCAGTGGTTACCATGATAATCATAGCTTTTGTGTTAGCTGTTGTTTTATTTATACTAAGATCTAGTTATGCATGCTGTGTAAATACATGCTATATAAATTATGTCACTTAAATTGGAAGCTAAATAATTGTTGTCTCTTTTGTTTATTACACTTCTATGGTTGGAAATAAACCAAACCACTTTCACCTTCCTTTTTCCATCATTCCTCTCTATATCCATCAAGTTGATTAATTATAGTCACCATTATATCATATAGTTGAGTGCAGTTTCAGTGGCAAGCACTGTAATTATAACTCTTGTGTTAGATGTCATTGATGCTACTTTATTTATACTAAAATCTAATTACACATGCTGTGTAAATACATGCTACATAAATTAAGTCATTTAAATTGATAGTTGGATACTGTTCTTTTATTTGTTTGTTACATTTCTATGGTTGATTATAAACCAAGCCTCTTTTACTTTTCTTTTTCAATCATCCCCTCTCTATACACATCAAGTTGACTGAGTGTGGATTAAAGCTATGATCATATAGTTTTTATAGTCCTGAAAAACTGACTTATATTCAGTGTTGTCTTTAATGTGCCTTTATAAGTATGGGTGTGGCACTTCCGAGTTGTTGAGTGTGGATCAAAGCTATGATCATATTGTTTTCATGGTTCTGAAAAACCAACTTATATTCAGGGTTCTTTTTAATGTACCTATATTGATATGTGTATTGCACTTTAGATCTAGATTCCCTGTAGTATATTGCACTAAATCCTAAACTGTTGCAAAGAATCTCTTACACAATCTGTGATGCATCTTCCTTCCATAGCTTATCTTTTGTGTAGCTAATCAACCTATGGTGATTATGGGGGAGGGAGTACAAAAGCTTTGATAGTCGGCTCACAGGTTCATTTTCTTCAATCAATTTTGGAATATAAGACATGCTGACCTATGGCTTAGCTTCACTAACAGTTTTAAATTTCACTGTATTTTCCAATAGAATTATTTAATTGTATTTATAAGTATATATTTATTATAACCAATGCTAAATAATTCTTTGACATATTCATTTAAGTTGTTTTTTATGTCTGATCCATATTTACAAACCATCAAATTTCTATTAAGTAGTGTTTTAAAATCAGCTAATTTAAGCACCATTGATGTTTTGGAATGTGGATGTATATCATTTCTTATTTCAAATGGTTTTATCAACATTTTGTACTCCAAATTATTTTTTTCTTTGAATTAACATGTCTAAGTACTTTAGTCTGGGTGTTTGATTTTCATGATCAATAATCTATGTCAAAGCTGATTATTTTGTAATTCTCGAATTCTAATAATAGTTTTCTCAGGAGCCCATTAACATATATTTTACATATAATCCTCTGATACTGCTCTATAAATGGTGGGATGATCTTTTCCTTCCATATTAGCAAATGCCAAGCTACTTGTAATATCACTAATGGATAGTCCCATTGGCATATATTTTATTGTTATTAAATTTTGCCACTATATCCTTATCAATTCAATTGAGCTCATCTTTACTAGAAACACTTATTTGTATGTAATTGCTATGATCTATGTTTATGATATTAATGAACAGTTTCTGCAGCACTGAGCCACATAGCTCTGTTATATCTGGTGAAGTGAGTTATATTTTTCTTTAATGTGTGCACTTCCTACATAAGTTTGAAGGATGATTTAATAGCGTATCTACTAAAGTCTAAATGGAATTTTAACGATTTGCTATTGTACTTAGGGCTTTATAGTAGTATGCATCTTCAAAATTCACCATTAATCATTAGGAGTAGTTTTCTTTATGCAGCTTTACAATAGCAATTATTGATAGTGATATTATGGCTGTGGAATACATTTTTTGCACTCTATTGTATATTTTCTTATAGGATTATGAGACCAAGCATAAATCGCTCTGTGAGAAAAGTAAAGATGAACAAAAATAATATATTGCCCAAGCATTTAAAAATATATTCAATCAACATCTATAATGAAATTGATTGAAAAATCATTCAAATATAACTGCTGTAAGTTTTTTTATTTCAAATGTAATTGCCAATCATGGGAACCCTTTAATGATGGAGAATATATAAAAGAAGCTTGGATGAAAAGTGCACTAGTTCTTTTTGAAGATTTTGAAAACAAAGCAAAAATTATTCAGAGAATAGAAGATTTAACATTGGCTAGAAATAAAGTTAAAGAAAGAATCCTGCAAATGACTAACAACATAACTTACCAACGAAAAAGATATAAAATCTAGTTTAATTTCTCTCTGCCTTGATAAAAGTACAGACATAAATGGATCATCTCGTTTGGCTATTTTTATTCATTATTCTGTTGGGAATAATATCAAAGAAGAATTGATCAGTTTAACATCATTAATAACAGATACAAAAGAAATAGATATCTGCAACAAAGTTTCAAATGTACGTGCCAAAAAAGAAATAGATGTTGCCAAATTGTATCAGTAACCACAAATGGTACTTGAAGTATAACTGGAAAAGAAAATGGTTTTCTCAGTTTATTTACTAACCATATTAAAAATTCAACTTTGGGGGTTCATTGCATTATACATCAGCAGGTTTTACCCCTGAAGGCCAGCTTTAAGCAATGGGATGATGTTATGGATATTGTGACTAAGTTAATCAATTTTATATCTACACAAGTTCTAAATAAACAAAAAAATTTAAATGAATTGAGTGAGGTAAACTCGGTATACAATGGTTTATTTATGTACAACAATGTCGGATGGTTAAGTCAAGGAAAACTTCTTCAAAGATTCATTGAGTGTTTAGATAAAATTAGACTGTTTTTAGGTAATGAGAAAATCATTGAAAAATATAATGAATTAATGAATGTTAAATGGATTTTGAAAATAATGTTTTTTACTGATATGTGTTCACATTTAAATGAATTAAATGTGAAACTGCAAAGTCATAATAAGACAATTGTTGTCATGTTTGATTTGATCAAAGCATTTGAAATTAAATGGCATATTTTTAACTGTGATGTTATTTCTTACACCTTCAAATATTTTACAAATCTCATGAAAAGCCAGATTAAGTAAAATTGATGCAAAAGTTTTGTGCTGTTATTCAATCGATAATTGATGAATTTTTTTTAAGATTTACATAGTTCAGACAATTTTCAGAAACATCAAACTTTATTTTATACCTAGACATAATATCAATGAACAGTTTCAAGTTAGAAATTTTTGAGGTGCTTAATTGGGAAGATATAAAAATTCTATCAATCAATTTTCAATCCAGTTCAATATGGAAACAGAAATTTGTTGATTTAAGGAGTGAGATAGAAACAATAAAAAATAATCAATTATTGGTCACATATAAAAAGAATGCTGAAAAGAAAATATTGACTGCCTGGAATGTTATTCCTGAAACATTTCATTGTTTAAAAAAATTAGTGACCATTATATTATCAATTTTCTTCTTTACATATGCATGTGAATCATTGTTTTCAGAAATGAATTTAATTAAAGACAGTTCGAGAAATAGAATGACAGATGAGTCTAGTTTAGCATGTACATTATTAAAAGTGACAAAATATGAACCAGATATAAAACATTTGGCATTCAATGTATAACAGAAAAAACCTCATTAAATAATATCTATTTATGTTGATTTTAAATGTTTATTTATAAAATTTTGTTTTAATTACTTGTAATTTTTTACTATTATATTTTATTCAATTTGTGCTCTTCTAAATAAATACCCTTTACTTGTATTTAGTTTATTTAGAAATTTTGTTTAATTATTATTGTTATTATTATTTTGTTGTTTTAATTACTTGTAATTTTTTACTATTATATTTTATTCAATTTGTGCTCTTCTAAATAAATACCCTTTACTTGTATTTAGTTTATTTAGAAATTTTGTTTAATTATTATTGTTATTATTATTTTGTTGTATAAACTTTTAATAAACTGCAATAATTACGTTGTTTATATTTTGACTTAATAAATATGGCGTGCCGCTTATTCAATAAATAATTTTGGAAAATTTTTGGCACGCACATGTAAAAAGGTCAGCACTACTGCTATATGAGATCTAGAGGTAATATTTCAATCTTAATAGTGCAACATAAATACTTATATAGGCACACTAAAAGAAACATGATTAAAAGTATGTTTTTTGAGATCACAAAAAATAATATGGCCATATTTTTGATCTGCAGACAGTCAATATGGTATCATAGAGTGGGTTGATCAACAGAAGATGATAGAGACTTGGTTTATTTCCAACTATAGAAACATAATAAACAAAAGAGAAAAGTAACAACAACAAAGCTAACGTGAGAGAGATGATTATGGCTCTTGCTACCAAAGTGTGTTGGCTGTGTGGCATAAAAAGATGAATGAAAACCACTTCATTACACACAGAGATGCAAAATAATTACATTGTCAAGTGAAGAAAGGAAAAATTAATATCAATTACTATTATATTTTGTATGGTTTAACATCAAATTCATGAGCTAACTATTTTTAGATGAAAGCTCAAGCTATCATTTTTAGTGCTCAAATATCATATGACCTCCTAAGTAATTAATAATTTGATTACTATTTTTGATACTGATTTTTATAAATCTGAAGTTGTCATTGTCTTCTTTCTTTTCTTTTTCTTCTTCCTCCTCTTCTTTTTCTTATTATTGTTATTATTATTATTATGATGATTCTTCAAGCATATTGAGTTTGTATATTTTTCGAAATCTATTCTCTAAAATATTGTCTTTATTTAAATAATCAATATATAAATATCTTCTTTTTACTTTAAAAATTGGTCCATTAAATCTAACACATATTGCATTTTCATGATAAATATTTTAATATTGTTTGTGCAAAAAAAAATTCACATCCATATATATACATCATACAATTTTTTCTATATTTTGACTAGATTCATAAAAAATTTAGGGCTTATTTCTTTCTCCAATTACTTTTATTCCAATTCACAATTTAATAAATTGAAATAAAAGCAACTGAAAAAGAAATAGACCTTGAAAATGACCATATTACATATAGTTGAAATGTAAATGGACTTATATAAGATATATGTATGTGGAGGTAGAAAAAAATTGGATTATATAATAAAGAAATTAAACGAAGGGAAAAAAATTACATATTCTTTTTATTGTACTTATTTCAATTAAAATTTATTTTAATAAAAATACAAAACTAATTTATATTTACCTTTTTAAAACTAAATATTTGTTATAAGAAAATTATCCATTGTTATAGGTGTGGATCTGTGTGTACTTACATATATAGCCCATTATTTGAATACTGTTCATAATAGAATTAGTCTTTAAAAATATATATTGAAGTTAAAAAAAATCAATTAATGGATAATTAATATCTCAATTATGATTAGTTCACTAGATCACTTGTTACTAATTCACAATAAAATTTATTGATTAGGTTTAGTAGTCAAAGAACAGCTTTTACAAGTCTTTACTGATCAATATTGATCAAAGCTTGTTACCACAAGAAACTCTCGAGTCTTAAAACAAATTTCTTTCTCTATACGAAAACATCAATTATTAAAAAGCTCTATATAACAAAATTTTTAACAAACAAATCATGAACACAAACAGATATAATTTTTTTTAGATATTTATTAAACAAATTTGACAATACCCGCAAAATATTGTAAAAAAATATTTAACGAATTGGAAATTGATAATAAAAGAAAAAACAACAGAATATTTAGGAAAATTGTGTCTTATGGTGAATCAACTGCTAATTAACTAGCTTACTTTAATTTACATTAATAAAATAAACTTGCATATATCAATTTAAACATGTGTAAAGCATAAAAATTATATAAAATAGATAAATATAGGGATTTGAACTCAGCCTTTAAAGCACCCACACTATCTCTTACAACGAATATATGACCGTACACATGTAGAAAAGATAAATAATCACCAATATGCGTATTTCGTGCTAAACCAGCACTCATCAGTTGGTCCAGATTATCATCTCACACATATATATAATCACTGATGAGTGCTGTTTTAGCATGAAATACGTATATTGATGATTATTTATCTTTACTGCATGTGTGTGCTCATATATCAGTTGTATAAGATAGTGTGGATAGTTGGTGGGTGCTTGAAAGTCTGAGTTCAAATACCCTATATTTACAATTAAGCTCCAGGTTTATGAAGAATGCCTGGTTTTCAAATATTTAAAATAGATAAGTATAAAGTTGTCATTAAAAATAAATATTCCTAAAATTAAAAAAACAACAAAAAACTAAAATTAGCAGATTGTTTATTTGCAAACCTTTTTCATTGCTTTATTTGTGTATTCAAAATTACTTTGATCTATTTAATATGGCAAAACTGTCATAATATGAAAGTATAAACGTAAAGAAAATATATATATATATATGAATTATAAAGAAGCAGTTAAAAAGCAAACGGGAAAGGATGAGATAGAAAATGGAATAGTTATTTAAAAAAAAAAAGAAATAGCTAAATAGAATTAAGATGAAAATGGAGTGAATCTAATAAGAAGTTAATGAGAAAGTCGATGCTACAGAAAGAAAGAGTAGTGAAAAGCTTTGGAGAAATATGAAAAAAAGAAATTAGAAAAAGAAGTATTTTATTGAATGCAAAGAGGATGCAAGTATGAGATTAGGAAAGAACTTTAAAAAATATTTAATAAATTTGTAATAATTTCAAATGAAAAAGTTATTAAGATAATATAATTTACTAGAAAAATGAGTGAAAGATATAAAATTGAATAGAGCAATAAGTAAATAGAAATAAGATAAAACAAAAAGATTGGATGATATGCAGTTAAAAGAGAGGTTTAATAAAATTAATTATTAATAAGTTTCCAGATGAATGGAAAGGATATGAGAAGTAAATTATTATATATAAAAATGACAAAATATTTTATTTTGTAAACTAAAAGTACACTAGATGAATAGTTTCTTGAGTTTATAATTTATTTATATATAGCTTAATGAAAAGAATCAGATATGGATAGTGGAATTTTGGAGGAGATTCAGAATAAATTTTATTTTGATAGAAGAAGAGGAAATGATTGATATAATATATCGATATATTAATATCCATTATTAATTGTATTTTTAGATATGGAAAATATAGCTAATAGGATGAATATAATTAGATTGCATAGAAGTCAAGAGAATATGAGACTGTTAAAAAGATAAAGTATCATTAAAAAAATTATTCTTATAAGTACCAATTAGGGAAGTAGCGGTAGTGGAAGTTGAATGTGTAATTGGGATGAGACAATTATGTTTATTATCACAATTATCATTTATTTTGCATTTAAAAAAAATTAAAGATGGAAATAAAATGACTAGAGATAAAAATGAAGATTCCTATATCTGGAAACAGGAGAATCCAATATGGTGGCTTTGTTTTTGCAGATGTTAAAGTATTTTTTTTACAAACTATAGAAAATATGGAGTTGTTATTAGACAAATGTGGAGAGCAAGAAAATAATAAAAATTAAATTTAATGAAGGAAAAAACCTCCGATTCTAATATTTAATAAGAAAATAAAACTAAAGGATAGGAAATGGTAGATATTTATGTTTCAGAAGTGGAAGAATGTTAAATGGAATAATAAATTATACAGATAATTGGATATTAAAATTGAAAAACAAAGAAAATAAATAGAAAGATATTAATTTAAAGTATATCATGTTTTTATAGAATAAATATGACATGTTTATAATTTATGAAAATGAATGATAATGCTTGTTTTAACTTTTGGAAATAACATCCTTTATATTAGTCAAGGAAGATGTTTTTTTTATTTTTAAAGTAAGCAGATAGATATAAATGTTGGCTGGTAAGTTGTGAATAACAAGTGAAAACATTTAAGAAAATGAGGTAGATTTATTTTAATGAGGGAAATTGAACATGTTTATAAGGTTATAATATATGAAAAAATTAAAAAAATAGTGCTTAATTGCATTATGTGGAGGAGCATAACAAACATGTTACAGAGAAAAAAAAATTACAATACAAAATAATAGATATTTGAAATACAGGCATTCTTCACATACATGGAGCCTAATTGTAAATATAGAGAATTGAAACTCAGACTTACAAGTACTTTTCAACTATCTCATACCACTGATACACATGAACATATACATGTCGAAAAGATAAATAATCACCAATATAAGTATTTCATGCTAAACCAGCACTCATCAGTTGGTCCAGATTATCACCTCCCACATACATATATATAAAATCAGTGCTCAGTTTATATTAAGATAGCAAATCTTCATAGTTTAATGGACAGGCTTCAATCTACTCCAACCTCCAACTCTTCAGCCATTCATACCATTGAAAATCTGATGATGGAAAGCCCAAATTCCATGCTAATGCCAATATTATTAATCCCCTATATAATACAAAATGTTAATAAATAAACAATTTATTTAAATGTGATTAATATGTAGAGAATTTATTTCAAATGCATAATTATGAGAATTGGCAAATGAGGATAGATACGTTAAACAGAAAAGAAAAAATGAAACGAATGTGAATAACAAAATAATTCAGAATTGTAAAAAATAAAAATTACAAAAAATGGTAAAAGATATAGATAACATTAAAAGGAGCTTATTATTATAAGGTAAAAGGTCAGGGAACTTTAGATACCAGTGAAAGAAAGCTAAAAAGCAGTAAGGAGGTAGATTATAGATGCACTGCAAGAGGAAATAAAGGAAAGAGACAATATTTAACACTTATTTTTGGAGTGAAGATTGTTGAAAAATTATCAGAATAAGTTTATGAAGAGTAGAAGAATATTAAAGTTAATGAGAGTTAAAATGGTAGATATTTTAAAATTTTTTATTTGGGTGTTTATTATAAAAATGGAGAATGCGAAAATTTAATTGTGTAACTAACAATACAGCTTCCATTGAAATAGAATAGAACCAGGACTTAAAACAAAATGGGTATTAATAAGTAAAAAATAAAGACATTTATGATAGTCTGCATATGTTTAGGTGAGACAGAACTTGGTTAATAGAATTTTGGGGCATAAAATCTATGCATATTAACTACTGATTTCATTTTACATCATACCACATTATTACAATAAAATTAAGAACTGTATGCATTGTTTGTATGTTTTCAATATTTATTATAATATTATAATTACTTAGATTAAAAATAAAGTAAATTATATGTTATGATACACGAGTTATGGGCATTTACCCATTTCATGTATTATTTGGCAATTAATTATAAAATAATAAACATGAGTTGCTATCATTACTTATAGATATTTATTACAAAAAGTGTCTCTTGGAATATAGCCAGTTGTGATCTTTAGTATGCCACATCCTTACTTGAGTTTGAATCCAGGTCAAATAAACTGAAAATTATTTTAACAGGCATGGGATTTTTTTTTCAATAAGTATCCTATAAACAACAATTCAGTATTGATCAGTATATAGGTATTTGGCTATTCATCATTGAAAGGTAAACAAAGTCGAAATATGTAAATGATGAATACTTCTTATCGGTAAGATGATAAGATGTGCCAGCAAAAGGTATTCCTTTTTCTCTTTTAAAAAAGGCTTAGTTTAGTATAATATAATAGAATATATTCTCAATCCCCTTAGGAATGCTCCAACATCATGTGACATGCTTAGAAATAAACCAAAGTGATTTTTTCAAAAAATTAGCATCAATAGAAAGTGATTTACCAACAAAGAATAGGAATATAGTAACAAGAATTCTGACATGCATATGCTAAACCTACCAATTTGATGATATAAAGCCTGGAATATTAAGATCGTAAACCTAATTATAAACATCATCAAAACAACAACTAATAAATGAATATGACCATTGTAATTTCAGAAGGGAACAAAATGATATTAAAAAGGAGTAAAAAGAAAAATCTATAATACAAAAACACACAAAAAAAGATCAGAGTTCGAATTGCTTTAATTAAAGAATTTTTTAAAAAAAAAATTTTCTTTATACTTGAACAATAATGTTTATTAATTTAAACTTATTAAATATTTTGCGTCTATATAAAAAAAAATGATAAAATTAAAATTATAGAATTGAAATGTGAAGAAATCAGAATACATTATGAAGATATTAAAATTATAGAATCTTATTAATTAATAAAAAACCATCCATTAATAAATATCATACAAAATATCTATTCCATTTCTTTAAAAGTATAGGATTTAAAATTTTTATAAAATTTTTTTATCCTATATAAATTTGAATGACCACATTTATTATTTCTAAAGATTTTAGGATATATAAAATTTATATTTATGTTTAACTTTTATTTTTTCAAAAAAATTAAGGTACGCAAAGCTTTAATAGAGACCATTATTGTTACAACATATATTATAACATTTTTTTTGTAAAAAAATATGTGATTGAACAACAAAATAAATATAGTCAAGCATTGGTGGTCGAGAGGTCAACGACAGCTACTTTACAAGCAGTTGTCCCAGGAGTGCGGGTTCGCATCCCGGCTGATACTATGACACATGAGGAAAAATATACATATACAGTATATAAGTTTTTAACAAAGTTGAAAAAATGTATTTTATAAAATATTTTACATTATGAAAAATAAAGTATAATAAATTTAGAGAACTTAATTTTTTTTTAACATCAACTTACATATCTTGGGAGACCCATAACAGATTTTAATGTACTTTTATAAATATTTGGAATTTCAGTTAATGGCAGAACATAATTTTATTGTAATTATATGTTAGACTACTTGTAGTTTATAATTGAATTGTTAATATTAGCAATTGAATGTAATTGGAAAAATATAATGTTTAATGTTTTTAATACTTACCTATTCAACTAGATGATTAAAAGAGTTATTACAACTTGCATGCTAATCTTTATTTTATTTTTTTAATAATATGTCATAAAAGTGTATGAATACGTCATTTCATTTGCTTCTGTAGGTCATTTTCTAAAGGTATTTTTGTATGTATGTTTTATATTTATATATTAGATATGTTAATCTATAATAAACATTATTTATTTTTGATTTCTTCCTCATAGGTTTTTTGAATCAGTATGTTCTTTTTTATAATATGGTTTATAATTTTAAAACTTAAAGCAAATGTGCATTTTTGTATAGAAATATATTTTATAAGTATTTTGAATTGCAGAATATTAGCATGAATAATAAAAAGGTTAAGTGGTGAAAGTTTGTTATTATAAGTACATTAGTGTCAGATTTAAATCCAAATCTTCACTGATAGAAAATAATTGCCAGAAAATGATCTGGATGTGGGAGTATTATAGTAGTATTATATAGTGCTCATTGATTGCTAAAGATTACAATAGATGACATGGGTATAGGATAAAAAACAACATATTTTTAGAAGCATATATTAAAGTAAGCTTGCCATTAACATTAAAGACAAAGAATAGAAACAGCCCTGCAATTAGCATAAAAGTGAGGAAATTAAAGTATATAATGACCAATCAGATATAAAATTTATATACTTATGCATCAGAGTTGGTTTATGCTCAAAATCTTACAATTTTTTGAATCTTGAAATATGTATTTTCTGTTAGTCAAAATATAATCCAATTCTGCTGTACCTTCTTTTAGATGCTTTTGTCTACCAACTATCTTGGTTGCAGTTTTTAAAAGTGTATCAGTTATTTTCATATTAATTTCATTCAAATCGGAATCATGTTCAAAATCTACTAATACTTGAAACCAATTCATAAGATCTAATTTAAATTCATTAGAATGTTTCTGAAGATTAGGAATATCAACTGTAAATATTGTTTTCTTAATAATTTTTGTCTCTCTAGTTTTGCATTAACACGTATTTTACATCTTACTATCCGATGATCACTTCCTGTGTTAAATTTATTAAGAACATTACAATCTTGAAATATGTATTTTCTGTTAGTCAAAATATAATCCAATTCTGCTGTACCTTCATTTGGATGCTTCCATATCCATTTCCTTTTAACATTTTTCTCAAAAAAAGAATTTGTAATATAAAGTTTTCCTTTTTCTACAAACTACACAAGTCTATGTTCTCTCTCATTTCTATTACCATAACCAAAATTACCTACAGCACTTTTATCTTTCATTTGTTTACCAATTCTAGCATTAAAGTCTCCCATAACAATTTTAAAATGTTGTTTATTCTGATCAAAAGTCTTTTGTACATCCATATAAAAATCTTCTACTATTTCATCACTATGAGAACTTGTTGGGGCATAAACCTGAATTATCTGCATTTGGTATCTGCTATTAAGTTGTAAAACTAATCTTGCCACTCTGTCTGATACACCATCAATCTCCACAATGTTGTTCTTCCACTTTTTGTTTATAATGAATCCTACTCCACTTGTATTTCCAATATTTATGCCTTTATAATAGAGTACATGTCCACTTTTTAAATCAATTGTCTCTTCACCTTTTCTTTTAAGTTCACAAAGTCCAATAATGCCCCACTTAATATAAGACAGTTCTTCTTCTAATTCTTGCAATCTTCCTTCACTTGAAAGTGATCTATAGTTGTAAGTACTTAAATAAAAAGTCATCAAATGACAGCCTGGGTCTGCAATCAGGGGATTCTTAGCACCCTCTGCCTTTCGCTGCATTGGTTGGTGATGTTACAGCCTCCCAGGAATAAGAGTCATGCTTTATTTTTGTCTGTCATAATTGTATATAACTATTGGAAAAATATTTGTCATTTACACAAACATTCATTCTGCCTTATCAGGCAACTGAGAAGAAAAACCATGGTGTTTTTTGATCTTAAACTCAGAAGTAAAAAGCCAATAAACTCATCACACTGGCTAATGCATGTTGGTGAGCAACCCATCCATGTTCATATACTATATGAATAATCACATAGTAATAACAGCTGCAATGACAAGAAAGTATGAAGTGGACATTAGGAAGTTTTCCCTGCTTGGTTCCTTTAAGGCCTCCAAGAGGAATCAAAGAGTCTTCTTTCAGTTAATAGCAAACTTTTTTCTGCAGCCATTGTAAGAATGTAGAAATCAGTAAAAAAAAATTATTACAGAGATTATTTTCTAAATCAATTAACTTTATTATATAAAATATTATTATATGTAAACTACTTATTATTTTATTAAATAATTATTATCTTAAATATTTTAGATCTGGCACCAAATATTTTCAAGACATTGGAAAATGTTTTGTGTTCTATCCAGGCAAGTAAAAATTCTACCATCTATGACAAAGGTTGTGACTAATATGGTAAATATTGAGTTACAGATTGACTCCAACTGTATTATTTTTCAAACATTTCCCTTTTTTCCAGTAATAAAGATTAAAGTATCTAATGAAATCTTATTATGTGTGTATATATAAGTATGATTACAGCCTACTCCACACAACGTTACTCTTATCTGTACTGTATACAACTTACGTATTTTATGAAATATTTTTAAGACATATTGCAGAATGATTTCTGGTCTTATCTGAGTAAATTCATATATCTGATTTTTATAGATAATGGTGATATCTCATGCATTATTAGACATGATTGGACTTTGGCAATAAACTGAAAATAATGTCTAAAATTTATGTTAAAATGTATTAAACAAAAGATATATTTTCTATGAAAAAATATACAATTTTCTTTACAAATGCTTAAATGAATCCAATGAATCCACCTATTCTTGGACAGTGGATTCATTTAAGCTTATGAGTTTTACAAATACTGTATTTTTTACAAAAAAATTTCCTTCTTTCAATTCAACCTAAAGAACAATCTATTTAAAGACTTTTATCCAACATATATATAATAAATGATAAAGCTTATGAATAAATTTTATTTAGTAAATTGAATTTTAATAACATTCTAAGGTGTTTATAGCTTGAATGCAATTTTTTTTATACATATATGCAAATTGTAAACTAAAATATCTTGAGACAACAATGCAGATATTTTTAGATAAATCAAAAGTTGATAAAACAAAATTAAAATTTTAGTAATCAAACATTAATTAGTTAATTAAATATAGGGGATTTGAACTCAAATTTTCAAGCACCTATCAACTATCCACACTAATTAAACAAAATTATAAGATAGGAAATAAAAATAAATCTCAAATGATCTCATATCGGATAAGAATAATCATCTAAAAATTGTTCAAGTCATTTAAAAATATAAATTTAAAATTCAATGCCTTTCTTTAATTTTATTTTATCGACCATATCCATTAATTACATCAGTATACAAAAATAGATCTATTTTTACTGCAATCTTTATTTATATTACGAGATGAAAAAAATAATCTTCGAAGCTGTTTGATATTTTGTCACTTAATATTCAAATTATTCTATTTAGTGACTGATTTACACTTCAAAATAATATATTTATTAAAACAGGCAAAACTCTCCATATAGTAGTTCCACTCAGTGCCAACTAGAGTAATCAATGGATGCCAGAAAGCTTGCACTGAGTGGCACTATTGTATGGAGAGTTTTGCCTGTTTTAATAACAGTTATGAGCAAGCATATGAAATGGTGATCATATGATGTTTAGTAGTTTAATAACAATCCTGCCTAATAGTATAGTGGTGGCTATGGTCATTAAAGAGTCAAAGACATCAAAATTTACGGGTACTGAACTGAGTTCAGACCTACATGACTATATAAGCTAATGAGCTTGGATTGAAAATATTATTGTGTTTTCAATTTTAGACTCATAGTTTTGTAGGTAAGTAGAGATAAAAGGTAGCTGCTGGAGGGTTGCATTAGATCCTAAGATCTAGGTGCAGTGTTCTCAGATCCAAGGCTCTTCACTGATGAAGGTTACAAGCCAGAAACTAGTCTGGAGATATTGGATGAGTAAGCATTAAATGGATATTTTATGAACAAGCCTTCTGGCATCCATTGATTACTCTGATTGACACTGAGTGGCACTGCTGTATGGAGAGTTTTGCCTGTTTTAATAACAGTGCTCATGTGAATATATTTATTCCTATTTTAACCATAATTAAAAATGAATTTTGTATGCTCTTACCTACATGTAATAATCTATTTGTTAAATTCTAAACAGATTTCTTTTTAAAAAACATTTCAACCAAGATGAATACCTTGTCTGAGTGCAAAAGCAAATATTTTTAACAATTTCATCTATATATTCTATATATCTTACAAAGCCTTTGCCAAAAATATTTCATTGAAATAAAAATCAAATAATATTGGGAAATAAAAAATAATGTCCCTTTTAAAAATGCAGTTTTTATAACACTAAATAATTCAATTGAATGTCCACTTATACTTACTTAATTTTAGTATTTCATATTTTAAATATAAAAAAATAGCATATACATCATTGTGCTACAAAACATGTTATTATTACATCAAAATTTATCTATGAAGATTCACCCTTTTAAGAACTTCAAATTTAAAACTAAACATATTTTATGCAGACATATCTCACAAAAATTTCTATAATTCTAGGTATTAGAGATCATATTAAACCAGGTATCCAGAGCAAGAAAAGGTCTTTAAATTATTAAAAATATTGATGATACATTTTTAATCTTTTTAAAATGGTTATGTATATATCTAGACACACAAAATAATAAAACACAACAAAATTACTTGTATGTAAAAGTACTTTTATATTTCAACTAAAGGACTGGTTTTCATCATAAAGAAAGAATATAATAAAATGGTGGTGTTCAAAAATTACATGTGCAACATATATGATTAAATCAACCTTATTGGTTAAAAGATTTTACAAAGAAAATTAACCAATCAATGACAAATTTATTTCAATGTACATTTAAAACAAATTAAAAACAGCAACAAAAGACTTCAATCTTAATTTAAATTTAAAAAATACAATATATATATATATGACTGAATAAGTAAATTTGTGTGAATATACAAAAATTAGTCTGTGCTCATATTAATATTTGTATAAAGAACTGAAATACATATACATATTAGTACATATAAGGCTTTAACCTTAATACTATGCACCTTGAGTACTTAATTTTACCATGAGAATGACCTCTACAAATCTTAACACAAGATAACAACTTTATAAAGATAAGAGTGCCCATTTTATCTTCAACCTACTTTCTATTTATATAGGCAAATCTAAAGCATTTGGATTTGAAAGTATGAAGCTAGTAAGTTTTTTACTGTGTTAAGATTTGTAGAGGTCGCTCTCGTGGTAAAATTCAGCACTCAAGGCACATAGTATTAAGGTTAAAGCCTTATTTGTATTAATGTGTTGACCATGTGCTTAATAAGAATTAATGTTTACAACTTTAAATTGATTCAAAATATTTCTAATTATAAGATTCAAATATTAACTCACTGTGAATTGAAAAATTTCATGAATGTTGATTTCTAAATGAGGTAGTGGACTTAATTACTGAAGAACTTACTAGCTTCACATTCTCAAATCAAAATGCTTTAGATTTGCCTATATAATTAGAAAGTAGGTTGAAGATAAAATGACCGTTCTTATCTTTATAAAGTTGTAATCTTGTGTTAAGATTTGTAGAGGTCACTCTCATGGTAAAATTAAGCACTCAAAGCATACAATATTAAGGTTAAGGACTTATATGTATTTATGTGCTGCCCATACACTTAATAAGAATTAATGTTTATACATATTAATTAAATATAGTTAGTACAAACTAAAACATATATATATATATATTAATAGCAATTAAATGTTAATTTAAAGAAAAGTGTATATTTATAGTCATATAAATATAAATGAAAATATACAAAGATGATGATGACAATAATAATAATAATAATAATAATAATAATAATAATAATAATAATAATAATAATAATAATAATAATAATAATAATAATAATAATAATAATAATAATAATAATAATAATAATAATAATAATAATAATAATAATAATAATAATAATAATAATAATAATAATAAAAGAATGCATTTGGAAACTAGGTAATTTAAAGATATGGTAGTGCTTCCATATGGGTATAAGGTCTTGAATTTAGAAATAAAAAACTTTCCAATTGTTTTTACTCTCTTGTGAAAGGAAAACCATTTTGTAATATCACTACTCCCAATCATCAATTGAGTATTTTGGTAAATTAAAATGATTTGATACTGGTTTGTCTTCATCCTTAAACAAAATCTTCAATCTATGGTTAGTTATTCTAATACATAGATTGTTGCTAACTCACCTACATAATGGTTTAAACATTTATTACACTCTATTAAATATAGTAAATTTATACTTTTACAAGTGATATAATTAGGCATATATCTTTAAAAATTTTATTAATAGTGCTTTGAACTACTTTTGTCACAATAATATGTTTACATGCAAGACATCTTTTATCACCACCTGGATAACAACTTTTTTCTGATATAGAATTTTAATCAAATTTTTTTTAACAAATATATCTTTGAATGATCTTTGTCTTCAATATACAACCTTAGGTGGATTGGAAACAATAGATTTTAAATAATCTGTAAACACATAATATGTTGAAATGTTTTTCCAATATACAGTTAATATTAGATAAATCACTATTGAAATTAAGAATCAATGATGTAACATCTAACTGTTTCTTGATATTCTTAAGTAAAAGAAGTTCCTTTCTTTCAATTCCATATGACTTTACTACTGCATGATCCAACAAGTTTTAGGACACTTCATATTCACCAATCCATCATTCAGAAACTTATTTGGTTGAAGAAATTTTTTATTACTACAAATCCTTCTCATTCTTAAAAATTGACTATAGGAAATGCAGCCATTAAATGTTTAGAATGGTTGCTATGAAAATGTAGATAGCAATGGTTATCACTTGGTTTTCCATATGCAGTAGGAGTATAAGTACCCTATTAGTGTAAATAATTTCAACATCAAAAAAATGGGCAATTGTTCTCAAAAACTTTCTTGTAAAATTTATATTTTTATTAAAATTATTTATATAATCTAAAAATCTATGAAGTTCAACTTCATTATGTGGCGGTAACATAAAAATATCATTTACATTCCTAAGCCAAGTATTGAGGCTTCAACCTAGCATTCGTAAGTGTAGAAGATTATAATTGTATATACCATTAAAATGTTTGCATAACTTGGTGCTATTTTCATACTCATTGTAGTACCTTGTTTTTGTAAATAATATCTAGAATTGAAAGTAAAAAAATATTTCTTAAGATTAAATATATTAATTCAATTATAATTACATTCGAATATCAGCCTTATATATATATATATATTTATAATTCAATTATAGTTGTAATAAGTTGATGATCATACCCTCTATTTTACAGAACGCCTTTAATAGCCCCAATCTCATCATCATGAGGTATATTAGTGTACAGTGATGGAATATCTAAGTAACTAAAAATAAGCACTTGGCAATTCAGACTTAATATTTTCTGATATATATATATATGTAACTGTATGGTAGAATATACTTTATTATATATTTATGCACTCAGTTGAAAAGTTCAAAGGCAGTACAATTTAACAATCTAATCATGATAACAAAACATAATCTCTTTAATCAAAATAAGCCATTCCAACAAAATCAGTTCAGATGTCAATTTTTAGCAAAAAAATATCAGACCATAAAACAATATTCATAGTTGAATGGATTACAATAATTAATCAAACTAAGCTTACATTCTAACTACTGTTACATTTTATGCAAGTAAACTTCCATGTAAACATCTATATCATCCATATTTTTACTACATTCATTAAAATATAATTTCATTGTACTATGAACAGTCAGTCATTCCAGCATAAAACTTAGAAGTCAGATTCTTGGAATTATTATATTATTTAAAAGCTTTTATATATGGAAATAATTCTAAGAGTAAAAAGGAATAATTATTATACTGGTAATTATTTAACAGAAATCTTTTCATTTGCATGTTACACATGCAAATTATAAACATTGTCTATAAATTCTACAATCTTTACTTACTTCTTCAATTTTAAATATTAACTTATCTATTATGTTTATTTTGATTAACAACAACAAAATTTCTATTACTCCTAATTTGTTTTCGGTATACCATAGATAGAATCATACTATATCTCTATTCAGTGCTGGTTTTTAAGTAAATTCTTATGGCAACATTAAAATATATTGATTTTTGTAGATCATTTAATTCTGCAGACTCAAGATTGATTAAATACTCTTATTGTCTTTCTAATTTAAAAAATAGATTGCTACCAAAAATGTTTTGGGTAACCAATTTAACAAATTAACTTTGTGTATAGATTCATAACAAAGTTGTCGTTAATTTATTAAAAATGAACCTTTTTTTTCTTCTCATATGTCAAATGCGTTGACCGGGAAGCGAACCCGAGCCAGCTGCTTGGAAGGCAGCTATGCTAACCACTAGGCTACCAACGCTTGACAAAAATGAATCATTTTTTGTAAGTATAAATAAAATATTACATTCTATACTTTACATAGCATGGCACATTAACTCTTAATTCTTTTGTTTTGCTACGACCATTATATTGATTGAACAAAAAAAAAATGTTATTTTAAAATCACTTCACATTCTGAATTTTAGGAGAATAGTATAAGTATTTCTCCCAAGTCGTTTTCGATCTCCAGAAATTGTGAGAAAACTGAAGTAAAAAAGATGCCTGTATGTACAGCATATATATGTGTGTGCGCCTATACATAGATAGATCGAGTTTATATTTGAGTTTACATATAAAAAAATATCGAATTTGTGTATATGTTTAAAGAAAAGAAAATATCAATTATATTTTAAAGTCATTATTACTTTTAAATTATTAAGTTCCCTTTTTTTTTTTTTTGCAAATACTTTAAAGAACAAACATATATGAGCACAAAGCCGTCTTTTAAACGAAAATAAGTAATGTAAACAAAATTTTATAAAATAAACAAACAAGTAAATAAAGCTAATCTGTCTGCGTAATGCATTTTATTTAGATCCATTAAGTGATAATTAAAGTCTATGATCTTTGCTAGATATCATGCATACGTCTGACAACCATCTTGGGAGGTAGATGATGTAGAGAGAAAAAAATATACAAGAGTTATCATGCAGACACAATATGTCAAGGTTGATAGGACACTGTTTGAAAATTTTAAAATGTTACTCTTATGAAAACACTTCAGCGTAATTGACTTTTTGAAGTGAGTCTACAAGAAAGATTGAGTAAGTGTAATTGTTCAGTTAGGAGAAGGGTTGAGACGCCTGAGGGAGAGAGGGTGAGGAAAGAGAAAGAAAATATAATAGAAAAAAAATTTGTAGTATACAACAAAAAAAAAGGGTTCAGGTTCAAAAGAATACCATTTATCATTGCTAGTAACTCATTTCTGTCTGTAATCCTATACCGAGGTGAGTACTTAAATGATGCAAATTCTATCAAATTATAATAAGGTTGATAGCAAGCTGTTAAAGAAACAGCTCTTAGATGTTATCTTGCAGTTAGAGAAAACAATTTAAAAATGATTTATCCGAACAACTTTATAATATTATAGCTGACAAAATTTTGAACAATTCATCGAATTTATCAAAACGTATGAATAATCATAAACAAGGATAAGAAAAAAAGATATACTTTTTTAAAAAAAAATTATGTTTACGGTAGAAGAAAAAAAATCTATTTCATTTATTTAAAATTAAAATGATAGATAGTAAATAAATATATTTATTCAAGATATTAAAATATTTTGGCTACTTATATGCAGTTTATCAGAAATAATTTTATTTAAAATATATATATTTTTTAATTTTAATTGAGATTAATTTAATGATTGATACAGAACTAGCAAGTTATTCAAAATCCATTTCTTTCTCCACGATGATTAATCATTCGGCTATGACCTAAGGGGTCAAATGCTAACCTTATTGTGTATATTCAAGATTTTCCATATAATGTATAATTTTGTACCATTTTCATGAATATAAAGCAGCTATAAAAGAAAATTAATTCAAATTTTTTTTTAAAAAAAGTAGAAGGCCGAAACATGAATAAAAAAGGTTAATAAATTATTTAATCTGAAAAGTAGGCCTATAGCCAGAGGATAGAGTTATTGACTTTATATTCTTGAGGGATGATTTTAATTTCCCTCAACATGCTACCATTTTACTTATTCTTTTATGATATCTGCAAAGAAAAATATAAAGTTACTACTGTACACGATTACAATTTTAATGACTTGTCTGTCTGTGTGTATATATGTTTAAGGTATAATATTAATAGTTTTTGAGATATAGCTATTATACGATCAGATAAAATAAATATGAATGAAATAGTTATGCCTCTTTTCTTCCAAGGAGTAAGCTTGTGGTTTAAGACCTGTAGAGGTCCCTACTATCGCATTTTATACACATGTGCTTGAGGCTACAGCGTTAACGAATATTACTTACGTAATTAATGTGTGTTTAAATAAATTTATAATTAGGACTAAAATTAATATAATATAATAAAATATAATATAATCTTTATTTAACAACTGCAAGGGAAAAACTTCTCCAACAGTTGCTTATAAAAAAACAGCACATGAGACGGGGTATTTCTTATCAGGCTTGCTAGCTATCAGGTTATGAGAGTTTGCGTATTTTTCCATCCTTGTTTAAACATCTATCTAAGAATATCTAAACATCCGTTTAATGCAAAATATTGAATAGTTGCCGGAATTGGATGGACAGGCTACTTGAAAAAAAAAAATTAATCATTATTGGAAGTTTAAAAACTTTTGAAGTTTTACACATGTTTGATTTGAACCCCAAAATGGAAATGGCAAATGAATATGCTACAATTATGTTATGAAATAGTATACTGATTTACGAAGGTTTATAATGGTAGCATTTTATTTGTTGATATATGTTCGATTATTTCCATCATCTAACTAAAATTGTGAATTTTTTTTTTTTTAGAAAAATTCAAATTTTATTTATGAATACATCCAAAATGTTAGTAATAACACACAGATATGGATTTTTAAATGTTTAAATAAATTTTGAATTTAAAAAAAAAACATTTAACAATTTCTATTAAGTAATGGAAATAAACCAATATCTTTATTAGATATATATTAAAAAATTACAGATATGATCATCATCATTATCATCATTAACCATTACTCGACTGCAGAATGAAGGTCTCTCCAAGTTCAATCTATCTACTCCAATCTTTAGCTTTTTTTCTCCACATCACCCTTGCACACTTTCTTATTTCATCCATCCATCTCACATGTGGTCTCTTTCTGGGTCTTTTACAATCTATTGGAATCCAGTTTAAAATTTCAATTGCCCATCTATTATCGTCTCTTCTAGCAATATGTCCAGCCCAACTCCACTTCAGTCTTCTAATTATTTCAATGTGGTCAGTAACATTTCTTTGTTCTCTTACCCATATATTGCCTTTTCAATCTCTTCTTGTTACTCCCAACATGCATCTCTCCATACTTCTTTGAGTGATCTGAAGGCTCTGTATTGCTCTTCTATAGTCTCAGATCCATAAGTAAGAACTGGTAAAACACATTTATTAAAAACCTTCCTTCTCGAACACATAGGCATATATTCTTTTAGTATCAGTTATTTCTACCAAAAGCACTCCAACCTAGTTTAATTCTATGATTAATTTAATTCATTATGTTTCCATCTGTTAACTTCATTCTAAATTTTATGTTTCTCAGAAAAAAGTCCTTGGAATAATTTTAGACTGTTGAAACTTTATATATGTTTTGTGTATGAAAAACACAATTTCAAACAATACTCTAATCATTTTGCCAACATAAATAGTATCATTTATAAATAGTGATAATTTAAGAAGATTTTACTTATTGGATCTGTCTTTAGTAGTTACTTGGCTTACTATTGTTTTACAACACTTATTTGTTTTTTCTTTATTATATGTATAGAATAATAATTAATTTTTAAGTAGTATTAATCAGTTAAATGAAATTAATAATAATAATTTAAGGTATTGCTTTTTAACACATATTTAAAAGCAGGATAAGTCACTGTTATAATGAAAACTTTTATTTCAACATTTAGTAAATAAGTACCATGTTTTTGAATAAAAGAACTTTTTTATATGTTGCATGTTGTTTCAGTTTAAATATCTTTGTTTCTGTAACAGCAGCAATAAATAATTTGATGTATTATTTTTTTAATAAAAAATTATCTAATATTTAAAAATGTAAAAAAATTGGAACATAAAATGCTAAAATTATTACACTTCTTTTATTAACAAAAAAAAAAAAACATCATCATACCAATATATTTATCAATGACTTATTATGCAAACAAAAAATTAAATATTATGTATAAATAGCACAAGCTTTGCCCTGTGTAATTAACACAATAATAGTGTAACATAAAAATTAGTAGATTGATTCTTAGTAAAATGCAGGAACATCACACACCATTTGAACAACTATTAATATGATTATATATTTACTAAAATCTTCACTAAATGTGACATATATTTCACCTTTATTGTTAAAAGGAGGTTGCCTAGACAACAGTTTGAAATTGTTGATCGCTATTAATATTGACATTGTCCAAGAGTTGACTGGTTTTAATGATATATATATATATATATAACCAAGGGTGTAAATTATCATCTTCTAAGCTATGATGTAAAGCACTCTAGAGGTTGAAAAAAGGAACAACAATAGAATGAAATCACTTATTCTTGTGATTTTGGGTGTTTATTAGAATATAATTGTCATTATTGTTAGTAATTTAGAGTCAAATTAATTTATTAGCCAGATGGAATATGACCCTTAAGAGATATTAAACTCATAGTCAACTAAATATAGTTGCGATGCTATCTCCCATCTTGATATAATTGATTATGAGTTTAATAACTCTTATGAGTCATATTCCATCTAGTTTATGAATTCACTTCACTCTAAATTAGGAACAATGTTGACAAAGGTGTGCTTATAAACAACAGAGAACCCAATATTAGTTGGATTCATTACATTCTTGATCTTTGTTTAACATCTAGAGTGCTTTTCAATCATATTCTGTGGGAGGGTAATATATATAATAATAATAAAGCAAGTCATAAACAATATGATTTTGCTATTAGAAGCTTGTATTTACAAATATGTAATGTAGGGAGCATACCAATAGCTCGAACAAGCTCTTATTTAATAAGTGCTGGAAGAGTAAATATTTAAAATCTCTACCCAAAATATTCTTATCCCCAGACTAATTGGTTTCAAGCTTATGGCTCATCTCAGTGAGGAGTTAGAATATTCAGACCCTAGTTCCAAAATATCAACTCAAAACCCAGCACTTATTTAATATGAAACTATTGATCTGGGGATAGGAATATTCTAGATAGAGATTTTAAATATTTTCTCTTAGAGCACTTATTAAATAAGAGCTTGTTTGAGCTATTTGTTGGGGCCAAGCCCGGAAAAAAAATCCACTGTACCGGTCAAAATAGTATGTTCACTTAACAAGATTCAAATCCTAAGCAAAAGTACCTCGAATCCGATCATGCTCGAGATACACAGGTCTGGAGCAATCCTGAATTCTAACCTGTTTGCCTATTCTTCGAATCTCTGACCCAATGAACAACAATCCTGATGACACAGTAAAATTATTTTAAATCCGTGCCCTTAAGCAAAGCGGTAGAGCATAAAATCAGACTGTTGATGATGATCGAGGTCGGAGTAGCCCAGGAATTACATTTATTATACTTATTTATTAATGCTAAGCTCTTAGCCAACGAAAATAGTTCTAAATATTAACTAGAAAATAATATTTCAAAAACAGACCAGGATTTACATGAAATAGATATATTTATTAAATATTAAACAAACACACATATATATATTATAAAAGATTTAGGAAACGTATGTATATTTTACCAAATAGTTTCACACTTGGGACAATATTATGTATTTACAAGACTTGGGAATTCGTTGTATAAAATCGTCTCTATCACTCATATAATAAATATAATTTTACAGATACAATTTTATAGTGTTTTATAACTTATGCGGAGATAATAAGCTAATTAAAGAAAACTTTTGCTATGGAGCATTGTAGATGCCGAAATTAAATATAAAAGATTGTGACAGTTTTAACAGTAAATGATTTATTTGATAACGAGCAAAATATATGATTTCAATATTGTATTTCTTAGGAGAACTATTATTTATACTTTTATTCGCATTGTTTGGAAAAGACGTCTTTTAGAAATAGAAACAAACAATGCGCTTTATTTACGAGAGTAAGTTATGCAATCATTAATATAAATTAGATTTACGTCTATAGGAATCGATAATGGTTTTCAAAAGAAAGCATCTTAACTCAATGAACTAAATGTCTTTTTATGAAATGAATCATTATCTTTAACACATCATTGCAACTTACTAAATGTTAGGTGGACGGATGATCAAATTCAAGAGCAAATTAACGGGACTAGCATACAATAACGGAATAAGGCCTCATGGCGATTGGATATTTTACCATTTAAAAGAATACTTGAGACAAACTTAAATTTGATATGTCCGCGCATTCTGGCGGAGTGATATCGAAGGAGAAGCTGAGTTTGAGACCTCAGATCATTATGTACTGCCATCTGCAGCACATAATCCTCATAAACCTTACATTCCACAGAGAGTAGTGTCTCTGAATGTACAATTTTGAAAAGTAGGATGGGAGCTTCATACTTCTGATGCCCCAATGACAAAGCAATCAAGAAATGGAAAGATAAAATATCAGAATAAAAGAAAATGTATGCCAGCAATGTTTATATAATTTTATATTATTACTTAAAGTTTGGAAAGGGTCTAACCTCTTGTGCAATAATCTGTTTTCAATTCTGAGTCATTTAACAAATCATAATGAATAATAACTTTTATTTATATTATTAAGCTAATAAAATTTATATTTGAATTCGATTCCCATATATGTACTAACTAAAGAATTAGCTTTTCAGGCAATGGTAAGAAAAGATAGAATTTTATATAAGGTGTCGCAATCTTTTATAAGGGCAACTAAACATCAAAATAAAATAAGTATCCACGATAAAATACTTTTAAGTATACAACCAGTCTGGTGAATGATTTCTATTTTAAATAAACAAATGAATGTAATTTTATTAATGAATTTAATTACAATCGCGAGATTGATTGATGCCGACATGTTAGAGAAAATAATATATATATATATATTAAACAAAATAAATTGTATACATTTAATTGATACGCATAAAGTTATATAAACATAAATTAAGCGTGAAAGCAAATGTATATTTAGAATTACATAAGTATTAATAAAGGATTATAGAGAGAGAGTTTACGAGCAAAACTAGCAAACATCATAAATGGATCTATGAATTAATTTAGTTGCAAATTATAAATCACCCATGATGTCCATATTAAGGCAGCTCTAAATTACATGATTGTACCTAAGATATCAGCATAGCAGCAGGCAGGCAGGTTGGCAATTCTACGTCATCTCATATGGCCGGTCAGATGGAATTTTGACGGCTGGTAGACAGTTCTTTGAGAGAAGAAGAAAAAGGTGCTAGATTTCTCTACTCACTCTTCATCACGCAGAACTTGTGTGGCTTCTTAAAAGTAATTAAACTCAACTGACTAAAAACTCCTCTGGACTTAACTAAAAACTGAAAGAAAACTCAAAGTAAACTCACTTCCTTTGTTCTGTGGTTCCTTTTATAGACATTTTAATACTGCCCAGAATGCAATTTCATATACCAACCCTATCTCTATAATCCCTTTAAAAACAACATTTAATTAGCAAATATTTTCAATAGATAAGGCTCGAAATACCATTTTTAGCTATTTTAAATCATTCGACAACAACTGATAAACGATTTGTTTTCGATCTTAATTGCGATTGACAATTCTAATTAAAGGCAACAAGCTGAATTCAAATAAAGATTATTTTAGCATTCCGAGCCTCCCCATTCTTCTTTGTTGTCACATTAAATACACACATAAAAAATAATCACAAATATATAAGCAACTATATTTTCCAGCAATAAACACAGCAATAAAATTATTGCTTTAGTCATAATATATATACGCATCACTCAAACTACTGTTTCATTTTTACTAATCAAAAATTAATCTTACTAATCTTTCTAATGATTCGGCATACAGTGTGTGAGTGAATGGCATTTATAGCAAGGTCTGAATTGCGGACCCCTAGGAGGTTAGTCTATATGGTGAAACATGAAGCATCGATGATGATTAGACATCGATTGCTTCATTCTTTGCCACTTAAAGTGATTAAAAAAATCAATAAAAAAAATACCTTAGGTGGAGTCTGCTATCATTTTGGTGAGAAAAACAACCCTAATAAATGAGCATTAAAAAAAAACTGCCTGTTATTTGAATCGTGTTTCTAGTATGGAAATGACAAAATCTTTCATTCATTTCTTCCTTGTTGCAACTTATTATTACTTTAGATTTGGTGTAGGGATTCAAAACATGAGAATGTCCATTTTCATTTTCCACTGTTCTCAACATTGTTTATCCATGAACTGCTGCTTCTTAGTTTTTTTTTTTCAATAATATTTTCCTGGATCTGGAGGTATATAAGGGTTATATGTATGTCTTTCTCGATATCTTGTGAAAATATCAAAAGCAGTCACAATATTATGCTTTGGTATATTATTATATTGTTTATTATTAAAAGTATCTTGCTTTAAAAGAATTTCTCTAACTTTCTGTGATTTAATGGCATCATAACATATTCACTTTGGAAGTTGAGAAGTTTTTCTCCATCTTTTATGAAACTACACTCCCTATATTATATATTTGTAAATACAAGAAAGCAATGTCACATTATCTATGACTTGCTTTATTGATTATTATAATTTTACCTATAAGACTTTGGCGATGCTAAGGCTATTAATATAAGGTAGATCTGAATTTGGTTTAGTCCCATATAGCTATTTGAGTTAGGCAGATGGATTTAAAGACATTTTTGTGTCTGAAAATTTCAGATGTTCTTCTCAATAGTTTCACATTAAATAAGTGCTTGTTTTGATTTGATATTTTGGATCTAGTGTCTGAATGTTCTAGCTCCTCACTGAAATGAGCCATAAGCTTAAAACCAATTGGTCTGGGAATAAGAAGATTCTAGATAGAGATATTAAATATTTTCTTTTATATCTCTTCTTAAATAAGAGCTTGTTGAAATGATAAGTATTTTATTGGACACTTTAATTGGCTTTAATATTTCAGCACAAAATTAGTATTTGCAAAGACTTTTATATATGTTCTATCATAGAAGATTTAGTACTGGGTAAGTGTATATTTGGTTGTAAATATATTCAAGATTTAAAACCAAATAGGCAAATCATGGTATTATATGGAATGACAGGATAGAATTTTTAAGAATCTAGATTTAAGTGCATAAATATCTAAATCACTGGAAAATGGAGATCATTTATGAATATATATATATATTGAAGCAATGGATCCGGAAGTCCGATCCATGCTTCACAGCCTTTTATAAACTTAACAAATATTGTAGACCTGAATTAAGTTTATAGTTCAGTATCAACAGAGTTTTGCCTTAAGCTAAAATTAATACGTTCATTTTGCTTACTTAACGGTATTTAAATTTGCGTTAAAATATTTCTTTTAAAATAAATTCCATTAAGATTAAATTGCTATTAAAATTTACTGTTAAAACTTACTAATCAAACATATATAAACGTCAAGCATATATATATATATATGATTTAATGCAAAATTCTGTTGAAATAAAATGTTATTTTGTTAAAAGAAATAATAAGATATTTTTCTTTTTAAATTTTGTTAAAATATGGCATATGATTTTATTTTAAGATAAGCCTGCCAACATTTCTAAAGGAATGTATGTTTTAATTAGTTAGTCCATTCAAGGCAAATTAAAGATGGCCTTTTTTAAATTAAAAGAAATTCAAAAGTTAAATACAGAAATCTAGAATAAGAAATTAAAAGTTTATTTTTAGAAAAAGTTACCTTAAAACAAAGAAGCGTGGGGGGTTATCAAGATCTAAAATCATACGCAAAACAATAGAAGAGTAGCTGAGAGAAAGGTATAAAAAGGAGAAGAGAACAGAAGACGAGATCTCTCTGTTTTTTTTTTTTCAGATTCATGCAGATCCTGTGTCTAGATTATTGAGATTTTACTTTTAAAATCTCTATGCTTTCTTATGCATATTCGTGCAGATCCTATATTTTAGATTTCGCTTTTAAATTTTGTTCTTGAAAAACTCTGCTGAAATTCGCCAAGATTCATTCTAAATTATCATTCTAAGATTGACTCTGAAAGCATTGCAAAACCTATTTCGAAGAGTTCCAGCAATTTGTTTTTACTTATCTGACTCCAACATGCGACTGGTTAAAAGTTATACTAATTTGATGGACGCGACTATGTTTGGTGGCTAGGCACAACAGCTTTGCCTGCTGCCAGGGTCCTAAAACCATCAAAATGCCATAACCTGTCCAACAAAGAGAAACTTGAACTATGAGCCATGTCTGTGCACTTTGTGATTAAAATGCTGCATAATTTCCATTTCCTTGTCCGGACAAATCCCAACATATTCAATCAAGCCACCACGTCAAGGGAACTGGATCCAAAGAACAAGGACCAATAACTGTATAAAAATCTCCTCATGAACTATTTATTACTTTACCTTTTGGTAAATAACTTTTTGAATTGTTTCATTTAATTATATATATAAGGTAACTGTTTTCTATTATACTAATATTAGATTTATCTTATTTTTATCATTTGATCATTTACTTATACTGAAATTTTTCCCCTTCACTATTCCTCATTTTAAAATGTATATAAATGTTTTATTTTTTTTATTTGCGGTTTAAATTATTTTTTTCCATTTAAAACTTTCCAATCTAAAATAATATCGGTCTTCTAAATACTAGTAAGATTCCTTTGTTTGCCAACTTGATCTCCTCGATAACGCTTCTTTTGTCCACCTTTAGCCCCATACTTATATCTTAGTATAAATGTCTTAAATATTTTCAAATTGTTTTAAGCACAAAGCAACTAGAAAATGCTTTGTGAAAGATTTATTTTAATTGTGCTTTATCGAGGGGATTCGAGTTAATAATTTTATTAAAGTTGGGAAGATATAGATTTGGACCTCAAATGTTCTGTAATTGCCCTCCGCCTTATTATCAAATTATGTGTTATATAATCAACCGGGAAATAGCGGAGATAATTAAAACTTTTCAAATATTTAGCATTACGTTTTATTAAAATATGTTATTTAATCTAAAAGGCTTAAGTTTACTAATTTTATTTCAATTTCTGATTAGCTTAACCTTTATTTTACTTATCCAATGATCCAGGCACGCACAAACACATATTTCATATTATATATTTTTATGCACATTTAACTTAGTTAATCCAGTAAGTGTTCTTGTCCATATCTCTCCCTGATGCTGAGCTTTGGTCTGGGTAAGAAAATAATTTATGTGTATCTCAGATCTGTTGTTGTTTCATAGTTAGACTCAAGAATGGGCGAATAGGGCAGAGGCCATAGTATTCTTGATGTAATATCTCGCATATGGGTGGCCTCAAGGTACTTTAGCCTAGTATCCAAACTGGGTTAAACCAACATACATCATCTGACCAGTACAATATAAAATTCACAACTATTTATCTCAAACTTGCTGCAAATTATTGATCTGTTTTTTTTATTTCAGTAGTATTTTAAATGTGGTATTGTTATGTTTGCAAATACACTTGTTTACATCTGTTATAAAAGAAAAATATTTTGATGATTTATACAGTTCTATTTTGAAATTTCTACAAGTTGACCTTTTTATATTTAGGTCATTATCAGCGATATTAAACATACATACTAATATTACATAAGTAAATCAAAATAATATCAAAATCATTTTTTAACACTACTTTTACAAATGTATATGATAAGATTTGTAGGAGTGGAGATAAAACTCTGACTTTGATGTTCACACTATTTTGATTTGTTTATTTACGTATAAGATGTATGTTTAATACCCCTAAAAGCAGCCTATATGTAAAAATTCAAAACATAGAACAAAACCTATATAAAATTTCAAAAAAAACATTAGTGTATTTTAATACCAAATATAAAAATCTGTAATTATCAAAATATATATGTATATAAAATTATCATTATTTAATGTTATATGTAACTAAGAGGAGAAAATAATATCTGTCTACATGGATAAATAGTCTGTATGCTGGACAAGGGGCCAAGAACATGGACTAGTATTTGGAGAATAACGTTTACAACAAGATTAAGGAATCTGTGATTATTCTTCATTTATGTTTGGTTTACACCAATGATTCCCATCCAGTTCCCATAAAGAATAGCCATTATATGCCTTGGTTAACATAAACAAACTTTCTATTATGTCCAACATTTTTATATATACATAAACATATTCATTTTTTTTAAAATATACATATATTTTTTGATTTAATTAATATTATTATGGTGTTAATAGAACCCCTTGTTATATATAATGTGTATGTGACAAAAGAGAGTTGCAAGTTTAATATAAAAAAATATGTAGAAAAATATATTAAAAGATAATAAAATAAACAGTGAAATTTCCCTACTTTAATATTATATACATTAATTTTTTTTTGACTGAGTTTATTCATCTGATCTATTGCACACCATGATATCTGATTGATTGGTTATTGGTGGAATGTTGGATTTACCCATCCCACACCCCACCCCAGTAAAAACATTAAAGATGATTTCTATCTTTTATTCTTTGATATTTTTTTTGGTTTAGGTTAAGGTAGGTCCATGATTTTTGCTTTTGTTGGATCATTAGTGGTATTTGGTACTATCCATGCTTCCCAATAGTGATTTTATGCAATGCCACTGTTCAATCTAACATTTGATTCTTTGACTTTGTAATTTATAACATTGTATTTTGTTTAAATTATTAGTGAATCTATAATTTATCACCATGGTATGGCTTCATAATTCATGCATTGTAAGTTCCTTTGACCCCATTGCCTTTATTTATCCACTATGCATTTGGGCCAGCACATTTAATGATGGTAAATGGACACTCATATAGATTGAAAAATTTATGGAAGATAAATTCTTTAGGGTTACTTATGAGGGGCATTTTACTGAAAACTTTATCACCTATTTTAAAATGATACTTAACGTTCTTTTGGAATTTGTTATATCTTTGGCTCATTGTTAACATTTTGTTATATGCCTCCATTCGATTCGTTTTGAGATCAATGGGTGATTGTGTGAGCATAAATGTGGGTATGTAGAATAAAATTGGGGTATTTTTCCCCAATTATAGTCAGATGGGTGTGAATCCAGTAGATTCATTTACACATATTATCAGCATATCATGTAATATTCAGATATGAATTACTTGTTTCTTATTCTTTTCTTATCAGTACTTTTCACACAATGTGTCTTTCTCAATATACTGGATGTTATCAGTCGGATTTACTTAAGGCTATCTTTATTATTTATGGAGTGGCATCTCAAGATATTGTATGATGGAAGATCTTATTATTTGCAGAAGTTTTATCTTGGCTAGTCTATGCATATTCTATGTGTAGACCTATTTAAAGGTGCCAATCCTGCTCTATAATTTTGAGACTAACTGGATTTTCTCTGGCATCCATTAAACATATTGGTTGCAATTCATTTATGAATGTGACAACTTATGAGTCATCAGTCTCCATTTCTATGATAATGGTATAATCCATTCTGGGTTTTAGAAATGAATCCATAATTTATTTATAAGAGCTCATTTCTTAAGTATATTTTCAGACAAATCTTAGGATTATGTTTTCCCTTTCATTCTTTGATATTTTAATTGTAATCCTAATAACTATTACATGAATTCACATTCACTTATTTTGAAAGTTTTATTTGGTATTAATTGATTTAATTTTTTCTATATTTATATATCTAATTTTAAAAAATGATAAAGAGAGAAAAAATTCATTATATTTCTCAATGATGTGGTTTCCATACTTTTAGGTCGCAAATTTCCTTGGTTTCACCTACATTATAAACTTATTAACCCCTTGTATTGGTATATTTGATGAATAGACCATTATAGGTGTTACAGAGTTTATGTAATGTGAATTCTTTTGAGAAATTTATCATGAATAAATTTTGATGAATAGTTTAATCTCCAATTTTTGACTGGTGATTTGGTTTAATATTATTTCTGCATTTTTTTTTATTATTAATCCAATTTGTGTAATTATGTTTCCATATCCAGGATAATAATCTTTTCAGTCCATTTTTATTATAAGTTTATTAAGCATTTATATTTGCATACTTAATGGAATAATATTTACTAAGGCTGTAACCTCAAGAATGTGCACATAAAAAGGTGATAGTAGGGACCTCTACAGGTTTTAACCACAAGCTTACATTTTGGAAGAAAAGATGGGAGCCCCTCTTTACTTCGACCTACTTTCTATATAAATAGGTGAAGCTGAAGTGGTTAGATCTGAGAGTGTGAAGCAATTTAATACTTCACTGATTAAGTCCACATTTGTTATTACACATGTAAATGGAACTTCATAGGTATTACACAATTTATGGCACATAGTACTCTTTTATTTATTTATATATGTCATTATAATAATTGTGAATATAGTCCATTGATTGCTATTTTGATTTAGACAATCATTTCTATTATGGCATGTTTTCAAATATCTTAATTGATATTTAAAGAAATCAAGCATAGTAGCTTCATTGAAAGTTCTCCAAACTATATCATTATAATTGAGATATTTCTTCACCAGGAGAATAACATGGTATGAAAGATTACAACTTGATGGTTGGCAATTAGTTTAGAAGCATTATCCCTGATAAACATTTCAAGTTTAATTTCACAATTAATGCCAATATATTGGAGTGATTCCATATATTCATCTATTTTATTCATTACTGGTATTTTACTCATGACCTTTTCTCTAATAATTTTAGTAATAAATTTTGTGGGTACATCAATCAAATCATGATTGACTTTGGGTTTTTTCTGATTTAATTACAATTTGAGTTTGGAATTATCACCTATTGGTTTGGTTCTGATGACCATAGTATTAGGTTTATTTTCAATATTCTCTACAGCTTCATCCATTTTTCATATGTTGTTATTATTGTTTGTTCACATTTGTGATATCTCATCTTTCAACTCCATTTTTATACTATCTAATTTTTTTGATATTTCATCTGTTTTATCCATCTTCATATTATTCATCCTTTTAGACATCCTTTCCAACTTTGTGGATATATCTGCATTCAAGCTTTATTGATATATCTGTGAACATCTGTGGCATCATCCATCATTATTATTGCCTTTTTTGCCATTGGTTTATCTGGAGTTTTATTGCCTTCTAGGGCTTGGATATTTACTACTGAAACCCCCAACCAGATACACCTATGTTTTTCCCTCATCTGTATTATCTAACATATTGTTCACTTCATCTTCTCTACCTATTTCAATTTGCATTTCAATTTCATTTTCTTTATCACAATCAGTTTCAACTTGAAACATCTTAAACTGATTTCTTGTAATCATGAATTTTGTTAATACTTTAATATATTGTTCTATGAATTATCTTAAGTTTTTTTTAAATATATAAAATTGTTTATTATTTTAGCTTCCATTATGGGAGAATCAGTCATCATTAGCATTTTACTATCATGTCAAGCTACGATCTTATATTCTAGGAATTGAAGTCCTAAAAAAAATATTTTTTTTTTATACAAGCTCCCCGTTTCAACTCAAGTTTATTTGTTGACGATCATTTATTTTACTTATATTTTAGATTCTTAGTATCCTTTTGTATTCAAATTCAACTTGTCATATCCAAATGAATTTTAAGTTGTGATAATGTTTAAACTATAAAATAGAGTATTAATAAGTGAACATATTAACCAATCAATATATTTTGTATGTATAATGAAGGGTGATACTGGTATACAATTTTTAAGCTTAAGTATTATTAATCTCGTATGAAATCCATAAATGCTAAATGTTTTGAGGACTGTAATTTGAACATATGTAATTCATGCCCAATGATTGGAAACCAAATGTATTGGGACAGTCTAACCATGGTATACACTAAGATGGGTGATTTCTTCTGATGCATAAAAGGATATACATTTATTGTTTACCTTCAAGCATAACTTTTTACATTAACTTCATACATAAGGGAGAAGAGAAAGAATTCCACCCTTAACTTATCACTTAAGTATTATAATTTATTCCTGTTATTCTGGATTTCGAACTCACAGAGACGTGTATGATTCTCAGATTCAGGGAATGTTTGTATCATAAAATTTATCATAACTGTGTGACATGAGTAAATATTTATTAATGGGAGTAAATATAGTATATTATATACATGCAAGTAATGATCATTATTTGTATATGAGGATATAATTTTGCAGAATTTAACCACAGAAAAATAAGCCAAGAAATATGTTTTAACTTTTAAATAAATTTAATAAACATATACACATGGAATACTATTTGGAGAATAAAGTTTACAACAAGATTAAGGAATCTCATTTAGGCATCTGTGGTTATCCTTCATTTATGCTTGTTTTATACCAATGTTTCCCATCCAGTTCCCATGAAGAATAGCCACTATATGCCTTGGTTAACATAAACTATCTTTATATTATGTTGAACATTTTTATATATACATAAACATATTCGTTTCTTTTTTTATATACATATTTATTTTGTTCTAATTAATATTATGAGGTTTAATAGAACCCTTTGTTATATATAACGTGTATGCAACAAAAGAGAGTTGCAAGTTTAACATAAAAAAATAAGTAGAAAAAGATAATAAAATAAACACTGAAATTTCCCAACTTTAATATTGTATACATTGTTTTTTTCTTGATAGCGTTTATTCATCATGATATCCAATTGATTGTTTAGGTTTAATTTTTGTTTTAATGTTTATTTATATTTGGCTTTAAATATGTGCCCTAACATTGCCTGATTCTATCATTTACTAAATAACATTAATATCATGGGTTTGAATTGAATTGGGTGTTATGGAGTGGTGTTGGTTATTGACGGGGTGTTGAAACTATCCATCACAATATATATATATATAATTAACATCAATCAACACTTAGACAATCCCAATATCAATAACACTCAATAGACTCAACCTATTGTAACATTACAGATATTGGCCAACTCTACTACAAGTTGCCTTCATAAAATCAGCTTAAAGTGAATTATTGCATTTTCATGGAAACTGAAAAGTATGGAGTAAAATAATATAATAAATATTTTGTCAGATGATCTCATACATCTGCATGTATAAATTAAATTTATGTATAAGTTAAAATTGCAGTTATTTTTATTTTTAGAGAAATTGGAAAGCTTATAATATTAGACTAATTTTATTTTAAATGGAGTTTGAACTGCTATAATACCTGGCAGCCAATGAAATGAGATAATAAAATTGTGGGTACTTTTTTTTCATTTCTAATTGCCACATAAACTCTTGTTCTGGTTGTATATTTATCCATCAAAACTAATTTATTTTCTATACATCATATAAAAAAAAATCATCTCTCTACTTAAACTTTTTCTTTGAAAAGACCAGACAAGCATTTGTCTGGAAAAGAGAATAAATCTTGATTTACAATTTTAGGATATATAAGAACACATTACAGATATTCTTAAGATGCACAAACAGTCATAAATAGTAAAAGACATATTTCAATTTTAACACAATATGCAACCCCAACCCAAACAACATAGAAGATACAAATCAATATAACATTTAACAAGCAATGACCAATCTCAGAGTCTTAAAAGATGATTTATATATAAATCTGATGGTTGGTGATACATTACACACTTAAGTCATGCTTCATTAAGTCTTTAGTGCCTAGTCAATATTTGTGATTTATTTGGATATATGAAATGCTTTACTTTTATGATTAAAGTCTCAGAGGCAAAAATAATAATAATAAATAAATGGAGAATTATGGAAAGGGCTGGTACAGAGATAGAAATATAATTTGATATAAGTACCATAACAATATAGTATTCTCAAGTTGATGCTAGAATCCTGATCCCATCACTGGAAAAAAAGCACAACTAAATAAACTGTCATAGTTCAAGGCTGCTTTCTCCCCTTAAATTAAGATGATGATGATGATGATAATAACAACAAGAACAATAACAATAAAATAATAATAATATTTTAATAAAATATAAATCAATTTATTTCTCCTGAAATCATTAGTTCTGTTTTATAATTCCTGGGTATTCATTGAGAATTGCACTTTCTTATCATCCATACAAAGATCAAATCTTCTCTCTCTCTCTTCAGGTATTTCTATATTGGGCATAAGAATCCTCATTTGAAATGACCTGAAAATTTTTCTTTAGTATTTTGTATAGACACTAATTATTAAAACTTTTTTATGTCCTTGAAAAATATTAGTTATATCAAATAATGAATGCCATAAAACCTGATCATGATATATAATGTGAAAAGAATGTCATGTGTTTTTCACCAGAATAATTTCTTTTATAAAATTATGGAAAGCAATTTTAAAAGCCATGTAAAATGGTATGATTACTTATGTAATTTTTTTAGCATAGATACCAATTTACAAGGTGCTTTTCAGAATCAGACTGTCACCATTTTATTTCACTATTGCCATGAAGTGTAAAACTGAGCTATCCATATAGATAAAAGTTAAATAACATTGGATAGAGATTTATTAAGCACTATTATTTTAATATATATTAATTGTTAAAGCTTACAACAAAAGACAAAATTAGGATTGTATGTTTTAATACTAAAGACGACACATTATTTTGGAGATTTAGTTATAAGTAATAACTGAAACACATGGGCTTATTATATACCTGTGTTTATATTTGTAATATATAGGGTATATGAGCACAGACTTTCACATGACTCACCACTCTCCACACTATCTCATAACACTGATACACTCGAACACATATATGTTGAAAAGATAAATAATCACCAATATATGTATTTCATGCTAAACCAGCAATCATCAGTTGGTCCAGATTACCATCTCTACACATATATGCTATAAGTGCTCAGATATATATTAAGATAGCCAAACCTCATACTTTAATGGACAGGCTTTAATCTACTCCACACTCCAACTCTTCATCTGTCCATCCAATTGAAAATCTGATGATGGAATTTCCCACAATTGTTCAAACAGTAACAATAATATTTTGCCATACTTAATTAAATGTAATTAACAATAATCTTGAACTAGTAATGATCATTGTATAAAATGATTATATTTTTAATAATTTATTACTTTTAAGTGTTTTGTTTACAACAAACAATCTTTTTTTCTAATATAAGATACCATGTGCTGCTAAATAAACTTTATAAAGATTCTGGTTTATTGAAGATTCTAGAAAACATTAATCCTCTACAAATAAATGTACATATTTTATTTACAGATATTTCTTTGTCTCTATATTTTCTTCTCATGTGTCATAGCATCAGCCAGGAAGCGAACCCGCTAACCCGGGACAACTGCTTGTAAAGACGCTGTCGCTGACCTCTCGACCACCAATGCTTGACTTCTTTGTCTCTATTCTGAATTGATTTGAGCGTTTTTGGTTTAAAAAGATAACCTTAGCCAATAGTTTAGCGATTTATTCTCTATTATAAAAATAAAAACCTAAATAATTGTCATTTCATTTATTTTTTTAAAAAATGATATATTATTATTTGAATATTCTCTAATTAATGTTTTATAAAAATTAATAAAAATCATTTTGCTTATCATTGTCATAATTTAATTTTTATGAAATAAAAAAAAATACTAGAAAATAATGTTTTGTGTAAAGTAAATTAAATAAGTTAGGTCTCAAAAAAAAAAAAAGATTTAAAATTCTCATTATAGAAAATTGTTTCAGGCAGATATCATGTTATCTTCTTTAATTGTTTTTCTAGAATGCTTTTGAATTACATATTCTCTGAAAGAAGAAATTTAGATAATAAATAGTATTAATATAAAAGTAAAATGAATAATAAAATGAAATTGGAAATATATATATAAACAAATGAAATAATAAATAAATCCACTATTCCACTAAATAAAATAAAATATATTTGAAGAGCCAAGTTTTCTATCACTACGTTTTTTTTTAACCTTTAAGGTATCCTTCTATTGTCCTAATTTTTAAAAATAAATCGAATACACACGAATTCAATAATTATCATAAAATATTATTATTACCCAGTACATTTTCAAGGATTTTGTTGAATAGATTGTTTCCAGTTATAAATGAATGGTTCTAAATACTCAATAGAAGTTTTGGGAATTAAGATATATTATAAACATAGTTTTATTTGTTAGGAAAAAAGAAAAAAAATGTTGAAATCAAAGTGTGATTTAAATATTGCATTTACTAATTTGATCAAAGCTTTTTACTTAATTAATCCAAAGGGGTTGTGGCATGATTTGAAATTAGTTGATTGCACACCAAATAAAAAGGTATTTTACTAGTTCAGTTGAAAAATATAAAACATTTGAAATAAATCTAATATTCAACAACTTGCTCCAACATGGTTTACAATTTTATGCTAGTAGTTTTTGGGAATTTTTTTACGTGCAGTTTAATAAAGCAGGGATCATTATGCAATAGAGATTTGATTAAACATTTTTAGTTTGAATTGATTAAAAGCAAAAACAAACAATTTGTCTTTTTAAATTTTGGATTTACATTATGCTATCAAATGTGCTATTTTGGCCAGTTCAAAAGACGATCTACAGAATGTATTTAATGTTCTGAATACAACATATAAAAATCTTGTTTTACAAATTAATGATCAAAAAATTTAAGTTTTTAAACAGTAAGTTATATGAGAAAAAAATATATATATATATACATGTTTATATATAGATGGATAGATAGATTGACAGAAAGATAGGTAAAAAGTTAGATATATAGACAAATAGATAGATAGACTGATTGGTATATAGATAAATAAAATGTATAAATAGATACATTGATTAAGTAATATATAGGTAGATATATAGTTAGATAAAAACTAAATTGGCATAGCACAGAAATTGTAATATGTTTTCTGGATACAAACAGCCATGAGTTTTGGAAAAATAAAGAAATTTATACATAGACATTGAAAAATAGTCTGAAAAAATAAAGAAATCAACACTGACATTGAAAAATGGTCTGATCTGTGTAAATTACCTTTCATAAATATCTAGATATATTTGAATTGCATCAAAATAAGATTTTTTGGTTCGATATACAGATTCGTCAATATCCAATTAAATTTGTACTGGTCTAAATGTCTCATAGTAAAAAATTATTTTAAGGTTTTTCCTCATTGGTCTATTTTATGCATTGATTGATGAATACCCTATCTTTCTTTAGAAATTGATGATGTATCATTAGATAAGTTTTTAATAATAACATTGATACAAAAATGTAACAGTATTTTAATGAAGCATGTTTTAATACGTTGATTTACAAGTGTTGAACTTACTCCAAAATAAAACAATTTGCTATTGATAAATACTGAACATATGATAAAAATGTGAAAGATGGGGTTGTGGGTCAACTTATGAGTACTGGTTCACCATAAAATGCATACCAGGAGTCATTTGTTTTTTCCAGTGTCTTTTATTCATATGTTTCAAGAATATTTGGTGTGGAGATTATTAAGAACATGTATGATAGATATATTGTACCGGATGAACAGTGGTAATGAGACATAAGATTCAAATTACGACTGTTGAGGATGGATACCCAAATAAGATATAAGAATTAAAATAATACATAATTATATAAAACCTTTTATATTTAAAAACTAACCAAAATAAAGATTTGAACTCTGGATTGGATTTTAAATGTATTTTAAAATTAATTGAGCATAAAACAAACGCATATCTATATATAACAATTTCACTTTAGATAGGTTTATGTTTATTACTTTATATTTTGATGAATATTCTTTAATTTTTGTTAATAGGAGTTTTACAATAGATTGCTTTAGGTCATGTGCATGAATTCACTTTGCCAAAATAAACTCTCTTTACACAGTAAATGAAAGATCGATGAATGATTTAAACTAGTACGAGCCATACAGTCAAAGTTATAAATCTAGTTTCTTTATATCACAAATAAGATTTCTTTTTGTTTCATTTTTATTATTATTATTAGAGTGGAAATACAAGTATATGGGAATGGTTCATTTATTTAAAAAGGACAGGCAACTTTAAACCAAGTGCACCACAGGAATTTATAAAACACTTGTCTAAACATGATTCATGCTTCTCATACCATTATGACTTATTTGGATGAAACAGGCATTAAACAATTTAATTAATGGATATTGGTACTACTGACATAGAAAGGTTAGACATATACATAGAAAAGCTCAGCTGGACAAAGAATAGCTTTGTCATTGGACGTATTTTCATGAAGAAGACGCATGTTCGCACGTATGGTGAAGTGGTACGAAAGTTGAGGTAGGTTTGGTGATATGAGAGCTGGCATATGGTATCCCCCATATGGCATCCAAAACCTTAGCCTCACATTCCACAAGCAGTATAATTTCTGATTACGAACAATTTCAAGAGGAAGGAAAAACTTCGGATTCTCGAAGGTTCCTGAATGACAAAGCATGCCAGCAGTACAATATACTTATGAAAATAAAACTAATGCTTAATATTGTAACTTTAAATGGTTTAATCCACTGCATAATGGTATGTATAATAATGAATCAGGCTACGAATATCAAATGAGACATTTAATTAATTAGTCAGTTATACATTCCCATATACGCTTAAAACAATATTAAAACTTCCAACTGTTTGGCCCATTTGATCGATGACAGTAATTAACACTTCATTCTTTATTGCGATCTTCCATGAATAAAATAAAATATTTTAAACAAGAGAGTTAGAGAATGATCAATTCCATGAGTCTATTTTAACATAATAAATATTAAATCTTTATAGGGAGTGAATGATACATAAATCTTTATCATTACAATTTACTTCACTTTTGTTTTGTTTTTTTTAAAAAAAAAAACAATTATTTATCAAACTTGCGAGGTTGAGCTGAATTGGCATATTAATAAAAGAAAACTTTAAAAAGATATCATTAAACAAAAACCACAGACTTATATAGCTAGAATAAAGTGAAATCGGAGTTAATGTTATACGAAAATATATTACGGATTATAGAGAAGTCTTACAAGCAAAGATTAAATATATAAAAAAAACACATTAATTAATATTTATAGGCAAGCACAGACAATTTTGGATATTGGACTGTACCTCAGCATACTCTGGGTTACTGGCTGGATGGTTTACTCTCTGAGCTTCAGTTTAGGATATCAGCTTGGTGGTCAGCAATCTTGGTCATTACTACTTCTTCATTGGTGACAGTATTCTTGCATGGCAGGAGTTTCATGTCAGAATTTTGGAGACTGTCTGGAGAGGCATGGGAAAAATGGTTTGGGCCCTATGCAACTGACATTCTTATTGCACTATATTCTTGTTGTAAAAGCTGGAATGGAAAAGCTCAATGAGTGAAGAGAAAAGAGAAAAAGCAAATAAAAAAACCCCTTATCTCCAATGTACTCTATTAATGTCCCCAACTATGACAGGAATGCCTTGGTTCATTTCCCCAGAGGCAAATAAGACAATTAATAAATTCTATTTCAGTCCATTCTTAATTAAAAGCAAGATATAAAAAGATGATGTGATTCAAATCACATTCCAGCTTGAAAGAATTTAAGAATAAAATAAATGAAACAAAAATATTTCACTAATGAAATATTTTTAGATAAAATAAAAACTTTTATAAGAAAACAATATTTCAATTAATAAAAGTTGAGCGTTTAAAATATTTAATTAGTGAAGCAAAACTTCACAATGGATTAATTTGAACCTGCCATCCTGTTTATATCTTTTATTTTCTTACAAAATGAAATATTTATATAATGCTAAAACCTTACTACATACGCCTTGAGTGCTTAATTTTAGCAAGAGAGACCTCTACAAATCATAATGCAAGATTTGACTTTATAAAGATAAGAGGTCTCTTTTGCTAAAATTAAGCACTCAAGGTGCGTGTACTAAGGTTTTAGCCTTATATAAGTATTACATGCTGATATCAAGCTTAATAAGAATTAATATTTACAAAATGAAATTGAATGCAAATAATTTTTACAAAATGACAAACTTTACATGATTAAAAGGTTTACTACAATATTCAAAAGTATCAAAATCAAAATTATAAAATATTTATTACATAGTAACATTTTAGCATATTTTAAATATATATATATGTTGCCACATAATAGGTGATGGCAATGTCAGTACATTAAATATAATTGCTGGGTTTGAACCCTTGTAGATTGTTAGATTTTTTTATGAAGGAAAACATGAAGCTCACTCTGACTACAGAGTGACTGCTTCAATATATTGTGTCAACTGAAATTTGAAATAAATTTCAATATGTGGTGAAATGCCAAGTGTAATTTTTTTTGTTTAATTTTAATAGTGAATATATTAACATGGGAGCATTGGAATATGTTACTATGACAACAATAATATTGAAGCAAGAAACATTTTATTATTTAATATAAAAATTATGAATTGCCTTTATTTATTTTTTAAAAAATTAATGTGTTAACAATAGTCTATAGTTTTGATAAAGTTATTATTCTTTCATTATTATACAAATTTGGGTTAATGTATTCACTATAGTAGATTACAAATAATACATATTTAATGTCTTAAGTATGTTTGTTATTTTATTTGGGTAATGTAAGTAATATTATGTTGGAAAGATATATGTAAAAATATATTTGTCTGAAGGTTTGTAATGATGGTGTATTATAAGATGTGATCTGTTGAACTATTTCCATCATTTATGAGTTAATGTTGAATGTATAGAAAATTTTAAACTTTATTTAAACTTTCCAAATACAAACAACTTGTTAGTAATAACACACAAATAGATAATACAGGTTAGTAATTACACAACATTTCGAGTAGTAGTATTTTCCACTCTTCTTCAGGTGTATTGATGTTACTATTATCTTCATTTTTGAAATCTTTTTTTTTTTGAGTTTTTTGCCTTATGATCATTATTGTTTTCATCATTTTGTATGATAATTTTTGGTTTATCTGTTATTGACATGTTTGTTTGATGTTCAATGTGTGATTCATTGTCCCGCTTTCTTTAAATGTGTAGAAAACTCATTGCATTGAATTGCTAGATGACCTCATAATCTGCAAGCATAACATTTAGGTTTTAATCCTAATATAATAATAATAATAATGCTATGTTTATATATTATTATTATTATTATTATTATTATTATTATTATTATTATTATTATTATTATTATTATTATTATTATTATTATTATTATTATTATTATTATTATTATTATTATTATTATTATTATTATATTTTAAGTTAAGTTAAGATGTATTTCATGTGCATGGAATATAAATGAGTTAAGGTTTTCTAAATTTATATTTATATTATATAGCTTAATAATTATAATTTTAATTGCAAAATATTATATTTTTATTTGTTGGTTATAAATTATTTTTGATTATAATTTATAAATAGTAAGAGTAAAATTAAGAGCATGCTAATAGCTCTAAACAAGCTTTTTTTTTTTTTATTTATGATAAATGCTACTACAAGAGAAGGCATTCAAATCATTTTTATTTTAAATGGTCCCCATCCCCAGACCAGTTTCGACCTATGGGTCTCTTCAGTGAGGAGTTGGGACATTAGATCATAGGTCGAAACCGGTCTGGGGATGGGGACCATTTAAAATAAAAATGATTTGAATGCCTTCTCTTGTAGTAGCATTTATCATAAATAAAATAAAAAGCTTGTTTAGAGCTATTAGCACGCTCTTAATTTTACATATTTGTAAGTGCAAGCTATATATAAGTCATGTGACATCTGACTTGTTACTATTACTATTAAATATTAAGAGTCTAAAAGAACTACATCATAACAAGTATTTTTTTAAATTCTATTAAAATAATATGAACAAATATATAGACTCATGTTTATTATATTTTATCTCAATTAAGTATTGTTTTTAATAAAGATTACAAATGTCATTGATTATCTTGTATTTTGAAAAGTATATGTTATTACATGTTTTGTGTTACATAGAGATACATACTTCTGATTAAGCAATTTTATAGGTAAATTTTAATGTATAATCACCTATTTAATTAAAATTAAATTTCAATAGCAAACATATTGTATAATACTTAATTAAATAATATATATATAAAACATATTTTGCAGGTTCATCCATGTTAAAATGTATATATATTAAACATTTATAGTTTACTTGTCATATATTTTTTTAATTGTATTCATTGTTAATAAAATTTGAATTAATTTGAAACAAGTAAAGTTACTTAATTGTCATCCAACTTTCCAATTCAAATTTATTAGTTAGTAGTATTTTGATAAAATGATATTCATGTATTAACTTATACCATGTAATTCATTATAAGTAGTTGTAAATATTTTGGAAATTAAACCACAGGATTGGTAAATGTGTACAATTACATATTTTCTTTGTACAGAATTTAATAGTTTATTTAGATCACATATAGATTTTTATATAGTAATAAATTAATTGATTGGGCATTATTAGATATTTAATAAGTAATTAGAAGTTTATTATAATTATTTTGTTAGTTATGTGTAACAATTATGTCAGGATAGAAATTTAGATCTGAAATGATTTGACAGTGCATAAAGTACAAATATAATAATTATTGATGATAAATAAAGGTAATTGTAATTGGATACTCACATATTTCTTAAATTATTTATTGTGTGAATATTATATTAAGGTAGTATTTAGTTACAAAGATGATACATTATAAATTGCTAATTGTATGTTATCAAAATTGATATTTGAAATATATTCAATAAAGTGATTTGCTTTAATTATATTTAAAGTTTGTTGGTGAATTGTAAATTTAGTTTAAATACTAGGTTTTAATATTGATGTTTGATCATAATAGAACATTAAAAATCTTTTGTATAATATGAAAATTATAATTTAAAATTTGATAATTTTGTTTTATTAAACTGAAAAATAATTTGTTGTGATTTTCTAATCATACTTGAATAAGCATCAAATCTGAATCCACCATTTATTTCATATTGTTATGATTGGATATTGTAGATTTTGAGGTTAATTAAAGGATAGAGTTTATTTTATATTATTATAAGATTATGAAGGTGGTGAGATATGCAAGATTAGTTGATTTGATGTATTATATTATACTTTAATATTAAGGTATGTTATATGATTTAATGTTATGAATATAAGATTTTAGGGGAGAAAGTTTTATATACTTATTAAGGATAGACTAATGTACACAAATTTATAGATAATAAAACCTTGGTATCATTATCAAAGTAGTCAATTTTATTGTAAACAGTTTATTTATTAAGAATATATTAATATTAATGAAATAGCATTGTTAAATAAGCATTATTTTTATTTTATTTAGTTATAATTCAAGATCAACTATTGAGTTATACTTTATTTTGATGTCATTGGTTTTTTTTAATTTGTAGGTTATGCTAAAGTCTTTGTTTATCTTTACAACTCTCATTTTGATGTAAATAGCTTCTAAATTTGTAGGACATATTTAAAGTTATTATTTTATCCGTTTATGAATTATTTTAAAATATGAATAATGTTTAGGATAAATTTGTATTGTTATAAAGAGTTTTAATTCATGAAGAACATCAAGGTTTATTTTTCTCATCTTTTGTCATTATGTTCATTCTATTATGAGTGGAACATTTAATAGGGACATATTGCCATGTACAAAATAGTGATACTTAGTTGTTATTGTTTTTATCTCTACTTTGTTGCAAATAATGCACATATTCGTAGGATAATTTGAAAGTGGTTTTATTTACTTTCAATCCATTATAAATACTATTCAAATCTGTGGGGTTATACCAAAGATAATAATCATTGTTTTATTTTGTTATAAATGGTGGCCAGACATGTGGCTTTATAACAGTGTTGAATTAGGTATTAGCTTGACATTGATTGGTTGATAGTCATTTTGACTCCATTATTTTTGTTCTGTTACAAATGACATTGCAATTTTCAGGCATTACATTTGGCTCATGTTTTATTCTGTTATAAATGGTGACCAATAATTAGGTTATAGCAAAAGTTATACTATCCTCATATTTTATTCTGTCCCAAATGGCATTCAATTTTAGAGAATACATTTTATTCAGTTATGAATGCCACCTAAATATGTGGGCTATTAAATAAGAACTTATCATTCTTTTATTCAGTTTCAATGTGTGTGTGTGAGTGTGTAAGTAGATGGATTAATGTTTGAGAAATTACTCTCTCAATATAAACTGAGAACTGATCGTATATACGTGTGGTCTGATTGAACTGATGAGTGCTGGTTCTGCCCGAAATATATATATATATATATATATATATTGAGATTCATGTATCTTTTTTGTATGTGGGTCATCATGTATATCAGTTGCTTGATATGGAGTGGAGAAGTAATAGACTGAAAAATCATGAATTCATATTCCCTCTATTTACATAAATATTTAGTATAAGACAGTTACATAGTACTTTAGAATTACATATTGCTTGGGAAATAGATTACACTTTAGTGTAAGTTCAGCCCATCCCTCTCCTATTAATATATACGAATATATAATGGTTATAGGAACAGCTAGTTTGACATGATGTCTACATAAATATGACTACAATATTAAATCCAATAAGGGCATTGAACATACCCTCATTAATTTTTTAATGAAATTGATGGTTGAATGTGAATGTTGGAGGGGTCAGAAGATTGAAGTCTGTTTATTAAAGTTTGAGAAATTGCTATTTTAATTTAAAGTGAGCAATAATTATATATAAGTGTGGGAGATTGTGATCTGGCATAACTGATGAATGCTGTTTATGCATGAGATGTGTATATTGAGAATCATCTATCTTTTTTTGCATATGTATGGTCATGTGTATTTTTTGAGATGGAATCAAACCCCTATTCTTACATATATGAAGCATTAAGAATAAGCAAATTACATACTGTCTTAGAATTATATATATATTGTGTGTGTCAAATTTAAGCTTAACATATATGTTTTAGAAATAAACATATTATGCTCTTTTTTTTTCTCATGTGTCATAGCATCAGCCAGGAAGCGAAACCGCTAACCCGGGACAACTGCTTGTAAAGCAGACATCATTGACCTCTCAACCACCAATTCTTGACACATATTATGTTCATTTAATTCATAATAAAAGAAGTTAGTGTTTAAATGACATATGTCAGAAACTGACACATGTACCCCCTTTCAAAAAAAATACAAAACGCAAACAAACAAATGAACATAATATTAACAAATTACTAATAAATTGTATAGCAGAATATTTGACTAGTCTATTTCCAGATAACTTTTATTTAGTGAGTGTTGCAAGTCTGAAACCATAATCATGAAAAAAATATAAAAATAACAGAAACATATTAAAAAATATTAAGGATTATTATAAATTTATAAAGGGTTATGTAATTTAAAGTTTTAAAAATTTTCTGCTTTCTGTACATCATAATCAATAGTATTCTGTACTATAAACAGGTCCAGAGAGTAGTCACTTTGCAATTCATCCATTCCCCTATTTTATTTATCTTCATTGTCCAAATTTTCAATTTTATGTAACTCTTTCCATCTTTTATGTCATCCAACAATGTCAATCTTTCATCCTTCTCACTTTCATTCACCATTTTTTTTAAAAACATCATTCATTAAAACATACTTTCTTCAAAATATATATGTCCAATTCAGTTTCTCTTTTATTTTTAATTTCCTCAATCAATCATCTTTTTTTTTTATTCTTTTAAAAACTTTTTTATTTTATTGAGCCAACTGACTTTTTTCTATTCTCCTCCATGTCACTTCTCAAAGGCTTCAAATCTGTTCCTAATTGTATTAACCATTGTCCATGTTTTACAACCATATAATAGTAAATTTCACACATAACATTTAATTAATTATCTCCTTAATTCTTTCTTCAAAGGTCCACAAAATATATTCTTTTTTTTTAATAAATGCCACTGTTATTCTTCTTTAAACTTTATCTTCATTTCCTCCATCCTTTCTCAACCAATTACACAGATATCTAAATCACTTTCCCTGTTGATCTATGTTAGCATGAATTTCAATTTGCTGCTTTTTAAAATTCCTCTCCATCCATAAACATTTAGACTTATCAATATTAATCTTTAGTCCATATTCCATACATCTTTTCTCCATTTATTCAACATATTCTGAAGACCCTTTTCATCCTCAGCTATATGTCATATCATCTGGATATCTTATACATTTTATTATTCTATCTCCAATGTCTAAATAATTATTTAACATGTCTTGTAAATAAATAACCTTTAAAATAAAAGTAGTAATTTAAAGTTTATCATCTAAGACATTCATTATACATATACATGTACTTAATGAAAATAACAAATAGATATGGTGCAATTATGTGTATAAATGTAATTATGTGTGTTTGTAAATAACATTTTAAAAGAATTTTTTACATAATAGCCATCATTTATTAAATTCCCTCCTACAACAATAAATTCCATAAGAAATTGAAATAAAAGACTGTGATTTTACAGATATCACCTGGAAATGAAATGGCAGGAGAAAAACAACTACAACTCATTGAAGGAAAAGTTTTTTCTCATTGTTCTTTTATATAAAATTTACTATTTTATGCATATACAAAAAAAGGACATTTCTAACACCAAAGGAAATTTCACTAAAGTAAAATTGTTTTATAACAGTGAATACTAAAAAAATGTATTCATTTAAAATGTACAAATGTAAGAAAAGCTTAAAGATGAAGTGCTGAAAGAATAATTTTAGTCTACTTTTAATGGTGAAGTCTGAATGTAAATCATAACCTAATAACACCTAGGATATATTAACCTAGTACTCAAAAGGGAATTATTTTGCTTGTAATCAAGATTTCAGGTATACACAGTTAAATTCCCTCAGACTTTATATATACAATTATGTTGGCTAAATCAAATATTTAAACTGCTGCTATGGAATGATGACAAAATTACTTTGGAAACAACAATAATAGTATTCAATAAAACTGTGCAAATACCTTTATTGATTTATATTAGACATATAAATAAAGTTGTTGAAACATCTTTATTGGTAAATATTTTCTTTCATAGTTATCATTGTCTAAATCTATTTTCCATATACAATTTCAAGTTGCATATAGAAATAGATTCAGTTTTTATTTTATTTTCATGTAGATTTTGATAAAATAAGATACTAAAATGAGTTTAAATATAGATGATGATTAGAAAGTCATTATGCCATAACATTATATATAATGTTCATCATTATCATCATCAACCATTATCAATCCACTGCAGGATGAAGGTCTCTCCAAGTTTAATCCATCTTCTCCAATCTTTAGCTTCTCTTCTCCACATCACCCCTGCATACTTTCTTATTACATCCATCCATCTCACATGTGGTCTCTTTCTGGGTCTTTTACAATCTCTTGGAATCCAGTTTAAGATTTCAATTGTTCACCTATTATCATCTCTTCTAGCAATATGTCCAGCCCAACTCCATTTCAATCTTTTCATTTTTTCAATGAGGTCAGTATTTGTTCCCTTACCCATACATTGTGTTTTCGATATCTTGTTACTCCCAACATGCATCTCTCCATACTTCTTTGAGTGATCTTGAGTCTCTGTATTGCAGTGTCCAAGTCTCAGATCCATAAGTAAGAACTGGTAAAACACATTTGTTAAAAAGCTTCCTTTTCAAACACATAGGCATATTTCCTTTTAGTATCAAATTATTTCTACCAAAAGCACTCCAACCAAGTTTAATTCTATGATTAATTTCATCCATTATGTTTCCATCTGTATTAATAATCTGACCAAGGTATTTGTAACTGTTAACTTCTTCTAATTCCTCATAATCAATCTTTACTTTTATATTTTGAGCAAATCGATTAAACATTACTTTAGTCTTTTTAACATTTATCTTTAGTCCTACTTTCCTACTTGCATCTGATAACTCCATGACATTTCCTGCACCTCTGAAGCATTATTTGCAAAAACAACTATATCATCTGCAAAATCTAAATGACTTAAATAATCTCCATTTACTTTCACTCATTTAGTTTCCCATTTTAATACACAAAATATTTCTTACAACACTGCTGTAAAAAGTTTTGGAGATATGGAGTCACCTTGTCTTACACCTTTCTCAATGTTGACTTTCCCAGTATCATTATGTAATCTAATTGTTGCTGTTGCATTTTTATAAATATTCTTTAAAATATGACAATATCCTGGATCTAAACCTTGATGATCCAATGCTTTAATCACTGAAGAAATATTTATAGAATCAAATGCCTTTTCATAATCTACAAATCCAAAACATAATGGCAACTCATATTGATTTGTCCTTTCTATAACTCCTCTCAATACCTGGATATGATCTACTGTACTAAAACCACTTTTAAATCCAGCTTGTTTCCTTGGTTGGTGGAAATCCAATGTTCTTTGTAGACGAGTTGTAATTATCTTTGTAAAAATTTTGTATAAAACTGATAAAAGGCTGATAGGTCTGTAATTTCTAATTATCTTCTTTATCATCTTTTTTAAATATTAATATTATTACTGCATTTTTCCAATCATCTGGTACATCTTTATCATTTAGACATTTGGTATATAACTTTGCTAAAAAAAATTATAGTTCTTCACCTGCTTCTTTTAATATATCAATTATAATTCCATCATTACCTGGAGCTTTTCCTTTCTTCATACATTTAATTACATGTTTCACTTCTTCGTTTAAAATTCTGGGCAATTCAGAAGATGTAATAGAAATAGGAAATACTTGTTCTTTATTACTATATAATTCTTGATAAAAGTCTTCTACCCATTTCATAATGTCATCTCTCTTTTTAGTAATAATCCATCTTTTTTTCTTATTGCAGATATAAATTTCCTACCAATACCAAAATGTTGTTTTACATTCTTGATATTTTTATTTTCTTCTACACCTTTTCTTGCTAGTTCACAGTTATACTTTCTTATATCATTTTCAACTCTTTTTCATACCATTTTACAAAATTTGAGATATTCAATCCTTTTTAATGCATCATTTTTGTATATCTTTATATTCCTTCTTTTCTTCATAAATTCTCTAGTCTCAGTAGAAATTTTATTGGTCAACAGCTGCTTTTTTCTACTAGCTTTCTTTGTTGTAGTTTTTAAAAGTGTATCAATTATTTTCATATTAATTTCATTCAAATCTGAATCATGTTCAATTGTTCCTCTCTTCAGGGCTGTAGAATATTGATTAATAAAATTTATACACCAAAACATCCAATTATCAACACACTCATAAAAGGTTTTTCTTATGGGGATTTTGCAATTATAAGAAGTGCAACTTTCATCACTTTCTGTCTATGGTTTGTCAGATGCTTCATAATCTTCAAGTCTGTTATACCTGATCCAACATTAATTTTTTTACAAAAATTAAAAGATATCAAAGAAAGAGATTTGAAGTTAGTTCCTCACCTAATAGCAAATTCCACATGGAATCTTATTAATATTGGACATTAAGTAATTTAATGGTTTATAAATGTATTGCCAAATTTAATGTTATTTTATAATTTTTTCTTTATTGTAAACATAGTTAAATAAACCTGTTTTTGATACTACTTGAAACCGATTTGTAAGTTCTAATTTAAATTCATTAGAATGTTTCTGAAAATTAGAAATATTAACTGTAAAAATTGTTTTTCTTAATCATTTTTGTTTTTTTAGTTTTGCATTAACATGTATCTTACATCTTACTAATCGATGATCACTTCCTGTGTTAAATTTATTAAGAACATTACAATCTTGAAATATATATTTTCTGTTGGTCAAATTATAATCCAATTCTGCTGTACCTTCATTGGGATGTTTCCATGTCCATTTCCTTTTAACATTTTTCTCAAAAAAAGAATTCATAATATAAAGTTTTTCTTTTTCAGCAAACTCTACTAGTCTGTGTCCTCTCTCATTTCTATTACCATAACCAAAACAGCACTTTTATCTTTCATTTGTTTACCAATTCTAGCATTAAAGTCTCCCATAACAATTATAAAATGTTGTTTACTCTGATTGAAAGCCTTTTGTACATCCATATAAAAATCTTCTACTTCTTCATCACTAGGAGCACTTGTTGGGGCATAAACCTGAATTATCTGCATTTGGTATCTGCTATTAAGTTGTATAACTAATCTTGCCACTCTGTCTGATACACCATCAATCTCCACAATGTTGTTTTATAAATACATAAAGAAACAAAACACAGAAATTTGCTTTACACTTCTCAATTATATTTCTCAATATATTAATAAATAACAACTATTTCTAGCAGACAGCATGATTATCTTGTTGAATAGCAACAGGCATTCATTGTGTAAACTAAGTATAGTTGCTACTTATTTATACAGAGATATTATTAAATAAATTAGAGATGATTTGAACCCAAACTTTCAAGCTTCCTCCATTCAGCCACTCCATCTTATACAAGCAATACACATTACCACTTGCATGTAAAAAAGTTAAATGATCTCCAATATATGTATTTTGGACCTACTGATGAGTGCTGGTTTAGCTTGAAATACATATATTGAAGATAATTTATCTTTTTTACATGTATGTGGTTAAGTGCATCGATTGTAAAGATGGAGTGGGTGAGTGAAGAGAGGTTGAAAATCTGTGTTCAGATCACCTCTAATTACATCTAATTTAAGTATATATACTATACTTATATTTATATATTGACAATTGTACCCTATGTAATGTTTTATTATATTTAATGAGAATACAAGAAATTATTATGATTATTCTGCACAATGAAGACACTTAAATTGAATAGACAAAAAGTCCAGCATTTAGTAATATTGGAAAAAAGATTACAGGCAATTCACATGGAGGACAAAAGAAGATTCGAAAAAAGACTCATAATTAGAAATAAGACAATTAAACCGCCAATCTACAAGCCATTGGGCCTAGACAAAGGGGATCTTACATATACATATACATGCACTTAAAAAGAAAAAATAGAAAAAAAAATGGTATTAATATCCCACAATTTTGATTACGTAAAACTGTAATCGTTCTGCATTAATGAAGAAGATTTTTGCGACTAATTAACTTCATTTTTTTTAAATTTAAAGTAATTGTTATTTTCTATTTATGTTATATTAATAACTAATAATATACTGGCAATCAAACATCTTTTCTCGATGTTATTTATTATTTTTTTACTACATTGTTTCACCTAACTTGTGAGAATTAAACTTCCAGGGGTGCCACAGTTTGGGAGTAGGGAACCTATCAGAAGATGGCAGCTGATAGCAAGAATGTCAGAAACAAAATAAACTGCATAAAAAAAATGTAATTAATATTTAAATCATTATATGAGTATAATTAATTTATTATGACTTCATAAGCAATAAAAAGAAAAACAGTGAGGAAGCAAGGCAAATGAGAAAGCATGCAGAAATACATCTTTCAAAAAAAAAAAACCTATTTGATCTTTTTTAGTTTAGAATTTCAATAAAGTATCATATAATATGAAGCATATAAATTGGGATAATAGCAACAAGATCGACCTGCCAGTAATTAGTGCCATTTACTAATGAAAAATGTGTTTTGTATGTATATAATGTTATCGATATGTGTACACCATATACACACAAACGTATATTAATATAGTACTAAAGTATTTTTTTTTAAAAAAACCTAACCCTCATATCAATAGAGTTTCTTGCTTCTTAATTATTTGGAGAAAAAAAATTAATGAGACAATTACATTTTAATAAAGAACAATTATTGCATTCTGACAGTTAAATTATTTAAATATATGTTATGGTTTTTGGAATAAGTGAGCAGATAGATTTGAATATATTTTAATCTTTAAATTTTATAATTTTGTCTTACAGATATTTGCTTTAAATAATGGATAATAAAAATGGATTAAGATATTCCACGAATGATGTTAGATACTATGTCAGAGTCTCTGCTAAATACTAGTAAATAAGTTCAAGATTAAATCTTTTCTCATAAATAAATATAATTTTCCATATGTCATAGCATCGGCCGGGAGGCGAACCCACAATAACAGTCTGCAATCAACTGCTTGCTTGCAAGGCGGTTGTGCTGACCTCTCACTAAACATAATTGATATCAGAAATAACAGTAAATTATTCTAGCTTAAACATTTTTATAATGATATAATATTATTATTACTAAAGAATAGATGTGTATTAAGTATTATATTTAGCTAGTACACAATTTATAATCTATACTATTATAATTCATTCTCATTAGCATATTAAACAGCCTTGCATACATTATTTCATAGCAGTGTAAAATGAAGAGGTTCTGGAGCTCAAAATACCACAAGTTAACTCTATTTTCCTTCCTTGTACTTCTTATGAAATCCTGAAAAATAAATCTTTTTTTTTATTTATACTATATCTCCTTAAAACGTTGGTTATGCACATATAATATTCCCACCTAGTGTTGATGGGTATGTTTATTGAAAAGCCAAATACACAAAACTATAAAGCTACTGAACTGTGTTCAGATCTTTAATATGCAAGTAAATTAGTTTGAATTTAAGCACTCATGGCTTTATAGTTAACTAAAAAAAATAAATGTGAATCTTATCAGGATGCATTAGTTCCAAAGATCAAGGTGTAGTGCTATGAGAACCTAAGCTAATTACTGATAAAAGCCATATACTAAAAATTAGTCTGGGAATATTAGATATGTAGCCATTGGATAGAAATTTTGGTGTACTAACCTTTTATAATTCATTGATTATTATAACTTGCACTAATCAGCAATATTTTATGGAAAACATTGTTACTGTGTTAGCATATGGTATAGCATAAAAATAATGGTTATGTGATGTTTGTATATAATAGCAATATGTTCACAAAATATAAGAACTGCATGAAGACTAATATATATAAAATTATTTGTTATTGTAGCTTGTAATTTACATATATATATTTTAAACTTTATGCTCTCGCAGGATATCTGGTTAATTACTTTTAAAAAATCAAAAACATTGCAGTCTAACCAATTTCATACTGTTTTGAGTTGTCATACTTACATACACAATTAAAACAATATGCCAATTTAAATACTAACAACATCACCTCACTTATGCTCACTCATATGCTTCTGAGAGCAATTATCTTTATCCTATTTTAGAATCATTTACTCTAAGCCAGAGTAATCAATGAACACCACATTTTATAGAGCAATAAAAACCCATCTTCACACTTCATTTCATCTTTGTCAGTGAAGCCCAAGATCCAAAGTTAGTACTTATGCATATATACATTTAGAAGCCATTTTTACTCCTTTATACTTTTCAAGCTAATAACACAATATTAAAAAAAATATTGTTTGGTTACAAACACAGAAAAATTCATTTGTATAGCTATATAGATCTGATCCAAGATCAGTTTTTTGTGTTTATATATTGGACTATTTCCATCATCTAATATTAAGTAATGAATGTCTTTAGAAAAAATTAACTTTATTTAAATTTTCCAATTACATTCATTTGTTAGCAATAGCACACATATTAGTATATGTACAATGTTTTGAGGGTTATTTTTTTTCTTTCTTCTTCAAGTGTTTATATTCTTATCAGTGACAATACTAGCATGGTAATAAAACCTGGAGACTTAGATTCTTACATTTTAAAGTGATGCTCTAACCAACTGAGCCATTCTACCAAAAGCAACAGTTAGTAGAAATTACTCTGATTTCTCCATAAAGCAGTAAAGAGTGGCTGTTATAAACATAAGTGCATTAGTTTATTCTTTGGATCCTAATAATCACTGGTGAGGGCAAAAGTCAGAAACAATAAATTTAGAGATTTTACGACCCTTTACTAGCTATGGTTGATTTATAGCACATGTTCTAGGGATGATGCATAAGAAAATTTGGTGGTATTAAATTCTCAATTCAAAATTTTTCTTACCATGATGCACTATGTTTTGTAGTAGATATATGTCTGTTCATTATGTGTACACACATACATATATATAGTATTATTTCTGGAGCTTCCATGTAATAAAAATCTAATAGCTAAATAGCAGTACAACAACAAGCACTTTCATCAGAACTTCAATTATATATATTGTAACCGGTTGGGTTACATAATACACCCATAATAATATAGTGTGTGTGCGTATATATATGGAAAATAAAGGAAAAGTAGAAATAAACAGAATAAATTTTTGTAGATATTTTTTTTATATTTCCTAAAATAAAATAATAAGTAAAGGATTAAATAATAACTCTGATTTAAAATAAAAATTGTTTTATAAATTAAACTTTTAAAAGGTCTGAATAAGTATAAATATTGTATTATTATTATTATTATTCTGATTGTGAAATGTAAAAACACAATATTGTTTTCAAAACTTTTTAATTAATTAAAACTAGTATATGTTTTCAAAGGGATTAGAGAGCTAAAAATAAAATTCTGTTTTTAATCAAGGTGTTGTTATAACACCTCAGATGATTTTATAAAAAGAGCTGATAAAAAATATCAGCCAGTCTGGATAATGATTTTTAAGAGAGCAGTCTGCAAAGTTGGTTATAATATTTTGTTGCAGCTTGTTGAAGTTTGCAGCAGTTGGTTTTAGCTGACTGTAGAGTTAGCAGTCCATCTACCATGAATTAATATAGCTGAAGACAGGACAGCAGATCCAGAGCTGCTAATATTTCCTTCTCAGGAGTTTGAATTCACTTGGAGAAAATGACCCACTTTTTTGTGCTGTAATTCATAGCCTTAAACAGAGAGGATAGTTGCTTGTCTAAAATTTATTAAATCAAAATAGCTGATTGGTTCTATACAGATGGGAGACCAATATTATACATGGATTGCATAAGTTTATCTGATGATGACAACAAACCGGGATTATATTTTTCTAATGTATCAAAAGAACCAGCTTGCTAAATGAATAATTATATATATGCTGACATATCTAAAGGCAGAGAAGAACAGATAAAAATATATACAGCTGTGGTGAGTAGAGTTATATATAATAATGAAAATTTAAATATTTTTTTAGTAAAATTACATTTTGAAAGTGATGCGTAAATTTGTACTTTTTATCTTTATGGTGGGTGTATAGTTGGGCAGGGCTGTGTGGATGCAAGGTGTTTGTGGTGCTCCAAAGTATATGCCCGGCACTGTCTAGACCTAGATATTGAGCTCCCAGGGTAGTCCAGCAGTGTATATGTAGGCCTCATGAATAGGCCTTAGTCTCATTAATAGACCTTCTCTAAAGCCACTAAGACTCACAAGAAATGAGCAGGGCTGACTCAGTGCCTGATATTTTTTTTCTGGATACTATTTCTTGTGGATGATCTGTTTAGGTACTTAGAAGGGGCAGTGCTTAAAAATGAGATATTTTCTCATTTTCTTGCAACATCATAGGGCATTGTGTACTTAGTCCATGCTTGACTATCTATTTATCATAGCATGAAGAGCTGCACTCCACATATTCACTTTTCCTTTCTCACCTTGCCTACTTTATCAGCATTAACTAATCAAGCAGAAAGACATTTAAAAATTTATATTTTCTTAATTCTATAAAACGATTGTATATTTTGTTTATATATATATAAAAAGACATTTTAAATCAATCAACAATCATCTGTCAAAAATTTAAGCGGATTTATTTAAAAAAAAAAAAATGCTATATTCAACAAAAAGAATAATTGTGAAATAACTTTTATCATTATAACAAATATGTAAATTTTAGGTATATTACAAATGGAATTTGTAATTGTAGAAATTACTTTTATTTATTGTTTGACAAAATTAAATTTATAAATAATCTGTGCGTATATATGTCAATTGTATTGTAAATAACAATGCGTGTCAGATAGACACTTATGTGTAAAATTTTGATAATTTTTCTAAATTAAATGTTAATTCAAACATGTTTATTTTGTATCAAGCCACATGCCTGTGTGCTGAATGGGTTTTAAATAAACCTAATTTATTAATCATGTAACTCAATGTATACTTTTCAAAATCAGAACCCTTATAAGACAATCTTTTTTTTTTTTGTTATTAATAAACTTGTATTTAATTGTTAAAAATTGTTTTCATCGTCTCTTGTTCACATACAGTAATAGATTTTGTGTTCTCTGGGCTAGATTCGTGCATGGGATAAATATAACGAATGGGGATGTATATTTAGTGCTTTGGGGCATCCAGAGATGATCAATCATCATCCTGGTTGGTGCAAAAGAGGATACTCTTTAAAGCCCATGCGCTATATTTTATTTTTAGTTTAGTCTTATTAGAAGTTCAGTTTATAATTGGCCAATACAAGTGGCCTGAGCATTGATGATGATCAGCATGTTTTAAATGTCCCAGCATTATTGTTTTGATTTCTGATTCTTATGTATTTTAATGGATGGACACTAAGCTGGTGCATCCAAGTTATGTTTAAATAATTGCCTAAGCTGGCAAAGGCTCAATAGTTAGCCTGGTCTACAGAAGACCCATTTCTAATCCAGTCACAAGGTTGACTGTTGATTTAGATTTCTTATTGTTCAAATCCAGCCACTGTTGATTTATTGTACTGATTTGTTTATTCCTGTCAATGATGATGATGGATGATTATTTCTCTTGAGTATTTACTTGTACTTATTTTTTAAATTATAATGCTGATGGATTTATAGTTGCTGGCTGATCTTTCAATGATCTCAGAGATTCTCTAATCTCATTTTATTATTAAATGATAATGATTTTGCCATTCCCCAGATTCACTCCATTTATATATCCACCACTCCATCCCGTTACAATATATACCATTTATTAAACTAGAGATTATTTCTAATCCAGATATAAATTTTCAACCTCAGTTAAAGATTAATATATTTATGTTGTTGTTTTTTTAAATTAAACATAAACATCGGGAATAACTCAACTTCATCTTTCATTTTCAATAGACCATATTGCAAATAAGCATTGTGTAAGAGAGCGGCAAATAAATTATTGTATGTAAGTTTATCAAATTATAAAGACACTGTTGTATTTAAGCATTTTAAAGTAATTATTGTTATATATAAAGAATGTTTTTAAAATATTTTTACAAAGATATTTTTCTTAATAATTTTTTTTAGGAAATTTTTTTTGCTGTTTTAGTTAACATGTACGCATTTTAAAAAAATAGCATCAAGTAACCAAGAATTCCAAATTTGATGGACATAAGAATATGCCATGATTAATAATGGTAATTAATCAGTTTATATTTGGTACCAAAAAAGCAATATGAAGAATCTCAACAGTAAAATGCATTATCAAACTCTATAAATCTCTTGATAAAAAAAGAAAGAAATGAATTTATTGTTTGTGTCATTAAAAACAGAAATTCTCAGTTAACACCCTAATAAAATATTGTCATTTAATTAAATATAACTGCTGCTAATTATACTGTTTCAAAAATAATTGCCAACCATAAGTAAATTTTGGCAATGATGAATATATTAAAAACTTAATTAAAATGTGCATTGGTTTTTCATAAAGATTTTGAAAACAAAACAAAACAAAAAAATACTTCCCGTTTAACGCTTTGACGTATAAATATATATATTAAAAAAATAAAAGATGGGTCTTTGGCTAGAAATACAGTGAAGATAAAATCTTGAAAATGACTAAAAATAAAATCGATCAGTAAAATAAATACAAATCTTCTGAGTTTCATTTCTTTATATCTAGATGAGGTCATTAATATAACTATCTCAGCTTATTTTACTATAATATACATTGCTGTGCTGGAAATAATAACAAGAATTAATTAATCCGTTTATTACTATCAGTAACATTACAAAACAGATATTTGTAATACAATTATAAATGCATTTGCTGCGGAATTTATATCAGTAATAATTGATGTTTTTCACAACATGACTTTACAGAAATATGTTTACTAACATGTTTTACCATGCAGTTCTGGGTTTTCATTACATTATACTTTGAAAAATTTATGACTAAGGCTAGTTTTAATATAATGTAACAAAGTTAGACAATTTTATATCTGTATGCACTTTAAAAAAATGAAAATTCTGGCAGTTAAATAAGGTAAATTTATTATCATCATCATCATCATCAACCATTATCAATTCACTGCAGGATGAAGGTCTCTTCAAGTTCAATCCTTCTCCACATCACCCCTGCACACTTTCTGGTTTCATCCATCCATCTCACATGTGGTCTCTTTCTGGGTCTTTTACAATCTCTTGGAATCCAGTTTAAGATTTCAATTGCCCATCTATTATCATCTCTTCTAGCGATATGTCCAGCCCAATTCCACTTCAGTCTTTTAATTTTTTCAATGATTTATTCATACACAATAGTATCTGATGGTTATATTGTGAAAAATAATTTTCAAAGATCTTTTTGAGTGATCAGAAGAAATTGGACTTTTTTTGCAAATAAGAAATATCAAATGGATTCCTTAATATATTTTTTTAATGATTTATGCTTTCATTTAAATGAAACAATTATTAAATTGCAAGGTGTCCCATGTCTGCTTTTGTCAAAACATTAAATCTAAATTAAATTTTTTTATTGTAACATTATTTCAATTTCCTATAAATATTTACCAAAAAAATGCAGATGCAAAATCTCATAAGATACTAAATCAAAATAAATTGATGCAAGACTTTTTTATTGTAAGATTAATTACTTTTCCCAAGATTTATAATTTTAAATTTATTTAATGCACATTGATTACGTAAGTAATATTTACTAAGGCAATAAACCTTCAAGCATGTGCACTTGAAAATATGAAGGTAGGGACCTCTACAGGTCTTAACTACAAGCTTACTCTTTGGAAGAAAAGAGGGGAACCCTTCTTTATTTCAACCTACTTTCTATATAAATAGGTGAAGCTGAAATGGTTAGAACTGAGAGCGTGAAGCTATTTAATACTTCATCGATTAAGTCCACAATTCCTATTACCCATTAGTATTCGCAAAATTTTTCGATTTATGAGTCAAATGAAAAAAATCTTATAGTTAAAAATCTATTATGATAATTTAAAGTTGTAATTATAAATTTATTTAACGCACATTGATTACATAAGTAATATTTACTAAGGCAATAAACCTTTAAGCATGTGCACTTAAAAATATGCTCTCAGTTCTAATCGCTTCAGCTTCACCTATTTATATAGAAAGTAGGTTGATGTAAAGAAGGTTCCTCTCTTTTCTTCCAAAGAGTAAGCTTGTAGTTAAGACCTGTAGAGGTCCCTACCTTCATATTTTCAAGTCCACATGCTTAAAGGTTTATTGCCTTAGTAAATATTACTCAAGATTTATGCAATTCAGCCAATTACAAAAGGCATCAATTTTTTTTTTATAATAAGAAACACTATCTTAATTTGAAAATTCTATAAATGGTTAAAACCGGTTGTTATAGAATTACAATTAAATAAGTTTTGACCAGCTCAGCATGGAACAAAAGTTTTCTAATTTAAGAAATTGTTTGGAAATGATTAAGATAATCTCTCTGCCCCAAAATGGCCTTACCTGAACCAATGGATGACAAGGATGCATCACAAAGTCCAGCTTCCAAGTTACTGTCTTTCAGGAACTAATCTAATGCATATAACTTGAAATCTAATGTAACTAACTGGAAATCTAATGTATCTAACTTGAGTAATTTGATTTTCCTTAATAAAAAAAATCCATTATTGAGTTTAATGATAAAAAAATGCTGAATAAGAAATACTAAAAATTTGGAATGACATTTCTGAAACTTTCCGTTGTTAAAATGTACTAGAGGCAGCTACATTGTCAATGTTTTCCTCTACTTGTGCATGATAATCATTATTTTTTAGAAATTAATTTTATAAAAGATTGATTCAGGAGTAACTGATGAATCTAGTTCAGCATGCATACTATTAAAAGTGATATATATATATATATATATATGTGTGTGTGTGTGCTCTGTGCACAGATAATGAAGCTATTAAATGTAAACAAAATTATTACAAATTACCGGCAAGCGCTTTCAGGACAGTTTATAGTCCCATATTCATGACGACTTGTATTTGGTTAAGAACTGTAATGTTAATGCAAATTTATATGAAGATGTTACATAGACCATTTTCGAGACAGAGAAAAGCAGGCCTCTCTTCTATTAATTGCTGCTGGGTCACTTACAATGTAGTAAGCTTCCCTGAGTTTCCATTTAGCATCTAATATATAACATCAAAAATCTCATTCAAAAATTATATTTATGATAATTCGTAGTTATAAAATTATATGCAAAATTTGAAAGTAATCCCAATATTATTCTGTAATAATTAATTTTCTATTTTTTTTCTTTAACAAACTGCTGAGCACATCAGTAATTGGACAAATATTATTTGTAAATTTTTGATCAGGTGCACTTAGAACTGAAACTATACCCCCTAGTTTTTTTTTCATTATTTAATCCAATACTAGATGGCTCTGGAGTAGAATAAAGATAATTGCTCTTGGAAGTATATGAGAGATGGTATTTTGTATTCATCTTCTTACACGAAGAGTAGAAAAGACCTATAATACTACAAAATAGAGAGACATTAGTGTTTCAAGTATATGTAGAAATTAATCCGGTGTTAAATCTCTAAGAATATGAAAGTATTTGGTCTGAGTTTGAAACTTTGACATTTTTAACATTTCAGTTTATTAGTTTAATATATGGGGTATATGAGCACAGACTTTCACATGACCCACCACTTTCCACAGTATCTAATAACACTGATACACTTGAACGTATATATGTTGAAAAGATAAATAATCATCAATATACGTATTTCATGCTAAACCAGCAATCAGTTGGTCCAGATTACCATCTCTACACATATATGCTATAAGTGCTCAGATATATATTAAGATAGCCAATCCTCATACTTTAATGGACAGGCTTCAATCTACTCCACACTCCAACTCTTTAACCATTCATCCAATTGAAAATCTGATGATGGAATGTTCAAAGGCCACCCTGAGGCTAAGATTCTTGTCACACCCATGTTGACCTAAGGTCAATTTGACCCCTCATGGACAAGACCTAATCCATTTTATACATATACAAGGGATGGGCAGACATCTCTACAATGTAATAATAGTTTAAATAATACAAAAGGAATAAAAGTTGGTTGCTGGATACATAAATGCATTATAACCAGCTTTGAAATCTAATCTTTACTGAAAAAAAATAGAATGAGTTTTTGGTCTTGAGATGGAGATTATATAATGTTATACCAACTGATTACACATGCTTAAATATGTGGTTTTACAACTGATGGATATTCAAAATAACTTTTTAAAGTTTGAAAAGATTTACATTAGTTAAACCATTCTTAAAAGGTCTGTATCCTCATTTTTAAATTGGTTATTATATGATACTTGATTTCTCTTTGTTATGGAATAGTATAAAAGTTTAACCAGTACTATTTCATCAATTTCCTAGTGACAAATAAATAGATTTATGAACTTTACTAGAGAACAGACCTGGATAGGTTTGAATAAATTTAGTCTGGGTCACATACTAAATTTTTGGTCTTTTTGGTCTTGAGATGGAGATTATATAATGTTATACCAACTGATTACACATGCTTAAATATGTGGTTTTACAACTGATGGATATTCAAAATAATTTTTTAAAGTTGAAAAGATTTACATTAGTTAAACCATTCTTAAAAGGTCTGTATCCTCATTTTTAAATTGGTTATTATATGATACTTGATTTCTCTTTGTTATGGAATAGTATAAAAGTTTAACCAGTACTATTTCATCAAGTTCCTAGTGACAAATAAATAGATTTATGAACTTTACCAGAGAACAGACCTGGATAGGTTTGAATAAATTTAGTCTGGGTCACATACCAAATTTTTGTCTTTTACATTTTTTTCCAATTGTTTCTTGATATAAAAAAGATTGCATAACATTTGTGGTGCAAATAGTCACTACAGACATGTTAATAATAATAATAATTATAATAACAACAACCATAATTACATCTTGATACTCTACTAATTATTAAGGGAAAAAATACTAAAACAGAGTTTAAATATGAAAGTTAGAAAGATTTATTGTACCCAGTATACCCTCAATGCTTTTGCATCATATTCATGGTTAGTCTGCTAAGAATATGCTTTTGCATCATATTCATGATTAGTCTGTTGAGAATATGCTTTTGCATCATATTCATGGTTAATCTGCTGAGAATATGCTTTTGCATCATATTCATGGTTAGTCTGCTGAGAATATACTTTTGCATCATATTCATGGTTAGTCTGCTGAGAACATGCTTTTGCATCATATTCATGGTTAGTCTGCTGAGAATATGCTTTTGCATCATATTCATGGTTAGTCTGCTGAGAATATGCTTTTGCATCATATTCGTGATTAGTCTGCTGTGAACATGCTGTTTTGAATGCTATTTGATTTTTTTGTCCATATGTATATTGTGATGAGACCAGGCCAAATCTTAGAACTAGAATGACACAATATTTATTAAAGCATAAAAAGTCTAAGATTAATCCGAAAGCTATTAATTCATCCATCATTCATAATCATGAAAGAGAGTACTGCCATAACTGTAATCCAAGTGCAGTCAAAATTATGTGTGAAGAAAGGAATGATAGCACATGTAAAGTAAAGGAGGCATGATTTATTACACAAAATGAAAATGTAATGAACCGAAAATCAAATAGCATGCAAATAAGCAAAATATTAATGTTCTTAGCAGACTACCAAGAATATGATGTGAAAACATTGAAAGTATATTTGGTACAATAATTTTTTTTTGTAAATTTTATATTTAAACTTTGTTTTAGTATTTTTAACCTTAATAGTAACAACAACTACAACACTACTACTATTCCTGCTACCGCTACTGCTGCTGCTGTTACTGTCACTACCACTGCTGCCGCTACTGCTGCTGCTACTGCTACTGCTACTACTACTACTACTACCACTACCACTATCACTACCACCACCACCACTACTACTACTACTACTACTACCACTACCACTACCACTACCACCACCACCACTACTACTACTATTACTACTACTACCACTACCACCATCACCACCACTGCCACTACCACCACTACTACTACTACTACTACTGCTGCTGCTACTACTACTACTATTACTACTGCTTTTGTGGCCATGTAGTCACTCCTTAAAAAGCAGTCCAACCTATAAAACAATATTGTTATTATCTGCCCTTCCAGAATGAGCATATACTCAACCTTATCACTAATCATTAACAAACTTCATTTATTCCAGGTTTCTACATCCATGATGAAGAGTTATTTTGGTTTCTCCACATCCTCACCACAACAAGTCAGGGCTGAAGAAAGCTATCCAGCCATACTAGTCAAACTCAAGATAAATGAACTAGTATTCTGAACATATGAATTTATTCCCTCTCTCCTCTCTCCTTCAAATCTCCACAACCCCCTTCACAACTTAAATCTACAATATGCATCAACCCCATATAACATTTTAATTTAATACCTTTATTATCTGTTCCCTATGACATAAGTTACAAAGATCATCACTAATAAAAATCATGCATGATTACTAATGTAAATATTTACAAACTGTGAAATATTTTCATGTAATTTTATCCCCTTTAACTCTAATATAATAATCTATATTTGTCGCCAATCACTTGTAAACACTTTTGAACACTGTTGTTTTTTTAATTGATATTATGCCTGGTAAACTTGTCTTGCCAATGTAAGAATGGCAAACCCACTGAAAAATTTATGTAATCCATTTATTGTGTGATAAAGTATATTGTTGAAACAATAATAATAACAATAATAATAATAATATAATATTTGATGAATCTTACAAGTGTGTGTTAGAGTTTAATCAATTATAGAAAGTAATCATCCTCTACTCACAAGTGCTATTAAGCAATTTGCAAGGATACTCTCACCCCATCCACAAAATAAAGAATTTAAAGAAATAATAGAAGCCATTTTATTTCCACATTCAAATGCAGTTATATGAGCCAATATTAAGTGTCTAGAAGTGAGAGTGTGAATTTATAAATCATTCAATTTAAATCCATTTCTTATTTTTAAAATTTTAGAATTTGGCACAAAGTAAATTTAAAATTTCAGAAATGTTAATAAGAATAGTAAAAACAAAACATGAATTTAAAATAAATTATTTATAAATTTACACTCTCACTTCTAGACACTTAAAATTGGCTCATAAAATTACATTGGAGTTCAGAAATAAAGATGGCCACTCTTATTTTATTCAAGTCTCTGTCTTCTGGCTGTGGTGAGAGTATTCTTTCAGACTGAACACTAATCTTTAATGGTGCTTGTGAGGAAAGAATGATTACTTTCTGTAGTTTGTTTCAATCTAAAACACAATGCTTAAAAAATATATCAAATATTACATAATTTAACATTTGTAAATGAGATATTTATTTTATATAGCGCGATGTTTATGAATTGTAATAAACTAATGATCAGCTTTTCAAGCTAATGCACTTTATGAATTATAATAATAAATGAATACTCTCATTTTCAACACAAGATAAAGTCTTTGTGAAAGATTCATAAAGTGCATGTGCATTAGCTTGAAAAGCTGGTCATTAGTTTATTATAATTTAACATTGTTTATTATTAGCACAAAGTAAATTTAAAATTTTAGAAGTGCTAATAAGAATATTAAAAATAAGAAATGATTTAAAGTGAAAGACTTATAAATTCATGCTCTCACTTCTAGACACTTAAAATTCACTCATATAATTACATTTGAGTGTGGAAATGAGATGGTCACTCTTATTTTCTTAAAGTCTCTATCTTGTGGCTGGGGTGAAAATACCCATATAGATTAAACCCTGATTTTTAAAAACACTTGTGAGGAAAGGATGATTGCTTTCTATAGTTTGTTACAACAACAACAACAACAACAATAATAATAATAATAATAATAATAATAGACCCACAGCAAATCTCTGCTGAGGTAAGAAGCAATCTTTAAGCTCTCTGATGTATTTATATTTTTCTTTTGTTTCAACCTGTTATTCGCAAAACAAACATAATACAGAACAAATCAAATCATATAATAGACTAATAGAGTATTTTTAAAGAAAATATCGGTGTGTATTCATATCTTTTTTTTAAAAAAGAACTGACTTGAGTGAAAATAATAAATCATGGCTACTGCCCAGTCAAGTATGAGCGAGTTAACCCCCTATATGAAATTAACAACATCGTAAGTTTCAACATCACCTATTTCGTATGCAAAAATACTTAAAAGCAACAGCAATATTACAGCACCAACCCAAATACCACATTTCCGAAGAACAAATACAAATGATATAAAAAATCTAGATCTACATACTCAAGAGGAATGTCAATCCCCAGCCACAATCTGGACAAAAGAAACGCTTGAAAATGTGATGGACCGTTTCAATGATACGGTGCCTCGTATGTTGTTTGAAACTTTTCGCAGGTTTTTTTCACCAACATTGCTAGTACTCGCAGTAACAGATAATCAATGCTCATTATATCATTTCCCAAAAGCTTTATTATATGAAGCAATTACGCAAAATGCACTATGGGAAACAATCTCTTGTATCGCAGATCATCCAAATTCGCGATATATAACCATTGATTTTTATACTCAGCAGCAAAAAGAACATTTTCAATCCACTATTTTAGCACTCGATAATTACACACTTGTAATTATAGATGAAATCCGGAAAAATATTATTACTGGAGTGCTAAAAAATACTTATCTTAAATACAACTTACAACATTTTCAAAAAATGATAAACCCGTTTGGAAAAGCAATTTCCCTACAGCCAATTTATTTAAAAGACACACCTATACCGATATGTAGTAATTGTTTTGAATTTAAAATAAACTCCATAAAAACGTAGATGCTGCCACAATCCCAACACAAATTACAGATCAAGAAGCAACACTCTCTCTTCACATAAGAGGTTTAAAGCCACATTGTTTTGGCTGTGGACAGAGAGGCCACCTAGCAACTCAGTGTGATAACACAAAAGGCAATCACTGTGAACAAAACAAAATCCTCACCCCAGAACAACCCACTGATGATGTAAAATAAAATTTCTAATAACACTACATCCATTGACAACCCAATAATAGAAACTGGAAAAAAACAGGTTCAAACACCCACAAACAAAAATGATAATGGAGCAGAATTGCCAATCCCAAAAACTAACCAAAAAAATGACAACCCAATAATAGAAACTGGAAAAAAACAGGTTCATACACCCACAAACAAAAATGATAATGGAGCAGAATTGCCAATCCCAAAAACTAACCAAAAAAATAATAACACAAAAACTAACATAGACATCCAAGATTCAAACGAAAATAACTCTCAAGAAACCACAACACAAAATGCAGTAATTACATCACAGGATCAGCAACTCAGTAAAACAAAAGTCGTACCAAGTAAAAATCAACAAACAGAAAATAAACACACACAGCTATATAATGAAAATATAAATCAAGATAATATAAGTACACTAAAAATAAAACAAACCACAATAATAAACAAAACTGCATCAAACATAATGGATGCAATAGAACCCCCTCTCCCACCCATTCAAGAGAATGCACCAGAGGGAAAAAGAAAGCCAGGTAGACCACCTAAAAACCATGAATCCAAAAAGGCAAAAAAACAGACCAAAAGCACAACAGAAAATGGTGAAATAGAAATGGATTTAAGCCAGCAACAAATGGACAACTGTTCAGTTTCATCACAAATTGCCTGTATAGAGTCTGAACCAATATTAAATGAGAGAAAAACTGATAATAAACCCTACCAAGTCTTAAATATGTATCAGCATCCATCTACTGCAATATAAACAAAAATTTAGAATTAAAAAATCAATACCCTGTTAAAATATTATCCTGTAACATGAAGATAAAAATTGGATCTCTAAACATTAGAGGCTTAAATGCCATCAAAAAACTTTTTGTACTCAAAAAATGGTTACATACAACACAACCACACATACTGGGGCTATTGGAAACAAAAATATAGTGGCTTTCAAATTGATCCTTCAAAATATTTAGTCAGCCAAGGGTTTTGTGCCTGCTCAAGGCAATCATCATCACCATCAGGTGGCACAGGTATAATTATATCCCACAACTGACCTTTTGATTCTTTTAAAATTATATATATTGACTCTAACTTATCATAATAATACTCCATCATAAAATATCACACTTAACCTAGTATTTGTCTATATACCACCAGGCCCTGTCATCATCTCCAGAATAATAGCAACAATAAATTCAATGCTTACAGCAACCCCAAATCCCATAATACTCGTGGGAGATTTCAACATGACCTACCAAACTTTTGTCACTAAATGGATCCATCAAATAACAATCCCACTTATGAGTGCTGAAGGTTTTCTCCCATTAAACTCAATATCTTTTAATAACAATAGATATAAGTCACTTATTGATTTGTGTTTCTACTCACCACTGTTACATCATTATTTTAATCTTGAACTCTGTCCATCTATAATCTCAGATCATGCTGCCCAGTTCATCACCCTCGACCTAACAAAAATACAGAATACAACAATAGCCCTTCAAAAGACTATGTGAATACTTCTTCCAGCACAAACAACTGAATTCCTATATTCAGAAACATATATAATGCTCCAAAAACTTCAAAACATGTCACTCAATCCAGTACAAAAGTATATAGCATTGACCAATATACTTTCTTTCAACATCAAACACCCCCCACCAGATTATTAGCTTTGGCAGATGAACTACATAAAAAATAACCATTTCCAGACCAACTACAGTTAATCAAACACAAATAAAAAAACTTACAGAAATGTACAACAATACATGCAACACACTAAAGCAATATGTAGCAATAAAAAAGAAAAAAATATACCTTACCCAACAACATACTTGGACCAGAGCATACATACGGTGGGCACTGGGATACCCATCCACAGTCAGAGTGCCTATGGCACTTGAAATAGATGGCTCTGTAACAGCTGGATATAACATGATAAATCCAATATATTAACACTTTAAAACTGCAAAAACAAAGAGTGTACATACCAAGTGAAGACATATTTGGAGACCCTGAAACAGACACACCAATAAAAACAACTGACATTGTATTTCAACTTGCAACAATAACAAACACATGTCACCCAAGACCACAAGGAATTCCAAAATTTGTGTTCAAACATCTTAGTCACTTCACATCCAAATACCTGTGCAATTTAGCCAATTACATATCCCAAAAAATTTACAATATACAAAGTCTATACCCAATTGCAATGGTTCCATTTACAGCAATATCATCTTTATCTAATCTACAACCAATTTCAATGGGACCTTTAGGAATAAAAATTCTTGAAAGAGTAATAAAGGAGAAAATAAAACAAACATATAATTATCATCAGCACAATATGGCAAAAAAGGATCATCCATTGGCCAGGGTGCCTTAATGTACAAAACAATAATCGAAGTAGTAAAAAAAAAGAAAAAAATATGCACCAATTATAGTTCAACTAGACATTGAGGCAGCATTTGACTCAGTGCCTAGAGCCAAATTATTAGATGTTCTGAAAAAAACAACAATACCTTCATCCCTACTATATATAATAGCCAATTTGCTACTCAGCCATGAAATTCACATCACATTGATTGGGGAAAAATTCACCAGCCTTCAGACCGAGTCAATCCATCCCACAAGGATCCCCCCTCAGTGCCTTGCTCTTTACAATATATATATATATATAAATCCTCTATTAATAGAGATACAGGAAAAAATAAAAGGCATTCAAATCCCAAACACTGCTTTAAATATATCATGCATAGCCTATATGGATGATGTAACCGTTTTCCTCCCCTCTAAAAAGAACATCCTCATATTACAAGAGATAATCAAGAATTATACCTCAAATTTAATTTAAAAATTAACACAAATAAAACTGCTGCATGGTCCATATACACAGGCAAGCACTGTACAGGGTTGTTTAATGGTAAACCATCTGCTTTCCTTGGTTTCCCATTCTATCTTGGAACCAATGGAATGAGGCAAAAAATTCAAAATAAATTTTAAAAAATGCTGAAAAAATCACAGCCTCACTTGAAAAGTCATACCTGTCAATATACACAAAGGTAGCACTATTTAATCAACTTATAATTACAAAAATTACCTACTACACACCTATAATTAAATTTGCAAAAACATTCATATCTAAAATCTCATCAATCTGTAACAAACTAATATGGAAGAGAAAGACAGTGGCAATCTCTTTAAAAAATCTGAGCAGATCACCACATAGCAATGGACTTGGACTCCATACAATCAATGTTTTTTAGACACAGAAATCAGTAAATCTAATAACAGCAACCATAAAAAGATTTCCAGTCCTGGAGTGTGTAATTAGTATAATACCAACAGACAGACCACCCCCTTCATATGGATATCTATCCACACTGATTGAAGAGCTCAAGCCAATATACAACAAAATATCACTCAATAATGACAACAAGTATACATACTGGGACATTTATAATATACTATACCCAAACCAGACATCTAGTCTACATCCATCAGTTTGTGGGATAGACAACAGGCAACTACTGCAACAATTCAGAAAATGGTCATTAGAACCAAACATACTTGATTTTCTACTTAAGCTTAATCTTAATGCTCTACCCACAACACATTTCCTCAGATTTCGTAGATTCTACAGAAATATAGATCCCATGTGTGGGCTATGTCATAGAGAAGAAGAGATACAAAATCATTTTCTTCACTCCTGCAGTGCCCTAGATGCAATATGTTGCACAATGTTTACCACATACAGAAAGGCTATCATTTCAATTGATGAAATAATAAGTACTTTTAAAAAAGGCAACATCCCTGCTATTCATGCAGCAACATATAGCCTTTATGACTACTGGTGTACCAGATGCACTTTTGTACTTCCTAATAACGTTTGCCGCCACCCAGCAACATATTCAATAAAACTAGAACTGTTCAGAAAAAGAGACAGCATCCTAGCTCAACGAGATGTGTTTGCAGCCACATGGTCACACTTGAAACTTAGATCCAGTCTATAAAATATAAAGTCCAATATGATAGATGATGACTTTTTCAACATCAACTTTTTTTCCAACTTCAAAGAGATGCAAGCATAAACTGAACTAAATAGAGGACCAAATTTAAAAACAAGAAAGAAAGTATGCAGAAATGATAAAGACTTATATACTGAAAGTTGTAGTTTGTTTTGCATTTGTAACAAATCAATATAGTACTAGATGTGACTCTGTAACTTTTTAGACTCAATAAAGTTTTGCTTTGCTTTCCTTTGCTTTGAAGAAGAAGAAGGAGGAGGAGGAAGAAGAAGAAAGAAGAAGAGGAAAGAAGAAGAAAGAAGAAGAAGAAAGAAGAAAGAAGAAGAAGAAAGAAGAAGAAAGAAGAAGAAAGAAAGAAGAAGAAGAAGAAAGAAGAAGAAAAAGAAAGAAGATGAAGAAAGAAGAAAGAAGAAGAAGAAAGAAGAAGAAGAAAGAAGAAGAAAGAAGAAAGAAGAAGAAAGAAGAAGAAGAAGAAGAAGAAGAAGAAGAAGAAGAAAGAAGAGAAGGAGGAAGAAGAAGAAGAAGAAGAAGAAGAAGAAGAAGAAGAAGAAGAAGAAGAAGAAGAAGAAGAAGAAGAAGAAGAAGAAGAAGAAGAAGAAGAAGAAGAAGAAGAAGAAGAAGAAGAAGAAGAAGAAGAAGAAGAAGAAGAAGAAGAAGAAGAAGAAGAAGAAGAAGAAGAAGAAGAAGAAGAAGAAGAAGAAGAAGAAGAAGAAGAAGAAGAAGAAGAAGAAGAAGAAGAAGAAGAAGGAAAGAAGAAGAAGAAGAAGAAGAAGAAGAAGAAGAAGAAGAAGAAGAAGAAGAAGAAGAAGAAGAAGAAGAAGAAGAAGAAGAAGAAGAAGAAGAAAGAAGAAGAAGAAGAAGAAGAAGAAGAAGAAGAAGAAGAAGAAGAAGAAGAAGAAGAAGAAGAAGAAGAAGAAGAAGAAGAAGAAGAAGAAGAAGAAGAAGAAGAAAGAAGAAGAAGAAGAAGAAGAAGAAGAAGAAGAAGAAGAAGAAGAAGAAGAAGAAGAAGAAGAAGAAGAAAGAAGAAGAAGAAGAAGAAAGAAGAAGAAGAAGAAGAAGAAGAAGAAGAAGAAGAAGAAGAAGAAGAAGAAGAAGAAGAAGAAGAAGAAGAAGAAGAAGAAGAAGAAGAAGAAGAAGAAGAAGAAGAAGAAGAAGAAGAAGAAGAAGAAGAAGAAGAAGAAGAAGAAGAAGAAGAAGAAGAAGAAGAAGAAGAAGAAGAAGAAGAAGAAGAAGAAGAAGAAGAAGAAGAAGAATTATTTTAATTTTGCCTTGATAACTTTTTGATATAAAAGGGAAAAAAAAAGTCTATCCAGATATAAGATAATTTTAAAGACATCTCATATTAAACTTTTCCAAAATATGTCTCTGCTATACTGTTCATGTGAATATTTTTCTCATTTTTGCAAGGCACACTTTAGAAGTCACAATATACCTTCATTCAAATCTGTATTATTTAATCTATATTTAGCAATAAACACATAACAAATGAATTCAGAGATAAATCACTAAATTGCTCTGCAGAAAAATTTTTTTTAATCCGATTGGTAAACTTATAATAATAAACTGATATTTTAGTAAATTCATATTTAATCAATAATTAATTATTTTAGTAACCAATATTTAAATATAAATGTATAAACTTTACTTTTCCAGTATTTTGTCATTGGTTGAGAAAATTTTGATGAAAATAAAATTAAGCAAATGATGCACTATTTTTATTTTTTGGGATTTAGTAACCTAGAAATGGAAAGATATTTAATTTGAAGTAATAACTTCAAAAAAGTGGAAACAAATTAGAAAAATGCCCACATATACAAATAGAATTATATAGGAATGTTAAATACCTTTTTCTACAACTATTTTAACAACAACAAATCCACTGCTAATAATAATATTCCATAAGTAACGTTAACACGCTTCCTAAGAATATATTAAACTTTATTTCATAATTTAACTAATAACTCATTGAGCAGTGCTTTCGACCTGGGAGATAATAATTATAGAGTTTACGTGAGGTCGAAAGCACTTTTTAGTTATTAGTTAAATTGTGAAATAAAGTTTAATCTTTTTTTGGGAAGCATATTAACGTTACTTATAGAATTATATAATTAAAGAAAAGAAACAAAGAAGTGTGATAAGTAACATGTATTTATTTTCTCTGCTTTTTCAGTATAGTAGTTGTTTTGGTCTCTAAATTTATCGAGTGTTCATTCTGCAGGTTGTGAAATTTATTCAATTTTATAAAAAAATATTATCTGCTAACCAATCAGATAAGAAATCTGAAATCGTCCACTTTTAAAGGCAAGGTCAGATATGACAAATAATAATATAAATAATAGCAGCAGTAGACTTGCTATAACTATTTTTTGTTTGTCTCATATCTGTAACTAAATCTTTTCCCAACTAAATTGTATTTAATTGTATTTTAAATCCATTGAGAAAACAATGGATTTATGACAATTTAGAATATTGATATTCATGTAAAAGTATCAAATTACAAAAAAAGATTTAACAACTTTCTATTATAATAAACGCTACTCTAAAGAAGAAGTTTGTAATTAATTTAAAAATAACTCTTATAATTAATTTAAAAATAACTCTTATAATATTTTGTTTTTTGAATTTTTAAAAGTTAATTTAATAAAAGAATAAAATAATTTTCTACAATGATTTGTCATTTTTTGGCAAAAAAATTTGCAAAGTAAAAATAATAATATACGTTTAAACTTTTACATACATATTAAAACATTTGTATTATTTTTATTTTTTACTTTATATATACACATTGTCTTTGATTTGGCCCACAAATAAGATGCAAAACATTTAATATAGAAAAAGCGATTCAGAACAGGACAATGTCACCAATCACTGCTGTCTTGGCTAATGTTGCTCCTGGGATGTGATCTTTACGGCTTTCCATTGGTATTGATCAATTTATCTGGATGATTTTAATTTTAAAAAAAAAGATTTTTCAATCTATCTCTGTTATTGGGTGTTTTATTTATTAAAAAATTTATTTACATTTATACTTCACCATTAGTTAATTACTTATTCTACAAAATCCACTTCTAGATGGTGTGGTTGAATTTTCTCCAACGTAATTCATTCCCAGAAAAATACTTGTCCAGTTTGCATCTTTATTAACAATAATTTAGGTAAATACTTCACTACATATTTACATAAGTTAAATTTAAAACATGCATATTTAAATTTTACTTTTAAAATTTAGAAGAGATTTGAAGTCAAACTATCAAGCTTTCTACAGCTTTTCACTCCATCTGTGGAGTGAAACATTGTAGGGAGTTTGAAAGTCTGTATTCGAAACCCTTCCAATTGCATTCAGCTCTATATAGACAATATACTTGTACTTAAATATTATATATTCCCCTGTATTCTGACCATTCCTCTTCTATGTATTTGAATGGATAGGTTAACTCTTGGATTGATTGCTTCAAATAGATTCGTACAAGGTTCTAATTAGCTCTAATTCCCGCAGTTTTTACATTACTGTAGCATATTTAGGCTTATTTTAAAGCTTAAAAAGTGCCATAAGATGCTTCCCCCTCTTGAATTATTTTACAAGTAAAAAATCAATAATATAGGCATTCTAAGTTTGAACAAAGAGAGAAGCCACACCTTTGTAAATTCTGATTGGCTGCTTCAATTTTTGCCAAACAAAACTGCCTGTCAATAATTTTCATCGCTCCAACTTTTGTTTTGACTTCGAAAATGAAAATTAATGTCTTACAATGTTTTTTTTATTATTTTTCTTACATATTATTAATTATTTTCATAAAATATACTGAAAATATACTTATTCTAAAAAAATAGTAAGATTCTAGTAAAAAATTGTATACATTTACACGAATGTAAATTGAAAAAGAAACCATTGCTAACAACAATTTTCACACCTGTCAACAGTTTAATTTGCCTCAAGCTCTTTATTTGATTTTCAAACCAAAATCAATAATTTAGAGTATTTTTCTGGCATTTATTTACATATTGTAATGTATTTTCGTAAAATATGCTGAAAATATAGTTATTTTAAAAAAAATAGTAGGATTTTAGCAAAAAAATTTTTACTTTTTCACAACATAAATTGAGAAAGAAAGTCGATGACATATGCAACATTTTCTAATTGGTTACGAACATTTTTAAATTCCCTGTTATAAAATATTTTTATAATAAAAAATAGAAAATTATTTTTGAAAAAACTTTTGTTCACTTTCCTATTCTGACAAATTATTAACATACTTTTTACAAATGAAACTAAAATGAATATAATATTAAAAGATGGATATATTTTTATTGCTGATTCTGTAATTGACCAATCAAAAGTTTAGAGTTTTAAATTACTCAGCCAACTAGATGTGCAGTCAACCAGAGGGTTAACATACTATATGTGAGGGATCAGAGTGACTTAAAGTCAACATGGATATGACAATTATATTGACATCTACATGAGATTTGAGCATTCTGTCATTAGATTTTCAATTACATAGATGGCTGAATAGTTGAAGGGTGGAAAAAATTGAAGTCTGCCCATTAAAGTTTGAAGTGTTGTATTTTAATATAAACTGAGCAGTGATTGTATACATGTGTGGAAGATTATAATCTGGACCAACTGATGAGTGATGGTTTAGCATGAAATACATATATTGGAGATAATTTGTCTTTTTCACATGTATGTGGTCATGTATATCAGTTGCGTAGGATGTAGTGGAAAGATGTAGGGAGCTTGAAAGTTGAATTTAAATCTTTTTAATTACTTGTTGAGTATAGACAATATACTTGTATTTAAATATTACACATTCAGTCTGTATTCTATTCATTCTTCTTCTGTGTATTTGAATGGACATATTAAAATCCTATACATGAGGGGTCCAAGTGATTTTAAATCATCATGCATATGACAATAATATTGGCATCAACATGGATTTTGAGCATTCCATCATCAGATTTTCAATGATATGAATGATTAAAGAATCAGAAAAGGGAGAAGATTGGAGCCTGTCCATTACTGTTTGAAGATTTGCTATTATAATATCGACTGAGCACTAATTATGATTTGGATTAACTGATGAATGCTGGTTCAGCATGAAATATGTATATTGGAGATTTATATTTTTCACACGTATGTGGTCATGTGTGTCAATTGCATAGGTTGGAGGGTAAAGCTGTAGGGAGTTTGCAAATCTGAGTTCAAATTCTTTCTAATTACATTAATTTCAGTATAGAGAAATACTTATAGGGCAATGGTGCAAATTCCTGGGGTGAACCTCATGTGATTGCACTCATCACCAATTCAATATAACTAATCAAATTAAATATCAAATATAAAACAAAATAGCATGAAAGATCAGGAAGTAATAAAACTAGCTACATGTTTGCCAGTTTTACAGAGATGGAGAATAATCATTTATCATCATGAACAATCAACAATAAAACAAATCAACAGTCAATCTTGTAATGAGAATTGAAAGTGGTCCACTATAGACAAGGCTATATATCTAGCCACTAACAAACTTAACGCAGAAATGTAAACAATATTTTGAATGCAAAGACTTAAATGCTAATCCAATAGAATATAAAAAAAATAATGAAATAATTCTGAGATACAGAAACATGTTGATCATCATCAATCCTCTGGCCACTTAGTACAATTAATGTACTGACCAATTATAATTTCTAATTAATAATAAAATAAAATTTAGTGCATGGCTTTTATAGGATATATCTTTGCACCATCCAGTATCACAAAGAAGTAATCAAATCATCTACATGTCACAAACACCAAATATAAACTCAAACCCATATAACTGACCATTATGCATGAATCCAGCCAAGAGCTTTATAACTGTTACTGTGAGCAAGAGATAATACGAACATATAATATTTTAAATCTATTCTGGGATTAAATAAATTCACTGGAATAACTTAAGCCATGAAATATACATTTATTAATAAGAAACAATAATTTTTAAAAAAGTCAGTTGAGTGTTCAATAATTATGAATTCAATAGTCTTATTTTGATTAGAATATAAAAAATATGCTATTACATTATCACAAAAATATATGCTATCACATTGCAATTTATAAATATTTCTAGGTGTTTACAAGACACACATCTATATAAGTAAGCACACAAATGTGCAATATAATAATAGAAAAATTAACATTTCATAAACTAATAATAAAAAAATCTATTCATTTTAATAATACATAGACGATTGATTAATTTTAACATATATGTGTGTTATGAACACATTCAAATGATTGGATTTTCTGGTGTTTATATCTTAATGATATTTTATTTGTCAAAAAATTAACTTATTAAATCCATATTTTTCTATTTTTACAAGACAATTAATTACATAAATATAAAACAATTGTATGCATAAGTGTGTATTATTATTATCTCCCATCAAATCAAAGTTATTAATTAATCCATTATTTCTAATGGTAAGTACAAGTTTTTTCTTTAAAAAAGAAAACTATTGAAGAATTCAGCTTGGAAAGTTATTTTTTAAAAAAATCTTTGGCTTTTTGTTTCTTCATTGACAATAAGATTTCCAAATCTGCTTTTTTTTCCATATGTCAAAGCATCAGCCAGGAAGCGAACCCACAACAACTGTCTGCAAGCAACTGCTTGGCTACCAATGCTTGACAAGTCTACTTTTTTAATAAAATAAAACTGGAAATGTCATTTATGAATAACAATGGAAACAAATCCATTTATTGTTACTTTACTTGTTTTACTTTTAGTTGAATAATTTAGTCATCGTTAAAACTTCTAAATTAAAGATTTTAACAGCAAAAAGTGTTTAAAATAATGTCATTTTCAATAAATATACTTTACTCACCAACTAATGTCAGTTTATGAAGTAGGTCTCCTATATGCACTCTCTATACATGATGGTGTAACTTTGCTTGTACCTCTCTGCATATAAATAAAGCAATATGTGTATATAATCATAGTAAGGTGATCCTTCAGAAAGCTTATTACCATTGGAATATCTTGATAAGCTGGTCTATTATAATCATGTTAATAATGTAGTATTGACATTTTCGCGAAAGGTATAAATCAATTGCTGGCCTTCAGTCAGCTCCATTCAATCTCTATAATTTAATAGACTTCAGACAAGATGTCTAATATACATATGGGTTATGAACCAAATAAAAGCTAGACATTGCCTCCATGTGAATTCAATCTACTATTGTGACATTAACAGCAGTTGACATGTCTTTTTATATCTTCATAATAATAGTGCTATATAATGTAATCCACCTTTTTCTTTTAGATTCAATTTTTTATATTGTATCATAAAATTTAAAAATCACAATTAATATATGTAAATGAAATATTTATTTTATATAGTGCTAGGTTTATAAACAGTAATATTAATAATCAGCATTAAGCTAATGCACATGCGCTTTGTAGATTTTTTAACTATAAATGAATATGCGCATTAGCTTAAAACACAATTAAGTAAATTCTTTATGTTGATCAAAAAAGTCAATGACACTTTTTAGTTTATCTTAATTAAAACCAAATTTTTATCTCAAAGTTTTTTTAATTCATTAAACAACTTTTTTGTAGAATTTTATCAAAGCATGTTATACAAACATTAAATATATTTTTCTTAAAATGTTTGATTTAAAATATTTTTTAAAATTCAAATTATTCCAGTGTAATATAATAAATATTTACAAAAAAAATGTTTATATTTGTGTGTACTATTCCTTTCAACTTTATATATATATATGATAAACAAAAATGCAAGTTAAAAAACTTGCTAACGCTTGTATTTATGTCCACAGATATATATATATATATTCACAAAACAAACAAGTCTGAACACATTACTAAGGTAATTCACATCCAATATATATATATGCACACTATTATGTTGTGTAACATGAGGCATATAACTGTTTCAATATTATATATATATAGGTCCTGGGATGTTGAATGGTTGTGATAGGATTGAGCTAAGGTGATAGATACATTGAAATAACAATATAATTTGACAATATAGGTATATATAATATTAAAAGATGAATTGCCTCTTAAAATTTTTTAGCAATATAAAGCTCTCTTCAAACAAGTCCTCACAATAGTAAAGGAAAGGCAATATCATCAGGTTTTTCAATTACTAAAAGATTTTTGAAAAGCCCTTTTGTAAGCTTTAAAATATTCACTTTGGTGGTACAATAAACCTTTTTTGTCCCTCCACTCATGCAAGATAAAAGGTAAGACAAATGAGCTATTCATAGCCTTCTTGTGACATCACTTTGAAAGTCAGCACTATAATGGGAGTAATATAGTACTCAAAATCCATGCAGATATCCTCGACATTTTCCCAAAAAGGACAAGATCGATCTTCTGCCATCAAAAGGCTTGGGAACATCTTCAAAATGGTAATGATGTTGAAATCCTTTCTTTCATTATCTAATTAAAAAATTCTAAGTTTCCATTTAGAAATAAATATTGGATAGTGATCTGTTTGACTATGGATTCGCTACCTAAATTAGAAATTCTAAGTGTATTGAATACTGGTTGTGGAAATAAATTTTGAATATTGCTGTTAAACTATGACATATTTCAACATATATTGAAATGAACAATTTCATGATTAAAGTGATCTTCCACATAGACGTAAAGTGGTTTTCAGTGTTGTGAATATAACTAATAAATATAGCAGTAAAAAAGTTTTTTAAAAAAAGTTATATAAAAATAATATCTTAATATAAAGTATTAAAAGTAAATATAAGAGCTAATGTTTAAATTTTAGAATAAATACTTTTGAAATAATAATAAATAATGTAATGTGCTTCATTATAAAAGTGTTTAAATTTAAGAAAAACTAATCAATTATAGAATCTAGCTTAATACTGTTTCTCTATCAAGATTTAAAAGAATGCATGTTTAAAATTATGTTGTCAGTAATGTATTGAAAAACCTCACAGTTAAGTATACTAGAGTTAAAACAAATAGATTTTAAAAAGTTTAATTAAATAATCAAATTTTGGTTAAAATAATTAGATTAAAAATATGTTAACTAAAAGATTTAAGTCTGTTTTTAAATTTAAACTTGCATTTTGTGAAAAGAGATTCAGCAAACAAAATAAACACGCAAGAGTGTTTTAAAAATTCACAGTTAAATAATGATGGTGTTTTAAAAATTCAATGTAATTAAAATAAACTAAGGTCATTAAGAGTGTTGTAAATAAGAGGTTATCAAAGATGTTATAAACAAGACATGAAAAGTATATATGTAATCAGATTTTCTTGAAATTAATCAGTATGGATTCTTGTTTTATTCAAGTTACATTGAATCTTCATTATGATGATTGCCAAAAACTGCCAGCTGCTGAAATCTAATCTGGATTTTCTGATGAATCTAATCTGGATCTTTTGATGAATCTAATCTGAATCTTTTGATGAATATAATCTGGATATTCTGATTCATCTAATCTGGATCTTCTGATGAGTTTAATCTAAATCTTCTGATAAATCTAATCTAGATCTTCTGATGAATCTAAGCCAGATCTTCTGATGAACCTAATCTGGATCTTCTGATTAACTAATCTGGATCTTCTGATGAATCTAATCTGCATCTTTTGATGAATCTGATCTGGCTCTTCTGATGAATCTAATCTGGATCTTTTGTTGAATTTAATCTGGCTCTTTTGATGAATCTAATCTGGATCTTTTGATGAATTTAATCTGGCTCTTTTGATGAATCTAATCTGGATCATCTGATGAATCAAATCCGGCTATTTTGAAGGAATCTATATTCAAAACGACAAAAAAATATATAAATCTCATATAATTTCAAGGATAGAAAACTAATAAAATATAGTATAATAATTTGTAAAGAAAGAAACATGATAATCAATTAACGTATGCCATTATAGAGAAATATTAGGTTACGTAGAAGTCCTTACAATCAAATGTAGAGATAATCTTGATTACAAAACTTATGCTATGTAAGTAAAAAGAAAAAAGAAAAATTCTTTATTGGTTAGAGTGGTATTAATAATTTTAGATAATATTTTATGAGCTCTTAGAATATATTAATTCCAACTAACTATACTTTATTACATATAAAGTATTTATAATATATAGGGTATAGGAGCACAGACCCTCACATCACCCACCACTCTCCACTCTATCTCATAACACTAATACACTTGAACACACATATGTCAAAAAGACAAATAATCACCAATATACGTATTTCATGCTAAACCAGAAATCATCAGTTGGTCCAGATTACCATCTCTACACATATATGCTATAAGTGCTCAGATATATATTAAGATAGCCAATCCTCATACTTCAATGGACAGGCCTCAATCCACTCCACACTCCAACTCTTCAACCGTCCCATCCAATTGAAAATCTGATGATGGCACACTCAAAGATCACCCTGACGAGAATCTCGGTCTTAGGGTGACCTTTGAGTGGTTCATCATCAGATTTTCAATTGGATGAATGGTTGAAGAGTTGAAGTGTGGAGTGTATTGAAGCCTGTCCATTAAAGTATGAAGATTAGCTATCTTAATATATATCTGAGCACTTATTGCATATATGTGTGGAGATGATAATCTAGACCAACTGATGATTGTGGGTTTAGCATGAAATACATATATTAGTGATTATTTATCTTTTTGACATATATGTGTTCAAGTGTATCAGTGTTATGAGATAGTGTGGTGAGTGGTGGGTCATGTGAAAGTCTGTGCTAATATATCTTATATATTGAAAGTATTATAGTGCCTGAATTAAATTAAATTTAAATATATAAAGTTGACCATTACGATATATATACATATATATATATATATATATTACAAAGAAATCAAGTCATATGTCACATGACATAATTTAACAAACCGATCTGAGGTTGGGAAATTCTGAAGAGCTTGTTAAGAGCTATTTGCAAGCTCATTATAGAACATATATATATACGAACTAACTAAAGGAAAAATAAAAACACAGAATTACTTCTATAAAACTGGTTGAAATATTAGAGCAGTTTTATAGAAGTAATTCTGTTTTTATTATATATATATATATATATAATACAGAAGGCTGCAGAAAGGAGTTTGCTATTAACTTAAAGGAGACCCTTTGATTCCTCTTGGAGGCCTTAAAGGAACCGAGCAGGGAAAAATCCTAATGTCCACTCCATATGTTCTTGTCATTGCAGCTGTTATTACTATGTGATTATTCATATAGTATACGAACATGGATGGGCTGCTCACCAACACGCATTAGCCAGCATGGTGAGTTTATTGGCTTTTTATCTCTGAGTTTAAGATCCTAAAACACTATGGTCTTTCTTCTCAGATGCCTGATAAGGCAGAATGAATGTATGTGTAAATGATAAATATTTTTCCAATAGATATATACAATCATGACAGACAAAATAAATCATGGTCCTTATTTTCAGGAGACTGTAAAGTCACCAACCAAGGCCACGATTACTGGTCAAAGGTGGAGGTGCTAAGAATCCTCTGATTATGGACCCAGGCTCCCGTTTCATGATGACATTTTATTTAGGTACTCACAACTGCAGATCACTTTCAAGTGAATGAAGATTGCAAGAATTAGAAGAATAACTGTCTTATATTAAATGAGACATTATTGAACTTTGTGAAGTTACTATAAAGGCACAAATATTGGACATACAAGTGGAGTAGGATTCATTATAAATGAAAAGTGGAAAAATAGCATTGTGGAAATTTATGGTGTATTGGACAGAGTAGTAAGATTAGTTATACAATTTAATAACAGATTCCAACGGCAGATAATTCAGATTTATGCCCCAACAAGTTTTCATAATGATGAAGTAGTAGAAGATTTTTATATGGATGTACAAAAGGCTTTTGATCAGAGTAAACAACATTTTAAAATTGTTATGGGAGACTTTAATGCTAGAATTGGTAAACAAATGAAATATGAAAGTGCTGTAGGTAATTTTGGTTATGGTAATAGAAATGAGAGGGGGCATTGACTTGTGGAGTTTTCAGAAAAAGAAAAACTCTATATTATGAATTCTTTTTTTGAGAAAAAGGTTAAAAGGAAATGGACGTGGAAGCAGCCAAATGAAGATACAGAAGAATTGGATTATATTTTGACTAACAGAAAATACATATTTCAAGACTGTAATGTTCTTAATAAATTTAACACAGGAAGTGATCATCGATTAGTAAGATGTAAGATACGTGTTAGTGCAAAACTAGAAAGACAAAAATTATTAAGAAAAACAATATTTACAGTTGATATTCCTAATCTTCAGAAACATTCTAATGAATTTAAATTAGAATTTACAAATCGGTTTCAAGTATAAGTAGATTTTGAACATGATTCAGATTTGAATAAAATTAATATGAAAATAATTGATACACTTTTAAAAACTGCAACAAAGATAGCTAGTAGAAAAAAGAAGCAATTGGCCAATAAAATTTCTACTGAATCTAGAGAATTTATGAAAAAAAGAAGGAATATGAAGATATATATACAAAAATGATTCATTAAAAATAATTGAATATTTTGAATTTTGTAAAATGGTGTGAAAAAAAGTTGAATATGATATAAGAAGTATAAATATGAACTAGCAAGGAAAGTTGTAGAAGAGAATAAAAGACTCAAGAGTGTAAAACAACATTTTGGTATTGGTAGGAAATTTTATATCTGCAATAAAAAAAAGATGGAATTATTACTAAAAAGAGAAATGACATCATAAAATGGGTAGAAGACTTCTATCAAAAATTATATAGTAATAAAGAACAAGTACCTCCAATATCTACTGTATCTTCCAAATTGCCTAGAATTTTAAATGAAGAAGTGACACATGCAATTAAATTTATGAAGAAAGGAAAAGCTCCGGGTAATGATGGAATTATAATTGATATATTAAAAGAAGCAGGCGAAGGAATAGAAATTTTTTTAGCAAAGTTATATACCAAATGTCTAAATGATAAAGATGTAACAGATGATTGGAAGAATGCGGTGTTAATATTAATATTTTAAAAAGGTGATAAAGAAGATATTAGGAATTATAGATCTATCAGCCTTTTATCAGTTTTATACAATTTTTTTACCAAGATAATTACAACTTGTCTACAGAGAACATTGGATTTCCACCAACCAAGAGAACAAGCTGGATTTAAGAGTGGTTTTAGTACAGTAGATCATATCGAGGTATTGAGAGAAGTTATAGAAAGAACAAGTGAATACAGATTGCCATTATGTTTTGGATTTGTAGATTATAAAAAGGCATTTGATTCTATAAACATTTCTTCAGGGAGTAAAGCATTGGATCATCAAGGTATAGATCCAGAATATTGTCATGTTTTAAAAAATATTTATAAAAATGCAACAGCAACAATTAGATTACATAATGATACTTCTGGATGTAAGACAAGGTGACTCCATACCCCAAAACTTTCCATAGTACTGCTGCAAAAAGTATTTTGTAGATTAAAAATGGGAAGCTAAAGGAGTGAAAGTAAATGAAGATTATTTAAGTCATTTAGATTTTGCAGATGATGTAGTTGTTTTTGCAAATAATGCTTTAGAACTGCAGGAAATGCTGCAGAAGTTATCAGATGAAGGTAGAAAAGTAAGACTAAAGATAAATGTTAAAAGACTAAAGTAATGTTTAATGGATTTTCTCAAAATATTAAAATAAAGATTGATTATGATGAGTTAGAAGAAACAGCTACAAATACCTTGGTCAGATTATTAATACAGATGGAAATATAATGGATGAAATTAATCATAGAATTAAACTTGGTTGGAGTGCTTTTGGTAGAAATAATTTGATACTAAAAGGAAATATGCCTATGTGTTTGAAAAGGAAGGCTTTTAATAAATGCATTTTATCAGTTCTTACCTAGGGATCTAAGTCTTGGGCACTTAATAGAAGAGCAATACAAAGACTTCAGACCACTCAAAGAAGTATGGAGAGATGCATGTTGGGAGTAACAAGAAGACATTGAAAACACAATATATGGGTAAGAGAACAAACAGGTGTTACTGACCTCATTAAAAAAAATAAAAGACTGAAGTGAAGTTGGGCTGGACATATTCCTGGAAGAGATGATAATAGATGGACAATTGAAATCTTAAACTGGATTCCAAGAGATTGTAAAAGACCCAGAAAGAGACCACATGTAAGATGGATGGATGAAATAAGAAAATGTCCAGGGTGATGTGGAGAAGAGAAGCTAAAGATCAGAGAAAATGGATTGAACTTGGAGAGACCTTCATCCTGCAGTGGATGGATAATGGTTGATGATCATGATGATAATATAATACCGAGAAAATGTCACATTTACTTATGTCTTGCTTTTCTTTATTATATATATATATATCATATTATTCTACATGTAAAAATTTATATTATTTTAATCCTAATGAATAATTATTATATGCTTTTATAGGAGAATTCTTTTAGCTTTATTTATAAAGGGTAAATTATAATTACCATTAACAGATACTAATAAGTATAGACATTTTAGTTCAAAACAAAAAAATAAGATAAAAAGCTAAAGTGTAAAAATTAATAAGTTTGTAATGACTACAAATCTACTCAAGAACTACAAATATATCCCATAAGTCATACTCTGGTTCTTTAGCCAATTTTTTTCATATCTTATGATACTATTTTTTATTTCTGTATGTAAATGCTTTAAATTTTGGGTGTTTATATATCTCTATTGTATTCTATTCATAAAAACGTTTATAAGATCTCTTTAAAATAATCTTCGCCAATTAAAGTTTAGTTTTACAAAATGAATTCTGCATTTTCCATAAAATCTAACATTGTTAACTATTTTTCATAAAATCTTTTATTGTTTATGCACTTTATAATATATTAGGTATATGAGCACAGACTTTCACATGACCCACCACTCTCCACACTATCTCATAACACTGATACACTTGAACACATATATCTCGAATAAATAAATAATCACCAATATACGTATTTCATGCTAAAACAGCAATCATCCGTTGGTCCAGATTACCATCTCTACACATATATGCTATAAGTGTTCAGATATATATTAAGATAGCCAAACCTCACACTTTAATGCACAGGCTGTAATCTACTCCACACTCCAACCCTTAAACTGTCCATCCAATTAAAAATCTGATGATGGAATGCTCAATTGGATGGATGGTTGAAGTGTTGGAATGTGGAGTAGATTAAAGCCTGTCCATTAAAGTGTGAGGTTTGGCTATCTTAATATATATCTGAGTATTTATGGCATATTTGTGTAGAGATAGTAATCTGAACCAACTGATGATTGCTGGTTTAGCATGAAATACATATATTGGTGATTATTTATTTTTTTGACATATATGTGTTCAAGTGTATCACTTTATGAGATAGTGTGGAGAGATGGTGGTCCATGTGAAAGTCTGTGCTCATATATCTTATATATTATATATTTAGACGCAGGTATATAATAAGCCTGTGTGTTACAGTTATGCATTTTATGTAACCAATTCTGTGCAAATGTATGTGTTAATGGTAGATTCAGTGGCATCGCATTACATAGGATGAAAATAATAGTAACTGATTATATGATTTTCATATTTTAGAATATTATGGAGCATTCTTAAATACAATTTTTTCAGTGACTTTATGTTGCATCAACAAAAGTTTCACTACACTTTTATTCAATATGTTTTTTAATATAATAAGTAACCTGATGTGCAAATAGGATACCATACTTTTAAATAAATATTTGAAATACAGGCATTCTTTGGATACTTGGAGCTTAATACTGAAGACTTATTATATATATATATAAATAAAATATCCGTTAATTAAAAACAATATTGTAATTATAATTGAAGTAATATTTTTAACGGTTTACAAACAATTAGAAACAATCCTTAAATCTGCAGAAGTACTTTCAGTTACTTTCTAACCTGCCTCAACTGCCATTAAATTCAAAAACTAAAAGCAGAAGCAAATGTCATCAATCCAAATTCCACGAATCTTGTAAAGCTTGTCGATTTATTAAATGCGTTTTATTCCTGTTTATAAAAATTGCCTCTTTAATTTTTCTTTTACTATGGTTTCTCTCTTCATTAAGAATTTTCACATTTTCAAAATTAAATTTAAATTTATATTTACATGTTTTTTCATGATCAAAGAAAACTGAAGGAGATATTAAATCACCATTATTTTTATGTTTTACACGCTTATATAAAAATTCATGTTCCTTCAATCTTTTCTCAATACTGCACCTAGATTCACCTATATATGATAGCATACAATCACAAAAAAATTGATATATGACATTACTTTTTTGCTTGATAGGTATGACATCCTTAGAATTATTGACTAATTTATTAATATTGCTAGGAACATAGAATGAAACATTAAACACATTCTTATATAAATCCTTAAAAAAATTTACTTGTGGATTTGAAATAAATGGAATAGATATCCATTTTTTACTATTAATCTTCATTTCTTTTAAATTATAATAATTTTTTTTTAAATTGACATAAAGTATTGTTTATTTGTTCCATTTTATAACCAACATCAAGCAATTCCTTGGCAAATATGTCAATATTTTTTCAGTTTATCACTTTGGAAACGACATAATTTTTCATTCCGAAACAAAAAAGATTTAAAACTTGCCATCTTATGCATCATTGATACTTTTGATTTACAATTTATATATTCTCTTTTTTGCAGTGGCTTAATTATTAGTTTATAATTTAATATACTGTTATTTCTTGTGATCATTAAATCTAAATAGTTAATCTTATTGTCCTGTTCTTTTTCAATAGTCCATTTCAAGCCATTCAACTTATTTAATTCCTCTATAAGCAAATTTATACTATTAGTATTTCCACAAACAAAAATATCATCCACATATCTTTTGTAAATTTTAATATCTCCAAAAATACACATATTTAAAATACTACTCTCATATGTAGATAAAACGAAATTGCAAACTTGTGCAACTACAGGCAAACCCATAGGCCAACCTTTAGTCATTTTATAATATTGACCTTCAAAAGATGCAACAATGTTATCATCTTTTGAAGGTCAATATTGCATCTTTTGAAGGTCAATATTATAAAATGACTAAAGGTTGGCCTATGGGTTTGCCTGTAGTTGCACAAGTTTGCAATTTCGTTTTATCTACATATGAGAGTAGTATTTTAAATATGTGTATTTTTGGAGATATTAAAATTTACAAAAGATATGTGGATGATGTTTTTGTTTGTGGAAATACTAATAGTATAAATTTGCTTATAGAGGAATTAAATAAGTTGAATGGCTTGAAATGGGACAAAAAAAAAAGAGAACAGGACAATAAGATTAACTATTTAGATTTAATGATCACAAGAGATAACAGTATATTAAATTATAAACTAATAATTAAGCCACTGCAAAAAAAAGGATATATAAATTGTAAATCAAAAGTACCAATGATGCATAAGATGGCAAGTTTTAAATCTTTTTTGTTTCGGAATGAAAAATTATGTTGTTACCAAAGTGATAAACTGAAAAATATTGACATATTTGCCAAGGAATTGCTTGATGTTGGTTATAAAATGGAACAAATAAACAATACTTTATGTCAATTTAAAAAAAATTATTATAATTTAAAAGAAATGAAGATTAATAGTAAAAAATGGATATCTATTCCATTTATTTCAAATCCACAAGTAAATTTTTTTAAGGATTTATATAAGAATGTGTTTAATGTTTCATTCTATGTTCCTAGCAATATTAATAAATTAATCAATAATTCTAAGGATGTCATACCTGTCAAGCAAAAAAGTAATGTCATATATCAAATTTTTTGTGATTGTATGCTATCATATATAGGTGAATCTAGGTGCAGTATTGAGAAAAGATTGAAGGAACATGAATTGTTATATAAGTGTGTAAAAAATAAAAATAATGGTGATTTAATATCTCCTTCAGTTTTCTTTGATCACGAAAAAACATGTAAATATAAATTTAAATTTAATTTTGAAAATGTGAAAATTCTTAATGAAGAGAGAAACCATAGTAAAAGAAAAATTAAAAAGGCAATTTTTATAAACAGGAATAAAATGCATTTAATAAATCAACAAGCTTTACAAGATTCGTGGAATTTGAATTGATGACATTTGCTTCTGCTTTTAGACAAGCTTCTAACATTAAAATACGAAATTCGTGGAATTTGAATTGATGATGTTTGTTTCCGCTTTTAGTTTTTGAATTTAATGTCAGTTGAGGCAGGTTAGAAAGTAACCAAAAGTACTTCTGCGGATTTAAGGATTGTTTGTAATTGTTTGTAAACCATTAAAAATATTATTTCAATATATATATATATGGGAGATGATAATCTGGACCAACTTGATGAGTGCTAGTTCAGCACAATGTATGTATATTGGTGATTATTTATCTTTTCTACATGTGTGTGGTCATGTGTAACAGTTGTATGCGATAGTGTGGATAGTTGAAGAGTATTTGTCTCAGTTCAAATCCCATATACATACTCTTAAGTGTCAAATTTAAAAGCAGCACATTGGTGACATTGATGAAAGAAATATATAATGTCTCATGCTACTTCTAATTTACATTAACATTTTGGCAGGTTATTAACTGGCTACTTATTAGTGATTGTTGTTTTGCATGTATATTTATAATAATAACAATTTTTTTTATTAAAAATTGCTAAAAATTTGTGCTTGTTGTAGAAATATTGTATTTCTTTATTATGATTTTATGCAGAAATTTGTAAAGATTTTTAAAAAAAAAGCAATCTGTTTGTATTTATTTATATGGTCTATATTATTTATTTTTTATCTTTTAACTTTTTCAATTTTTTGTTACATATATATTTACCAATTATAAGTGTTTTGGATCTATTTAAATTTGTATTTGAATATTTTTAATATTTTTGATATTATTCATTTTGTATTCGATGTTTAACATTTCGTGAACATATTCCTCTTTTTACTTTTGCTGTTACTACAGAATCTGGCATTACTACATAAAAAACTCTTTTTAGTAGTATTGTCTTGTGTACCATAAATAATTTAAATAATGAATAAACGGGTATAATCAAAAATATATTAAAATGTGTAAATTATATCTACATGATATATTTATATACAAGAAAGCTAATTGCATATATATTTTATTAAATAAACTGAATAAATTAAATAATTTAAATTATATTATAGTAAAGGGAAAATTATGATAAGCAATTGAATGGTTTAATATAATTGTATATAAAGATTAAGTTGTGAAATGTATTAATAACGTATTGACTAAAGCATTAAAGGTTAAAACATTTAGCAAAGAGTAATTTAATATTTAAATACAAGTATAGTTATATATACTTAAGCTAGATGTAATTAGAGGGATACTACATTGGAGATCATTTATCTGTTTCAGATGTATGTGTTATGTGTATTGGTTATATACGATGAAGTGGATGACGTAAAAAACTTGAAAATCTTGTTTCAAATTCTCTCTAATTACAACAAGTAATTTAATTAATAAGAGATTCGAACTCAGACTTTTACATGACCCTCAACTCTCCATGCCATCTCATATTGCTGACCCACCTGATCATATACATGTTGAAAAGATAAATAATCACCAATATTCGTAATTCATGCTAAACCAGCAATCTTCAATTGGTCCAGATTGCTATCTCCACACATATATACAATCAGTGCTCAGTTTTATATTAAGATAGCCAATCTTCATATTTTAATAGACAGGCTTCAAAGTACTCCAACCCACAACTCTTCAGCCATCAACTTCATTGAAAATCTGATGATTGAACGTTCAAAGCCCACGTCTTTGATAAGTTATTGATATTTTGATTTTAATATCAGAATATCACCTAGCTATAGATTCCATTTTTGTTTTCCGCAATTAAATTTTAGTAAAGCTTTTAATTATTTATTATTAGCAAATATTTGAAAATAATCAATATCATTCTAACTTCATAAAAAAAGGAATAACTCAAAACGCAAAAAAAATTATAATTTTGCAATGGACTACACAAATAAATATATGATTATCACAAAGATATTTAAATGGAACGTTATTTGTCTTGTCAATGACAGAGGTTTTAACCTGAACAGGTTAAAATTTTTCAGCTATTAATCAGGTTTAAGATTTTATTTCTCAGATTACAAGATAGTAGCTAAGCCAACTAACACTACCTAATATTTATAAATAAATGCATTTCTAGATATTTTTAGCTAAAACATAAAACAAAGACGGAAAAACATTTCAAATATTAATTCGGTCGACAATTTGAAAACTTGATAAGTAATGCCTTTAACTTAATGTTTCTTTATAAAGGCTGTTAGAAAGTCTTTTGTCCTAAAGAAAGCTATTGTAAAGTTGTTTTATTTTTTATCTTTTAAATTTTGTATATATTTTTTATTTTCTTTTATGTGCTTTGTATAGTATATACTGTATAACTTTTTTAATTTTAAAAAGCACCCTCCAATGTAATTTTATCTTCTTTTTCAAGTATATAGTTGGCATAAAATGACTTTCTAGAAAAGTATGTGGTCACGTGTATCAGTTACATAAAATGGAGTGGATGACGGAAGGCAGCTTGAAAGTCTGTATTTAATGAGATTGAACCTACTGATATGCTGCCACCCATACAAAGTAAGTGGGCCATGGAGCTGCTAGCATATGCCAAAAAAAATTTCAAGTTACGGCATCAATTATTGACAACACTAACACTTACTGGCAAGTTTACAAATACATGCATGCAAACATTACTGAATTAACTACTAAGCTTGATTTATCTACCAAATTACTAATCAGGAAACTAAAATTTTGCTACTTGGAAGCCAAACATATTGACTTTATCATAACCATTTTTTGGTAAATCATAGAAATTTCTCAAAAATAGAACCACTATGTAGCTTATGTAAAGTGGCAGATGAAACTATTGGACATATTTTTATTGCTTGCCCATTTTTGAGTCCTGCTAGACAAAATATCATAACCAGAGTACTACCAGCTAACATGAAAATTCTAAGAATCAGAGATGCTATAAAGAGTGGTGTCTTTGCTGCAATTAGAATGAGAATGTTCATGCTTTATGCCATGTGGATAACTAGGAATTATTTTGTTTTTAAGCAAGGAAGTAAAGAATGATGGAAGGTGTGTAAAAAATTTATTAGAAGGACTATGTTCAGGGATCGCTTATTAACACTGGAAAAGCTCTTCGGGGACACTTGGGGGCAACTTAGGCCACTGGATGAAGAGTCTATCCTCAGGCATGCTAATTAAAAATTAATTCAAGATTAAAAAATGGTCCAGTTAGATGGAGAATGACAAAGGATCACTGCCAATCAAAATATGGACTGCACAATGATCACTGGCTAAGTCACTAAATGAAGAGCCAGTTGTTCTGATATAAAACTAGTTACATAATAATTATAGACTAAGTTTGAATGATGAGCTTCTTGCTCTGATCATGAAATTAATTTGTCATAATAATAACTAATGTATCAAACAGGTATATTTTCTAATTTGAAAAATTATTTATTAATGATTGTTATAATATGTGTAACAAATCCAAACAAATGTATACCAACAAGATTTATATTGTAATTATACGTGTATTTTCCTTAATAAAAAAAAGAAGTCTGTATTTAAATCCCCTATAATTAAAAAAAGTTAAAACAAATATTTTCTAAGTTATTATTGCACTATTTAAAACTTAGAACGATATATAATTATAATTTAAAATATTGAAACCTTTAAGGAAATAAAAATAACTTAGAAATATTTTAAAGTAGACAATTAAACAAAATTGCAGTGTAATTTATTAGAAAAGTAACATAAATTGCTTACATTGACTTTATACAAAAGTAATATTACTTTAGTTTTTTTTCTCTCTTTCTTTTTTTTTTTGTTCTATAAAATGCTTCTAAAGGCTGATATAAAAAATAATTGATTAAAAGAGTCAGAGACTAGGCTGTTTTCTATAAAAAAAAGAAACAGGCTTTAAAACCATAAGACCTGTATGATTAGCCCTAGAGGGCTTGTTAAAATCAATGGCTTTTAATTGTAAAAGTTGCTATAGTTTTTCAATTCTGTTTTTAAAATTTCGAAAAGAATTCAAATATTAAAATGCCAGAGACAATAAATTTTTTTTACAAATTGATTTGCAACATTTAGATAAAAGACGACAAATAACTTTTTAAGCATTTTAGCACTTTTTTTTTCTTATACAGGTTTTTATTGATTATTTTCAATTGACTCTTTAGCTAGCAGAAATTTTTGCATTTAACATTTAGCTTCTGCTTTTCTAATTAATATACAACTGGGATACATTATACTTAACAATATAATTAAATTTTCACTTTTCAATCTAGTGAATTTTAATGGACCATATGTTTTAATTATTATGTGGCAAATAAAATTTCAATTTTTAATATATTCAATTTAAAAAACAATTTACTTAGAAATTTAATCAATTGTTTTAATAAATAAATTAAAACTTGTTTTAACTTTATAATAAAATATTGATAAATCATAAACCTTTAAAGTTTAAATATTTTGTTATATTTTATATGTAATTATATGAAAAGAAATATTGAATGATTTGATATAGTTTTAGATATTTCTATATTTTAAAAAAAAAATTGAAATATAAAAGTTTTTAAAAAGTAACTTCAACGAATGAAACAGTTGTCAATCATTATCATGCTATTATATGAAGAATATTTATTTAAATTTTATCCAGTTTTTCTGACCCACAGATAACTTTAGCAAAGTTGCCATTTGAAATCTCAAGACTTTTTTCTAACTACCTATCAAGCACAACTTCATTTGTCCTAAGTCTTTCAAAAATAGGGGGAAATATTCCTTTCGTTTGACTGTGCCAAATCTGCTCTGGCTTTTTCCCTTTATGTACTGCAGTGCAAAATTATAGTCTGACAAAAAAATTGAACCACTTCAGCATTCGTGGCGAGGCATGCTGAGAGTCTACCATATAGTTAGTCATGGAATTTTTTAATGCCATTAATCAAAGCGAGACCCTCTTTATTTTCTTTCATGTATTATATCCTCTGTTTGTTTCTCCCATTACATACCACTCCATATCTTGCTTTACAATTTGTATTTCTCTGTAATTAAAATCTCAGGTGGACAAATAATCAGCTGTAAAATGTCTTATTAAAAAAACTTTTTCAATCACACACACATATATATATATTATTTGTACCGAAAATATTCAAAACAAGTATAATTACACAAATAATTTTCTCCATATGTTTCATATGTATAAGTAATACGACCAAGTAAGATATTATATTTCTAATTATTATTTTTTCTTAATTCACTTATACCAGTATTTGTTTTCTAGTTTGAATGTTACTTAAGTCATTTTAGATAGATAGAGAGATAAATAGGCTCAGATAGTAAGCAGGCATCTAGATAGGTAGATAGATAGATAAATAGATTACTAGATGGATAAATAGTAGATAGAAATAGGTAGATAAATAGTTAATAAATAGATGGGTAGATAGATAAATATGTAGATAGATAGATAATTAGAGAGATGGATGGACAGATGGACAGACAGGCAAACAATTAGATAGATTGATAAATAGATAGAATAATAGACAACTAGACTAGTGATTGAGACTGTATTCTGAAATGCCAAAAGGAAAATGCTAAAAAGTTAAGAATAAATTTGTGATTTGTTCAACAGATAATTTAATTTGGTTGGATTCCACTAAATTTTTTCCAGAATCTGGAAATTTATTGAGACTCTGTGTAATCCCCAATTCTTTTTAAAATGCCCTCTTATTTTTGGATATAGATGTACTTTCTAAAATAATATAATAAGATTATTTATCAAAATTGTAAGAAAAGTATCAGATATCAACCTTACTATGCATATTCTTTTCTCCAGTTTCTTCTTCATGGATATTGTCTCTTTATCCAATAACTATTACTGTTATATATAGAACTCGTAAAATACAAGCTTATTAAATTAGGTCATGTGACATCTGACTTGACTTTTGTAATAACTATTACTTTATGTTAGTTATTTCCAAATCTAATCAGGGAGTAATAACACACTCTGATATACATATTGAATAAAACCACTACTTAAAAACACATATACTATATTAGTTTAAAAAATATATGCATAGGTTTATTATGTACAAGCAATAAACAAGTCCATCGTTATACAAAATATTATACTGCAAATTCATATGCAAAAATCTATTAATAGCCAAGGAGTTACTTTTATTTTTGTATCAGTTTTCACAAAATTATTAGTCACTTATAACACCTACTTTTAAATAAGTTTGTACATTCGCGTAACAGAATTCAGAATCCAAGCAAAAGAGACCGAAGCTGACCAGACTAGGACTGTGACATCCCAAGTCCGACCACACTTCAACTCGTAAGCCAGTACTCCAAGACTCAAGACCCTATGAATGACCACTTTGAAATTACATGTAGCATACTCCTTTATTCGTGGCCGACATAGGTCAGGGAGAAACAATGAGACTCATAATTAAATTACAAATTGATCATATCTAACGAATAGTTAACTTCATGGAGACCTTTAATAATGCACATTCTATAACATAATAATAATGAGAATTGGATTGAATAATGAAACTGAGAGTGGACTAGGTTAATTTACTAAAGTTTTAATTTCTTCAATCATAAGTTTTATCTAAAATATATATATTACAAATAGTTTGGACAGATTTTTTGATAAGGTTAATAAATGAATTTACATTTAAGTAAGATGAACGCAGCAGTTATTCATCTTACAATTTGTATACAATTATTTTACGAATTTACATATAATAAATGCACGCAGGCATTTAAATAAATAGCTTATCACTACGCCATATCTATTGTGTAACATATGCGGACTCCTCTTAATGTGTGGCTGAATACTAATAATTAAACTAAACCTTGGTCAACACTTATGGTAGACATTTCTTGACTGTTTATATTTATTTATTTAGCCTACATAGGGCTGCAATAACTTAGATTGACCGGACTTTTAAGAATATCTCGGCCAATTGCTGAAAGAACTAAAATAGGGAGGTAGAGTTAGCTGCTCTGGATGTACTAATGCACTATAGCACCAGCAATACAATAATAAAGTCGCTCTGCGGATGGATTGGTAGATCAAGGGTTTCTGCGACCAATGCCGGTACCCTGAAAACCGATCGTTAAGCTGCATGAAAAAGAACAAATAGTTCAGAAAGGTGGCGGACTTACATGCTAACCTGGCCTTAAACTCAGGCTTCGTGGCTGCTCTACCCTATGAGAGGAAGATGTGCTGGCTTAACCGAGGCTCCATCTTAAATACGTAAATATACGTGGCAGCAAAACGAGAAAATATTAAAGTGAATGAATCACATCCATCAAGCAAAGCATTTTATAAAATTTAATATTCTATACGTGAGAACAATAGCTTATTAGCTTAATCAATAGAAGCCAACTCTTAGGTAGCATGATAAAATATATGCTATAGATGGGAATAATTACAGATAATCTTTGATGTTCCAGCTAACTCTAATTTATTATTGATCAAATGACAAGTATTTAAAAGGAGGGAAAAGTATATTTGATGGGGTTTACTAAATAACTTAAATAGCAAATATACTTATAACTATTTATCAAGGTTAGTCTATTTCTTAGTATTTAAAATTAAACCTCACTAAAACAAGCCACATTGCAAAAATTTACAATTAAACAATTATCAAAAAATATTAAGGTTTCGAAACAGCGCACAGAAATAAGATTATAAATAATTACATGAAGAGGTTTTAATTATTTTCTTCTTGAAATATTAAAATTTAGTATTCGCTGTTTCGAAGCATCAGCATATCATAAAATAAATATAACAACTATTAAAACTATGTGATAAAAAAAATAACTAGAGACATGACTGCAGTGATAGTTTAAAGTAGAAACATTAATTAATTTCTTAAGGAAGGAAATTTTAAAAGCAAGTGAATCATTTACAGATTTTAAAACAATAAAAGAAAAGCTTTAACATTAAAAATATATATTGAGTGGTTAGTTAGCTAACTAGAATTTAAAAGGTAGTATGAAATTATACATAAAATATATGGAAAATATACAGAGCTCTGCAGTTTAAAGTGATTTACCGGTATTATTAGGTGCTTGAGCTTGAGCTTGGTGAGTTTCCTGGGTGGCTTGCAGCATGCTCTTCTTTTACAGGTGGTCTGTAAATATTATAGCAGCATTCTTCTTCTTTTTTTAAGTTAGATGGTAGATATTAGTGGCATTCTTCTTCTTTTCGGTTAGGTTGTAGATGTTATAGTGGCATTCTTGCTTATATACGGTGTCGGACGGAAACTAACCCGGCGCCTCCTTATGAAGTGGCAGCTAAGGTGGCCACACTAGCCAGACCTTTCAGTTCAAAACTAGATTTGATTTTTTAAATATAAATGCGCTTCAAAATGGAGTCTCTTCTCAGTATATCTTTTCTCTGTCAGTCTATCAGTATTATAGATCTCAGCCAGTCTATCTTCCCGCTCAAAATATGGCCCATTTATATCTTTTTCTTATCAGCTTAACACCTTTAGGAATTTTTCTTTGCTTCATGATTACATTTTTTAATTAATTCCGTTAACATACAATCTGCTTTCAACAATGCTGATAAGTTTCTGAGGTATTATAACTATGACTTAATTCCATTTTAATTAAAATTTAAAAACATGTAATTTTGATCTTAAATATTTGATAAACTATTAAAGTATTTCAGTTATAACTTTTATGGTTATTTTGTAAAACTATTTTGCCATAAACAAAATAACTTAAATGTTTATATCTGACGCAATTTCAATTGGCCAGATTTTAAAATGACTTTTTAATTTGACCAAAGGTAGGTGCGGTCATTAATTAAATACTTGTTTACGATAAAATCTGTTTCTAACCAACTTTTACTCCTAAGAAAAAAAATAACACTTAATTTTTTTTTTTTAATGTCATAGCATCGGCCGGGACGCGAACCCGCAACCCGGGCAACTGCCTACAAGTGCAAGGCAGTCGCGCTGACCTCTCGACCACCAATGCAAGACACACTTAATTTTTAACGAAGACTTCTCAGCACATTTGAAAGAAAAACCTTTTTAACATTTTTAAATAAACATTTTAAAATATTTTCATCCTTTAACATTTTTAAATATATAACACATTTTAATGTTTTAAATCACGCCACCCCTATATACATTACAAATATAGGTTGGATTATATATCTACATACGAATTAAAATAATAAATTTATTAATAAATTGAACCTTATCATTATTTAACATAATAAAAGTATTTTTTTTAAAGTAATCGCGATATTAATAATAATAATACGCTATAATTCTATCAAACCTGTCTAATTATAGCGTTCTTTCGTATGTAAATATATAATGCTGTTCAGACAGCCATGATAGCAAATTGTAGTTTTATTTTACATATTATAGTTTAAATGAGATTTGAATCTAACACAGACGAGTGGGCTACTAGATTGATGATGAAACGGCAAGGGATTAGGAGGTTCCCGTTTCAATATGCATAGGTTTATTATGTACAAACAATAAACAAGTCCATCATTATACAAAATATTATACTGCAAATTCATATGCAAAAATCTATTAATAGCCAAGGAGTTAATTTTATTTTTGTATCAGTATTCACAAAATTATTAGTCACTTATAACACCTACTTTTAAATAAGCTTGATTTTACACCTATTCATCCATCAATCTATGTATATATTGTATACTGCCTTACATAACCTAGATAAATCTAACCTAAAGACTTACTGGCTAACTATTAATAAATATATTGATCTATAATCAAGTTATGCAAACAGTAACTATCAAAAATATGTACTATTATAACTAGTTCAAAATACATTTCTAACATAATTTCTAACAAAATTAATATTTCATAATAATTAAATATAATAAATTAACCAAGTTAAAATATAATAATAACAATAATAAATAATCAGGGTTCAAATTAAAAACTCAGCTCACCTATTATACTAACAATTTAAATTACAACTAGCTCATTAATTATACTTAAAATATGATTCAATTAAAAATACTAATACAAAATTATGAAAATCTTTACATGAGACATCTAGTAAGGTATATGGTTTAACATTGAAGTTGTATCCTGAGAGATTGATTCCCAATGGCATAAAAATATTCTTTCTACTTAATTTATATAACAAAACTATCTTGTAATATTCTCATGTCTTATAACACACATAGAATAATCCTAAATTAATAACTTATGAAATTTATTATAAAACAATAAATCAATTCCTATTCTTTCATAAAATAATATTAAAAATTAACATTAACTAAAATTTCTATCCATCATCACTTCATACAACTCTATAATTATTTAACATCTCATGCTCATTTTTAATAATTATAAGAAACAAATTAATACTATGTATTTAAATATAATGAGCAATTTTACATGTATTCAACTACCCTCATGAAACAACAACAAACAACTAGAATATTTTAATGATTCTTTAAATATCTATTTGACTATTAACACTCTTCTATAAACAGAAATAAAAGCATAAATTCTTATAAAAAAAATAGTCTTTTATTTCTTGTGTGGCATTCACAGAAAATATATTCTTAATTTAATTGCAGGAATTAAATATTTTTAAATTGGCATTGTATAATATTCATAAGCACCAATAAAAAGATATTCTATACATCACATGACCACCACTTCTTATGCTTGTATATAACTATTGTTAAAACAGGCAAAACTCACTACGTATTGCCACACACAGCAAGCTAGAGTAATCAATGGATGACAGAAGGCTTGTGCATAAAATACCCATCTAGTTGTTGTGTGTGGCAATACCTATAGTGAGTTTTTCCTGGTTTAAGATATTCTATAATAATAATAATTATAATAATATATTTTTATTATCATGTGCAACATGATAATGTTACAAATAATTAATTTTATAAGCCATGTGTGGATACAAAGATTTAAAGAAAACACTCAGACAAATCAAACTCTTAAGACGATGTTAATTTAAAAACATCAACAATTTTATTATGATTTAACAATATACTATATTTATAACAATATAATTTTATAAAAACTTAAAATTTATGAAAAAGTAAGATATGAAAATTAATTAGATTAAAATATTTACATAAAAAAATAAAAATAAACAAACATTAAATAGCCTTCATTCTGACTATTTACTGTGGAAAATAGAATATATGATACATTATGGTAGTAATCTATTATTTCTATCAGTAAGAGAATGATATTGTATTACCATTATTACAATAAAACAATAGCAATCAATACTATATATGATTTATTGAACTAATAATATGCTTTATATTATTTAGAAATTAATTATAATTATAATAATGCCTATTAATGAAAAAATTTAAATTAAAATTAGCATTTATCTAAAACTTAGCATATAACATAACATTGAAAAAGATTAGGCACTTCTTTTAAATACTAGTAAAGCATTTTTCTTTATGATTTCAGATAAATTTTAATATTTCAAAGCAAAATTTAAATGAAATTATAGTTACTGGGTTTACTTTAATCATCACTTTATAAAATTAATTATTTTTAAAACATTTTAAATAATAATCCTATAACTTTACTCTTTATTGAGTTCACTCTTCTTATAGAAAATTCAAATTATATTAAAGAGTTATATTGCTGGAATCCATTTTATAATCTATTATCATACAATCATTCAGATATTCTACATTCATCATTCTTTATCACAACCAAATCAAATATGCATTAATATTTGAGTTTAATGATCTCTAATATTCAAGCATTTCAAGGAAGATCAAATCATTCTTTCTCTACATTCACTATAAACAGTAAATAATTAAACATCATTTGTGATAGAATTTTTCTCTCTTTTTGCATTCACAAAAATTTACAACTTTCAACAGTCTATATATTATTCTAACCATCTTTTAAATGATTGTTTATGATGCAATATCTAATGGTGATTAATAGTGATTACAGTGAAGGATATAAATATTATAATAACTCAAATGAGTATGAAACAATATTGTGGTTACAGTGCTTAATGTCACATGTTTATCATGCACCCTAAATTCGAGCCATGGCTTCTACCTGAGCTCTTACTGAACTATGGAAAGAATGCAACTGTCCATGTACTAACTATACAAACCTTTGCTACCTGCATTTTAATTCTTAACTTACAACAATTTGATTCACATATAATATTCTTTCTTAATATCCCTAGCACCCAGCATTTCATTTCATAATTACTTTTCCAGACTATATACTTCAACTTCCACATTCTGAATAATTCTGTTAACATTGCAAATAAATACCAAACTACATAAAATAATCTCCAAATCACATTTCCAAAATAAATATCCAATATTAAATTCAAGATGGTTCAAAACATCATATACACAAATGATTTCAATAAAATATTCATTATTATGATGCATTCATTCACAAATCTCAGTATTAGATAATTTACAAATCAATATTTTCATATTAATGTATTTCAACAGGTACTATCCATAATGATATACTAGAAAACTCATAATCAATATATGCATATTCAAGCATTCATAAAAAATACTTAAAATATCTTTAGATAACTCACAAGGCATTCTCTTACATTTGCCTTACATTCATAAAGTAATTAATACTTTTATAATCCTAGAAATATGATTAATCTAACTTTAATATTCAAGAAATATGATAAATAAAATACTAATTAAAACATCATTTAAAATATTAAAATATGATATAAAATACATAACAAGTTACTTATAATTCCAACAATTATTTGAATTATATATGGTGATCCCCTTTTTTTCTAGATCATCCGAACATCAAATAAGCTATTAGTATTTATTGTACATTTCAGAAAATTAAATTTCTGATATCTATCTTTTTCTTTATTTATTAAAAAATACATTATTTCAATATTTAAAGTAAAAGAAATATTTCTAATGAACATGTTAATTAAACATTATTAATGATATTAATATTAAAAAAATTAGAATAAAAAAATAATAAAGCTACTAAAGACTCTCTTTGCTTTCATTCTTCCAGCACTTTTCTTTCTCCCCCATTACTATGGACAACAGAGAAAAAAAATTGAACAAAAACCTCTCTCTCCCTGCCATCTCTCAAAAAACTCAATAAATGACAAAGTTAAATCTTTAAAAATCTCAGTGAAATATTGTCCATCTATACTGAATAAATACATCACTAAGTCAATTTTCTTAATATTTATCAGGAGAACTAATATTTCAATATGAAAACAGTACTATAATTTCATATTAAATAATATGTTTTTCATGTATATTTTTATCATGCTGGTTCAGATTTTTTAAAGCAAAGCATAGTCATATTAATATTTTTCATCAGTAAGCATTTATCGGTTAATTTTTCGGTAGACAACTTTCTTTAAATAAAACATATATACTTGGATTTATTAAAAATAAATACTTCTTAAAAAAAAATTCAAGATTTTTTTTATTTTTTCAAATGCTCACATTTCAATCAATAATTTTTTACATAAAATTGTACAATTTCTCCATCCAGGCAATATAATATAACATAATTATAATCTCTAAAAATCATATCACAATCCATCTTATTTTTAATAAAAGAAATCATTTAAAATATACAATTCATTTATCTTTCTTTAAATAGTAAAATCTTTTAAAATGTATACTTCATTCATCATTCTTTCAAATAGGTAAATCTTTTTCTAAAAGTATAAAGTTCAAAAGTCATTTTTTTCTCAATCTTGCTATGCAAAAATTTCAGGAATATAATATCTATTCAAGTCATTCTCTTAAAATAAACTAGTAATTAAATATATTCATCCACATTCATAAATGATATAAAGTATATAATAAGCTTGTATTTCAGTTATTACATTATTGTTTAATATACAAAATTAACAAAGCGTATGCCACACTTGAATAAGAAGCTATAAAGATACACAGAAATTATTACATGCTAAGCGCTTTCGAGGTCTTTTGCCTCATATTCATAGCGGTACTGTGAGCTGCAGAACGAAAAAATAGGGCAAAAGAAACAAAACAGTATGCCCGTCAAGGGTAGTCATATAGAAGTTGTTTTCGATCGTGGCTTTGTTAATTTTGTATATTAAATTATCGAATGAGAAGTCTTAAAATCTTTAATACTTTACATTATTGTTTGTAATGTACCAAGTTTCACTTATCTTTCTCTTTCTTTCATCCCCCTTCATGCCAACCACTTTGATATTATATTGGTCAAAATGATGTTTATGTTCTTACTTTTAAGTGCACAAAAATTAAAGTTCATTACTTTCTTAACAGAGGCAACAGTAATTAAAAATTTGAAAAAAAGATTGGAAAAATCAGAGCTGTTTAGAGAAAAAAAACATCTCATGCAGATAGTCAAATTAATTTCTGATTGTGAAAATAATATTTTTGGAAAACAGCTAGGAGGCATTCTAAGAAGTCATAAAACAAGAGTTTGTAGATGATGTTTATTCAGATTAGACATTAGTTATTAAATCATCAGCTATTATATTAAAAGTTATAAATTAGTCATTCAACTATAGCATTCATCTATTAATTATTTAGCTAATAAAGTCAACTAGTAAAGAAAAATATCACTAACATTGAACATATTCTATTAGTGAAGTCTTACTGTAGAAAAAGTAAGAAATGTCATTGCCAATGAGCAAAATAACTCATAAGTACATTGCTGACACAGCAATGATAAGCTACATTTATGCTTACAGAGTTCCCAAAATAATTTGACTAAAACATATTGCCTTTACACCAGGCAGTAGAGCCTAGACAAAAATTTAAGACCTGACTAAACCTTTTAACTGAAATATCAAGAAATGTTTTGACTTGACTTAGAAATGATTGTTTTTATTGTGTAGATGTTTGTCTGAGATGATTAAAAATGATACCAAGCAAAAAAAAAACATGAAAAACAACCTAATGTTCAACCAAGATATAAATCAATATCAACTGAATTTGAAACCTATACCAACATACAAAGTAATAAAAAAGATCTGACAGACCAAAATCCTTTATAAAATAAGTTCAGATTGATTTGCATATGAGGTAATTATAATGAAGTTAGGCTCTATCTCTCCCATAAAAACTTATGCCATGTGTACCACAAAACACCATGTCCAATCAAAAAGATGTGATTTTATAATAATGGACTATACGATATCATATCCAGAAAGTTGATGACCATGTTTTTTGGTTTTAAATTATGCCATAGTACTTTTAAAATTTGTAGATCATTCTTAAATTAAAAATTTCTAATGTTTTTATATTGTGTTGATATGTACTAAAATAACAATTCAGTACTGATATTAATATTTTTTCAATTGTTCGATTTTTATTTAAATAATAATTATTTAAAACAGCAATTCATTGCCTCATAATAATAATACAATTCTTAAATATTTTCTTTATTTTATTCTTTTAATCAGGTCAAATTATTATACTAATGCATTTATAACCTGTTATAGAGCCTGTTCATAAATGCTTATCCATGAGAGTTACAGTCTTAACAACTTAATACTCTGTAGTTTACTATTTAAACATTTTTTTATATAAATTAATTTTAATAACATTTAATATTTTATATTGTACCGGTCAGATGATGTATGTTGGTTTAACACAGTTCAGATATTAGGCGAAAGTACCTTGAGGCCACCCATATGCGAGATATTAAATCAAGAATACTATGACCTCTGCCCTCTTCACCTATTATCGAGTCTAATTACAAACCAACAACATTATCTGAGACACGCATAAATTACTTTCTTACCCGGCCCAAGCTTAGCATCAGGGAGAGACAATGGACAAGAATACTTATGGAACTAACCAAGTTAAATGTGCATAAAATATGACATATGTGTTTTGCATGCTTGGATCATTGGAAAAGTAAAATAAAGGTTAAGCTAATAAGAAATTGCAATAACGTCAGGAGACTTAAGCTTTTTTAGTTTAAATAATATATTTAATGAATGACATTTTAAAATATTAGGAATGTTTTAACTACCTCCGCTATTCCCCGATTGATTAATGATAAAAACTAGACAATAAAGGCAGATAGTACTTACATAAGATTTCGCGGTCTAAGTCTATTTCTTCCCAACTTCAATAAAATTATTAACTTGAATCCCCTCGATAAAGCACAATTAAAATAAATCTTTCACAAAGCATTTTCTAGTTGCTTTGTGCTTAAAACAATTTTAAAATATTCAAGACATCTATAACTAAGATATAAATATGGGGCTAAAGGTGGACAAAGAGGCGTTATCAAGGAGATCAAGTTGGCAAATAAAGGAAACTTACTAGTATTTAATTTACAGACATAATTTGAATTGGAAAGATCTTTTTAAATGAAAATTAACTTTTAACTTACACTGCAATGGTATGAGAAACATTTATAACATTTTAACAATGAGGAATAGCGAAGGAAAAAAAAGGTTAAGTATAAATAAATGATCACACAAAAATTAAATATACATCTAATATTAGTATAATAGAAACAGTTACATTATATATATAATTAAATGAAACAATTCAGAAAGGTATTTATCAAAAGGTAAAGTAACAAATAGTTCATGAGGAGATTTTTATGCAGTTACTGGTCCTTGTTCTTTGGATCCAGTTTCCCTCAACATGGCAGCTTAATTAGATATGTGAGAATTTGTCTGGACAAGGAAATGGAAATATGCAGCATTTTTAACGAAAGGTCACACAGACACGGCACACAGTTCAGGTTTCTATTTTGGGCATGTTACAGCATTTTGATGGTTTTTAGGACCCCATCAGCAGGCAAAGCTGTTTTCCTAACCACCAATCATGATCATGTCCATCAAATTAATATACCTTTTAATTTGTCACATGTTGGAACTTATAACAGTGATTTTGAGGACAAAAGTTGAATAAATTCAGGAGCAAAATCTGCACGAGTTGAACGGCAAAATCTGCCTAATTCTGGAACAATATTTTCAGTGTTTAGAAACAAAATCTCTGAGAATCACAGCACAGGATCTGCATGAATAAGCATAGGAGACCAGAGAGATTTTTAAAAGTAAAATCTCACTAATCTAGACACAGGATCTGAACGAATCAGCAAAAGAACCAGAGAGAGCCCAGTCTTTTATTCTCTTCTCCTTTTTATACCTTTCTCTCAGCTACCCTTCTATTGTTTTGTGTATGATTTTAGATCTTGATAAGCCCCCCTACACTCCTTTGTTTCAAGGTAACTTTTTTTAAAAATAAACTTTTAACTTCTTATTTTAGATTTCTGTATTTAACTTTTGAATTTCTATTAATTAAAAAAGGCCATCTTTAATTTGCCTTGGACTAACTAATTAAAACATACATTCCTTTAGAAATGTTGGCAGGCTTATCTTAAAATAAAATCATATACTATATTTTAACAAAATTTAAAAAGAAAATATATTATTATTTCTTTTAACAAAATAACATTTTATTTCAACAGAATTTTGCATTACCTCATATATATATATATGCTTGATGTCTATATATGTTTGATTAACAAGTTTTAAGAATAAATTTTAATAGCAATTTAATCTTAACGGAATTTATTTTAAAAGAAATATTTTAATGTAAATACAAATTTAAATACCATTAAGTAAGCAAAATAAATGTATTAATTTTAGCTTTAATGCGAAACCCTGCTGATGCTGGACTATAAACTTAATTCAGGTCTACAATATTAGTTAAGTTTATATAAGACTGTGAAGCATGAATCGGACTTCCGGATCCATTGCTTCAATATGCAGAACAATATATAATAGTTTTAATTTTTGAACATGCAGTTTTGAATAAGATAGAGTAGAAAGTTAATCAGCATAATCACACACAAAGTAAATAAGATTATCTATCTGAGTGCATTAAAATTTTATGCATAAACCCAATAGATTAAAATCTTTTTTCAGTATCAATTATTAATAATAAATTGAAAGGTTTCTAGTCTTTCACATGTGCATACAGTTGTTTCTCAGACAGCCAATCAGGTGTTAAACAGTGTTCTGACAAGCGATCAGGCCTTGACACATGACAGAGATTTTGATAAGAAAAGGATGATGTCACCCTTCTCTTTACTTAACTTTATATATATATATAAGCCAGTCTTAAGCATCTTGGCTTGAAAGCATGAATATATAAACATATCTTATCAAAATCTCTGTCATGTGTCAAGGCCTGATCGCTTGTCAGACTGCTGTTTAACACCTGATTGGCTGTCTGAGAAACAACTGTAGGCGCATGTGAAAGACTAAAAACCTTTCAATTTATTACTAATTTGATAACAACATGTGATTTAGACAAGTATCAATTATTCTAAATCACTATTTGTTTAGCATTTACATGAAATAGTAAATATTAGGTACATAAAAGATTAAAAGCATCTTTGTTTGTATTATATTGATTTTTAAATTCAGGCATATTGTATTGCATAAAAATAATGCATGATAAATTTTATGTAATGGATAGACAATAATTTTTTACTATAATTTATTATTATTGGTCTTTTTTTGAAACTTTTATATATATTTTAGCATCTTATAATTGATATTGGAACTTTTTAATAAATTAAATTGTGCATTATATGTTTGAATACATTAGCTGTTTATTCACAAACTTTTTGTCTTCAAAATAACCAATCAATATAATTTATTCCATTCTTCTATTAAAAAACACCTTAAACTTCATTTTTTAAAGAAAAGTTAAATTAGATTGGAAAATAATAATAACTGTATTAACAGTCATATTATTTGTTGCTTAGATAATAATAAAATGTTTTGAGGTCTCAAGTAAGACATTATATTCTATTGACTAAATTATTTTTATTGTTTTATTCAGCAAGTCATGATCGAAAAAAATTTTGTTTTGGGATCTTCCATTCTATCTCTTCTTTAAATTGCAAAAAGCAGATCAAAGAAGTGTTGGTGGCCTAGTGGTTAGCATAGCTGCCTTCCAAGCAGCTGGTCTGGGTTCACTTCCCAGTCAATGCATTTGACATATGAAAAAAAAAAAGTATTATATTTTATTGTAAATCAAATCATTTATAGTAATTTCTTTATCTTTTATAATATTTAATTCTTAAGCACTCATTGAATTTGAGTTCTGATGAAAAGGTATAATAAACATAAATTAATTAAATGCACTGTGCCAGCTTTTGATAAAATACTGCCTGAATCATAGTGCTGAGTAAAGTTATGCAGTACATGCGTGCTTATATAATTGATGTGATGTATTATGTAAATGGGTTACAATATGAAAATAAGGCAATTAGATATTGCATTTTTTGGGGCAATGGAACACATGAAATTTTTTATATTGATGGAATGTGTATCCTTTGCAATTATCCATGCCTTTTTGTATTTTCTATCTCTATTGTCATTTTCAGACAAAATTGTTCTAACATTCATAGGAAATAATGTGGGCCCATTGCATATTTATAATCAAAAGAGATCAATCTCTATTCAGTCATTTGTTTCACTCTATTGTGCAAAACAGTGTGTATATGTACCCTACTTTCATTTATTTATTTTACTTATATTAATAGAATATTGTTTTAATAAATGAAGATATTCATTTCAAATTTAACATTCTCAATATTTTAATATATGAAAGAAAAAATGTTTTTACTTGTATAATAGCAAGAAATATTGTTTTATAATATATTTCCATTAATTTTACTTTCTTTGTATTCTAATTTACAATTAAATATATAAGGATTCTTTAATTTTAAAA